>OZ004715.1:48312395-49512395 GCA_963924515.1 Vespertilio murinus | reverse complement strand
GAAGAGAAATTGCTGGGTCAAAAGGAAGTCCCAGTTTTAATTTTTTGAGGGAACTTCATACTGTTCTCCACAGTGGCTGCATTCCCACCAGCAGTGCACAGGGTTCCGTTTTCCCCACATCCTCCCAGCTTGTTTGTTGATTTACTGATGGTAGCCATTCTGAAGGGTGTGAGGTGATACCTCATTATAGTTTTAATTTGCATCTTTCTGATGATTAGTGACACTGAGCATTTTTTCATGTCTACTGGTCATCTGTTTGTCTGCTTTGGAAAAGGATCTATTCAGGTCCTTTTAATTGGATTCTTTGACTTCCTAGCATTGAGTTGTATTAGTACTTTATATAACTTGGAAATTAACCCATTATTAGATGTATCATTGGCAAATATGTTCTTCTATATAGTGGGTTCCCTTTTCACTCTGTTGGTGATCTCTCTTGCTGTGCAGAATATTTTTAGTTAGATGTAGTCCCATTTGTTTGTTTGTTTTTCCTTCATTTCCCTTGCCCTAAGACATATCAGCAAAAAATATTGCAATGAGATATGTCTGAGATTTTAGTGCCGATGTTTTCTTATAGAATTTGTATGGTTTCATTACTTATATTTAAGTCTTTTGTCCATTTCAAGTTTATTCTTGTGTATGCGACCCTGAGGCATCGCTCCCAGCGCTCTTGGGCCGTGGCCCCGGACCTCCGCCTGGCGGGGAAGGCGGCTGTGACGCCCTCCACTCCCGGCTCACAGCCAGGCCACCAGGCACCACGGTGCCTGGCCACAGCTAATTTGGCCAAGATCATGAGGAAAACAACTGCTCAAAGGGTGAGGGAAGTAGCATAATTTGTTGACCTTGCTTAGACTCAGTCTAAAATTCACAGTAAGCCAGCAATCTCCACAAACATCAGATGTAGTAAAAAAAACAAAACAAAACAAAAAACAGGTGACAGCATTCACAAAACCTAAAGAACACACAACCTATGTTATAATGCACGGGTTCAAACTCCCATCTCCTTCCAATGGGCTTCTGCGAGGGAGATAAACTATTTTCAAGGAGAAGCTGTACACAGAATGAATGTGTGAGTTTCCCGGTGATTCTCACTAAGGCTTCAATGCATTTTCTTACTGACACAATCAACGGCATTCTTGGCAAAAAGATATGATATTGGTGTCAGAACAATGTAAGCACTGAAACTATCATGCATAAGTTCTGCTTAATGCAAGTGTCACTTACTTTCTTCATTTTGAAAAGAAGGTGAGTTTCATTTAATAATAATTCTCTAGTTCTATCAAGGAATCTGTTCTAACGCGATGCTTCACCTAAAATCAGTTCTGAAGGCTCTTTCATGAACACGCATAATGCAAAGACCCCAATTACATTTCCAGCAAAGCACTGCCATTTGAGTAAACAGAGTTATCTCAGCAGGTCACATTATTTGCAAGAATTGCAGCTTAGAAATTAATTACCAGTGTGGCATATGTCAAAACAAGTTTTTAAAAGAACAGAATGCAATTGTAACCATGTGTTCTATGTATTTGTTTGAATATGAAACAGTATTCTCTGGCATGCAAATATTTTTTTTTTATTCAGAAAAATAGAAAAGGTTCACTCCCTCCCACCCCCACCTCCCATCCTACCCTTCCCCTGCGCCCGGTGAAACCTGAGTGGCTAGCTCATGTTTACTAAGTCAGAGCCTGAGAACAGAGGAAGCTGTGGTACAGGGATATTTCTGAAAGGCAGAAAGAAGTCATCCTCTCACAAATGACTACTTTTGAAACATTCAGTTTGCTTTCAAAGTAAGTTTTTCAAAGACATACATCACCTACAGCAAAGCTTTAAATAACAGAAAGGTGTTTCATAAAGAAGACTAATCTGTAGCAGCGATTTTTAACCTGTGTGCCGTGAGCATTTTTAAAACATGCAATACCTAACTCCTTAGTCACTCACCTTTTCTCCCTTAGACTGTCAAACTTAAAAATGACAACAGCCAACACAACAATTGCTGTCTGGTGAATGAATCAAAATTATACCTAGTTTTTGTTTTTGCTTTTTGTCTTATTGGCAAAAAATATATTTTGGTGTGCTGCAGAATTTTAATAATGAGTTTATGTGTGCCATGAGATAAAAATCCCTAACTATAGTATTTAAAAAAACAAAACACCTACCTAGGAATAAACTTAGGGCTTTGAAGGAATTTCAGTATTCTGTTGTGATGACAATATTTATTTAAATTAAAAACCATTTCAGAGGTGAAAGTGTTTTAGCACCTGAGGAACATCAAACAGAAAACTAGAACACGGAGCAGATGTAGGCAGATGCTTTTCTGTGTTTTCCTTAATGGAAATTATGTCCCAATCTTGTTCACAGTTATACATATATCAAATCATTATGTTGTACACTTTAAATGCCTTAGAAACCTATTTGTCAATTCTATCTCAATAAAGCTGAGGGGAAACCATAAGATTTAAGCTCATTTAAAAAGAAAACAAAATTATGTCCCAAACCAAAGATTTATATCTTACATATCTATAAATCAACTTTTAAACTTCAAACAGCCCCTTTATATAAAGCAGAAATATACTGAAATCACTCGCCCTAAAAAAAAACACAAGAAACATAAAGCAAACGAAAAAAACGGGGTGGGGTTGGACAGGAAGACGTACAAGAAATTGACCCCATTGAATGCTGGGATTTTAGAGTCAGAAAGCACAGGGGATAAAATGGCTTGTGGGTCAGGACTCCAGGCCAGAGTACACTTCCCAGCTCATCAGACTGTTACCAGGAAAATAAGAACTAACAGTACGATACAGACTTTTCAGACACTTAACCTCTCCGAGTGCAACTTTGCTGACCAATTTCTCACAAACGCTGTGTATTCACTTCATATCTCACCCTCTGTAGTTATTTCCCAGTATTTCAGCTACAACAAATACTCACCACTCCAGCATTACCATGAAGCTACAGGGTAGTCGCTCAGCAAAGAATTCATTTGACCCATTTATTACATGTAAGAACCAAGACAAGACTAAAGAGTATTTTAAAGAGAGATCTTAGCCCTAGCTGGTTTGACTCAGTGGATAGAGTGTCAGCCTGTGGACTGAAGGGTCCCAGGTTCGATTCTGGTCAAGGGCACATGCCCAGGTTGCAGGCTTTATCCCCAGTAGGGACATGCAGAAGGCAGCCAACCAATGATTCTCTTTTATCATTGATGTTTCTATCTCTCCCTTTCTCTCTGAAATCAATAAAAATATATCTATCTATATAATAGAGGAATATTCAAATTAGCTGGGATGCCATAACATCACGACTGAACAGCAGGAACCTGAGGCTGTATGGCACCTGGCCAGGGTGAGGGACCTTCAGGCCGTGCCCCTCACCTGGTGGGACTTGACAAGACCTCAGGCTGTGGCCCTCGCCCACTGGGACTTGCTGGAGGACCTCAGGCCACGCCCCCACCCCAGTGCCAGGCCAGGGCACCTCAGGCTGCGGCCCCACCCAGAGGGGCTTGACAAGAGACTTCAGGCTGCACCCCCCTGGTGGGGCTTGACAGGGGGACTGTGCCCCCCACCCAATGCTGGGCCGGAGGACCTGAGGCTATCCCCCGCCTGGTGCCAGGCTGGGGGATCTGAGGCTGTGGCCCCTGCCCAGAGGGGCTTGACGGGGGAGAGGGGACCGGCTGGGTCTGGGTCTCCTGCGTTTTCAAAGCGCATGCGGATGGTGGGTGGGGACTTGACTCTAGCTCCCATGGCACGTCCCAGACTCTGACAGGAGGGAGATTTTCAGATACATTTTACTAATTTTCTTTCATCTCAGACACTTACTTCTATTATTGAGAAACGGAAAACAGCAATATTAAAATACTTCCTGTAACTAATTCCCTTTTAATGTATATAAATTTCATGCACTGGGCCACTAGTATTTAAATAAAAAGTAAAAAATAAGAGGTCTTAATTTCCCTTTTTAACTTTTTAAACCAGTTTCTCCAAGTAAAGTAACAGAACAAAGAATATTGTTTTTTTGTACTTCAATACTGGAAATTAAGTTAGTTACCTCTCTTAAAACTGTGCTTTTGTAGCCTCGATACAATCCTGGGATGCCCTGAAACAAAAGGAAAGATGGGATGGCAGAAATTTTAGGACAACATTCTGAATAAAGCTCAGTAACTTTTCCTAAAGTTTGAGTTTCAAAACATCCACAATGACCACAGTTCTGCAAGAAGTCAAAAGTTCTAACCCTTCCACTCCTTTAAAATTGAAATATCTCTAATAAGAAAACTGACAACATATTAATTTAGCTTTAGTTGCTCTCAGTATTTCTTCTGTTGAGAATACTTGAGCTTTAAATAAATAGATTCCCAAAAGCAAATGCACATAAAATGTTGATTATCTTTTCATGGTTTCAATCAGAAGACCTCAGTTCATTAATAACCTCTGGACAAGCCTTCTCTTATCTATTTCACGTCCACATGATTCTTCAGGAACCCTCTACTGGGTTGATCTCACTCGTACAATTAAATACTCGCATCTCCTCGAGGAGACACAGGAACCATTAATAATAACTTTTCTACAACCTAGACTCATTGAAATTTCCATGTAATTGACTTCGGTAAAAACAATTTTTTTAAGTTAACTTTTTTAAAGGCTTCTGTAGGAACTATGAAGGAAAGCAGCTTAATGGCTCCGAGTAGAAGAGCCAACAGGATAACTTATGATACAGCTTAACACTACCAGTAAAAGGGGATTACAGTTGATATAAACACTATGATGTTGGTGACAGTCCATTACTACATTTCTCTTCCATGAGTCCTCAGATTCTGTAGCGATATTTTCATATATCTTCATCCGGTCTACATATTTACTATTTATTCCATGTCTGATTCCAAAGAACTATTACAATGTAGGACTCATACAGTAGAGGCACTCAATATATGTTTGTTTACAATTAAAAAAAAATCCAAAAACAAATACAGGAAAGAAAACTATAATCTTAGCACAGAAAGTTACTGCAATTGGACATTAAATTCAGGTGTAAGGTCTCTTCTAGACTCACAGTGCTCATACAAGCTGCTATAAAATTTCTCTCAATAAAGAAAAAAGAACTTAAAAACATATCTCACCTCTTGATATAAGATGTTAGAGAAAATCTGAAATGTTCTTGAAGAAGCAGAAACCTGTGCCCTCTGCTTAACTACTTCAGAAGGAACTCGAATCAGGCAGGCCACCTAAAATATATAAATTTAAGTACATCTAAAAATGAACTGGAACAAAAATTGATTTTTTTATAACCAAAAATTACATATATATATATATATATATATATATATATATATATATATATATATATGCCTAATATGCTAAGTGTCCCTCCCTTCATCTGACCAGTTGCTATGATGTGCACTGACCACCAGGGGGCAGACATTCAATGCAGGAGCTACCAAGCTGCAGTGACTTGGCTGCCGGAAACAAATCAGTTTCACTAAAAGAGAGATGTTGACAGGAAGCCAGGAAGGCTGGACAACAACCTTAATTGCTCTAACCACAAACCCTTTTGTTGAGACATTGTTAGCTGAAGCAGCCTCCACCTTGTTTGTCCCGTGTAAGTTTCTGTTATTTCCTGCCTAAGGGCTACATGTAAATTTCTGTTTATGTTGCCTAAAATGTTTTCCCCAAAGCCTCAATAAAAGGGATGGCAGGGCCAGAGCAGGGAGTAGTTCTCCCACTAGAACTGGACTACCGCCTGGCCCCCAATATCGCCAAATTGAATTTCTTCAAGTCTCTTTTCATTTGTGTGCGGCCCTTCTTCAGAACCAGAACCCTGAGTTGGAACCCTTTCCATGCGGGACGTGAGATTCCTGAACTTGGCAGTAGTTCTTGGGTGATGCACCCCAAAACCAGAGGGAAAGGAGCCTGATTCCTTGTGGGTCATGCAATTCTAACTTTGGCCATGGATTATGTTGTTGCTGGGACACTGTCTGCCCCGAATCCACACAGCAACTTTGCAGAGTGCCCTCTCGCACTCCAGGAGCCCTTGGGGGATATCGGAGAGTCGGTTTCAGCCTGATCCCCAGAGGCCAGGGTGAAGGACCCACCGCCAGAGAGACCCCATTCACTTAGCCGACACCAGGTGCTGTAGCTGCCAGCCAGGGAGGGACTGCGGGAGGTTGGCTCCAGGGCATGTCCAGCCCGTCTTGCCCAATCCCACCCTGCCAGCCACCTTCTAATTAATTTCCTTTCAACGTGCACAAATATGTGCACCAGGTCACTATTAGTATAAAAAAGTAATGTACAGGCTTAGTGTAAAATGTCAAAAGGTTTGTTTCTTTTAGCCTAAAACACTGGGAACCCTTAGTAGACATTAATTGTTTTATCAGCCCAAACCTTCCCTCTCTCGTTCTGTACAGACCTTCCAGCTCCCGCCACACTTGCAACCACATCTATCTACAGGCCCCTGGACAGCAAGAAGCACATTTACTCATGTTGAACCTGACACCTACTGTACAACATCCTGGTGTTCACACAACAGCCATGTCTGACAAAGGAGTGAACCAACTGATAGTGCTTTGCTTCACTGAAAGTAATAATGCACAAGTTGGTAGAGGCAAGACTACTCATAAGCGGGTTACCCCAACCTTCCATCTCACCCCCATGCAGCTTCAACCAGCTCCCAGCCCCAGAACCCCAGATCCCCACCACACAACATCTGAGGAGTAATGTCAGGCACTCTCAGACCCTGTTCCAGCATTCAAGATGACACAGGCTCTGGTTGGTCCATACTCACACCTGACTAACTTTAACATCCTCCTTCATGATACGCCAGTGAGAGGTGATGCCACCTCTCACACACACTTGTCACACAACTGGGCAAGAAGAACAGGTCTCCTCCTTTTTTTTCTTTGATGCCCCAAGAAGAGTCTACTTGCATGTGTGACATGGCCGCCCCATTAGGACCGCTGAGAACATGTATATCTAACGAAGGGTCAGAGACACTGCCAACAAACCCAAATCACCATTCTGTTGGTGAGTGAGAAGGGAAAGCAACTTAACAGTGTCCGTCAACCTTCCTGCAAAGAAAATTTCTTTTCCATAGTTACCCAAAATCGATTCCAACTTGCGACAACCAAGAACTGTACTTGATGTTCAAGGGTGACAGAGTATCAAATGGAGATTGGCAGAACAATGGATCAAGAGTCCCAAGCATGTTAGCACATGAGGGTTAACAGAATTCGCCAGAATTGTTTCAGTGGGAGGGTTGGGGCAGGAGACCCATTGCAGAGAATTTCAAGATAGACTACAACAGGAAGTAGGGGATTGGTTCATAGTCAAAGGCAGTTCTTGGTCTTGTTTTAAAATGCTAAGTACCAGCACACAGGAGGGGGAAAGTGAGTGATAACAGCCAGGCAGAAGTTAACAATCTCGGAAAGAGATGGAATAATATGTGAAGACCTGAGAAGTGATGAGAAAAGGCAGTCAGGGGTCCCTGGCACAGGCCCGCACTGCTGGGACCATCTCCCTTGGCCCATGCTGGCCCTCAGCCAAAGGTGCCATTTCCTGCATCTAACCTGGACCGATCCTTCAGGAATCATCTGCAGGAGGGATGAGCAGTGGTCTGGCTCAGCATCCTCAGACCTAGATTGTGGCCCCAGCTCTTGAAGTGAACGCTTAAGCATTTCCTTTGCCCTTCTGGTTTAATTTTTCTTACTTGACTTGATCCAGAAATCTTTATGGTATGCTTTTAAGTCTTGATTCCTATAATTCTTAACTTCTTCCAATATCATAACTTTTCCAAGGTTCAAAAGATTCCTTCTTTATTCTCTAATTTCCTCTTTATCCTTATTTCTCAAAATAAACTACCTTACCTGACATTTTTTACCTATTAACTTTTATCACAGTTTTTCATATATATTTTCTCTTCTACTAAACCTCAAACATGAGGGCAAGAAGAAAATAGGTATCAATAGTACTAACCCACCAGGTGGGTAGTGGTGGTGGATCTCGCTACTGTGTTTCCCCCTGGTTTTATTTAGGTATAACTGACAAAGAAAACTGTATCCATTATTTTTGTATTATTTTATGAAGAATTACACCAAAAATTAATCATTTCCACAGAGAAGACCTTACAATACTCCAGAATATTTAAGATGTTTTTTCTTTGTATTGAACAGATTGCCTGTGTGTACAGTTATACAAAGACTAGGAAAAACAGAGTGGGATGGAGGGGATGCCTCTCCGTCTTTTCTGCCTACCTGCATGTTCTAAATTCTCTACAATAAACATGTATTACTACTTCCTAAGTTTTTTCAACATAATTTCAAAGGGCAAAAGTATCTGCTATGGTCCAAAGAGTCTAAGTGGGCAAGAAAACAAAATAAAAGGTCTACCTTAAAATATGCTTTTATATACAATCCTACTTGTTTGCCTTGACAAAATAACATTTATTTTTAATTCAATGACAATAGAATGCGTGCGCACACACACTAACAGCTAACCACTCAAGCCTAAACTTGAGTATAAATTATGTTACTTTTGATACCAGTGAACTTTTAAACCCATTCTTACAAAATCAGAGTAGAAAATAAAGTGCTGTGAATGTTACATGAACCTAACAGGAAACAGTCCAGCTTCTAAAACTCATTAAAGAAATGAAATAAATAAAAAGAAACAAAAAAATAAAGAAAAGGGTACACTAACTCCTTGTACTTTTCAATTCAAGAGGTCAAGAATGAAAAATGACCCCAATATGTCAAGAAAATAGGAACTGTCTACTTTTGTGAGTGGGCATAAATATTTATGGAAATTCATGCATTATTGGTTTTATTTCTTAAAAGTACAGAAGCAGAGGGGAAACTCTGAAAAGGTTCTCAGATGAAAAGCAATCTTACGACTACAAGGGGCACAAAGCACCCAGCACGGCTGACTTCCCGGCGTGGCAGCTGTGGCGTGAGAGCGAGGCCACCCAGCAGAGCCTCGTCTGTTTCCTCCAGGAACTCCGCTGCCTTCCATTGGCTTTTCTATTAACTCTCATCTTTCTTAGATTTGAATTTGAGCTACGAGTATTTCACTGCACAAGAACAAAACAGGGTACAGTGTGTGGTGCGGTGAAAGGAAATGCAGGTCACGCCATCCACACGCTCCCGGTCAGGCCATTCTTTAGAGCATTCCTTCCTCATCAATCTGGGGTTCGGTATGAACCTCATCACATGGAATGGTGGCATTTCATTAAGCCCGAGAACGTTAAAGTTCTATCAAAGGAAAAGAAAATGAAGGTTTTCCATAAAGAAAATATGTGTGCCCATCTTTTATCAACACTAAAATGCATTGCTGGTTTCATTAGATTTAAGTATACCAAAAATTTAATGAACTTTAGATTAAAAATTAATCATAATAATGAATCTGCTATCAAGATTTTTCTTTCTTGGATATAAGTAAAAACTTTTCTGATATTTTATTTTTTCAATAGAGATCTGAACAACTTCTATTTATTAAACACCAAAATGCAAAACTATAAGTCATAAGACTAAATGTTTGAAAGAGAAAGGTTACAGTGAACTTCAACCTCACATTCGGTAAGTGAGGGAAGGCACAGAGGGAGAGAAAGGGGCAAGAGACATGTGTTGCTAAACCCTCGGGTTCTTTCACGGCCACAACTACAGTCTGTTCCTCGCACATCACCCACTGGCGCCTCGCAGCCTCGTTTCCTGCCTTGCTCTTGACATGCATCAAAGGTCCTAGGCGTCACCTCAGTACTGTATATGAGCATTATTATCTTTTTCCCAACTTTCAATCTAGTTAAAAAAAAATTACCTGACTAAAGCATTTTCTTTATAAAACTTAACAACCTATATATATCCCTTTGGTATGAGAAGCTAATTATGTCAGCATTTTATATATAATCCAAGATTGTAGGAGTTACTGAAGGTCAGAGAGCTACGTGGCTTACAGAGCAAGGATGAAAATGAAATCTTTGATTATCATATCCAGAACTGTTTTTCAGAAAAGATATATCATATTTACTAGTATACACATCTAATGAAATTAAACATTCAAGGTTTAATATCAGCCAATTCTTAATGATTACACAGGTAAAACTATAATAAGGTCAACAGAAACTTAGGTTTCAGAGTGAAAAGCTGCTTTGGACTTTGCAGAGTAAACTCAATTTGGCAAATAATGAAAGAAAGAGACCTCAGACACTCTGAAGATTTTTTGAAATGCACAGTTTATTTACTGGCATTTTATTCCACATTTATTGTGTAATTCCCAAAATTCTTTCTAGAAAGCAGGCTACCAAATTCAGAATACCTAATATATTTTTCTACACCACCATTTAAAACAGAAACCCTATAACTGAGCAGTTCAAATGTGTGCCAATTCTGCCACCCTCTGGTTACAAATGGAATCACAGTTGCTGATAAAACTACAACAGCATTTATCAATCCTAATATACCTTCCTGAGGGCTTAAATTTTATCTACTGATATTGGGACATAAGTTCATCACACCTTTCTTCCTCATAAGACTCTTCCCATGTATACAAATAGCCAATAGGCATAAGAAAAAACTAAATTTCTAGGTATTACAAGACTAATGTCTTGATAATCCAAACAGAAAGTTAGTATCGTCTCAAGAGAAACTATTACATTGTCTATTAGGCTCTGTGCCTAAAAGTTGTTCACATAATTTTTCATATCCTAAGACGTAAACCTCAGGTGGCTTTTTTCCCCACTTTTGTATCCTTCCTTAACAGAAATGAGCCATGAATTTGACACCAAATGCAAGGGAAGTAAAAGTAAAAATAAAAAGAATTACACCAAACTAAAAAGCTTGTGCACAGCAAAAGAAACCATGAACAAAACAAAAAGGCAACCAACTGAATGAGAGAGAATACTTGCAAATGATACATCTGATAAAGGGCTAATATCCAAAATATACAAGGAATTCATACAACTCAATAACAAAATGTCCAATTAAAAAATGGGCAGAAGACCTAGATACTTTTCCCAAGAAGACATACCATCTCCCAACTGATATATGAAAAGATGTTCAACCTCAATAGCTATAAGAAAAATGCAAATCAAAACTACAATGCGATATCACCTCACAGCTGTTAGGATGGCTATTATCGAATAAGACATGAAGTAACAAGTATGGGAGATGGTGTGGAGAAAAGGGAATCTTCATACGCTACTGGTAGGATTGTAGATTGGTACAGCCTTGATGGGAAACAGTATAGAGGTTCCTGAAAAAATTTAGAACTATCATATGACCCAGCAATCCCTCTCTGGGTATCCTATATAATAAAAGGCTAATATGCAAAGGCTAATTCCACCGAACAACGAACGACTAGTCGCTATGATGTGCACTGACCACCAGGGGCAGACACTCAATGCAGGAGCTGCCCCCTGGTGGTCAGTGTGCTCCCACAGGAGGGGTGCTGCTCAGCCAGAAGCCCTGAGCCTGGCTCATGGCTGGTGAGCGCAGTAGTGATGGCAGGAGCCTCTCCTGCCTCCGAGGCAGCACTAAGGACGTCCACTCAGGGGTCCCAGCCAGACTGCAAGAGGGCGCAGGCCAGGGTGAGGGGAAATCCCCTCCCTCCCCCTGCCACAAGTGCACAATGTCATGCACCAGACCTGTATTCTAAACAGAAAATTTGAAAATACTTACTCATAAAGATAAATGTAGCCCTATGTTCACTGAAGAATTATTTACAATAACCAAGAAATGGAAACAACCTAAGTGTCCTTTGATGGATGATTGGATAAAGATGAGGGACATATACACAATGGAATACTAATCAGTCATTAAAAATGATCAAATACTGACATTTGTGACAACATGGTTGGATCTTGAAAAGTATCATTTTGCCAAAACCGGTTTGGCTCAGTGGATAGAGAGTCGGCCTGCGGACTGAAAGGTCCCAGGTTTGATTCCGGTCAAGGGCATGTACCTTGGTTGCGAGCACATCCCCAGTAGGGGGATGTGCAGGAGGCAGCTGATTGATGATTCTCTCTCATCGATGTTTCTAACTCTCTATCCCTCTCTCTTTCACTCAAGAAAGAAAGAGAGAAAGAGAGAGAGAGAGAGAGAGAGAGAGAGAGAGAGAGAGAGAGAGAGAGAAAGGGAAGAAGGAAGGGAGGAAGGAAGGAAGGAAAGAAGGAAGGAAGGAAGAAAAAAGAAAAGTATCATGTTAAGTGAAATAAGTCAGATGGAAAAGGACAAAAACTATATGGTTTCACTCTTCTGTGGGATATAAAATAGAAAGCAACACATAAACAAACAAAACAAACAAACTCAGACACAACAGCATGATGGTTACGGGGAAGGGAAGAGAGCACAGGGAGTCAAACATATGGTGGCAGGAGACTGGACTTCGGGTGGTGAGCACACAATGGAATAGTCAGATGGTGTATTACAGAGTTGTGCACCTGAAACTTATGTAATGTTGCTAACCAATGTTACTTCAATAAATTTAATTAAACTTAAAAAAACAAAACCAATTTCCTCCTAGAACCTAATGTAAGCTGACCGCTCCATTGTCTCTTGGGAATTGCCTATGGTTCACCATAGCTTCAGGTCCTGAAATTGCAATTCCTCAGCTATTCCCAAATAATCTTATTTGCTGCTCAATAACATTCATTGCTTAATTTTAAGGTTGACAGTATATAATCACAAATCAAAGCAATCTGTGAGTAACATTCAATTCATTATGCTACCAAGCCCCCTAATCTTAAGAAACAAAGGTTTGTCACTGACCAAGTGCAGACACACACGAAGGTAGCAAATCCTCACTTCAGCAGCTGGTCCTTGGAGAGAGGGAGTCAGGTTTTCCGTTTACAATGCAGTGGCAGCCGAAACCGGTTTGGCTCAGTGGTAGAGCGTTGGTCTGTGGACTGAAAGGTCCCGGGTTCGATTCCGGTCAGGGGCATGTACATTGGTTGTGGGCACATCCCCAGTAGGGGGTGTGTAAGAGGCAGCTGGTCAATGTTTCTCTCTCATCGACGTTTCTAGCTATCTCTCTCCCTTCCTCTCTGTAAAATATCAATAAAATATATTTTTTAAAAAACAATGCAGTGGCAATAACTGGCCCAGAAACACTCCTGTGGCTGGAACTGGTGTCTTCACCTTCATCATCTCATATGAAAGTCACATTCTTTGTTTTTATGAAAGCTGAACTTCATGTGGCCCATAAACTGATTCTGCTCTTCAATAAGAAGACAGTACAGTGTCCTCTGCCTCTAGTCCACTAACGTACTAGGATAATCAGTGAAACGCACCTTCTGAACGATGCTGGGTACGCCTCACCGAAAGACAGAAAGCTGAGAACAGTCCACCATCCGAAATGTGTTAGAGCAGTGGTCGACAAACTCATTCATTAGTCAACAGAACCAGATATCAACAGTACAACGATTGAAATTTCTTTTGAGAGCCAAATTTTTTATTTATTTATTTTTTTTTTTAAAATATATTTTATTGATATTTTACAGAGAGGAAGGGAGAGAGATAGAGAGCTAGAAATGTCAATGAGAGAGAAACATCAACCAGCTGCCTCTTATACACCCCCTACTGGGGATGTGCCTGCAACCAAGGTTGCGGAATCGAACCCCAGGACCCTTCAGTCCGCAGACCGACGCTCTACCACTGAGCCAAACCAGTTTCGGCAAGAGAGCCAAATTTTTTAAACTTAAACTTCTTCTAATGCCACTTCTTCAAAATAGACTCGCCCAGGCCATGGTGTTTTGTGGAAGAGCCACACGCAAGGGGCCAAAGAGCCGCTTGTGGCTTGCGAGCCGCAGTTTGCCAAACACTGGTTTAGGGATTTTAATAAAAAATTTAAGTCTGTTTGCCTTATGTACTTAATGTCCTGAAGGGAAAAAGGTCCCCAGGCATACCGACAAGCAAATAGACCAGGCAAAGGCCCTCGACACAGGCACATCCTGAGATGTGGTTGGGTGTCTGAAGGGTCGCTCTCAGCTTCAAACTGGACAACAAAATGAGCACAATCTGCAACTCCGCTCCCATCCGTCTTCCAACACCAGCAGTTCCACTGCCGCATGTCGTGAGCGTCGTGAGCAAAGAGCCTCACTGCAGCGCGGGCAGCCAGCACAGCCTCACCCAACCGCCTAGGACTCGACTAAACCAAACAAGAGTCTGGCCGAGCATCCCCACAACTGCAAGTCCTCAGGCAGCCTCCTGACAGAAGCACCAATGCAGCCAGTCCTCCTGACAGAAGCATCAATGCAGCCAGTCCTCCTGACAGAAGCATCAATGCAGCCAGTCCTCCTGACAGACAGCACCAATGCAGCCAGTCCTCCTGACAGACAGCACCAAGGCAGCCAGTCCTCCTGACAGAAGCACCAATGCAGCCAGTCCCCCTGACAGACAGCACCAATGCTGCCAGTCCTCCTGACAGACAGCACCAATGCAGCCAGTCCTCCTGACAGAAGCATCAATGCAGCCAGTCCTCCTGACAGACAGCACCAATGCTGCCAGTCCTCCTGACAGAAGCACCAATGCTGCCAGTCCTCCTGACAGACAGCACCAATGCTGCCAGTCCTCCTGACAGAAGCACCAATGCAGCCAGTCCTCCTGACAGACAGCACCAATGCTGCCAGTCCTCCTGACAGACAGCACCAATGCAGCCAGTCCTCCTGACAGACAGCACCAATGCTGCCAGTCCTCCTGACAGACAGCACCAATGCTGCCAGTCCTCCTGACAGACAGCACCAAGGCAGCCAGTCCTCCTGATAACACCAATGCAGCCAGTCCTCCTGACAGACAGCACCAATGCAGCCAGTCCTCCTGACAGAAGCACCAATGCAGCCAGTCCTCCTGACAAAAGCATCAATGCAGCCAGTCCTCCTGACAGACAGTACCAATGTAGCCAGTTCTCTTGACAGCCTCCAGAAGCACCAATGCAGCCAGTCCTCCTGACAGACAGCACCAATGCAGCCAGTCCTCCTGACAGACAGTACCAATGTAGCCAGTTCTCTTGACAGCCTCCAGAAGCACCAATGCAGCCAGTTCTTCAGGCAGTCTCTTGACAAACAGCTGAATGCAGCCAGTCCTCAGGCAGCCAATTCTGCGATGGGACGGGACAGAAACGACGTGCTGATACTCATTAAGCCCCAATCGATTGTGAACAAAGGCGGTCCGCACCCTCAGTCCGAGAGCAGCTACATGGTAACGCAAGTTGCCTTCGGTCTCCCGGCTCTTCCAGGCATGGCCTTGAAGAAAACGTCAGAGCTGGTCCAACAACACGCACTTCATGTCTGAGAACACTGCCACCCTCAAAACCAGCCCGGTTATCTGTCACCCCAGATGTCTGCAGGCCTCCTCGTGTCCTGCACCTACTAAACTAACTGGCCGCTGAGCCAGGTCTGTGAAAACAGTTACTATGGGGGTATAAGTTAAATCCTGAGTCAGTGGTGCTAAAGTGCCAGTGAGCACCAAATCATCTCAGAATCCTGTTTACAGACGCAAGGCCCCTGGAAGATTCTGCCATCTCCAAAGTCTTCACTGTAACCAGCTGTGCACACAACTGACTCTAAGCAGGTGCTCCGTGGGGCACACCTGCAGCAGCCCTCCCTGTGAGAGGCCGGCAGAGAAGCATTTGTAAAGCACGGTATAATGCACTTCCTACTTCCTCAGACCCCAATCAGAACGGGCCCGGGAAGAATCACCTACAGCATCTACGTGTGTGACGATAGCCACCCACGTCACCCACGCACACACTCAATTCACAGAGGCTGCTTTTGGCTGCAAAGAAATTTCAATATTCTTTCATTTATCCAAACATCAACTAAGGCCAAAAGCTGGATAAGAACAGGGAAGAGTCAAATTCTAAAGCCTTAAAAAAACAGTCACTAACACTGTAATGTTATAGCATCTGTTATATTAGAGTAAACCTGCCCGACCATTCTGGTCTCATTAGCTTCTGCTTTGTACAGGGCTTTTTCTGGGTCTGATGAAAACTGAGCTGTAACATCACTGAGGTGGGGATTTAGAGATTTGGTTCAGCGAACTTCTTAACAAAAATGGCACAAACCATCGGTGGGGAACCTGGAGCTAAACCATTCATGGACCTGCTTCTGGGCCGGGGTTTCCTACGCAGAGCAGCTCCCGCGCTGCGGTCTACTGAAAGCCAGCCCTCGACATTATACAATGTTCTCTTTGGTTTTTGCTTTCAGCCTTTTTTGTCTGGTATTAACATTATTCTATCAGCGCTTCCAGCTAGTATCTCTGCATCAGGCAGGGTGGGTCGGAAGTAGAGCCACTATGACTGATCAGAATGGAGGTTATAGGAATGTGAACAGTGACTGTGAGAGCTGGGTACGCAGTTTATGTACAACTTTAACTCCTGTGTCTAGTGCTGGGACAGAAGTCACAGGGCGGGGGGGTCAGGAAGGAAAGAGGGATGTGGTATGGGGAAATCCAGGACAAATGCAGGTTGTCTCTGAGTTGGTGAGGGTGACCTGCACTGCAGGCTGCCACCCTCACCCAGCGCCCCGCCTCTGGCCTCAGATGGCAGAGAAGCTGAGGGGGCTGCAGCAGCTGCCGGGGGCCGGTCAGGGAGGAAGTGAATGAAGTACAAGCAGGCCTGGGCCTACACCAACCTTCCGGGCATAAGCACACCTGCGTCACCTCCACCTATGTAAACCTCCTGTGCAAATGCTTCCTGTGGTCAGCCTCACCCGACCCATCCTGGAAAGGGAGTTCTGGGGAAAAGTTTCAGACCAGTTCTGTGTGGACATAGTACAGAGCCACCACAATTTGCATGGATATTTTCTTCCCTCTTTAATTTTATTCTTTCTTTTTCAGGTCTGTCTCTTGCATATAGCACACAGTTGGATTTTTCTTTCGTCCTATCTAGAATCTGTCTTTTAATTATCATGTTTAACCCATTTACATTTATTAAAATTTATAACTTTCATACTTAAAAATACTGTTTTTATTTCATTAAAAAAATAAAGTAATATCTGTATGGAGACCGTGCATATATGAAGACACATGCATAATTATATTTCTGAAATATTTTATACTCATGTTACTTACCACTTCTCCAGCAGAGGCAGCCAGCATGTGCTTCACAGGCATCAAATGTGAGGACGAATCCGCGTGCAAAAGCCATTTCACATAATCATAGGTGATAAAAAAGGCAGCAGCTGAAATTTAAACAAGACAGTCTTTCACAAAGAAATACGTTTGTCAAAAAAATTACAACTTTAGTTAATAAATTGACATAACAAGATAAAGATAATAAACATACTCTTAGCTACTCCCCTCACTTTTTCAGGGACTTATGAAAATGCAGTAGACATGATTCCTGCCCCAAAGGAGCCTAATACAGAACCTAGTGTTTACCATTTTGTACTAATAAACCACTTGACATTTTTAGTAAGCTTTCTAGAAAGGGATATAAATATCCCTATACAAACATAATCAGTATAGACAGGTTAAAATTGGAAACATAAACCTTAACTAAATAAAACACGAATGATATTTTATTGCTGTTTATTCAAAATAACCATGGATACTTTTTACTACATCAACCCACTTTACATCAAGGAGACAATTAAAACTGGAAATCAAAACCTCCAACAGCTACTCCTATCACCATGCGCTGACCTCCGCTGCAGAGGGCTTTACGGCCGCCCTGTGTCATGAACCAAAATGTTTATCACTTCCACAAAGGATAAGGCATAGAAAATAAGTGAAAGACAAATTCGCCTTTTGAAAGGCATTTGAACATGTTATGGTGAAGTCTGACACACACAGGAAAGAGTTTGACAGTGAAGCTTTATTGTTGTCAGCACCTCGGGCTGCTAGCAGACACACATCCATGGAAGCACCTGTCCCCGAAGAGCAAAGACCCACGTAAGCAGTTTGATAAAGTCACACAGGTCCCTGTTTCCATCTGTGCTCCCTACCGAGGCCCACGCACTCACTCCCTTAGCCACTCCTTAAAATACAACTGGAGCCACTCCGACTGCATTCAGCTAAGCTCCACCTGCTACACAATCCGCCTCCCACCCGCCGGGAGAAGGGAGAAAGGCTGCTGAAAGTTCTAGGTTTTCAGGGTTAACCCCTCAACCTGGTCACACCATAGTGCTACTTTCCTGGTAGACAAAGTCCTTTAGAAGTGTAAGCCCCAGTCTCCTGGGGGCACCCACGAAAGCCCTTGCTAATTGGAAATGATGGAAAATAAGGTGCGAAAGGAGGCTCTAGGCCAGTTATAACAAAGAGGACGGGTGGGCTATGGGGTATCTACAGGCTCTGGTAGTAAAGAAACAAAACAAGCAAAACAAAAAAGCACTGCTATGGCTTTCCTACATTCCCTTCTAAAGGGAGTAGGGATCCGTAAATCAGGTCTTTTTGTCTCCTCTTTCAACCTTCAGTCCCCTCCATCACCAACAACTCACCCCTGCAGAATACATCCGCAAAAAAAGTCTACAGCCACTTGTGGGGGCCCTGACCAGAGTCCTCTGGAGGTTCAAGGCCTGAGTTCAAGGTCATACGCATGCGAGCAGCCAAAGACACAGCCGTATTTCTATGTTAAAGGCCATTTGCCCTACACATGCGCCAGGGCAATGACAGCAGTAGCAACATACTACTGCGCAAGCGCCGCCTTACATAGCCTGCTCTGTTAATGTAGCACCAGCTTCACCAACTGGCAGGCGGCCTCTTGTCTGGGTGTGTATATAAGCTGCCCCTGATGAGCCAGTTTTTAGCTGCTTTGTTCGTAATTACGCTTGTCCCACTTACCTACTGGCCCCATTAGAGGGGGCAAGTCCCTGCTGAGGAATGTGCCCCCAACACCACAGAATGTTACTCAGACCGGGACCTGAACCAAAAGCCACAGGAAAAATAATCGTGCCACATAGAAAATTTCAATTCACCAACAATTGACAGAAAACCAAAAAGACCATTTCTGAAACTCTGACACTATTTGGCCACAACTCCAATCCAGTGATGTTCTGTGGATGGCAAAATAAATGAATAAATGAATGAATGAATGAATGAATAAAGGGCCTGTCAAGAGCACCCCTTTATCACACACACAAATGTGAAACCACATTCTGTATGTGAACTCCTGGTGGCAAGAATCCAAACCAGTGCTGTGAGATGGAGCACCATGTGGCCTGCAGACTGTGGTCCATACTACCCCCGCAACAGTGAGTCCTAGGTGCGATCCACAAGGAAAAGACATCTTTAGGACAACGATGGAGAGACCATAAAAAGATAACAGCCCTGGCCAGGTGGCTCAGCTGGTTGGAGCATCATCCCATGCACTAAAAGGTTTCAGGTTTGATTCCCAGTCAAGGCACATGCCTACTGTAGATTTCGGATTAGATCCCCAGTCAGGGCGCACACAGGAGGCAGCCCATCAATGTTTTCCTTTCTCACGATCCCACTCCCTTCCTCTCTCTAAACATATCCTCCAGTGAGAATTAAAAACAAAAACTGATGAAGCTAGGGACCTAGTAATAGGGACCTATTAACATATGCCTTTCAATTTCCTTGTTCAAAGATTCCCAAATTTGTCTGCTGATTAAACCACCTGGAGATTTATTTTATTTTTTATTTAAACTCCCAACTCCCAGCTCACATCCCATCAATTAAATCACGATCACAGGAAGCGGGACACAGGCAAGAGGACTTCAGGCGACCATGGGCTGCAATGTGGTCAAATTTGGGAGCCTGCCCCTCACCCACACACACAGCCTCTTGGCACTGAGTGGGTGCTCCACAATGACACGCTGTAACAACTACTGAAAGCTCTGAGACAAATGAAAACTCAAGGATAATCTAAAGTTTGCAGTTCTCAGAACGATGGAGCAAGGGGAAGAAGGAAACAAAGGGACAATTACCGTTTTGTCCGTGCACCACTAATCTCTATGTGAATGCTGTGCTCACGTGTGGACGCAGGTGGACAGTTAAATGTCAAGTGATCATGGAAGAATTTCTCGTAACTTATCTTGAGAGAACAGAAATCGAGCCCGGGGTAAGCCTCTCCTCCAGCAGAGGCTCGGAAACTGTGTGTGTGGTGGCGGCTATTGCTCTGTTTGCTTGGTGCTTTCCAATGCCACACAAAACATCAGCAAACAATTAAAATGAAGTAAATATCTGAAAAAAGTATACCAACAAGTGGATTCAATAGGACAGATGATACTGACCCTAGGATAAGAGGCCATACATCATATAATGTGACTTTAAACCCAAAACAAAAGCAAGACACTGGAAGGAGGAGAGTATGGAGGGGGCTGGAAGAATTGGCTGCATCAGCTAAGAGCAATTTTGTGAAGACAAAAAGGTGTAATGCCTCTTAGACTCATCTGCTTCAGAAGACTCTCTGAGGCAGAGGCTATTAAACTCACCTTCGCAGTGGAATCACCTGGGAAGCTACTAAAACCTTGCAAAGCCCAGACCAATTAAACCTCCGGGTGTGACACAGGCATCAGCAATTCTTAAAGCTCCTCAGGAGATTGCAATGGGCAGGCGAGGTTGAGAGCCTGCTCTATGGCACCACAATCAACGTTGGAACACTTAACGATTCTAACTGGGAATGTTAACAACAAACACCATTTTTAAAAGATTGCTCATATTTTTTTTCTATTATAAATACAGTAAATGGGATCTACAGCTGATTAAAATAATTGGTTAATGAATGGAAAACAAATTCAGAAGATAAGCCACAACAGGTAAGACATTCTGTATGTAGTACCACCACGCACCACACTGGAAATAATCCTATTATCTTGGCATTATGGCAGGAGAATACCAACACAATGTTTACCATTAGGAAAGGATCCAATAGCAGTAGAAGGAACGCCAGCATATATTCCACGAAAACCACCGGCCTTATTAAATCCTTGGGGACTCTGCAGCCGCGTTTTAATGGTATCCAGAGGAAATAATATCAAATCAACAGAGACACCTGCTACCCCACCGGCCTTTAAAAAAAAGAGGGTGGGGAAGAAAAGGGAAAACAGGTTACAACAAAATAAGCTCTCTGCCATTTGGGGGCAGGGGTAAGGAGGTAGTCTTTAAGCATATTTCTCATACTGTCAGTTCATGGGCTATTTGGCACAGTCAAAAGACCTGCTCCCTAAATCTAGAGATTTTCTAGGGGAAACCACCGTCATTGTAACTATACTTTCAAATTGTAAATTTTTAAATAAATTTTTCTTTTTAAAGTGAATTTTACAATTTATTTCTAAATAAATTTGGCATTGTCAAAAGACCTGCTCCCTAAATCTAGAGGTTTTCCTGGGGAAACCACCATTACTGTGCTACATTTCTAATACTTTCACATGGTTCAGTTTCCCTCCCTGCTCCTACGTTGGCTGTTTTCTTATTGCAGCCTTCCAAAGTTACTGTAGACATATACAAGCAAATATGAGCATGAATTTATTTTCCCTTTTAAAAAATAAAAGGTGCATACAATATACACTCTGCTGAACCTTAATTTTTTCACTTAACTTATCTTGGTGATATTTCCGTATCAGATCAAATGTTACATTTTTGTCTTAACTAATGAGTGGTGAATCCGCAGTAAGACTTTTTTTTCTTTGAGACTTCTATTTTTAAACAGGTATTGAGTCTTGTGACTCTAGATCCCTATTTTAAGAATCACGCATCTAAGGATTGCTATTTTGTGTATATTTGGGAATTCCCTGGTAGATGTTTTAATTAAGTGGGTAAATGGGGGAAATAGAACTAAATCCCTAAAGGACATTAAACCCCGGCCCAGACTACCATCCCCTCCTGAGAGGCGCCATGCTGCTTAGGGATGGAAAGCTGCTCTTCAATAAGTTTAACCTCATGAGGACTTGGAGCATACGGAGAGTATTTGAAAACTGGTTACACCTCAGTCAAATAAAAAAAATATAAACTCAAACACAGTGTCAAAGAAAGGTCAACACACATGGAAACCAGCTTATGCAGATGGAGAAGGGTGGGGAGGAAACTCACTGTGCTCCCACGTAGGAATTCTTACACTGTCAACTTGTGCTACCTTGTGAAGTGTGAACCACATGACTATATTACCTATTCAAAGGGTTAAAATATCCACTAAAAACCTATATATTCCCAAACGTAGACTGAAAACGTTTGTATTATTCAAACATACAGGCAAAGTTCAAAATGACCAGCTGTTCCCACCTTTTGGGTTACAAAATGCTCAGGAGCTTGCACCCAGCAAACACTCTGCTCTACTTACCACTCACAACAAAACCACTGCAAGAGATCATTGGAAAAAAGAAACTGCTCTGATGAGAACTCCAATCATTAACTAGCACAGGTAAATATTCAAAATTAGTTTATACCAGAAAAGCACATTACCAGAAACATTAATACTATCCTATATGATGGGCCTGAGACACAACAGAACCTCAAAAACAGTGAAAGTCTACTCTGTGAAGGACCTAAAAGATGTCACCGAAGAGCAGAGATGTTCTAGTAGAGAATCACATGTCGTAGAAAAGAATGACAAAGGACATGGGATTTCTCTCTGGATAAAAGGTAGCCTTTTCTAAGTCATGGGGAAAAGGTAAGTACCATAGAAAAGTTGTTTTAAAAAGTCAACCTTCTGCAGAAACCGGTTTGGCTCAGTGGCAGAGCGTCGGTCTGCGGACTGAAAGGTCCCGGGTTCGATTCCGGTCAAGGGCATGTACATTGGTTGCGGGCAAGAGGCAGCTGGTCGATGTTTCTCTCACATCGACGTTTCTAGCTTTCTATTCCTCTCCCTTCCTCTCTGTAAAATATCAATAAATTTTTTTTAAAGTCAACCTTCTCATTTATTTTTGAAACATTTTACAAAATTCAATATGTAAATAAAAGTATTTGCCTGCCTCTTTATTTTCTCAAAGCTCAAGAACTAATCCTGCTGAGAATATATGGTATGACTGGATGCCTTAAGAACATTCTGCACTTCATTATAATTTCTCTTTAACCTTAGGAGAAGGCTCAGAAAGTCTTGCTCTCTACACCTCATCGTAATCAGGAAGTTACACTTTTGCTCTCTTCGGCTACTTCACATGCACTGAATCTCTGATCCTCCTTCATCAGAATTCTCATCTGCTGAGAATAAAATGACCAGATTCAATCTACTTCCTAGTGAAACATAAGTCAAAAGTTACTGCTTCTGCAGATTTTAAACTTCTGAGACTCAAATGTCATTTAAATTCATGAGACTGAAAAACAACAACAACGCAAACAAACAGTTAACAGAGAGCGGGCAGAATACCTATACATTTTTCCACACTGCAACATCTTTAAGATTTAAACAAAAACTTTAGTAGTGCTTATAATTTTACATCAGTGTTGTTTTGTTCATAGCTATATAACAAAATATACATGCCAACATCAGTTAAATTACAAGAAACTCTACCAAATTATTTTATTTTTTATCCTGAGAATTGTGTTTTATTTATGATCATTAATCATAAAGATTCTCAGGCAAATTATCAGTTTCAAGATTTATTGTAAATTATCAGTTTCAAGATTAACTGAAAATGGTAACTTAAGAACTAAACAAAAATCCAAAGATATAGAACAAAACTCAGGCAACCATAAAGCTTTAATACAGCATAACAATTGTGACCTTAATGTCATATGGATAAAATACACAACTCTACCTCAAGAAAACACACACACACACACACACACACACACACACACAAAGTGCTGGTAGGCTGTAGAGAAGGAGTGTCTAATTAGCACTTTGAAATTACTCTGGGAGTTGATAAAAGTCAAGATTACTTGCTATAAAACCTTTATTTCTCAAAAGGAGGCTGCGCAACAACCGAAAAGAAAAATCAGTGCCAAAACCAAACCACTTGTGTAATTTAACTAAGCAAACCAGCAAAGATCACTGGCCTAAACCTCAGCTAAGAAGAGCCACCCCTACCCCTACCCTTACCCCCCAAATATTAACGTGGCTTCTCTGGGAAACATCTCTCCTGGACCTTCGGGGTTTTCTTCCGCAGGGACCTGAAGCTTGTTAGTTCCCTGCTGCTGCTTCCTGGTGTCTGTCTCCTCCCCATTCCCCACTCATCCGCCCGGCAGCGCTCCAGCCACTTCTACACTGATGGCAAACTCAATCCCATCTGCCACGGTCCAGCCGGTAAGTCCTCCAAATCTTCCCCAGCCTCAGGACAAAGAGCAAAGTCCTCTAAGGCTCTGGAAGTTCTGCCTCTTCCCCTAACTCCACCTTGAGTTCTTTTCCCCCAAGACACCTGATGTTCCTCATGCTTGGACTTTGCACAATTGTTCTCTAATCTCCAAGTCTAGGATTAGACCCCCTTGTTTCCAAATACTGATCACAATTTTACTTCTATAACTGAGCATCCCACTATTGTCTGTATGTCCCACTAGGCCAGCCGTGGGCAAACTACGGCCCTTGGGCAGGATCCAGCCCATTCGGCTGTTCTATCCAGCCTGCGGAGTAGAAAGAGCAGGGGGTTCTCTTGCTCTCCCCTCCGCTCCTTCACCAGCAGCCCAGGATGAGAGTGCCAGCATGGTCAGGTTGCTTTTGTTCCGGCCCTCCGGTCCAGTTTAAGAACCCATTGTGGCCCTCGAGTCAAAAAGTTTGCCCACCCCTGCACTAGACTGTAAGATCCATACCTGTGATGTTCATTAATATGTTTCCAGTACCAGTACACAGCAGGCACTCAATTATTTGAAGAATGTATGAATTAATGATTATAAGAAAGGGTTCCGACCCATATTTTAGCGGGTACAACAAGTCAACCTTTAAAAAGTACAGATTTTTTTTTAAATTGCAAAACTCAGGATCAAGCAATTCCCAAAAGAAAAATATAATTAGCCAACAAACTTATGAAAAGGTGCTTCCCCATCATTAATGACCCAATAGGAACAAATTAAAACATTTCCCAATTAAACTAGAAAAGATTAAAACTATAAAGTTATGGTAAAGGGAAACAAATTATTATAGCCTACCGAAGGATAATTTGGTAAAATGGCAATTTTAAATTTAAAACCCTTGACCCAGCTATTTTATTTCTACATATTTCTCTCTCACAGAAATGCATAAAAATATAAGAATATTTACTGCAGCATCGTAACTAAAAAGCAAGAAATGACCTAAATTCAGGAATCTTGTTGGATCAATTCGAGTATGTGAGTACTGTATTGCCACACAGCCTTGAAGAGAATGAGTCAGTTGGATTCAGTGGCACAGAAACATGTCAGATTACTAAATTAATCAGCTCAGCTGTGCGGCAATATACGCTACATCATCCTGCCTTTCCAGGAAATGTGTAACTCTTTCTTTGTGTATGCGTAGTTAGAAGTCCAGAAGCAGACACACTAAATCACTAAATTGCTAAAAGTTATTACCTCTGTGAGAATGTTTACTATCTTGTTAATTTTGTATTGGTCAAATTTTGTTATGAGTATTGCAGACATATAAAAGTAAAGCTATTCAAAATCCCTCGTAAAATAAACCCTAATTCGCTGGTTGCATTTGGTACGGAATAGCACTCAGAAAGGCGAACTAGGAACTTCGATCTACAGGCCCGTAGTAACTACCTGCCGGGCTTCATTTCACTCTACTGCACCTGAGCCTCTCGAGACGTCCTGAAACCTCTCATCTCTGTGTTCCTGCCTGGATCTCTCTCAACCTGGAACACCCTTCCTATGGCCGCTGTCTCCTGAAGCCAGCAGACCACCTGTTCCCCTGCCGCCACACACACACACACACACACACACACACACACTCACACATACACCCCTGCCAAAGCATAAAAGACATTTGTTCTGAATTATGTTATATGACTAGACAATAAATACTGCTCAAATTATTTTTACATTTTTACAAAGAAACAAAATATATTTTTTAATTTATTGTTGAGAGTATTACATGTTTTAAATTACTGCATCCCAATAGTTTTACTATTTTTTCATTTCTCAATTATAGTCACAAGTGTTTAATTTTTAATGCTGACAAGAAGTGTTAAAAGTCATTAACATAATTTTTCTCTTCATTAAGACCACTTCACATGACTTCCACTTGCACTTTCACAGCATTACACCACCACTGCCAAAGTCCTTTCACCTGCCACCTCGGACTGGTTAAAAGTAAGGGTAGCTGTGGCTGGGATATTTTTGGTTTCATGGAAGAACAAGCCAGGTGAGTAGAAGAACTACAAAGGCAATGAAACAGTGAGGTGCTGAAGAGGAGAGAAAGAAGAGGCAGGCAGGAAAAAATAAACAAGTGGGACTACATCAAACTAAAAGCTTCTGCCTAGCAAAAGAAACCTTCCTCAAAATGAAAAGGGAACCCTGTATTGGAGAACATATTTGCCAATGATACATCCGATAAGGTCTTAATTTCAAAAATATATAAAGTACTCAACAAAAGGAAGACAATCCAATTTTTTTTTAAGGGCAAAAGACTTAAATAGACATTTCTCTGAAGAGGACATACAAATGGCCAAAAGATATATTTTTAAAAATGCTCATCACTAATCATCAAAGAGATGCAAATTAAAACAATGAGATACCACCTCACCCCTGCCAGAATGGCTACCATCAATAAGTCAACAAGTGCTGGCGAGGATGTGGAGAAAAAGAAGCCCTCGCGCACAGCTGATGGGAATGCAGACTGGAGTAGCTACTGTAGGAAACAGTGTGGAGTTTCCTCAAAAAATTAAAAATGGAACTGCCATTTGACCCAGTGATCCCACTTCTGGGAATATATCCTAGGAATCCTGAAACACCAATCACAAAGAATATATGCACCCCTATGTTCATAGCAGCACAATTTACAATAGCTAAGATCTGGAAACAGCCCAATGTTCAATGTTCACCAGTACATGAGTGGATAAAAAAGCTGTGGTACATTTACACAATGCTATACTATTTCATTATGCAGCAGTAAAAAAAAAAAAAAAGAAAGAAAGAAAGAAAAGGAAAGAAAAGAAAAACAAACAAACAAACAAACAAACAAAAAACCAAGGATCTCTTACCCTCTGAGACAGAACGGAGGGACCTGGAGATGATTACGCCGGGTGGGAAAGCCAGTCAGAGAAAGACAAGTATCACATTATCCCACTTATATGTGGAATCAAATGAACACAAGTTTATGAATAAAACAGAGCCAGAAGCATGAAAACATGAAACATACTGATGAATCCCAGATGAAAGGGGGGTGGGGATTAACCAAAGAGAATATATGCATATTTATGTATTGCTCATGAACACAGACAATAGCATGGAGAAGGCCTGGGGCAGGCAGGAACCGGATGGTGGGGGTCAAAGGGGGGGAAAAAGGGAGGACATCTTTAATACTCTCAACAATAAAGATTTTTTTTTAAATGAATGAATGAAAAAACAAAGAATGAATGAAATGAAATTTTGAAAAAATGAGTGAAATTCATTTTTTAATGAATGAAAAAAATAAAGATTTTTTAAATGAATGAATGAAAAAATATAAATATAAAAATAAAGTAGGTTCGCCAATATTTTTCCATCTCTATCCCACCTGTTTATTTCTTTCAGAGTACTTATCTTTTTTGTTTTGTTTTTTTTATTATATTTTATTGATTTTTTTTTATAGAGAGAGGAAGGGAGATGGATAGAGAGTTAGAAACATCAATTAGAGAGAAACAGCAATCAGCTGCATCCTTCACACTCCCTACTGGGGGTGTGCCCGCAACCAAGGATCCCAGGTTCGATACCCTGACCGGAATCGAACCTGGGATCCTTGAGTCTGCAGGCCGATACTCTATCCACTGAGCCAAACCACTCAGGACAGTGCTTATCTTTTGGGTTTGGTCTGTTTACCATGCTATTTCTAAGGATAATCACTGTCCCCAGAATACATGGCAGAGAAATTGTGTGCTGAAAGAATAAAATGATTTGTCTTTAGTTGGAATAAAATCTAACCTCCTTAAAACTTGTACTCCTTGACCCAAATTTCAACCTCTGTAACAACATTAAAAAATAAAAGTATACCTTTCCAACATGTGTACTACACTTTAATAAATTTTAAAACCATAGTTCTTCTGTTAACTTGGACACGTCTGTTTTTAGCAGCTGCTACTGACTTCAGAGAGTGTACCAAGGCGCAGCGAAGGGCATGGAATCCCAGGTTACATGGCTAGGGTTGGCATATGTTCCCCACACTTACCCACAGGAAATGGACTTCCCTTATGTGACTGTGGACAAGTCCTACCCTCTCTGTACCTCAGTTCTGCCATTTGGAAGACTCGAGTAAGACTTCAACTACGACAGAATTAATTGAGACGATGTATGTAAAAGGCTCACCTCAGTTCCTACAGCGACGCTGTCTGTCAAAACTACTGCTGCTGCCCTGGCAGGTGTGGCTTAGTTGGTTGGAGCAGCGGGCGGCCTGCGCACCCAAGGGTCGTGGTTCGATTCCCAGTCACTGCACAAACCTAGCTTCAGGTTCAATCCCCATATGGGAAGCAACCAATTGATGTTTCTCTCTCCCTGTCCCTTCCTCTCTTTCTGGAATCAATGAAAAACATATCCTCAGGTGAGGATTAAGAAAAAAAAGAAGAAAAAAAAGCACCACCACTGATATCTCACTGGCTGGACGGTAAACTCCTTGGAAGTGGTAACACACTTTGTCTGCATCTCTAAAACCTAGCTCCCACAGCCTCAGCAGGTCTAGATGGAGAGGCACCATCTGGCCCAGGCGCCCCTCCCTCCACCTCTGGGGTAACAAACACTGCAACCTGCCCGGCCACCTTCCCCACAGCCCCTCCTGGGTCTGCCTCCACCCCGGGCCACGGGGGTGACCCGCTCACTGCTCACCGGGTTATCTCCAACACCCGCAGCAACAGACACTCCCTCATTCAAGGAAACCCCGCTGGGCCTCCATTTTTGGAGAGAAGCTTTTTAAAAAAAATATTTTTTTCCTTCTCACAACAAGCCTATCTCTGTCTTATTCACTGCCATATCTAGAATCCCCCACTGGACCTGCCCCGAGAGCCTTCGAAACATTTATTAAAGGACCGTTCCTGCTTTCTGTTAGTAAGGGTTGACTCCAGCTGTTTTCTAAGGAATGAAGCACTCCTGTCTTACAGGAAGCAGAATAACCGGGTTCGTTTTAGAATGAATGAAGAATGAATGAATGAATGAATGAATGGAGTGTCATTTTTCCGAGACCGAGAATACAGAAAATGGCAACACGGTCTTGGACGGGGGCTCTGAGCGCCCCGGGTGGCGGGTTTGGCTGTTACCATATTCCCATACTTGACGCCACGTTCTCCAGGTAGTTACACCAATTGAGGCTTTTAGGAAGGGGAACGGTCTCCGTGCGGAAAACGAGGAGGCAGGCGGCGCCTCCCGGTCTCCTCCCGGCAGCGGGTTCGAAGGGCTCCGTCCCACAGGGACAGGGACAGGGACAGGGACAGGGACAGGGACAGGGACAGGGACAGGGACAGAGACAGAGTCAGAGACAGAGTCAGAGTCAGAGACAGAGTCAGAGACAGAGACGGCGGCGCCCCGCGCCCGGGCTCGGCGACCTGGGACTAGAGGGTAGTTCGCGCCAAACGGGAAGACACTGCCCAGTGCGGGGCCCCGACGGCGCCACGCCGGCCCCCGGCCCTCCGCGCACCCCTCCACCGCCGCACTCACCACCAGCGAGGCCGTGAGCCCGGGCCGGTCCATGGCCCGCAGACACCGCCCACGCTATAGCCCGCCGCGGAGCCGGAGCGTGCCGCGGCCCCGAGCACTGGGCGCCGCCATCTTGAAGGCGGGGCCTGAGGGGCCGGTACTTCCGCGGTCACGTGAGGGAGGATCACAACAAATGCACGTGCAACCGAGTCCGCGGGGCGGGGCGGGGAGCGCGGAGGAGGGCGGGGCCTGGGAAGTCCCACTCTCCTCCGCCTCCTGCCCCGCGCAGCAGCCTGTGATTCCGCGAGAAGACGGAGAAACTCTCGCGAGCCAAGAAGCCTGGGCTGGGATCCAGGAGGGAGAACACCTCCAAGGGCAGCGAGGAGCCAAGTGCAGGGCGGAGGAGGCGGGAGTGGAGGGAGGGACCATAGGAGGGCAGAACTACTAGTTTCAGGGGGCGAGGTTTCTCTTTTTAATCGGTTATTTTTGTCTTATTTCTTCCGAATTACTAAAAAAAACACACTCAACATCCCAAGATTATGGTATAGAAAAACACTTAGAAAATAGCATCCTCCACTTGTTACTGGCAGTTATTACACTTAATTTACTTGTTCAATTGTTTGCTTGCTCCTCTTGTCCACCTTGCACACCTTGAAGACCACTCCGAGACAGGCTGAGCACTCCTGAGGTTACTTAGTAGCTTACTACTGTGTTAGCAGTACCTGACACTTTGTAGACATTCAACATAACTCGTGAGTGAATGAATGAATGAATGAATGGCAGAGAGCCTGGCGTGTAGTTGACATTTAAATGTTCCCTTCCTAGAGCTCCATTAGGGGCATGGAAGGCTGTAGAGTTGAATAAGGGGAGAAGCTCTGGGATGTTAATTTTCATTTGTAGCATAGAGCAGGCTATTCAGGGGGGAAAAAAACCCTCAGAGAGTTCATTGACCAGGTGCATGCTTTAGGAAAATAGTTTGGAACTAAATATTAGCAACCTAACAATGTCCATAACATTTAACTCAGCAAAGATAACAGGAAGCCACTTGCACATTAAACAGAAGAGGAATGGTTAGGTAAACTTTGTTAGATGTACTTCATGGACTTTTCCCTTGGCAACAGTGCTTGTGAAGAACAAGTGCTATAATAACATGCAAAATGCTTATGAGATTAAAATAAGAAAAAATATAGCACAGTACATATGTACATCTGTTCGCTACTAATTAAAACTACTATTAAAAATAGTATTCCTAATTAAAAATACTATTCCATACATTTTCTTAAAAGCTGCATTTTTCTCCAAGACAATACAAAATAATTTTGATAGTAGCATTATAGGCATACATCAGATATATAAGGGGTCTGATTCCAGACCACTGTAATAACGTGAATGTTGCAATCAAGTGAGTCTTAATCTTTTTGCTGGGGGGTTGGGATCTTGCCTTCCATTTGTTTAAAAAAAAAAAAAAAGCAACACCTGAGCTCAGTAAAACACAGCACAACAAAACAAGGTATGCCTGTACTTTTTCTCCTGTTTTTTTAAAAATAATATAAAAAAGTACTTTAGATTTTTAAAAATAGCATTTATCACATTCTTCTTCAAGTCAAGGTATGATAAAGACTTCTCACTGTTGTAAGACCTGACTGCCTCTTCATACCTCATTCATTTTCCTAACATTGCCCACAGTTTTCTTCAAAATACCAGTTAGGTGTCCTCTATTTGCTGCTAGAACTCTAACAAAAGACACTATAATTCAATATTAGTACATTTATACCTATTAGTTATGACCTGGCATGACTTGATAGCTTAAAACAACAAACATTTACCACCTCAGGGTTCCTGTGGTCTGAAATCTGGAGGTGGCCTAGCGAGGCATGGCTGGCTCAAAATCTCTCCTCAAGTGCAGTCATGCTGAAGGCCAGGCTGCAGTTCCATCTGATGGCTCAAAAGGGGGAAGACCCATTTCCAAGACCACCACATAGTTGGTGGCAGGTGGCAGTCCTAGAGGGTGTGGACTAAGTGGCTCAATGTTTCCTTGTCTGGTGGCCAGGGTCCTCCTTTAGTTCCTTGCCAGATGGGCTTCTCCTTACAGGAGCTTGCAATATGGCTCCTAAGCTTCATCTGAGTAAGCAAAAAAGAAAAAGTGGTAGAGAACACCCAAGATGGAAGCCACAGGATTTCACAACCTAATCTCTGAGGTGACATCCCTTCACCTCTGCCAGCCACACTCAGGGGCAGGGATGACACCAAGCATAAGTACACAGCAGCAGGACTCAATAGGGGCAAATTTGGGGCAACATATAAATTTTTAAATTTAAATTCTTTATTGTTGAAAGTATTACTTATGTCTTCTCCCCCCCCCCCCCCAATTGACCTTCCCTTAGCCATTCCCGGCCCCAGCATATGTCCTTGCACCGCTCCTGGCTGTGTCCATTGGTTATGTTTATAAGCATGCATACACATCCTTTAGGTGAGCTCTTATACTCCCCTCCCACCTGAGGCAACATATAATTTACAATGCACCCCCAAAACACTGGTTGATGACTGGGCACATTAAAAAATTATCTATCTATCTATCTATCTATCTATCTATCTATCTATTTATTTATGTTAATCCTCATCCGAAGATATGTTTCCATTGATTTTCAATAGTGTGGGAGGGAGGGAGAGAGTGAGGGATAGAGAGAGAAAGACAAACATTGATGTGAGAGAGACACATCCCAGGGTGGGGATCGAACATGCAACTCAGGTACATGTCATTGACTAAAAATGAAACCTGAGATCTTTGGTGTGAAGACCAATCCTAAATCACTTAGCAACACTGAGGAGGGCCATTTGCTTTTGGTATTATTGGCCATTACTAAGGAACAATTATTATTGCTATGCTTAGTATCATCATATGAATCTTTTGTTTCTGAACTGTTTCTAACTGAGCAAGTTGATGTTGACCTGCCTAGATTTGCAAAGAATGATTCAATTCTTTGATGAATAAATATCTGCCAATATTTTGTTAAATATTTGACCAAAGAAAAAGCTGAGCTGTGGCTGGGTTTCTAAGATATCCTATATAATAAAACCCTAATATGCAAATCGACCAAACAGTAGAACAACTTGTGGAACAACCGGTCACTATGATGCGCAGTGACCACCACAGGAGCTGCCCCCAGCCCATAGGCACCAGGCCAGCCAAGGCGAGTGTCAGCAGGGGACCCCTGATTGTCCACTGGTCACCCTGTAGAGGGAGGCAACCGGCGGTGGCTGCAGAGGGCAGAGCCAGCAAGTCAGCGGCTCCAGGCTGGCCAAGGAGGGTGCCAACAGGGACCGATACCCCTGCTGGTCACCTCACAGAGTGGCCCTTTTCACCGGCCAGGCCTAGGGACCCTATCTCTGCACAAATTTCTTGCATTGAGCCTCTAGTATATAAGTAACCAGGATGAAACTTTCTCAGTTAATTTTTATGTTTTTTGACAAGGATCTCTGCTCTATTAATTGTACAAATTATCCAAAACATTGTGTCTTGTGCACTTACTGCCCATCAGTTTGGCAAGCCTGTCACATTGAAATACAACACAGAGATGCCCTTGCTGTAATTGCTATCCTCTGCAGAAGTGGCCACAGATTATTATGAGTCACCCTGCGACAGTTCCTTGACATCAATGACGACAGCAAGTGGTTTTTCTCAGCCACTGACCGTTGTTATCCAAGGGCAAAATGAGCCGTCTTTTTCTTTGTAGTACAGAAAATAATGAAAAAAACATAATTAGGGCTCATGGTCTTCTCATTAAAGGAAATTTAAGCAAAAGCATCCACCATTTAACCATACCTCTTCTGGATAAGCACAAGCAAGGACTCTTTATACTTCTTCAAATTCCAGCACCTATTACATTAGAGCCTTTTTTTTCTGTATAAACATCTTATCCTCCCAACTTTATTTTATCATTAGAGGCCTGGTGCATAAAATTCGTGCTCTGGGGTGGGAGGGGGGAGGTCCCTTAGCCCTGCCTGCACCCTCTCACAATTCAAGACCCCTGGGGGATGTCCATCTGCCCGGGGGCGATTGGGCCTAAGCCAGCAGTCAGATATCCCTCTGGCAGTCTGGAGCTCTCACAGTCCAAGACCTCTCGCTCCTTATGTCTGCCTGTAGCAGCGGCAGGAGAGGCTCCCGTCAGTCACAGTTGCAGCACTTGCCAGCTGTGAGCCCGACTTCTGCTGGTTAGTGCTGCTGCAGAGGCAGGAGAGGATCCCACCACCACTGCTGCCCTCATCAGCTGTGAGCCCAAATGGTCAATACACATCATAGTGAGCAGTCATTCTGCCGGTCATTAAGGTTGCTCCATCATTCAGTCATATTTGCATATTAGGGTCTTGTTATATAGGATGGTTAAGAGGCCTGCCTCTGGTCCAATTTCTTATCTATCTTTGATGCCCAAACCATTGCCTAACCCCTCAGAGACATCCCTCCTCTCCGCTCCTTTCTTTCTGTAAAATGCCTTGGTTTAGAACTTTAAAAATCATACCGTGTTTCCCCGAAAATAAGACATCCTCCAAAAATAAGACCTACTTACAGTTTTCCTTCTGAGTGAAATATAAGGTATCCCCTGAAAATAGGGCCCCAGGCTCTGCCTCAGAATGAAAATTAATTTACCGTAAACTGGCCGCTAGAGCCACCCCGACTGGCGTCTAGGAACCAGTGACGTTACGCGGAGTCCTGACGTCACTGCTGTGTGAATGGAGAGAAATCAGCATGGAAACTTTGTGAAACCTAAACTGCAAGAAGTTGTGACTTGGGTGAAGAAGTCATGGGAGAAAATCACTGACAGTTGCATTGCAAATGCACTGCGAGCAGGTTACCTTGACAAGAAGTACTCATTTAAAGACAGTGCTATTGCTAAACATGAGAGATTTGGTCCACTGATTCTGAAAGAAATGGAGTCACAAGAAATTCACCAGGAAATTCAGGAATTGGATTGTTATGATGATGTTCCAGAAGATGATGACATGATTGTCATTGAATAAATGAGTAAATTCTTGATACTGTAGGATTCACAGTTTGTCTGGTTTGTGTTGACAACTACCATACTACCGTGCCATATACAGGTCATAAATTTACTTTATTTTCATTTAACAATAAATGTGTACCATATTCTTCTTCATGGAAAAATAAGACATCCCCTGAAAATAGACCTAGCACATCTTTGGGAGCAAAAATTAATATAAGACAGTCTTATTTTTGGGGAAACAGGGTAACAGGATGGTTATGAATGTTATGATCTATATAATAAAATCCTAATATGCTAAGTGTCTGGTTGTACAGTGGTCTGTTCAACCAATCAAAGCATAATATGCTAATGATATGCTAAGACCACTCAACTGCTTGCTGTGATGTGCACTGATCACCAGGGGGCAGACAGTCAACCAGTTGACCAGTTGCTATGATGTGCACTGACCACCAGGGGACAGACACTCCAATCAGTAGGTTAGCTTGCTGATGGGGTCTGGCCAATCAGGACTAAGGGAGATGGGCCAGACCCGCCCTCAGTCCTCCTGCAGTCCCTCCCTAGCTGGCCAACCTCCCATATCCCTCCCTGGTCCTGATCATGCACCAGATCCCCTCGACCTGGCCTGTACCCTCTTGCAATCCAAGACCCCTTGGAGGATGTTGGAGAGCTGGTTTCAGTCTGATTCCACAGGCCAGGCTGAGGGATCCCACTGGTGCATGAATTCATGCACTGGGCCTCTAGATATATCATAAAAACCTTCTCCTGACTCCATATCCCGATTTCCAGTTCACTAGCCAGCTCTGCAGGAGTAGAAGAAACTGCAACCATTTTCTGTCAGGCTGCTGTGGACTACTGGCCCATTTCCCTGTTTACTTTCTCACTGGATCCAGCTGCCACCTGTGTCTTAGTTATTGCAATCAAGCCTAGACCCCTGGTTTATGAAAGGAAAACAGTAAAACCCAAAAGGAAGGCATTGCCACTTTAGAAGACAGTTGGAAAAGCTAAACATAGTCTTCACATATGATCTGGGAATTGTGTTCCTTGGTACTGGAATTAGTTGAAAAGTTATGTCCACACAAAACCCTGCACATGGATGGATGTTTATAGCAGCTTTATTCATAATTTTCATTTTTTTAATATATTTTATTGATATTTTACAGAGAGAAAGGGAGAGAGATAGAGAGCTAGAAACGTAGATGAGAGAGAAACACCGACCAGCTGCCTCTTGCACACCCCCCACCGGGGATGTGCCCGCAACCAAGATACATGCCCTTGACCGGAATCGAACCCGGGACCTTTCAGTCCGCAGACCGACGCTCTACCACTGAGCCAAACCGGTTTCGGCTATTCATAATTTTCAAAATGTGGAAGCGATCAAGATGTCCTTCACTAAGTGAAGGGTAAATAAACTGTGGAAGAGTATTCAGTGTTAGAAAGAAATGAGCTATCACCCGGCCTGAGTGGCTCCAGTGGTTGAGCGTCATCATGTGCACCTAAAGGTTACCCACCAGTTTGATTCCCATCAGGTTTGATCTCAGACAGGGCATGCACGGAAGGCAACTGATCAATGTTTCTCTCTCATCTCTCTCTCTCTCTCTCTCTCTCTCTCTCTCTCTCTCTCTCTCTCATTCTCTCTTTTACTCTCAAAGTTGTCCTTGAGGTGAGGATTAAAAAAGAAAGAAATGAGCCACCAAACCATGAAAAGGCATGAAGGAACCTTAAATACGTATTGCTAAGTGAAGAAGCCAATCTACAAAAGCTGTATATTGTACAATTCCAACTATACAACATTCAGGAAAAGGCCAAACTATGGAGACAGTAAAATGGTCAGTGGTTCCCAATGTTTCAGGGAGTTGGGGATTGAGGGATGAACAGGCAAAGCATAGAGGATTTTTAGGGCAGTGAAATTATTTTGCATGATGCTATAATGGTGAATACATATCAAAATACATTTATCAATACCCATAGAATGTACAATACTGAGTGATTTACCTAAACTATAGATTTGGAATGACAATGATGTTTTAATGTAAGTTTGTCAGCTGTAACACATGTACCACTCTGGTGGAGGAAGCCAATATTTGAGGAGGCTGTGTGTGTGTGTGTGTGTGTGTGTGTGTGTGTTGGGGATTGGGGGTAGCAAGGAGTATATGCGAATTTCCTGTACTTTCTTCTGAATTTTTCTGTGAACCTAAAACTGTTCTAAAAAATGAAGTCTATTATAATAATAAAAAAGGAAATAATTATACTGTTCCTTGAGATTCAAAGTGATAACATCCTTTTGTCAAATTCTATCTTCCTTCTACTCAGAGAGAAAGAAAGGGAGAGATGGAGGAAGACAGGAAAAGTGGAAAAGTAAGATTACGTAAGAAAAGAAGAAGATCCATATTTAAAAGACACTTTCTCTCCAATATTATTGCCCATTGGCAGATGAATGGATAAACCAAATATGGTGCATGCACGCAATGGGACATTACTGAGCCTTAAAAAGAAAGGAGGTTCTGACACGTGCTACAACATGGGCGGACCTTGAAGACATTTTGCCAAATGGAATAAGCCAGACACAGAAGGACAAATACTATAGGGTTTTCTTATAAACAGAAGTACCTAGAGTAGTCATATTTGCAGAGAAAGTAGAATGGTGAATACCAGGGTCCTAAGACAGGGGAAACAGTTAATGTTTCTGCAGGGTTGGGGAACCTTTTTCCCCCAAGGACCATTTGGCTATTCATAACATCATTCATGGGCCGTACAAAACTGTCAGCTAAAAGATCAGCCTGCTATATTTGGTCAAACATTTAATCAACTCACCCCTAGTGTTGTGGCAGGGCCAGGGCAAATGATTTCTTGGGCCTCCTACAGCCCGGGGGCTGGAAGTTCCACACCCTTGGGTTAAGGGTGCAGAGTTTCAGCTGGGGGAGGTGAAGAAGTTCTGGGATGAATGGTAGTAACAGTTGCACAGCAATGTGAATATACTTAATCCCACCCAACTGTACACTTAAAATGGCCATTTTTATGTGATGTATACTTTGTCATCATAAACAAAAGACAATTTTTCATCATAAGAGGTGGAACATAGTCAACTTATTTCAAAGATGAAATGTTTCTCATTCTAAAGAATAATCTACTTTAAGTTCTGCTTGCCCTGAAGGCCACTCTGCTTCATAAATCCGAGCTGTTGGGGGGAGCAAGAGGGAGTCAGCATCAGGGGGGCCTGTTGCAGTCCTTCCCTGATAGTTCACTAGGTGGGAGAGTGGAAGGAAGGCTGGGTATGAACCAGCATCTCCCTCCCCGATTTCTCGTCATCCTGTGCCTCTCCCTGATCCACCTGCCACTTCCTGCCTTCCTCACCGCGCCCCTTGCAAACAGTTCTGTGGCCCTGCAGCCCTTTTATCGATTACCCTCCATCAGCCCATCATTCATAGGGGCACAGTCTTCCATTCTCCTGAGCTACCACTGCACCCTAAATGGACACGTTAGGCTTAGTGCTGCAGGCGGGTCGTTAATCTCCCGGATCTTTCCCAGGGGAACGCCCTCACAGTTCAAAGAATCACTTGAGAAAGGTGAGCTAATGCCTCCTTTGGTCATGTCTCTGAGTCAATGTTGCTGACACGAACATGACCACTGTTCCCCCAAATAATTACAAGACAACACGTTGCACCGCGGGGTAATGTGCGCTCAGGCTCAGCCACATTCCCGGTTCATCGTTGGTTTTGGCACAGTTGCAGGCTTCTTTTCTCCACGGGCGATTTCTATGTTTCCCGTTAGCCGGAGTGGCCTGGCCCTGGCTATGGCTTCACTTTCCTGGCCGAGCAGCCGGCCCGCTCTGCTGATGAGGCTTCGGCAATACTTGCTTTTGGGCCCTCGAAGGCGTGGGTCTTGTTCGTCCTTCAGTCTCAGGGCCTTCCCAACCCCCACTCCCACGTGTCTCCTCACCCGAGGGCTCAGCGGAACGTGGTTTCCTCCGACGCTGTCCTCTCCTTCACATCACCCCCCCCCCCCACACACACACACACTTGTTTCCTCCCAGGGTGCCATACTTTCCCCCTTAGTGTCAAAATCCTGCTCCCTGCTTCCCTGCACTGACTCTGCAATTTGTAATTCTCTATTTCTGCGCTCATTTTAAAAATATCTGCCTCTGCCACTAGATTATAAAATACATGAAGGAGGGGACAACGTCTGCCAAGTTCACCACTATGGACACAGGGCCAGGCACACAGCGTGGGCTCAGTGTGGCACCCAAGAGAAGAGGGGAGGAGAGAAGAAGAGGAAGGGAGGGAAGGAGGCCATGGGACACAGGTGCCTCTCCCGTTCCGTAGCTAAGCCGACATGCACGGGAAGGTGCAATAGGCACCGAGACTCCTGGGCATGGGATATGACTTAAATCTTCAGGGTGTCTTTTCCCTAGAAAACTGCTCCTTCTGTGTTTCTGATAGCTGGCAGACAAAGCATGTCAATTCACAGTGTGTTCCCGGGGAAAGAGCACGTGGAATCAATGTCACAATCTCTATCCTAATTTCTCTGCTCTCTGATTTCTATTCTAATTTCACTTCGCTCTCCCGGGTGGGTATCTGGGGCCTGGCTGGTGGTTAGGCAGACCTATGTTGGTGGCAGTGCTTGTGATCTGCAGGAGGGAGGGAAGCGCTTGTTCATACCAGGGCTGTGCTGGCTGTGCTTCCTGGGGAGCCCTGGTCTGCTTCCTTGTAATGCCACTGAAGGGCCAGGCATGCCCCTCTGTCTCCCAGACAGAAGTCCTCCCCCCCACCCCCCCAGAAACCCACGGGAGACAGCGTTGCCTCAGCTCTGTCTGGCTTCCTGGCAGTCCCTTGCTGCCACTCAGAGTAGGAGGAGTGCAAAAGACAAAATAAACCCCCAAAAAGCAAATACAAAAATCAGCCCCTCCTGCACTTGACTCTTTGTGCACAGCCAGTCGCTCCTGGGTAGGTCTTCTGCCCAGGCTCCAGGAGGGCACCTGCTCATGTCCACCGCACCTTCAGACTGAGCCTTAGGGGTGCAGATTTCTAGCCTCCTGCGACTTCCTGTGGCTTGGATCTCAGAAAGCAGGGCGGATCTAGCAGGTCTGCAGGTTGGGGCAGGGTGCCTGCAGTGCACCTGAAGTGGAAGCGATGTAGGGAAGTCCGATCTCTTTTCTTCCCTAGGCGCACAGACCACCGCCAGTGGGCTCTCTGCCCAGGGTTCTACCAGGGACTGGAGCCCTGCTGGGCGTGTGGGTCAGCGCCCTCTGCAGCCGGGGCTTTGTGCGGAGCCATCGTCCCTGGTGCTGGAACAGAGATGGCTCTTTGCCTGGAATGTGGCGGTTTTGTCTGCCAAAGTAGACCACAACTCCACGGCTTCCCAGCGCCCGGTGCCACACGGGTTCCCATCCCATCTCTGTTTTTCTGAGTGGGGGAGCCCTGTGTGATCTCGGGGAACAGGGGGGTGCAGAGCCTCCGCTGCCACTTTATCTCTCCAGCTTCCAGGCTGCACACCTGCCAGAGCTGACTCACCCTCTCCCTGGCTCCTCCTGTCTTCCTCTTGCCTCCCCAGCATTTTTCGTTAATGTGAGATAATGCTCATGAAAAATTACCAGGACCGTTTTTAACTTTCTGTCCTCTAGGTGTCACTTATGTCTACAGGAAAAGAAAGGAAAAGAAAACTTCAAGTTGAAGATAATAATGTAGATAGTTGGTGATAGTGAGTACACAGTTACAGAGAGAGAGCACCTACACGATTTTCTATGTTTATTTTAAACAGTTATTGCAGTTCACTCACAAAATGAATTCAATATGATATATGTTGTTTTATTTGACATACTGACAAATTATATTTAAAATTGATAGTTAAACACTTTAAATTATTACCTAATGATGTGTTTGGTATCCACAAAGTACCCAATCATAATTGGCCCCACTTTCTAACAGAACCCAAATTAGAGCAAACCCTCACTTCCTCAGATCACCCCACAAAAGGCCTAATTCTATAGCAGCTACTTATTAAACACCCTCTTACTCACACGCCCTGTGGTTCTCAGAGGTGTGCGTTCTCTTTCAACGCAACCAGTAACAAGCCAAAATTATTCAGTCACAGGTACATTCTTGGGGGACTTTGACTCCATGGCATTGACAAGTTGAAGGTGCATATGGTCACTGGAGCCATGGAGTCAGTAGTCAGGGTTAGGATACCTTTTTTTCCCTTTTTCAAATATTTTAAATAATAGGATATTAATGTTTTATGTCTAGAGAAAGAACTGATTACTGTGATTAAAGATACTAATATAAATGTTGATTATAATAGATATAAGGATTTCAGAAATATAAAGGTCTAAGTATAGATAATTGTATTTTAAAGCTATACTCATAAATTTTAAATTATCACCATCAAATGTTTGTATATCTATGCGTGCTTAAATCCATATAAATAAAAACATATCAATATCAAAGGATATCAAAAGATATTTTACTATAATTTGTTACATAAGTATTGAGTCAAAGGAATATATTAGGATTTAGGTCTTTTACATAAGACTTAGAATTATTTTATGCCCAAATCAATTGAGATTTCTTTTGTCACCAAATTATTGTTAATTTTCAGTGTTTTTGCATGCCCTTCAACTATTTTTAAGACTCTCCTGGATAATCCTGACCTAATTTTATTTGTCCGTATTTTATTAATGTGTTTTTATTGACTTTCAGAGAAAGGAAGGGAGAGGAAGAGATAGAAAACATTGATGAGAGAGAAACACTGCTTGGATGCCTCCTGCATGACCCCTACTGGGAATCAGCCTGCAACCGGCGCATGTGCTCTGATCAGGAATGGAGCAAGCAGCCTCCTGATGCATGGGACCCGCTCAACCGACTGAGTCACACCAGCCCGGCTTGTTCATATTTTAAAATGCCACCACAAACTTGAATTCACCCCCAAAATACTGACTTCATCACCAGCAGGTGGAGACAGCAAGTGCTCATGCTCAGGGCTGTGCATAGCTCTCCTGTGGACTTGCCCAGTGCAAGCTCACATTCTTGAAGGAATAGGTGGTTGGCATCCCATGTTTATTTGAGCACCTACCTGCCCTCCTGCGGTTCTTTCTTTTGAGAAAAGAGATGCGGGATGCAACAGATCTCTTTGGGAACCCCCATCCTCACCCAACCTGGGCTGCCTTGCATTCACCCCTTGAGTACAACTATTTAGCTGCCAGAGCACCTGGAATAAATCCAAGCACAGTCGGGAGTCAGACAGGGAGCTCTTATCCAAAGGTCAGTAGTATCCAGCAGGGCCCAGAGGGTAGCAGCAGGAGTTTCCCAGCCCCAGTGACCCCTTACTGCCCCAGATTCTGTGTAGAGTGTCCAGGGGCAGGGGCTCCTCTACAAACATTGTCAAGAGTGGCATGCCACCTGCCTGTGAGCATGCATTGAGGAGCAGTGGGAGGGTGATCTATGCCAAGAGGACACTGGGTAGTGTAACACCTGCAGTCCGTCACTGAGTCATGGGTAAAAGAGGTAAGATTTGTTGCAACTCTCTCCTTTCAGGAAGGTGCAGGAGGCAGAGTGGGGACCCCAGGTACACCACAAGGTCCAACCACGTGTCTTTTTAAGAAATATTTACCCTTGGAGAATAAGAAGAAAATGTGTAAAACCAAGAAACGATACAGATTTGAAAGCCAATGGTAGTTCGGGTGCCACACATTCAAGGGTTTCTGAAAACTTTGTTAATTTTAGTTTTATTTACTTATTTACTTATTTATTCATGTATTTATTTTTCCATCACCTTCCTCTCCCCAAGATATAGGTATAGTTCTCCAGCAAGGAAACACTTCAATGTGTCCTGAGAATAATTACACCATAAATTGAACATGTTTCTAATCCAATGCAAAATGTATTTGAATAGTCTGTTTAGAGATGTTTAAAGAGCCCCAGGGTACGTACACATATAATACCTTAATAAAAAATGGTGGAAAAAATAAAAAATAAAATAGAAAGATTTAAAAAAGAAGAAGAATAGACTCTGGACCTTTGATAATTTGATTAAATCACTATATCAACTCAAAAAAAAAGAGCCCCAGGGAACAAGACAAGGATGCCCACTCTCACCACTTTTATTCAACAATGTTCTGGTAGTCCTAGCCAGAGCAATAAGGAAAGAGAAAGAAATAAAAGACATCCAAATTGCAGGTGACATGATTCTGTACATAGAAAACCCTAAAGACTCCATCAAAAAACTATTAGAAACAATAAACCAATAAAGTAAAGTTGCAGGAATCAAAATAAATATACAACATTTCACTGCCTTGCTGTGTACTAACAACAAAATTTCAGAAAAGTGCATGAGAAAAAATTTTTTTTTTTGTTTGCAATTGCAACCAAAAAAATAAAATACCTAGGAACAAACTTAGCAAATAACATGAAAGACCTATATACTAAAAACTCTAAAGTATTATTAAAAGAGATAGAAAAAGATACAACAAAATGGAAAAATATCCCATTTCATGGATTGGAAGAATTGACATAGTTAAAATGGCCACATTATCCAAAGAAATATACAAATATAATATAATCCCCATAAAATTCCAGTGTCATTCTTTAAGTAAATAGAACCAAAAAATCATCAGATTTGTATGGATCCACAAAAGACCCCCAAATAGCCAAAGCAATCCTGAGAAAAAAGAAGGAAGCCTGACTTCAAATTATACTGCAAAGCTACAATAATTAAGACAGCATGGTAGGGCTCTCAGCCAAGATGGTGAAATATGTAAATGCAGTAGTCACTTCCGCCCACAACCACATAAAAATTACAAATAAACTACAGAATAACCGTCATTCATAACCACCTGACATCTGGTTGAATGGAAGTCCTTACACTGAAGTCCCTTCAGTGAGGGGATTAAAGAAGAGGCCACATGGAAACTGGGTAGGAGGGGCAGAGGCTCAGAAGAGCTGGTCCCACACCCACGTGTGGCAGTTTTTAATCAGGAGAAATATCTCTGCTACAGAGGTCCCCCTGAGAAGTGAGGGATCTCAGCCCCTCACCCAACCTTTCAGTTGAGGGTTCCTTTGCTTGGAAGAAAAGTGCCTGTATCTTCAGGTTGTAAAAACAAGCGGGTGAGTGATACAGAGGCTGCTGGAGTTCAAGTCAGTTCCTCTTAAAGGGCCAGTGCATGGACTTACTCGGACTCACTCACTCTGAGCTACAGTGTTGGGGCAGCAGCTTGAAAGGAACCAGGGACATACAAAGAGAAACTAAATTGTCTTGCATCAGGGATGCAAGCTGAGGGATGGATAACAGGTATCTCCCAGATAAAAGTGCTGGCAGAGGCCATTGTTCATTTCCTGAGCCCTCCCCGCCACAGAGCTGGTAAGCAAGCACTATATCTGAGTCTCCATCAACCTGGCTCACCCTGTTTATTTCATCCTGGTGATTCCCTGAAACCCTGCCCCACCCAACTTGTGGGCTCTTCTGAGCCATTTCCCGTGGCTTGTCCATATAACTGGCCTCTCTGGCCTCATGCTTTGGACTTTTCTAAAATCTTTCAATCAAGCAGCAGCTGGCCTCAGCATGCCCTGTGCCTCTCAATAACTGGCCCCAGACTCAGAACTAGCAGCAGCTTAGCCACTCCTGGACACCTCCAAGCCTAATACAAGGAGCAGCCACCTACAAATCACTCTGTAGCTCATGTCCGGGGCCCCAAGCAGGACACAGGCAGTGGCTGACTTTGCACTTCCTGGGTGCTCAGCTTTAGACCATGATTGTAATCTGTAAAGATTGTAATCTGTTACAATCCTATCACCTCCACGAATAACACACTCAGGGGGTGGACTCAGTAAGAATCAAAGCCCCAACTAAAGCAAGTCCTGCTCTGTAGGATTGGATCCTGCACCACAGCTTTTCTGCTGTAGTTTCAGCTGGTCCTCACAGCTGAATGGCTTGGAGGTTAATCCCTCCTAGTGATGTCAGGAACAATCAAGGCTCAACTACAAAAGGATAGTACACACAGCCCACACAAGGACACACTTGGAGTTCCCACCTCAGTTGACTGACGAGGCTGAGCCACTTGGCTCTATAGGACCCCTACAACACAAAGTCACTCTACCAAAACTGGGAAACATAGAAGTTCTACCTAATACATAGAAACAAACACAGGGAAGCAGCCACAATGTGGAGAAAAAGAAAATTCACAAATGAAAGAATAGGAAAAGTCTCCAGAAAAAGAATGAAATGAAATGGAAGTAAGCAAACTACCAGATATGAAGTTCAAACAATGGTTATAAGGATGCTCAAGGAACTTAATGAGAACTTCAAGAACATAAAAAAGGACCAGTGAGAAATGAAGGATACATTAACTTAAATGAAGAATAATTTACAAGGAATCAATGGTACAGTAGAGGATGCCGAGAATAAAATCAGTGACTTGGAATATGAGGAAGCAAAAAAAAAAAAAAAAACACCCACTCAAAACAGCAAAATAAAATAAAAAATAATCCAAAAGAGTGAGGAGAGAGTAAGGAGCCTCTAGGAAACTTCAAGTGTAACAACATTCATATTATGAAGGTATCAGAAGGAGAAGAGAGAGAGCAAAAAGTTGAAAACCTATTTTTAAAAATGACAGAAAACTTCCTACCTGGTGAAAGAAATAGACATACAAATCCAGGAAGTGCAAAGAAGATTAATCCAAACAGGATGAATCCAAGGGGGCCTACATCAAGAAACACCATAATTAAAATACAAAGATTAAAGACACAGAGAGAATCTTAAAGCAACAAGAGAAAAGCAGTTAGTTACCTACAAGAGGGTGCCCATAGACTGTCAGCTAATTTCTCAACAGAAACTTTGCAAGCCAGAAGGGAGTGGCAAGAAATAATCCAGTGGTGAAAAGCAAGGATTTACAACCACGATTACTCTACTCAACAAAGCTCTTATTTAGAATTGAAAATAAGATAAAGAGCTTCCCAGACAAGAAAAATCTAAAGGAGTTCATTACCACCACACCAGTATTACATAAAATGTTAAAGGATCTTCAAAGAAGAAGGAGGAAGAGGAGAATAAAGAGAAGGAGGAGGAGGAGGAGGAGGCGGAGGAGGAGGAGGAGAAGAAGAAGAAGAAGAAGAAGAAGAAAAAGAAGAAGAAGAAGAAGAAGAAGAAGAAGAAGAAGAAGAAGAAGAAGAAGAAGAAGAAGAAGAAGAAATATGGGCAATAAATATATAGCTGTCAACAACTGAATAATAAAAATAAATGAGCAAGCAGAACAGGAAAAGACTCATAGATTCAGAGAAAATTTTGATGGTTTCCAGATGGGAGGGGGTTGGGAAATGGGTGAAAAAGATGAAAAGATTTAGAAGTACAAATTATTAATTATGGGTGTGTAAAGTACAGCACAGGGAATATAAGCAATAATATTCTAATAACTATGTATGCTCTTATATAGGAATGAGATTTTGGGGGATGACACATATGTTTTATAAAATCCAATCACTGGAGTGAATACCTGAATATAATATAATAATGTTTGTCAACTGTACTTGAAAGATAAAATATCATTTAAAAAAACAGCATGGTATTGGTAGAGAAACAGACACATAAATCAATGGAACATAATTTAGAGCCTAGATATAAAACCATTTGTATGTGGACTGATAATGTTAAATAAAAGAGAGAGAGAGAGAGAGAGACAGAAACTCACAATTGAATAATTGAACTCACTTTTCAATAATTGTTGCTGGGAAAATTGGAGACACCGACAAAAGAATGAAATTGGATTATAATTTGTCTTCATGTACAAAAATTAACTCAAAATGGAACAAAAGGCCTAAATGTAATATCAGAAACAATAAATTACATATAAGGAAACAAAGGTACTAAACTTGTGGACCTTTGTCATAGAGAGTTCTCACTCCAAAGGCAAAGGAAGTAAAGGCAAAATTGAATGGGACTATATCAAACTAAAAAGCTTCTGCACAGCAAAAGAAACTGACAACAAAACAGAGCCAGCCAACCAAATGGGAGATGATATTTTCAAACAATAGCTTCAATAAGTTTTTAAAAATTATTTTTATTAAGGTATTATATGTGTACATAGCTTACCATTGCCCCCGCCCCCCACCTCCCATTCATGCCCACCCTCCCCAGAGTTCTGTGTTTGTTGGTTGTACTTATATTCATGCATACCAGTCCTTCGGTTGTTCTCTTATCTCCCCCCTCAATAAGTTTTAATATCCAAAATATATAAAGAGCTCATAAAACTAAGCACCCAATAAGCAGCCCAATTAAAACATGGGCAGGGAACTGGAATAGACACCTCTCCCAAGAAGACATACAAACATCCAACAGATCTATGAAAAGATGTTCAACCTCACTAGCAAATAGGGAAATCAAAATTACAATGAGATACCATCTCTCATCTGTTATAATGGCCATTATCAACTAAACAAGTAATAACAAGTGTTGGAGAGGTTGTGGAGAACAGGGAACCCTCGTTCACTGCTGGTGGGAATGTTAGACTGGTATAGCCACTATGGAAAAGTCTGGCCCGGCCCTAATGGCTCAGTGGTTGAGTGTCGACCTATGAACCAGGAGATGAGGGTTCAATTCCTGGTCAGGGGACATGCCCGAGTTTTGGGCTTGATCTCCCATAGGGAGCATGCAGGAGGCGGTCAAACAATGATTTTCTCTCATCATTAATGTCTCTCTCTCTTTTTCCCTTCCTCTCTGAAATCAATGAAAATATTTAAAAACACAAAACACTATTTTATCTTCTCTCTTCTAGAACAATTACTAAGTCAAAATATGTTCGTGCTGTTGACCAAGTAGCAGATATGAAAATTATACCCATCTGTTGAATGTGAATTATGAGAATCAATCTCTGTAAAGCCTGTTTGGGAATATAATTTTATAAAAAGTCTATCTTGTAAAAAAAAAAAAAAAAAAAAAAAAAACACAAAACAGGCTGGTGGTTCCTCAAAAAATTAAGAATAGAGCTACCATATAACCCAGCAATCCCTCTCTGAAAAATTTGAAAGCATGTATTCACAAAGATATATGCATCCCTATATTCATGGCAGCATTATTCATGGTGGCAAAGACATAGAGACAACCAATATGTCCTTCAATAAAGAATTGGATAAAGAAGATGTGATACATATACACAATGGAATACTACTCAGCCATAGTAAAGACAAAATACTGCCATTTGTGACAACAGGTGGACCTTGATAATATTACGCTAAGTGAAATAAGTCAGGCAAAATTTGCTAAGAACTATGATTTCACTTATATGTAGAATATAAAATTGAGACTCATGGATACAAACAGCAGTGTGGTGGCTGCCAGAGGGAAAGAGTTGGGGATGTGAAGGTTGAAGGGAGAGTAATAAATGATGTGACTTTGGATGGTGAGGACACTGTGCAATATCCAGATCTTGTAACATAGAAATCCACACCTGAAACCTATATGATCCTATTAATCAATGTCACCCCTTCATATTTAATATTAAAAAATGTAAAGGAGCCCTAGCCAGTTTTTCTCAATGCATTGAATTTTGGCCTGTGGAATAAAGGGCCCCAGGTTCAATTCCGGTCAAGGGCACATGCCGAGTTTGTGTGCTCAGTTCCCATTTGGGGGAGTGCAGGAGGCAGTCTATCAATGATTCTCTCTAAGCATTGATGTTTCTATCTCTCTTTTCCTCTTCTTTCCTCTCTGAAATCAATAAAAATATTTTAAAAAAATAAATAAATAAAAAGGAAAGCTAAAACCAAACAATAAAATCCCTAGGGCCCTTGGTTCCCATCTATGACCCACTTTGACCATTTTATCAGTATTGTATGGCTGGCAAATAAGACTTGCTTGGAAAACATCTTTGGCATGTACATTTAAAATTAGGCCACCACCAGTGTTGGTTTAACATTGTTACTGGTATATCTTTGTTTTGTGGGTAAATAAAGAATTTTTGTTAAAATCATTTTAGAGATGTGTTTCTGACAATTAATAACAGCCTTTTTGAATTTTTATAAGACTTTTCTCATCTGTGTAATTATAAGAGTATCTAAAACTAGTTAACATGGTTTGTTTAACATAGCCAAAGCATTACTGTGAGATTCTAGGTCTTCATCTTTGACCTTTTATTTTTATTATAGCTATGTTCTTAGGTTATAGTAAAACACCTAAATTTTCTTTAATGTGGCCTAACTGGTTTGGCTCAGTGGATAGAGTGTTCAATTCCAGTCAATGGCACATGTGGGCTCAATCCCCAGAGGGGGCATGCAGGAGGCAGCCAATCAATGATTCTCTCATCATTGATGTTTCTACCTCTCTCTCTCTCTCTCTCTCTCCTTTCCTCTCTGAAATCAATAAAAATATATTTTAAAAAAATAAAACTTCTTTAATGTGCTGTCCTATTTATATAGATTTTTCACAAATGATTCTAAATGATTCTGAATTTGTGGACTACTCCCAAAGCACATTTACTATCCGTATAAATATTTGCACTAATTTTTTTTATTAGTTGACAAGCATGCATGAGGACAATTATTCTACTCACCTGAAATGATTTAATTTCTGGAAGTTGTCTATGTCTAAAGTGTGAATTTAACTCGGTGATAGCATTTTTTACACTAAACAACAACAAAAATTAGGTCAAGGCTATCCTTGTAATCACTAAGAACATGGTTGAATAGTATGCAAAAAGCATAAACATTTATAGTTAACGAATTGTTAACTATGACAAAAAGGAAATTCTATTAAGCTGGATATAAGATAACAAGTCATTTTACACAAATGGCCCCAATTCTAATTTTAAATCCTAATTTAACTCTTTTAGTATATATGAAACAAATTGTGATGAAAGATATATATGGTTTTATAGCTATAAAAGATTTAAACTACAGCTTTAAAATACAGTTGTCAGTATACTAAATAAAACAATAGATCATCTTAAATTTATTATGTGAATGAACTGTACAACTTTCATAAATAAACAAAATCATATCCCTGTATCTCTCTGCAATGCTTGTAATCAACTATCTGCACCAAACACTATCTTCAATTTTTTTCTCTAGACATAACAGACACCTAGATGACAGACAGTTTAAAACTGCCTGGTTAATATTTTATGAGCATTTATCTCATATTAATTAAAGATTTGATTAGGCAAATACAAACATGTATGTATTACTATCCAAAGACATTTGCATATTTTGTTAATTCAAGAACATATATGGTTAATGGTCAAGGTTAGAGACATGGTGAGAATAAGGGTGAAGTTCAGGGAGAGGGTCATGATCAGAGTCAACATAAGAGTCAGTAAGGTAAAGTCAAGTTACAGTTAGAGAGGGGTAAGTTGTAAAGGTGAAGCCTAGTTCGATGGTCAAGGTCAATGTCAGTTTTAGGGACATAATGATAGTCAGGATAAAGATTGGGATCAGGTAAGATTCAGGGCCAAGCTAAGATGGAGTAATGTCTGGGTCAGGATCAGAGTCAAGATTTTCAAGCTAAGGTTATAATCAGAGTGAGGTTAAAGGTAAGGGCAAGTTGAGAATCAAGTTCAGGTAAGACTCGTGAGTGGCAAGTCAATGCCAGTGTTAGTGACATCACAGTCAGCTTGGGGAGATGGTCATGGAGAATGTGAGAGTCATGATATGAATCAGGTTGAGGGTCAGTATCGGAACAGCTCTTGGGATAAGGTCAATGTGAGGCTCAAGATTAGAGTGAGAGTAAGAGTAAGGTTCAGTATGCATTCAGAAAAGGATCAGGGTGGGATCATTGTGCTGGCAATATAAGTGTAAGGAACAGGGTAAAGGTCAGTCAAGTTATGTGAAAGGATGATATACAAGTTATGTAACAGTGTCGTTACAGTTAGGGTCTAAACCGTGGACTCTTGGATCACCTGTGATAGCAGGAGGAATCCACTTTTGTGCTCCTGCAGCTCTTCCAGTCTCTCGTTTCAGGCTTGTTGAACCAGGTCCTGCGACTGGTCACAGCCTCTTAAAGACTCATTTTATTCTCTAACTGTGCCAGGCACATCCAGCTCACTCTAATCTTGAGCAGTGAATTCTCTCTGTGTGTCACTTGCCTCACAGAGTGGTTGGATTTTTAAAAATATATTTTTATTGGTTTCAAAGAAGAAGGGAGAGGGCGAAAGAAATAGAAAATCCTATCTAATAAAAGAGTAATATGCAAATAAACCATCACTCTGCTACACAGGAGATATGCCCACCAGCCATGCCCACCAACCAATCAGGAGTGAGTATGCAAATTAACCCAACCAAGATGGCTATGGCCATGGAGAGAGCAGGAGGGAGGCTTGGGTTTCCCTGGCGATGGAGAAAGCCAAGCTTTCCACACACCATGGCCTGGCTTGTCTTCTGCTTAAGGCTATAAAGTTTCAATTGTAGAAGATAAATAAATCCCAGGGCCTCTGCTTGGGTTGCCAGGGGGCATGGGCAGCCTGCAAACCACCACAGGCCCCTCACTCAGGCTGTCCCATGCCCCAAGGGAACCCCCACCCTGATCCAGGACACCCTTCAGGGCAAATCAGCTGGTCCCCACCCATGCACCAGGCCTCTATCCTATTTAATAAAAGAGTAATATGCAGATTGACCATCACTCCAACACACAATATGGCTGCCCCCATGTGGTCAAAGATCCTGCCCCCATGTGGACACAAGATGGTCATCACAATATGGCCAGCAGGGGAGGGCAGTTGGGAGGGACCAGGCCTGCAAGGGAGGGCTGTTGGGGGCTATTAAGCCTGCAGGGGAGGGCAGTTAGGGGTGACCAGGATGGCAGAGGAGGAAAGTTGGGGCAAACAGGCTAGCAGGGGAGCAGTTAGACATCAATCAGGCTGTCAGGGGAGATGTTAGGGCAGCCGTGGGCAAACTACGGCCCGTGGGCCGGATTCGGCCCCTTTGGCTGTTATATCCGGCCTGCAGAGCTAAAGAGCAGAGGATTCTCTTGCTCTCCCCTCCACTCCTTCACCAGCAGCCCAAGATGAGAGTGCCAGCATGGTCAGGTTGCTTTTGTTCCAGCCCTCCGGTCCAGTTTAAGAATCCATTGTGGCCCTCGAGTCAAAAAGTTTTCCCACCCCTCGGTTAGGGGGTGATCAGGCTGGCAGGCAGAAGTGGTTAGGGGCAATCAGGAAGGCAAGCAGGCGAACAATTAGGAGCCAGAAGTCCTGGATTGTGAGAGGGATTGGGTCTAAATGGGCAGTTGGACATCCCTTGAGGGGTCCCAGATTGGAGAAGGTGCAGGCTAGGCTGAGGGACACCCCCTCCCACTGCACAAATTTCATGCACTGGGCCTCTAGTCAATGATAAGAGAGAATTATTGATTGGCTGCCCGCTGCACATCCCAAAGGGGATTATGCCCACAACCCGGGCATTGTGCCCTGACTTGGAATTGATCTCCTGGTTCATAGGTCATTGCTCAGCCCGTGAGCCACACTAGCTAGGCAAAGCAGTTGGATTTGATGGTCTTTTCAAATGCTGTGGGAACCTTTCTGGTATTCATGCTTCCAACTGTTAGGTCCTGATTCTCATGCAAGTTACAGAATAGTGTTTCTCAGCTTTTACAATTCATGTCCCAAGTGGCCCAAAATGCAGGTATGATCTCACCTCACAATTCAGAATGCACCTCCTGTTCCGTTGGAACCCACTTCAACTCCTGCACAGCTTCTAGGGTCAAGGGAATTCCGCAGGGCTTTGATTTCTGTGGTTTGTACTCTGAGAATAGAAGAGACTTTTGACATTTTTCCAAATATAAAAGTTGTAATGTCTGCTTTTTCCCTACCACTCACTCCCTAGAAGAGCCCAGCCAGCTCTCAGCTGTCTCTTCAGCTCGCCTCGCACCTCTCTTCTGAGAGTCTCTGCTCTCGCGTCATTTAAAGATATTGATTATCTACCCCACCACTGACCCCACCACCTTCTTTTTGTTCTGGTTGCCTGTGGTTGTTGCCAGTTTTCAGATGAGAAAGAGCTGCTGTTAAGGCTCTATTTATAATATGTCCTTGAAAGAGGAATGCTGACTTCTTGAGCTAAAGAAACTGGCAGGTAAGGAGACACAAGGCAGAGGGTCATCCTCGGTGGGAGGGACCCAGCACAGGACGCATGAGTATGGGCACACAGGAACGTGTACACACGCACACACACACAGCACACACATGCACACACATGCAGGCACACACATACATAGCATCCAAGTCAAAACAAATAAAAAGAAAAGAAACCAAGGGTCCAGAGAAAAGAACATGATAGAAACTTGACACAGCTTTGTTGGGGGAAAAAGAGACAGGAAGGGAGGGAATGATGGGAAAAGCACTGGACTTGGAGTCAGGGACCTTCCTTTTGAGCATGACTCTGCTGGATTTATTTGATTTAGAAGAAATTTGAGCTTGGGCAAGTTTCTTGGCCTCTCTGGATTTTGGTTTCTTCCCTTGAGTGGGTGTAATATTTCCTTCCCAACTAATCTCATAAGATTGTTATAAAAGTCAAGTGAAATGATGGTTGTGGAAGTACTTTGTAAACTGAAAATACTCTAAGCAATGAAGCTGAGCATCACTGTGAGAGCCAGCATTTTGTGGAGTGCTATTTACCAGCCATGATGACATTTTCTGCCCACATCCAAGCATTCATTCTCACAACAATCTTGCGGATATAAACTATTATTCCTGTTGTCTGAATGAAGAAACATACAGGGGTGGGCAAAGTAGGTTTACAGTTGTGAATACCTGAAACAGAATTTCTTTTTCTTTATTATTATTGATTAATTTTTGTATTATTATTTTCCACATGAACAACTGTAAACCTACTTTGTCCATCCCACTATAGAGGTATGGTAATTTGAGGCAGGTCACACAGCTAGTAAATGGTCAGTTTGGACTTTAGCAAGGCTTGCTGGAGACCAACAGCCATTTCCTTAGCCACTCTGAATATGTGTCCAGTACCTCTCCACATATGCAAATAAAAGGAAATCTTCCTCCCAGTGTTAAACAACATTCTCAGTCGCTTGGGCTACCATAACAGAACACCACGGCCTTAAATAGCAGACATTTATTTTCTCACAGTTCTTGGGGCTAGAAGTTTGAGGTCACGGTGCCCATAGGCTTGGTTTCTGGTGAGGACTCTCTTCCTGGCTTGCAGATGGCTGCCTTCTCGCTGTGACCTCACAAGGCTCTTTCTCTGCACACGGGCACTCCTGAAGTCTCTTCCTCTTCTTAAAGGCTGTAAATCCAGTTGGATTAGGACCCCACCCTTATGACCTCATTTAACCTCAGCCACTTCCTTCATGGCCCTATCCCAAATACATCACATCAGGATTAGGATTTTAACATGTGACTTGAGGGAGGGAGGAGCACAACTCAGTTCATAATAGGCATGTAATAAACAAATATTCCAAAAAATAAGGAGTCTGTCTGCTTCCCCCCACCCCCAAAGAGGGTTTTCTAATGTCCAATCAGCTTAACAGCAGCTGTGCAGCAAAATTCCTCAGCTCTGAAACCTGTCCAGATTACTGCTCTCCATTCATGCCAAGCTCGAAAGGAATGAGCATTCTCTCTCTCGTGCCTGTGAGCATTCTGAAGAAGGGAAAGGCCAGTCCCTTCTCCCCCTCTTGCCACGCATTCCTGTTACAGTTTCTGGCGGCGCTTTGGGGTCTGGGGAGTCAAGAGTTCTCAAATCTCTTCCAAGGCTTTGCAGCATGCTTTCCCGACCCCCAACCCGCACAGCCATTGGAAATGTTATTCTTGCTTCCCTGGGGTGGGGATGGGGAGAGAAGGGAAACAGAGAAAGATTTTTCAGCATGCAAAGCTGCATGGTTTTAAAAATCCTTGGAGGAAAATAAATTGTAGTGTTTTCTGCTGAGGTCTGCCCTCTCGGTCTGCTCCTGAAAACTTAGCCAAAAAGTTTCATAGTGACCTTCATCCTTGAACCCTACTTCACAGAGGTGCTGATTAGTCCAAAGGCAAGGCAAGAAAGGCCAGGAAGGTTTGTTGCCTGTATGCCAGAAACCATGAAAGGGTTTCACAATTCATCTGTCTAGTCCTAGCAACAGATGACAAATTGCCAGCATCAATCTATCTAACAGCATTAGGCTTCGGAGCTTGGGAGCCATATGTTCATGACATTGCTTGGTGCACAAAGACACTCTAAGTATGCATCGATCTGGCAACCTTCACGAGCATTTATCACAATGTTCTTTTGTCTCCCAACATACATATTAATAAAAATAATGCTGAATAATACCAAGTTGCAGCCATGCACAAGATTCCAAACTGTAGGTTTAGTTTGCCAAGTTAATAAAGGCTATTTGTAATCATAAAAAGAAAAGAAAATTAGCCCAGTAACCAGAAGTTCTATGGAAGATTGAATAAAACTTGTATTATAGTTTTTATAAGTGGATGGTGAGGAAAGATAAAAATATGGTTGAACTTGATTTATTTCCAGTAAAAGTTCTGGATTGGGTGTTCAGCCATGTGGGGCAAGAACAAACATTCTTCAAGATGTGACTTGACTGTGCGACTGTGTGATTGTGAAACAAGTCACAGCCCATATTTATTCGTAGTGCTAATTTCACATTTTCTGGAAAAGAAATTAATATATATTTTTAAAATATATTTTTATTAATTTCACAGAGGAAGGGAGAGGGAGAGAGAGATAGAAACATCAATGATGAGAATCATTGACCAGCTGCCTTCAGCATGCCCCCTACTTGGGTTTGAACCCACAACCCGGGCATGAGTCCTGACCTGGGATATGTCAGTGCTCAACCACTGAGCCACAACTGAAGTTCTGAGCTTCTAAAGACAGCAAGATCAAGAGTTAAATTTCAATTCAATAAATACTATGGTAGTCCTAGCCGGTTTGGCTCAGTGGATAGTGTAGATCTACGGACCAAAGGGTCCTGGGTTTGATTCTGGTCAAGGGCAGCTACCTTGGTTGCAGGCTCCTCTCTGGCCTGGGCCCTGGTCAGGGTGCATGCAGGAGACAACCAATCAATGTGTTTCTCTCACATTGATATTTCTCTCTCTCTTTCCCTCTCCCTTCCATTCTCTCTAAAAAAATCAATGGAAAAATATCTTCAGGTTAGGGTTAAAAAAAAATACTAAAGTAGAAAAAACAGTTGGAGGGTTATACATTAAACTGGTGATGTGGGTTATTGCTGGGCTGAGTTTGTATAGGACATCATAATTCCTTTTCAAAGCTTAACAGAGAAAAATATAGTGAATGCATGCATCCTTGGCAACCAAAATGAACACATGTTAACATTTAGTCAACTTTTCCTCAAATCCCTTCTATCAAATGCATGACAAAAGTTGAAGATGAATTTGAAATTGCCTTCCTATCCCTTGCACGCCCCATTTTCCTATCTGCTCCTCATATGCCCCAGGGGTGACTACTTCTGTGAACTTGGAATGTATCCTTCAGCCACAAATATATGTAGCCATCAATTATATAAAGGTGTTTCTCTGAATGTCTTTAAACAGGTATATAAACATCTTAACATATCATTCTTCAATTTAAGTTTTTCATTCTCATTTTATGCTTCCTTACAGGCTTTCCTCCTATGTTACTTGCCGGCATTTAAAAAAATGTATTAGTTTTTAACAATTTTCATGACTTTAATAAGTCAAAGTCATTGAGAGGCACCTATAGCTCCAACACCTTACAGATTATTATCAGAGAAAGCCACCCTCTTGATTCTTTGTGTGGAACCAGTCAACTGTCTTTCCACTCAATCAAGGGCATTTCCTTTGGTTAAACATGCCAGGCTCCCAACACCCGAGCTGAGCAGAGACCTGATTGGATAGCGCTGGCCATATTCTCACTGTTGCCTAAGCGTGATTCTTCCTTAACTACCTTAATAGCCAGAGAAAGACTGTATTCTTGGAATTCCAAAATTATAAGACTAGAAAGAGGTCTAGACTAGAAGACTAGAAGATCAGTTATGTTCAGGATAATAGGCTCAATTATCTGGTACAAAAGGGGGCAGACACCTCTGAACTTTCATGTTTTATGGGTAGGAAGTGAACTTCTCAGCATCGTTCCTCTCTCTCCACGTAGCACTTTCACTCTTTCCACAATGAAGGCGACCAAAAAGAAAACCCTCATCAGATCCTACAGAATGAGGAAAGGTTCCTTCAGAAAAAAACAACAATATAAAGTGCCTTTGAGTTCTGTCTGCCATAATACCATTTGTTTCATTTACGTAGAATCTGATGACATTAGACTTCAAGTAAATACAGAAGCCTGAGAACTTCTCAACTTTAACATTCTGCTTTTGGCTGGCAATTTTACCTCAATACTCTAAAATTTCAGGTAATAGTCTATAACTACAAGTAGGTTTCAGGAGAAGACTGATTTTATTTTTTTTATTTTTATCAATAAGGTTCTAGTGTACTTTGGATTTACTAGGCTCCAAGGCGTCCCCTGGATTATATTAGAGCAGCATGTCACAGGAAGCAAGGGCTGTCACTTACAGGGTGCCACCATCTGCCGACTCCCTCTATGATCCTCCTGTGGCTGCAAAAATGTCCACCATTCCTAGTCGGTTATGCTCATATATCATCTCAACACTTTTCTCAGGCTCCATGGAAGATGCCAGAATCTTTGCTCATTTTTTCCTGAAAAGACTTTGTACTGTATATATGCATGGATGGCTTTCCAACACAATCACACAGAGGTGTGACTCAGTCTTACACAACAGTAAACACACGATGAAACACTTCTTTTGCAATTTGATCAGTGTCTCTTTCAAGATGAAAAATATATCCAGGTGTGGTTTGTTAAAGATTCCCTTTATCTAAACACCATGTTCAAGCAAAAGGATCAAGGGCACTCATGTTTTTCTGATTATTCAAGATCAAAGGGGTGTGTGGGTGTGTATGTTTGTGTGTGTGTGTTTAACTTTGCAATGGCTGCCATTTTGCTAAGTGTTGTCTGTAAATAGGTTCTAAGCCATATAAGGTCATAGGTAAACCTATATAATCCTCAAAACTACTTTATGAGCCAGGTTTGTTTATTTCTATATTATACTGTAGATGAGGAAACTGATGCTGGGAGCAGTTCAGTGAAAGGGGATGGAGCTTGGATTAGAACCAGGTCTAGCCGAAACCGGTTTTGTTCAGTGGATAGAGCATCAGCCTGCAGACTGAAAGGTGCCAGGTTCGATTCCGGTCAAGGGCATGTACCTTAGTTGCAGGCACATCCCCAGTGGGGGGTGTGCAGGAGGCAGCTGATCGATGATTGTCTCTCATTGATGTTTCTGACTCTCTCTCCCTCTCTGTAAAAAAATCAATAAAATATATCTTAAAAAAAAAAAAAAGAACCACGTCTATTCTGCCTCAAAAGCCAGGCTTACAAGTAACGTTTGTGCCCACTGTATCAACTGTGCTTCATTAACATATGAACCCAATGCAAATCCCCTCCCTCTCTAGGTTAGCTACCATGTGATGGGAGGTAGACGGAGATGTACCAGTGCATCTTTAAAGCTCGAAGTGCCATCCTCTGCATAGCAATATTCAGTGACTTTTCATAACGCATTTTCATAAGCCTGACATTATCTCATTTTGGTCTTCATTTAGAAGTAATGATGAATATTATTAAGTGCCCACGGCACAGTGTCTGCTCTGAGAGCCTTGTCACTTGAGCTCCTGGAAAATCTGGCTCGAAGTGGAAATGCGGGAATAAATGCTATAGTGGGGAGATGTGGGTTCTCAGGGCCCTGAAACTTAGGTAAACCTTCCCAAACTGCCGCTCATCTTTAATGAGAGTTTTGAGAGACTCGGAATTTTCTGGGGAGAGCCATTCCTTACTCAGGAGCTTCCTATCGTAGAAGGACTAAATGTCTCATTTGTGACCAGCCGCATCCTATCTGTTCTCTGCTATTTAATATGTAAGCAGATTTATCCCAGGGAATGCCAATGATTGCCAGCAAACCAGCAGAAGCCAGGAGAGAGGCAGGAATAGATTCTCCCTCAGCTCAGACGACACCGACCCTGCCCACGCCTTGATCTTGGACTTCTAGCCTGCTGCCTAAGCTCTCTGTGGTGCTGTGTTATGGCGCACGCGCACAGAGCCACTGACCAGTCCTGCCTGAAGTTGACTTAGCCTAGAATTTTCAGTTTCCTGAACCAATACTTTTTTTTCTTTTACTTAATTCAATTTGATTGCATTTCTAGCACTTGCTATGTAACATTTCTCACAGATACTTGATTAATTCACGGAGCACCAGATGAGAGGCCCCAAATGGTGATGGGATGAAGCTGTGCACCCAGGAGAGGGTGAGGGAGCTGGGACACTTAGCCAGCTGCCGGCAGCTCGCAGGAGGGAGGCTCAGAGCATGAGGCTATTTTCATAAGAACTCCATGTCAGCAGGAGCATGTATGTCTATGTGGCTCCCTGCTGTGTTCCCCGTGCCTAGCATGTAGGAGCTGCTCTGTAAATATCTGAGAAACAGACAAAATGACAATCTCAGAGCCCTTAATTGCAAGCAATAGAGCGTGTTTAACAAAACTGTGGGGGCGTATTTAAAAAATGTTGACTAAACCAGATAATTGCAGAGGTGACTAGAGAACTTGACCAGGACATACAGCCAGGACCAGCATCAAAATCACAACAGGATCCCAAGAAATCAGAAACACCAATCATAAAGAATATAGGCACCCCTAGGTTCACAGCAGCACAATTCACCAGAGCTAAGATTTGGAAACAGCCTAAGTGCGTGCCCATCAGCAGATGAGTGCATTAGAAAACTGTGGTACATCTACAATGGAATACTACGCTGCTATAAAAAGGAAAGAACTCTTACCATTTGCAACAGCAGGGATGGACCTGGAGAGCATTATGCTGAGCAAAACAAGCCATTCGGAGAAAGATAAATATCACATGATCTCACTCGTATGTGGAATATAATCAATAACATAAGCTGATGAATAAAAGTAGATCCAGCAACATAGACACTTCGAACAGACAGTCAAACTTCAGAGAAAGGTGGGGGGAGGGTGGTGGTAGAGGTGAGAGATCGACCACAGGACTTGTATGCATGCACAGAAGACTAACCAATGGACACAGACAGTAGAGGGGTGAGGGCATGTGCTGGGCAGGGTGGCAGGAGAGGCCACGAAGAGGTCAATGGGACGGGGGGAGGGGGGAGGAGGAGACATATGTAATACTTTCAACAACAAAGAATTTAAATTAATTTTTTAAAAATTTCACGCCAGGAAACCAGAGGTGAGGATTCCACATCACTGCCTCGAGCATAGCAATTACAGTATTGGCTGCATTTGCCAACGTCACCGAGACAGAGAAATGTTTTACAAACACTTTGTAGAGCAAGCTTGGTTTACCCGTCACAACATTCTGGCACAAAAATGAAACATTTCACGTCTTCAGGGATTAGGCCACATTGGGGGTAGCTCTGCCACCAACTGTTCCCACATGAGGATTCTATTGTGTCCCTGAGGTAATGCACGTGAAGTGGTGGTGCCCCACGCTCAGTGCCACATGCCCCTCACCCAGTCCTCCAGGCCAGCGCCCCCTGGGTGTGCCGGGGCGGTGAGCACAGCCCGTGCTTGGCACGGAGGTTGGGCCTGTGTTGAGCAGGAATTCATCTGACTCCACAGCCTGGAGTCTGGAACAACGCGAGGTTGGCGACCTGTGTTGAAATGCTGTAGTCACACCTGAGGGTAAAACCACGGACAGCCTGGGCAATGGACTACCAAAGTTTGCAAAGTCTTTTTTCTGCTCTGTTTTTGTATATCCTCACTCAGAAGTCTTAGGAACTTCAGTAGTTTTAAAGATCTCTTTCCTATGTGATCAATTACAAAAACCATAAAGCCCAATAAAAGCACTTGCTTGGCACCTTGTTCAGAACCCGATGCAGGTGCCCAGGTGGAGAGGGGGAGTGTGGTTGCTGGGTGTGTGCTTCAGAGCAGCGGAGTCGGCCTCAGCCAGCGCTGCCCGTCCCACTGGGAACGTGAGGAATATTACTGCCCTTTCCCCCAGAAAATACTCATAAATTCCAGAGGCTTCATGGGCCTCTGGAACCCGTGTATGAACTTCCGGTGAAGAGCCTTCTCCTTGATTAATGACTGAAACTTTTGGAAAGCCTGCTCTCAGGTTTTAGTGCTGCAAAAGCACCACAGTCACCGATGCCACATGCTCCCAGTGGCCAGGAGGAATGTGTTATGGGCAGGCCAGTGTGTCCCAGGACCTGGAGACTCGGTTCTTTTCATCCAGCAAATTTATATTGTGTGTCCACTACTCATGTGGTGTAGTCTCAAGAAGCTGGTGCTATAGATGTGAATGAGGCAAACGAGGCTCTGTTCTCCTGGAGTGGAAATTCCAGAGGCAAGACTGATACTAAACGCAAAGAGCAGTGACAAAACAAAACAGGACACAGTCACCAAGAGTGACTGGCGGGAGGCTATGTCACAGGGGTGGGTAGAGCAAGCCTCCCTCAGGAGTCATTTGAGCTGAGACCTAAGAGGCAACATGGAGCCAAATGTGTGAAGAAATAAGAAACTGCATTCCAAGGTAGAGGAAGCAGCAGGTGCAAAGGCCTAATGCAGGTAATGACCTTGGTCTCACTGAGGAAGAGAGACGGGACCTGCCTAGCTGGCATGTGGGAAATTAATGCCGAATGTGAAGCCTCAGGAGCTCTCATCACGCACTAAGTTTAGTTTCTGGACATCACATCTGAATAAGCATTAAAACTACGTAGTAACTACTTAATAGGCTTTTAGGGACAGATTCTGTGGATCATGGAAAACTAGGACACCAAAAATCCTTGAAAAAAAAATCAAGAAAGGACCAGCACTTTTTCATTTATTAGACCTATGGACTATAGATCAATTTTTTAGGAATTGCTAAGGTAGAAGGCTTTTTGCTAAAAATCCTCAGGAAAGGATATGTTTTTATTGATTTTAGAGATAGAGAAGGGGAGAGAGAAACTTTGATGTGAGAGAGAAATATTGATTGGTTGCCTCCCCCATGTGCCCCAATAGGGGATTGAACACTCAGCCTTCTGGTGTATTGGCAGGTGGCCTATTGATGGCTCAAAGGGCTAGATGGCCTTTTGCTGGCTCATAACCACTTCTGTTGGCTAGAGGCTCAGGTCCACCAAGCTTTTCCATGCCCCTTCAACCTCTGCTTTCACTTTAACCATCAGGTCCCCAACATCACTACAGTGTATTCCAACCAAACTTTGGGAGAAAAAGCAAAATCCTGTGTTTCCAGCAGAGATATTTCAAGTTTGGGGGGGGAAAATAAGACTAATTATAGTCTTGACTATAAGTCACAGCTCCAAAAAGACTTCCTAAAAATGCTTCAAAAAGGTAAGCTTTTCTAAAGGAACCTCCTCCACCCCCGAAAAAGGACAGAGGAATAGAAAAAAAAAAAACTTGATAAAACATCTGCAAATGTTTTTTCTTGCCTTAGAATTTCAGGAATGTCACTGTAATGGATTCATTTTAGTGCAGATAAAATCAGGGGCAGTGCATGTTGAGCAAGTGTCTATCACCCCAAACTGCCGCCCTTAAGGTTCTTGTTATACAGTAATGCAGAAAGCTGGCCACACTTAACTTCGAGTAGCGATGCATTTGAACCCATACTGAAAGAACACAGAGATCTTTCAGGGTATTATTTAGTTCACTGAGAAATCTAATGAATGAAACACGTTAGCATAACGTCAAAGAAAGAAAAATTGAAGGTTTTCTCCATCATCAAGGTTGCAATTGAGAACTGAATGGAATAATTTAGTGTCATATGGAGAGATTAAAGGTTTAGCTCCAAAGAACATTAGTACAGTTCTCCCCGCCCCCCATTTTTTAAAATATATTTTGTTGATTTTTTACAGAGATGAAAGGAGAGGGATAGAAAGTAAGAAACATTGATGAGAGAGCAACATCGACCAGCTGCCTCTTGCACACTCCCTACAGGGGATGTGCCCATAACCAGGTATATGCTCTTCACCGAAATCGAACCTGGGACCTTTCAGTCCGCAGGCTGATGCTCTATCCACTGAGCCAAACCAGTTTCGCCCCCGCCCCCATTTTTTAAATTTTGTTTTTTAAATTGATTTTCAAGAGATAGAGGGAAAGAGACACCCAGAGAGACACATTGACTTGTATTTCCTTACACATTCACTGGTTGATTCTTACATGTGCCCTGATCACGAATCAAACCTGAAACCTTGGCCTATTGGGATGACACTCTAGCCAACTGAGCTACCCAGCTAGGGTGTAGTGAAGCTTTTTATATTAAGTGTTTGTCAAAGGACTTTCAAATATTTTACTCAGACCTCATAACTGCTCTTATAGTTATCACTAGTAGCCCTATGCACAAATCCATGCGCCAGTAGCTCTCTGCTGCCCTCCTGTAGCTCTCTGCCCACTGCCCCATCCTTCTGTAGTTCCCCTGCTCCCTTCTCCCCCTCATAACTTGCTTCCCTGGCCCCTCCTATAGCTCTCTGCTGCCCACTTGTAATTTGCTGCCCCACCCTCCTGCAGATCCATGATCCAGTTGTTACACGGTCAGTCATTATGCCTCACATCATAATGGATAATTAGCATATTCTTCTATTATTATATAGAATGTTAATTAGTAGTCTCTGAGTTGTAAATGTAAGATATGAAACATGTCTTAAGCATGTATAAGCATAAAAAGGAATGTGTTGGCTTATATAAAACTAGAGGCCCAATGCATGAAGATTCATGCAAGAATGGGCCTTCCTTCCCCTGGCTGTTGGGACTGTCTTTGTTCTGGCCAGAGCTGCCTTTCCACTCCAGACCAGAGCCACCTTTCTGCCTTTCCACGCTGCCCAGAGGCCTGGAGCAGCTGGGGTGGTGAAGAAAACCTGCATCGTCACCATGGCGACACACAAGCATTATCCTACCTCAGGCCACTCAGCACCTGTGTATGCAATTAACCAGTCATTTTTTGTTGGGTTAATTTGCATACTCACTCCTGATTGGCTTGTGGGCGTCGGGAAGGTATGGTCAATTAGTATGTTACTCTTTTATTAGTGTAGATGTGCTACATTCAGGCCTGGCTAGATTCAGAGGTATCTCTGTACCTCATTCTCTCTTATTCTTTCTCCTACCTTCTCTGTATCTTAGCTTCATTTTTTATTACATGTTAGTGTCATCTTTTCTGATTGTAGATGGCTTGTAGATTTCATGTCCAGATGAAGTGGAAATCAGGTTGTGTGGAGAAATTCTAATGGCCCTGCTGGCTGTGCACCCATTCCTTGAGCCAATCTCTGTGAACAATATAACAGCTTAACCTCACTGGCCAGGCTCAAGTCTGTGGCCAGGCAGTGGCCAGATAGGGGATGTGATTGATAGCCCAAGCCCAGCCGCATGGAATTCGAGCTGGGAGTACTATTTCAGCAATGGAAAGAGAGGTTCTGAGTGACAAAAGCTGAAATAGTCAGTGCCAATATGACTAGTCCCATTTTTCAGGTGAAGAACTTTTAACAATAGACTTGACCAAATTTAAAAATGTTGGCTAATGATGGCCTCAAATTTCTTGAACAGAAGATGAAGCATCCCATTCTTTAACATAGATGAGGTTTAAAGTCCATAGTAACCCAATGAAGTAAACTCACATCAAGGTAACAACCTCTGTTATAAGGTCCTCCTTTGAGAGTCGGCCTGATTCGGGGACACGAGTGCAGTGTATGTAAAGGAGGAAGGAGGTAGGCAGCAAGGAGGGTACTTGGACCCTTGCCATTCACCTCTAGACTGCAGACTTTAAAGAAAGAAGCTGTGACTTCCCTCCTTATCCCCTGCAGAGCTTGGCAGGGAGAGCAAACAGCAGCAAATGGGAGCTGAGGAAGAGAGAAGTCTGCGAGCCCCGTGCTTGTCCTCTTTTCCTTGGTAATTGGGTGAAACTCAGCATATCATCCTCGGAGCTGTGTCCCGTGATGGATAAGGCTGGCTTCTGCACTGGCAGAAGCTGAAGGTGTCTGACAGGGATTTGAGAGCAGAGCAGATAAGTTGTTGTAGTCTCGGATTTACAGATTAGAGCCGAGTTTTAAATAGCATGTGCTTCCGCTCCTCTAATTTTATATATGGGAGTATGGGTGCCAGAAAATGCATATCAAGCCCCACGTTTTCTGTGGGGGGAAGTGGGAGAGGTATGCAGGCTACTGTCCTTGGTTCTGAACCACTCGCCATCAGTGTTGCTTTTTCTGACAGCAGATGCTTGTGCTCCTGCCCAGCCTCTCCTGGCGCTATGGCTCTTTCTGCATTTTGTTTTCAAGATGAATGGGGTTGGCGGTGGGGTGGTATACGTTATTTACTACCTCTGAGGAAAGAGAACTGAGCCTTGTGTTGTGATATATAGGTTATCCCTCAAAGTTTTGATAGTGCCTGCAACTTTTCTGACAATTATTCAGTCTCGTCTTCCCAGGATTTGCTGATGCCATCCAAAGATGCCCCGAGTTCACAAATGACCTGCAGGCCCCAGGATTCCTGAACCCTCTGTTGGGTTACCTCCCACACACTGCCACTGTCTCATTAATATCTGAAGAGTCCATTCCAAAAGTCTCCTTAGACACCTGTGCTAGTTACCTACGGCTGCCTACCACATCACCCCAAAACTAAGGGACTGAAGACAGCCAGTGTGTATAGCATCATAGTTCCTGTGGGTCAGTCATTCAGAAGCAACTTGAGGCTAGCTGAGATGTTCTGGCTGAGGGTCTCTCATGAGGCTGCAGCCAAGATAAGAGTCCGAGCTTCTGTGAGCTGAAGACTTGGAGTGGGTCTGGACAAGCTGCTTCCTCAGTGGTTCATTCTCTTGGCTGGCGAGCTGGTGGGTGGAAAGCACCAGCTGCTCACTGTGTGAGCCGCTCAACCGCTTTTGAGTGTTATCCAATGGAGCAGCTGGCCTCCCCCAGAATGGGCGGCACTCAAGCGACTGAGGTAGAAGTGACCATGTCTGCTATGACCTAGCCCAGGGGTGGGCAAACTTTTTGACTTGAGGGCCACAATGGGTTCTTAAACTGGACCGGAGGGCCAGAACAAAAGCAACCTGACCATGCTGGCACTCTCATCTTGGGCTGCTGGTGAAGGAGCAGAGGGGAGAGCAAGAGAACCCTCCGCTCTTTTGGCTCCACAGGTCAGATAGAATAGCCGAATGGGCCGGATCTGGCCCGCGGGCCGTAGTTTGCCCACGGCTGACCTAGCCTGTAAAGTCATATACTGTCACTTTCACTAGCCCAACAAACGAACCCGATACAGAGCATGAACACAGCAGGCAGGGGTCATTGGGGGCCCTCCTGGAGGCTGGCCACCACTGCCTCTCCCATGCATTTTTATCATAGCACGTATCCCACTGCATTATTGTGATTACCTTTCCCTTGCACACCTTTCTGTGGCTGACTCAGTTGTCTGCCAACCAATAGCCACTCTCCCCATTCTCCTTGGTAACAGAACCTGGCTTTGTTCAGGTATTGATAGTGCTTTTTTCCAGGGATCAACAAACTATGGCCCGTGGCCTGTTTTTTGTACAACCCATGAGCTAAGTCTAGTTTTAACGTTTTTAAAGGCTGTAAAAAAGGACCACTGTGAGGTCCTCTTCTGGTCCTCTCTGGAGGGTGGAAGGTGCTGGAGCATCATGAGAAATGTTTCCTGGTCCAGCTCTTAGACAAGGGAATCCTGGGCACCACAAAGGGCCAGGTGAAAAGTAAGAGATGTGATCTTACGGTACCCAGAGAGTTCAGGAAGGCTGTGACCTTTGGGGCAAAGGCTTTGATAAAGGATGGGTGAGGCAGAGGAAGATTAGAAGGTAGTACACAAAAATGGTTGGAAAAACACAACCCAATACTGAGAAAGATAGAGCAATGTATCAGTGTGGTTCCCTGCAACGTGTTTGTCTCTTCTGAAAATACAACAGAAAAGTTTCCATCAAACTGTTTTCTGTCAATTCTGGCCCCTGACAGATTGTGGCATATGGAGGGTGGTTTATCTTGTAAGTCATCGGGGCTTCCTCACTCAGCTTCACCAAATGGTGGCTGTAATTACGGCAGTAAATGCCTCTCAAACAACAGCTTTTTTTTCCGCCTTAAAGGAGTGAACATTTCAACAAGGAGCAGACCCCCAAGGAACAAGTGCTGCAGGGCTTCCTGGGAGAGAGGTCAGAGGATGCAGCTCGCCCTTTAGGAGGCTGGTTTTCTAGAAAGAGCCTGCTGGGGCAAAGAGGTTGGAGACCTGATGCAGAGCCCCCGAATCTTTCCCCGCAGCCAGAGCCCTGGTGTTCTCAGCTGTGAACCAGGAGGACTGAACAAGAATGTCCGCCTGGAGAAGCTTTCCGAACTGCACCGACAAATGAAAGGAGGCGCATTGCCCCCTCACCTCCACAACTTCCCTCCGCGAAAGGTGAGCAGTGTCCTGGCTGCTTATGCAAGGCTCATGCTGTGAGTTCACGAACCATCAGCAGCCTTTACATATTGGGTAAATGTACATCTAATCCTCAGTCTCTTGCTTAAAATTCTTCCTCGTGCCCCATTGGCCTGCACTTAACTTGGATGGCAAGGGCCTCCGCAATCCAGCCCTGTCCTGCTCCTGCTCCTGCTCCTGCTCCAGCCTCAAATCTCGCTGCTTTCCGAGTCACGTCTAGGCTCTCACCCTCCCAAAGCGCTTGCACTTTCCTGCAGGGGCCACGTCCTCTTCCTTCTAGGCTTTGATGCAGGTGCCTTTGGCACAGAATGTTCTCTCTTGTCAACCTAAAATTATTTGGAGGCAGTAATCTAGCAAAAGTGTTTACTTGGGAATAAGAATTGCAATTCTGGGGAGACGGGTCCCGAGCCTTGTCCCGGAGCAGAAAGAAAGAACAGTTGAGGGTCGCACAGGGAGTGTTTGTTAGCAAGTTAAGGGACAGCTAACCTCCAGGAGAAGTAGGGAGACTGCTGGATCTGGCAGCCCGCACTGCAGCCTGGTCCCTTCCCGAAGCTACTGGCTCGGACATGGAAACCATGCCAGCCGTCTTAAAAGAGAAAGAGGATCTTATCTGAAGCCTGAAAACCCACAACTGCTGTGATCCCTGAACAGCTGTGGGCTGTGGTACATTTATCCGGTGGCATACCATGTGGCTGTGAAAGAGAGGGCTCCCTTACCCTTTGAGGCAGCATGGATGGACCTGGAGACTATTATGCCAAGAGGAATAATCCAGTTAGGGAAAAGCAAACATGACACGAACTCACTTATTTCTGGAATCTAACCAACAAAATAAACTGACCAACAAAATATGTCCAGAGGTATGGATGCATGGAACACAATAGCAGATCTCACTGGGGAGGTAGGGGATTAACCAAGGAACACATGCACATATATGCATAACCCATGGACACAGATAATAATATGAATAAGGCCTGGGGTGGGGTGCCGGTTGGGTGGAGTGAGGCAAAAAGGAAGAAAATGGATGACTTCTGTAATACTGTCAACAATTAAAACGTTGTGGGTTTTTTGTTTGTTTGTTTTGTTTGTTGCTGGCTTTTTTGTTTGTTTGTTTTTTTTTGTTTGTTTGTTTTTTTGGTTTGGGCATAACTTTATTTTATTTTAATGGAATTGATCAGTCATCCTGACAGTGTTTTTACTCCAAGCACCTTGGCTTTTTGGGGTGGTGGTGAAATGGGAGACAGACTGGTTTAATAAATCAGTTCCATACAGCACCTTTATGAGTTTCATCAGTAATATTTAATAAATGCAGCACAGGACTGTGTAGAGTTGAGAGAATTAGCATCAAGACTCATTTTTTGCCTCTGTGAGCCCTTTCTAGACTATTTCCCCATGAGTTCAAATGAGGCTTCATGACACCCTCCTCATCCTACATTTCTGAGCTGTGCAGAGCCTAAATGGGATCATGGAAGGGCTTCTAATGTTCAAAGCACACAAAACGTTAAGACCCTACAGGCTTCCTTGTTTACCAAAAGGTGTCATTAAATTAAAGACAGTGAAAGACCCAGAAGCCTCTTAGAATAAATGTCTGGAACCAGACTCTTCTAGGATTTACCAACCCTGGCTGATAAAGGATAAATTAAACCCCCATTACCCCAGGCAGGGCTCCAATGAACATGGAGGCTCTTTCCCAGAATGTTGATTAGGAATCAGGTGATTTGTTAGGAGGCTCAGGCAGGGCGTGCTTTGTTGCTTCACCAGTAAGGCACTCATGCTAATGGACTGGCATCAACCTTCCTCCGAGGAATCAGCCCTGGCTTCTACTCTAGAGAACATAAACTCAAAATAATTTACAAGCACAAAACCCATTTCTTCCAGTCTATAAAAAAGTAATGAGGAACACCAGGCTGGGTAGAAAAGTGGGGATTGGAATGGGACACAGGATTGCAAGGGCCTCTGAGGTTGGCTGTATACGCAGGGTCACAGTGTTCGCTGGCCTGTGGGTCAGAGGTTCACTTCCAAACTGTGCTGATCTAAAGCAGACTTGCAGCTCACATGCCACAGAATACTCTTGCACTCTGGCCTCTCTGTAGGAGACTCTGTGCTCCCCCCAGTGCCCTTGGTGAACATGGGCAGCAGTGCCACGTGGTGCCCAGGTCCCTGAGTGCCCCCTCCATGCTAACCACATACCAGCACCAGAATGAGAAGGAGCATTCTGCTGGTGCATTCTTCCCGGGTCTTTCAGGAGCTTCTTGGGCTCTTAAGTACCTCCCATCTTCCCTGAGACTGGAGGTAAATTCACTAGACAAGTGTGGGTGGCAAAACTGTTGTCCCACAGCACTGTTCGTGACCTGTGGTTGTGCTGTGGCTGACGGGTTCCATTCCAATGCGACAGCAGTCCCAGGGCCACCACACTGACTGACTGATGGTGGCTGTCAGTTTCAGGTCTTGGAGACAAGCATAGGGGAGAAAAAGTATTTTGTATCCATAGACTGTTTAGAAAACATGTGTGTGTGTGTGTGTGTGTGTGTGTGTGTGTGTGTGTGTGTTAACAAATTACATTCAGTAATGTACAAACTCAATAAAGAATAGTATCTGTACCACCTAGAATAGGATGTGGTCATAATAGGCACTCACATGTATTAATGAATTATTTTAATAAAAACCTATCAAAACCTAAAAAAAAAAAAAAAACAAAAAAACTGTTGTCCCTACCTCACCCTTCTCCTCCTGCCTCACCATATATACATAAACAAATGCGTACTTTCCTTTAGCCAATAAAACAAAAGCCACCTTATAGAACAATTGTGAACGAAAGAATCAACAGGCTGTAACCAAAAAGAGGATTAATACCACATAGGTATGTTCTTAAGGGAATTAAAAGCAAACATCTACACAAAAACTTGTACATACACATTGAGGACAATCCTATATAATAAAAGCCTAATATGCTAAGTGTCCGGTTGTCTGGTCATCCGTTCAAACAATCGAAGTGTAATATTCTAATGATATGCTAAGGCCACTCAACCAGTCACTATGATGTGCACTGACCACCAGGAGCCAGATGCTCAATGCAGGAGCTGCCCCCTGGTGGTCAGTGTGCTCCCACAGGGAGAGTGCTGCTCAGCGAGAAGCCAGGCTCATGGCTGGCTCAGCGGCAGTGGCAGGACATCCCCTGAAGGCTCCTGGACTACGAGAGGGAGCAGGCCAGGCTGAGGGACACCCAGCCCCTAAGTGCATGGATTTCAGGTACTGGGCCTCTAATATTAGTAATAATAGCCTGAATTATTGAAATTAAAGGAACCTGGATGCCCTTCAACTGATAAATGGATAAATAAAATGTGGTATATCCATACGATGGAATATTAAGCTGTAAAAAGGAAGAACTGTAGATACATGCCATTGCATGAATGAACCTTCAACATGGTGTGCTAAGTGAAAAAAGCCAGATACAAAGACCACATACTGTCGTACTCCATCTGTATGAAGTGTCCAGAAAAGGTAAATCCATAGAGACAGAAAGTAGACTGGTAGTTTGCCAGGGGAAGTGGGGGGTGGGAAGTGACTGCTAATGTGGTATCTTGAGGAGTGAAAAGAATGTTCTGGAATTAGATAGTGATTCCAGTTGTACAACTCTGTGAATATACCAGACTTAACCTTTGAAAGATTAATTATATGGTAGGTGAATTAGATCTCAGTAAAATAATATTTAACTGAAAAATGGGAAAAAGAAACACCAGGTCTCCAATTTCTCATAGCAGAAACACACATAGGCTCCGTCAACCCATTGAATCTGAGGACTGCAGTAATGCTGGAAGCATCCAAAAGGCTGCTGCCCCCAACACTCCCTACCTACTTGCTGATGCCAGGAATTCTACTGTGGAACACATTCTGGTCTAAGGGTCTTAACAGTTTGCTCTTACTCTCCACATTCAGTGTCTGGGACCAAGCACATCATGAAGACAAGTACAATACAACACTTTCTCCCCTCAGTGGTGTCACATTATCATAGTTTGTTGAAAGGGTTGCAAACAAAACAAACAAACAAAAACAAAAACATTCTGCATTTGACCTGAAATTTAAGGTTTTCACTCTCCTTTTATGTTTTTGAATAGGAGCTTTGAAAGATATTGGACATGCATTTAACGGAATGTTCAATGGACATAGAAAGCAGGATGCAGTCATTTGGTGGTTTAATACTTACTTTGAGGGAAGCCAGAGACAGGGTCTGAGTAAGCTGGGATCAAGCATTATTTATAAAAACCATGCATTTGGAGCCAGAATGCCTAGATTTCCAGTCCAATTTTATCATATGACTTTAAGCAAGTTATAAACTATGCCATGATTTCCTCAATTGTAAAATGGGGATAATAACAGTACCTACCTAATAGCATAATTAGAGAAATTAAGTAAGTTAATACATAGTATAAATGCATATGTTAAATTAAATAACAATACAGGCAGAAATTTTAGGCCTGTGTTAGCATCAGTCAGCCTCGGCTGTGGCTATTTCTGAGGACGGCTAGAGAAAGGCCTACCCTTCGCTGCACCTTTCTGTGGAAGGCTGTTAGGGAAAGTCAGGAGGCCTGAAGTTGAGGTGAACAGATGACCCCCCTCTCCCACGATATTTCCTCTATTTGCCTGAAGCCTGCTGCATTAGGCAGGCCCCCAAATCAGGCAGAGGCAGTGGCCTCTGGACAGTGGAATGCCCTGGGCCCCTTGGAGCTGCTTCAATAGGTTCCAAAAGAGGATTGGAGAGGGTGGCTCCAGGGCCTGGTTGCCCCTAATCCAGCCCAAGCTAGGCACTCTGCCCCCAGTTGTCCCCCACGTCATGAAAAGCAAAGGGAGAATTTCAAAGAACATTCTGAGCTCTTACTACATTTTATTTCATTGGTTTTTAGAGAGAGATGGGAAGGGATGAAGAGAGAGCGAGACATTGATTTGTTGTTGCACTCATTTATGCATCCACTGGGTGGCTCTTATATGTGTTCTGACCAGAGATCGAACCTGAAAACTTAGGTTTGATCATCAAGATGTTGCTACAACTAACAACTGAGGTATCTGGCCAGGACCTACTTTTACTACTTTTCTTTTCCCTTTATTTTTATAAATTCTCACCTGAGGATATGTTTCTATTGATGAGAGAGAGAGGGAGAGAGAGAGAGAGAGAGAGAGAGAGAGAGAGAGAGAGAGAAAGAGAGAGAGAGAAAGAAGGGAAGGGAAGGGAAGGGAAGGGAAGGGAAGGGAAGGGAAGGGAAGGGAAGGGAAGGGAAGAGAAGAGAAGAGAAGAGAAGAGAAGAGAAGAGAAGAGAAGAGAAGAGAAGAGAAGAGAAGAGAAGAGAAGAGAAGGAAACATCGATAGGTTGCCTCCTACTCCCACCCCAACTGAGGATGGAACTCCCAACCTAGGTATGTGCCTGACCAGGAATCAAACCTGCAACCCTATGGTGTACAGAATGACACTCCAACCAACTGAGCCACCTGGCCTGGGCTTACTATCTTTATTTATTAACCAGACAATCGGATCATGGCACTATAGTTGGTATTTGGGGGAGTATGACAGAATAGGGCATTCGATGTGGCAACTGAAAATAACCTTCCCACCCCTTATCCCATTATCCTGCATCACGTTGCCATCTCTCTGTGCACCTGCCCTTACCTGAAATTACCTCCCTCCTGTTCTTGTTTGCTGTAATGGAGAGTTGTTGGCATTGCTGATCGAGGGCTCTAGGAGGGCATGGCTCTGAGCTAGCCCAGCATCTGGAGCAGTGCCTGGCACAAAGTAGGCATCCAGTGAATATTTCCTGGATGAATGGAATGGAGCTCACCCCAGCGCTCAGCCCCAATCTGTGCTCTAGACAGGCCTCTACCAATGTTCGCCTCTCAGAGCCTCCCCACCCCATCCATCTCTTTGAGCCTCTGCACTTCAGAAGGCAGGTCAGAAGCTCTCCCACACACATACCACAGCCTAATGACATCACAGCTCTTTGTACCTGCAGTGGATTCCTTCCCTAAACTAAGATATTTATAATTTCCTTCTTGGAAATTTAGGTTTGGCACTCAGAGACTGTGGTTATTAAGAACTGATGCTTAAAATAGGCTATGGTGGTCTGGTCTCCAGTCTGAGCAAAGAAGAAAGAGCCAGTATGCAGCTAAAGAGAGTAAAAGTAATTGCAAAGAGGAAGTGAGGAGAGGAGAGAGGAGGGAGGGGGAGAGAGGGAGACAGAGTTGGCCAAGCTTTCAGTCCTTCACCTCGTCCCTCAAGAGCCGGCTGTGCCTCCAGCCTCATGCATTTCTGCCAGTTCACATTCGTTTGCTGAAGTTTCTTTTTCTTGCACACAAATAATTCCTGTCTACAAATCCCTGGCACGTAGGAGGCATCCACAAAACCTTGATTGACTTGAATTCATTTTTCATTCATTAATTTGTTCACTTATTCAGCAAATATTTATTGAGCTGGGCACTGAGCGAGAAAGTAGAGGTGAACAGGTATGCACAAAGTAGACACCTTCCCTGCCCTTGTGGCATTCTGGCAGGGAGGTAGTCATTAATCAAATAAAGACAAGAACAGTTAGAGTGCATTTAACTTTGCATCCCACATTGCCTGCTGTGTCCCAAGAATGGTGGTGCGCTATGCCCAGACATCTCATTCATCATCAATATTAAAGTAGCCACAATTTGCTCAGAATGGGGAACCCTTATATTGTTCTTTACTGATACATATTTTATCTGATTTCCTCCTCAGAGTGATTCCATGAGATTGGTCTTAGAAGATGCCATTGCATAGGGACGTTGTTAGTACTGAGCCCCACAAGTGTTAAGTGACTTATCTAAAGTCATTGAGGCTGGTCAGAGGCAGAGCCAGAACTTAGCTGCTATCTCCAATCTCCAAAACCCAGTTTGTCACTTTGTCCCTCCTACAAAATGTTGCCCCTTCAAAATGCAATTTAAAACCATGACAAGCAATCCCCTCACATCGGTCAGAATGGCTATCATCAATAAATCGACAAACAGCAAATGCTGGTGACGATGTGGAGAAATGGGAACCTCAGTGCACCGCTGGTGGGGATGCAGTGGGGCAGCCACTGTGGAAGGCTGTATGGAGGTATGTCAAAAAATTTAAAAATGGAACTGCCTTATGACCCAGCAGTTCCACTTCTGGGGATTTATCCAAAGAAACCCAAAACACTAATTTGAAAGAATGTGTGCACTCATGTTCATTACAGTAGCCAAGATTTGGAATCAGCCCACGTGCTCATCAGCAGATGAGTGGATAAAAAATGCTGTGGCACATTTACACAGTGGAATACTACTCAGCCATAAAATAGAAGGAAATCTTACCTTTTGCCAAAGCATGAATGGACCTAGGGAGTATTCTGCTAAACTAAGAAATAAGCCAATCAAAGAGAGACAAATACCATATGATTTCACTTATATGTGGACTCTAATGAATAAAATAAAATAGAAACAGACTCATAGCTGTCAGAGGAGAAGGAAGGAGGGGGACTGGGTGAAAAAGATGAATGGCAAAAACAAATAAACAAACAAACAAAAAATCCCAAACTAAACCAACCAAACAAAAACACCTCATAGACAACAACATAGGCATTATCAGAGGGAAATGGGGTTGGGTGGAGGCAAGAGAATGTAAAGTGAGGTGAACATGCAACACGATATACAGATGATGTATTATAGAATTGTCAGCTTAAATCTGTATAATTTTATTAACCAATGTCACCCCCGATAAATTTAATTTTTAAAAATGTTGCCTCTTCTGTGAGACTTCAGGTGTGCAAAAACTATGCACCCTGCACAACCTGCAGAACCGCAGCCAGAGGCATCCAGGCAGGACTTGGCTGTGCTATTTTTAGGATAAACTCTGCCTAAATAATGCAAGCAGCAAAGGGAAGAGACACTCAGCGCAGCCTCAGAGGGTCTCTGCAGCTTTGACTGAGGTCCAGGGTCCCCTGGGGGGAGGGGCTGAAGTTTGCCAGGCTGCCATCTCTTCCTCAAATCTCCCAGGAAGCCAGGCTCTGGGACCCGGGTTGCGCACTCAGGCACCACAGTGAAACAATAAACAACCTGGTCGCAGAGCCTCCAAGAGTCTCAGAGCATTGCGTTACAATGCTCCACAAGATTGTGCACTCCTGGGGGATCTCGTTTTCCTCCATGCTTATCTCACATTACAGACAAAAAACATAAAAGTAACCTCCTCAGAGCTATAAAAACGAGTGTTGATAAAAACCCCAGAGCTCAGTCGGTGCATTGGAAGCTGTAGCCCTGTCCTCAGACAATCTTTCCTGAGAGGAAGATGGTATCATGAACTAGCTGGGTTTTCATGTGACTTGACAAGAAGAATGAGAGCTGCTGCTGCTGGGAGCTCGCCAAGACTTCTCATCCACCCTGTGCCTGAACTCTCTCCAGGAGGTACATTTAGCCCCCAATGCCACCTTTTTAAACATTTAAATCCTTTTTTTAAAATTTTCAATTACAGTTGACATACAATACTACATTAGTTTCAGGTGTACACCTGAAAATTATATAATGTCCAATAATTGGATATTATATAACTTACTAAGTGATCATCTCGATAAATCTAGTACCCATCTGACACCATGCATAGTTATTAGAATAGTATTGACTATATTCCCTATGCTGTACTTTATATCCCTAACTATCAATTTGTACTTCTAATCCCTTCATTTTTTTCACACATTATCCCACACCCCTACCATCTAAGAACCATCAAAATGTTCTCTGTATTTATGAGTTTGATTCTGTTCTGCTTTTTTGTTTATTTTATGTGTGTTTCTTTTTAAATTCATTTGTTGATAGATGTGTGTTTATTGCCATTTTATTGTTTATATTTTTAATCTTTATTTCTTCTTCTCAAAGAAGACCATTTAACATTTCATGTAATACTGGTTTGGTGGTGATGAACTCCTTTAGATTTTTCTTGTGTGGGAAGCTATTTATATGTCCGTCAATTCTAAATGATAGCTTTGTTGGGTAGTATAATCTTGGTTGTAGGTCCTTGCCTTGTATCACTTCGAATATTTCTTGCCCATCCATCTGGCCTGCAAAGTTTCTATTGAGAAATAAGCTGACAGCCTTATGGGAACTCCCTTGCAGGTAACTAACTGCTTTTTTCTTGCTGCTTTTAAGATTCTCTCTTTGTCTTTAACCTTTGGCATCTTATTATGATGTGTCTTGGTGTGGGACTCTTTGGGTTCATCTTATTTGGGAATTTATGCACTTCCTGGACTTATAGTCTATTTCCTTCATAGGTTAGGGAAGTTTTCTATCAATATTTTCTCAAATAGGTTTTCAATTTCTTGCTCTCTCTCTTCTTCTGATATCCCCTGATATGAATGTTGGTACATTTGAAGTTGTGCCAAAGGCTACTTAAATTGTCTTCATTTTTGTGGATTCTTTTTTCTTTTTGCTCTTCTGATTGGTTGTTTCTTGCTTTCTTATGTGGATGAAAATGGGTCATACACTAAACCTGGCAAATTCAGCCTTACAAAGACAAAGGCCTAAAGTAACCACATAAGATGATCTAAAATTGAAACTTTTTAACTAAAAGCAGTTCATGGCAGGTAGTCCTCTCCTAAGACAGTATTTTTCCCTAACAAAAAAATAAATATTTATTTTAATTAAGCCTGTCTATTGTGCTCTTGCATCTATTATAACATACCTTTGGAATGTCAAAGTAATTTCCCTTTTTCTGGACCCCTCAAAACATAGACACCACTCTGGAATAACAAATCTCCTCCTCATTATTATTATATTAATTGTTGACTGTTAACTATCCTGTATTTATATGTGTAAAAGAAATACGTGTATATCATTTTACCTTTATCCTATCCCAGTGATTTACCCACTTTGTTTTCTCCTGGCTCCCTAATCTATCACCAGTGGATTTCATGTAACCCACTTACATAGTCTCTTTTGATTGTAATGTATAAAATAAGGTGTACAGCTGCTCTTTTCTGGAACATGACCTCAATCTGTTGAGGCTATGCTTTCCAGCAATTGTAGTTTGGCTAGAGTAAAATCATAAAAATTCTCTACAGGTTTGAATGTTCCTTATGTTGATACTTATATTCCAAATCACTGATTTGATTCCCAGTTTCACCTACTCTATTGCTGATTACCTCTAAATTATTCTTCATTTCAGTTAATGTATTCTTCATTTCTAACTGGCTGGTTCTTTTTTTATGGTTTCCATGTCCTTTTATAAAATATTGTTTCTTTTTTAAAATTATTTTACTTGTTGATTTTAGAGATGTAAGGAGAAAGAGAAATTTTGATTTGTTATTCCACCCATCTATGCCTTCATTGGTTGATTCTTGTATATGCACTGGTGAGGGATCAAACCTGTAATTTTGGTGTTTGGGGATGACGCTCTAACCAACTGATCTACCCAGCTAGGGCTTCATGTCCTTTCTTATGCTGTTGAAGTTCTCTCTAAGTTCAACTACTCTCCCCTGTGTTCACTGAGCATCCTTATAATTAGTGTTTTTAGCTCTGCATCTAGTAGATTGTTTGTCTCTGTTTTGTTTAGTTCTTTTTCTGGAGTTTTATCCTGTACTTTCACTTGGGACATGTTTATTTCTCGCCTCATTTTGGTAGCCTCCCTGTGTTTGTTTCTATGTATTAGGTAGAGCTGCTACATTTTCTGGGCTTGGTAGAGTGGCCTAATGTAGTAGGTATCCTGTAGGGTCCAGTGGCACAGCCTCCCTGATCACTAAGACTGGACACTCCAGTTGTGCTCCCCGCCTCCCGCAATGTGGGCTGTGAACACTCTCCTATTGTAGCTAAGCTTTGGTTGCTGTTGGCATGTCAATTGGAGGGATTTACCTCAAGGAGGATCCGCTACAAAGACTGGATGCAACTATCAACCACCTTGGAAGATCAATTGTTCAGTGGCCCACCCAACAAGGCAGGACTTACTTCAGCAGGCTCAGATGCCTGCTGAGTCCATGCCTTGAATGTGTCACTGGCAAGTGGTTAGGTGGTGTTTTGATGCTGTCTGAAGCTGTCTACTAGATGTGCTGGCTCTGGGACCTCCAAGAAGTACAACAGACCAAGAATATCCACTACCTATTTTCTGCCATGGCCACCTGGTTTGAGCTACAAAGCAAACTGTATCCAGCTGCCACTTATGGTGGGCTTGAAGGTACCCAGGAGAGGCCAAGCTATCAGCCACAGCCAGCTGCTGCTAGTGCTGGGCTTTGAGCCACCTAGTGAGAGGAACAGGACGTGCTGAGGCCAGATGTTGCTTGTTTGAGAGATTTTAGGAAAGTCTGATGTCCGAACCAAGACATGCCATTCTTCTGAAAAAGACACAGAAACAGCTTGGGTGAGCCCACAAGTTTGGTGGGGCAAGGTCTCAGGGAAATCACCAAAGTGGGGCATATAGTGTTAGCCAGGTTGATGGAGATTGAGAAATGGCACCTACCTATTGGCTTTAGATGGGGGAGAAACAATGGCCTCTGCCAGAACTTTTGTCTGAAAAAATATTGCTCCTTCCCTTGCTCCCTATCTTTCCTCTGATACCAGACACTTCAGTTCATCCCTGTATGTCCCTGGAGCCTTTTGAACTGCTGTCCAGCGCTGGAGCTCAGAGCCAGTGAGTTTGAGTAAGTCTGTATGTGCCCTTAAAGAGCAATACTTGGGTTTTCAGCAGATCCTCCATCTCAATCCCCACTGGTTTTTATAGTCAGAAGTTATAGGGACTTCTCTTCCTGGGACTGGAACCTTGTGTGGGACTGACCTGGCTCCTCAGGGTGGACGTCTGCAGCTAAAGTATTCCTTCCTATTTTTATCTGCCACTGTGGGTGTGAGACTAGCTCGTTCAGCACCTCCACCCCTCCTATCAGTCTCAATGTGGCTCTTCTGGGCTCAGCCTGGGCTTGTCCCTGAGAGCTCCATGTGAAATGTAAGTTATAGTCTGTAACTGGTTCTCAGTGTGTGGTCTGTAGAATACCTGCATCCACGTCAACCTTATTAGAATAAATGTTACAATGCTTGGATAAACCAATATTTCAGGGCATAGACCCCAGGAACCTTCATTTTAAACACACACACACTTCTGCTAATTCTTAAGTACAATAAAGCTTGAAATCTACTACTCTGCACTGTATGCTCCCCTATCAGTGTGCCAGAATATGCCACACAAAAAAAAACATTGGCTCTCACATCCATCCTTCTCGGTCAATGGTTTTCCACCTTGATACTGTTAACATTTGGTTCAGGTAATTTTTGTTTGGGAGAGGTGGGGCTGTCCTGTGCATAAGATGTTTAGCACCATCCCACAAAATACCAGAAGTAACTCCCTTTTAGTTGTGACAACCAAAAATGGCTCCAAACAATGGCAAATGTCCCCTGGGAGCAATTACCCGCTGCTCCCCGTGGAGAAGCACTACTCGAGGTAAGCAGTTTCCAACCCTGGCTGCACATTAGAATCCCTCAGGAATATTTGTAAAACTTGGATTCTTGGACCTTGTCCCAAGAAACTCTTATTTGTTTAAGAACAGAAGCCAGGCACTGAGAACCATTTCTCCAGGTCAATACTTGGAGGCAAGGGTCTATGTATGTTTGTGACTTCCCGGAAAGTAAAAACCCAAGCCACATAGATGGAATTATTTGAACACCTATGTACCATAAGGACTAGGTGTGTAAATAGGACAATATTAGCTACCTCTTCTGACGCCAGCAAATGGACAACTTCAGCCAAAGACATTATAAATTTCTCCCTCCTAACCCCACATATAAATAAACTTGGTCAAAATAGAGTCGAAAATAGAATTTGTCTTGATGCTAGAAAAATAGATAGCCTCTTTTCTACTAGATGGTACAGAAAAGAGATATGGCAGCTGAAAAGGTTGCAGTCATTTTCCCACCTTCAAGGAAAGCAGCCAAAGGATGGAAAGGGCACTTGGAGGAGGGCAGCAGTAACAGTCACAGGGAAACAGAGTTGGAGCATTGGTCCCACTGGCCTCCTCGGTTACATGACAAAATCAATCATCTTTATTTTTTAAATAAGCCAGTTTCAGCTGGGTTTTCTGTTACAACCAAAGCATCCTAACTGGTGCACCATTCTAAAACAATACCCTCTTGCAACGTGATATTGCTGAGAGCCTTGCTACTCAATGTGTGGCCCTTACTAGCAATGCAGAATCCCAGGCTCCTTTCCAGATCTACTGAATCAGATGCTGCATGGTAACAAGATGCCTCAGTGACTCGTGTGAACATTAAAGTTTTGGAAGCAGCAGCTTAGATAGCCTAGCTCTCAAGCACTCAGCCAGGTGATCAGGAGACAATGATAAGCAAAAACAGACTTGATTACTTGGCTTCTCTGACTTCATTGGATATCCCATTTTATACTTGGCAACACCTCATCTTCATTCATTCATTCTTTTACTCATTCAACAAATATGTAAATTAGTATTACATTTATAAATTTAATAAAGATAATGAAAAGTAAGCCAAAAAAAAAAAAAAAGACAGGAACCAGGGTCTGCCTTTAAAAAAACAAATAGTACTTAATCACAAACAAATGTCAAGGTGTCAGTTATATAAGTGCTACCCTGGAGAGGTATATGGGGCCATGGGGGAGATTTTATCTCATCAGGGTCAGGCAAGGCTGCCCCGATGAGATCTGAAGGGCAAGTAGCGAACGCTAGGACAGGGGAGACAACACCCAAGGCAAAAGGAAAGGACAACACATACACCCTTCCCATTGGTGTACTTCTGCGAGCTGCTGCGAGAGGACAGGTAGTCCTGGATGCAGAGAGCTGGGTTGGGGGTGGGGAGGTTCCTGATGAATTTGGAGGAGTGGCCAAGGGCCAGGCTTTATAACACTTTAAAATCCATGTTAGGGAGTTTCCCCCTTTTTAATCCCCAAACTATAAGGAAGCTACTGATTCATTTTATTTTATTATGGTAAGAACACAGCATCAGATCTACTCTCTCCACAAGTGTTAAAGTGTAAAATGTTCTACTGTTGACTCTAGATTGACAACGTTGTACAGTGGATCTGTAGAGCTTATTCAACTTGATGGAAACTTCATGCCTGTTGAATAGTAATTTCCCATTTCTCTTCCGCAGCTCCTAGAAACCACCATTCCACTCTATGATTCTATGAGTTTGACTATGGAGACACCTATCCACATCTCAGCTTCTCAGGGAGCATGAGTTAAGGTAGAACAATAAAGATATAGATGAACCCCAGTTGGCCTGGGACAGTCCTGGTATGTGTGTATTCTTCAGCATCACTATAAATGTGTCCTAGCCTAGCAGGTAAATTACATATTTATTTTATAAGAACACTCGAGGCACCAGTGGGGACCCTCGGCCTGGTCTGCAGGGATTGGGCTGAAACTGTCTCTAAACATCCCCTGAGGGGTCCTGGATTGCAAGAGGGCACAGGCCAAACTGAGGGACCACACCGGTGCACAATCAGGGTGGGGAGGTACTGTTGGAGGGCTACTGGGCAGGTCTGACCTGTCTAGCCCAGTCCCCATTGGCCAGACCCCAACAGCAAGCTAACCTACTGCTCAGAGCATCTGCCTCCTGGTGGTCTGTGCATATCATAGCGATTGGTCAAATGAATAGTTGGACACTTAGCATATTAGGCTTTTATTATATAAAAGGATACGTTTTATAGTTGAGCCATCCAAGATCTGTGTTTTTTTCTTTATTAATTAATGTATTACATATAGTACTTATCTCCCCATCACTCCTCTGCCCACTCATGCCCTCACCCCCTATTGTCTGTGTCCATTGGTTAGGCTTATGTGCATGCATGCAAGTCCTTTGGTTGAGAAGCCATCCAAGATTTGAATGGAATTTAGTCTCTTGATGTTGTTAACAAGTTACTTAACATCTCTTACATCGGTTTGTTTAGCTGGAAAATGTCAATAATAATATTTTCCTCAAGGGGTTATTATTGAATAAATGACAACAATATGGGTAAGAGAACAGGGAATTGTAGTTGTTACCACTCTCATCTTCCCATTGGAGATGCTATTACTCAAGACTTTCAGCTTAAGTGTGAGAAATACACCTCCAAGTCACATACACAAAAAAGACAATTAAACACAAAGCTGAGAAGGCCAGTGCTTTTTAGACTTTGGGTGTTATGGGCTCAGATGCTAAGTGATGTCAACAGGATCTTATGTTCTTCCTCCATCATTTTTCTCCTTTCCTACATGTTGGCATCATTCGCCAAAGGCTTGCAAGATGATGAAGAAGGTAGCCTCAGAGAGCTCTGTTTGTCCCGATGGGGTCCTATATTCACTTAACCCCACACTCAGGGGCATAGAGCATGCTGATTGGTCAGCCTGGGTCATGCACCACCACATGGCAAAAGAAACAGATATCCTTGATTAATTATTCCATCATGCAGAGTTGGGGAGAAAATGTTCCCTAGAAGGAATGAAAGATAGAAAAAAACCTAACAGAGGATTGTTCAATTGCACTCATCCCCTAATGCTCCTATGTTGAGAGAATGGTCTCTGATATAGATACATAGAATTGGTTTCAATTCATGAAGAGCCAAAAGGAGGAAAGTGTGTATTTTTTTAAAGTAGTTTTCTTTTCAAAATGGTGGAAACACACACAATGTGTGGCCCATAGTAGATAAAGTATCTGATGACACAGTTGCTCTTGCTTCTGCTTCTCTTCTGCCAAGTGCACCCACTCTCCCATGCTCTCTGCTCAGCTCTGTGTCAAGTGCACCCACTCTCCCATGCTCTAGGCCCTGCTCTGTCTTGAGACCAACCTCTCAGGAGTGCCTAACCCAGCTCTCACTGGGTTCAGAGCAGGGGCAAGAAAGCGAGGCTAGGTCATGTCTCCACATGCTCAGTCTGAAGATCTCTCGAGGCTCTGGAATCACGTCTCCACCCCTTTGGCCTTTTGTGAGAGTGGTAACACCTTCCCACTGTGCTTGGGTACTTACTTCATCATGGCCTGCTGGTTCCTTAACCCTGACTGCTCCTCTCCACAGTGGTCAACTCAGTTCGACTCTCCTTGCTTAAACTCTTGAATGTGCCATCTGTGTATGGCCAAGATTCAGACCCATAGTTTGCCTACATTAGTTTTTCTCTTTTCTCTCTATTATACAAATAATACATAGCATGAACATAGATAAAAGAGATGAAAAATTATATTTAATCTTACCCCTAGATGTGATGAATACTTACATTTTGGACTATAGTTTTCCATATTTTATTCTTTACATATAAATATATACAGGGTGGGGCAAAAGTAGGTTTACAGTTATGAGTATATGAAACAGAGCTTATTCTTATATTACTATTTATTAATTATTGTGTAGGGAGCCCCCTGGAAGATACCTGGACATGTTTACTGACTGAGCTGGGATATTGGCAGAATCATGCCAGTTACACTCCTGCCCTAGAAGTGCCGAGATGTTCTTAGTTCCTGCTTGTATTTGTCAGGCAGGAAGGAGTGGGTGGGATCTGGCCCCTCCTAGGCTTCTTGTTTTTTTCCTGTGAAAACTCCCCCTTTTGTGTATTTGAGAATAAATAGAGGTGCTGTGTGGCTCAGGGGTCATCAGTCTGCCTCTCTAGCAGAGGAGGGTGGCGGCCCTCCCAGCTCCCAGCTTTAAATCTATCTCTGTGTCTTCTCTCTTTATTTCTAATATTTCTCAATCCCTGGCCGCCTCCCCCTTAGAACCAGTTCATTCATCTCTTTCCGTGCGGGACGCGGAAAAGGGAGATCCCGCCACATCAGGCCCCCGCATTATTGTATTATTTTACATACAAACAACTGGAAACCTACTTTTGCCCACCATCATACAGGTTTATTTAAAGAACAAACATGGAATAATTTATATTTTTAAATGAAAAGTTCTCTTCTGTCAAACATCAGAGGGAAGGCAGGGGAGGTGTGTAAAAGATCAACCAAAGGACTTGTACGCATGCACATAAGCATAACCCATGGGCACAGGCAGGAGGGGGATGAGGACACGTGCTGGGGGGCAGGAGTGGGCGGGGACCCCTCAATGGGGGAAAAAGGAGCCACATGTAATACTTTCAACAATATAGAATTTAAATTTTTTAAAGTTCTCAAAGATAAAAAATGTATAAAAATAGTCTAACTTCCTGTTCAAAAAGGTAATAGGAAGCTAATGTTTTCAGATTCAACTTCAATAATATATAATAACCTTTATGTTTGTAATACACTATTATTAGAATTATTATAACTTTGCCTTTTTAAAACAATTATTTTCCATGTTCTCTCATAAAGAAGTGACTTACCTTTCAAATTTTACTTAGATCAGAAAAAATAAATGTGGGGGATATTTTTTTACTTGACTGACTTTCTGTGAACTTCTACTATTATTATAGTAGAGAAGGAAAAAAAGGAATTAAAATAAGATGGAACATTTTCTAATTTCTATTTCCATCTAGAGGTGTTATATTTAGCTCTAAATGAGAATATAACATTTTCCCTAGGTATTTCACTTCGAAGGAATAAAAAAATATCACCAAGTGACGATGAGTATTTTAGAAAACAAACGTTATATGCTGCACACTAAATGGACTGCTGAATCAGTGATGCTGGTTAACAAGGAAAAAGGATTTGGGACTCTGTATCCTGCCAAGAATTGTTTTCTACCTACTCCCTCTCCCCGCCCCCCAAGCATGGCTGGAACCACTCGCAATTGTTCAAAAATCAGTCGTTCCACTGTCAATGAACATGAAGGCCACTTCAGCCCTGATGTGGAATGCTTATGTCCCCCCAGTTTACATAGTGAAGTTTTCCCCCAGTCTGATGGGGGGAAGTAATTAATTGATGAGGTGGAACATTCACTAATGGGATTAGTGCCCTAATAAAAGAAGCCTCGGAATTCTCTCCCACTCTCTTTCAGCCAAGTGAGAAGTTGGCTGTCTGCAACCCGGAAGAGGGTCCTCACCAGAACCTGACCATGTGGCACCCTGACGGAGGTTTGTCACAGCAGCCCCAAGGGACTAAGACAGTGTCCTTTAAAATGAACGTGGCCACATGTGTAGGTCCAAGTTATTTAGAGTGATCACAGATAACAAAGATTTACTGGGAAAGATTTTCTCATGAAAAGCTGTGGAGCATTCAGACTCCCACTCAATCATTTCTGTGATCCGTTATCTTCACTCTCTCCTTTCAGATGATATTCATTGCTCCTTTCTCATAGTTTCTAATGCTGTCTAAGGAAGACATGGAAAATATAGATTTCCCCCATCCCCTTACTGTCTCCAGCTCCATTAGTTCAGTTTTCTAAACCATTGATTTTACAGTAATTCCTAGAGATCCTTTTGGATTGCATCATCTCTCTGACTCATCCACCTCTGAACTCATGGCCCCAGAAAAGACTTGACCTAGATATAAACCCCACTTCTTGGATTGGACCTTGCCCTGTTGCAAAGAGAATTGCTAGGTCAGCCAGATATCTTGTCAGTGTTGTCTGGAGCCATGTTCTTCACATTGTTCTGGTTCCCAGAACTTGATGAATAGCAGAGCTTTGGAAGGCATGTTAAAAGAGGTGGAAAGACATTGAAGCATCGGCAGTGATTGCAACACAGTATCCACTCCACCTTAACAATGCCTGGTGGTATCTATGAGAGTGTGCCCATACTTCTGGGCAAGATGGCAGCATAGGTAAATGCGGTACTTGCCTCCTTCCCACAATCACATAAAAATTACAACTAACCTACAGAACAACCATCATTTAGAACTGCCTGAAATTTGGCTGAATGGAACTCCTACAAATTGTGAATTAAAGAAGCCACATTGAAACTGGTAGGAGGGGTAGAGACACGAGACAGCCTGGTCCCATTCCCAAGTGTGGAGAATAAAAATTGGGAGGAATATCTCAGCTACAGAAGTCATGTAGGAGAAGTAAAAGATCCTAGCCCCACCCAGGGTTCCAGAGCCAGGAAGATAAGTCCCCATAACTTTTAGCTGTAAAAACAAGCAGGGAACACGTAAAACCATAGGACACTGAAAAAGACATAGAGAGGAAGATACAAACAAGTGAAAGCACATACCATGTTCATGGACTAGAAGAATTAACATTATTAAAATGTCCAACTACCCACTCCCACCCACTGCTGGCACCAGAGCTGCCGTTTACACCCACTGCCAGCACCCGGTGCTGATCCTGATCGCTCGGCGCCATCAGTGGGTGTGAGCATCAGCTGCCAGCCCCAATGGCCTTTGAGGGCTTTTCCACCTCCCCCTGCTCCTGAGGGGCAATGGGGGCAGCAGCTGCTGCTCTCAGCCACCGCTTGCACCTGCTGACAGTGCCAGCCCTACTTGCACCCGCTAATGGCACCAGCCCCAATCACTCCATGCCATCAGCAGGTGCGAGTGAGGCCGTCAGTGCATGGGAGTAGCAGTAGCAAGAGCGGTAGAAGCAGGGCTTCCAGCAGAGAGGAAACCGGGGGTCACAGTGGGAGGGGCCAGGCTGGAGCTTGCTGTCAATGCCCAGCAAGTTCCACACATACCCACTGGTGGTCAGCGCACATCATAATGACTGGTTGTTCAGTCGTTCAGTCTATTTGCATATTAGGGTTTTATATTTATAGATATGCATAGCCCACTCACACACAATAGTGTAGTGAAGGCTAGGGGTGGGATAGGAATGGTTTGGAAAGGGGCAAAGGGAGGAAATGGGGGACATCTTTAATACTGTCAACAATAAAAATATATTTATTTTTAAAATGCCAGTTTTGCAAATAGGTTATACATAGTTATATTTCTCCCAACAATATACAAGAGTTTTGGTAATTCCACATCCTCTCCAACTTATAATTTTCACTTTCTTTTCTCATATATTAGTATCTCATAATGGATTTAATTTTCATTTTAATAACTGATTTAGAGCACTTTTCATGTGCTTATCAGACCCTTATATAGCTTCTTTCTGAAGTGTTCATTCAAATAGTGTTGAGGTTTTTTTCTTTTTAATATGGATTTGTTAGTGTTCTTTATATGAATGCAGTCCTTTGCCAGATATATATGCACATATTTTTTCTCCCAAATTATCTTAACTATTTATGTTTCCAATCACATATTTTGATGAACTGAAAATGTCATTATATTGCACATTGTCTCAATTTTTCCTTTAAGAAATATTGGCCAACCAAAACAAACAAACAAGCAAACAAAAAAAAACAGCAGAGATTGAGGCTGAGGGAGGCTGAAAGCTTCTGGAGTCCCAGGTGTTCCTCTTAAAGGGCCAGTGCATGAAATTACTCAGACTCACTCCCTCTGAGTTCCAGCACTGGAGCAGCACCTTGAAAAGAACCAGGGACTTATGGGGAGGAACTGAATTGTCCAGCATCAGAGAGAGAACTGGGGACAGCTTTCTCCCAGACAGAAGTGCTGGCAGAGACCATTGTCCTTTTCTGAGACCTCCCTGTACAGAGCCAGCAAGTGGGTGCCATATCTGATACTACATCAACCTGGCTAACACTGTTCACATTGCCCTGATGATTCCTTGAGACCCTGCCCCACCATACTTATAGGCCCACCCAAGCTGTTTCCAGTGGCTTTTCCATAAAATGGCCTGTCTTAGCTCATGATTAAGATAGTCCTAAACTCTCTCAAATAAGCAGCAACTGGCCTCAGCATGTCCCACACCTCTCACTACTTGGCCCCAGCCCTCACACTAGAAGCAGCCAGTCTTGATTTGCAGCTTGGCCTTGCCGAGGTACCTTCAATCACAGCAAAGTAGCAGCCATGAGCATATTGCTTTGTAGCACATGCATGTGGCCCCAGGCTGAAAACAGGCAGTGGCTGACCTTGGCCTGCCCTTCCCAGAGCAAGCAAATCTGGTAGACAGCTTCAGATCATGTTGAAGCACCACTGTCCAAGCACCTCCACACTCAAGGAGCAGATTCAGCAGGCACCAGAGCCTACTGAAGTAAGTCCTACTCTATGGGGTAGGCCCCTGTACAGCTGATCCTTCACGATGGTTGGAGGTTGGAGGTTGAAGGTCAGAGGTCGGTGGTCTGTGGGAGAAGCCAGTCCTTGCAGCTGATTGGCCTTGGGGCGAATCTTTCCTATTGATGTGCCAACAGCAATTAAGGCTCAACTACAACAGAAGGGTGTATAAAGCCCACATAGGGGTCATATCTTAAGTACCCAGCTCCAGTTATTGGGGAGGCTGTTCCACCAGACACCTGCTACTTACGGCCACTCTACCAAGCCTGGGAGATGTAGAAGCTCTACCTAATGCATAGAAACAAACACAAGGAGGCTGCCAAAATGAGGAAAGAAATAAACATGCCCCCCCCCCAAAAAAAACACCAAAGAAATAAAATAAGATAAAAAGAACTAAACTGAAAAACAACTAAACAAAATGGAGACAAGCAACCTACTAGATGAAGAGTTCAAAACACTGGTTATGAGGATGCTCAATGAAATTAGTGAGAACCTCAACAACATAAAAAAGGTCCATTCAGAAATAAAGAATAATTTACAGGAAATCAACAGTAGAGTAGATGAAGACAAAAATCACATTAGCAATTTGGAGTATAAGGAAGCAAAAACAAACAAACAAACAAAAAACCACACACAACAACAACCAATCAGAATAGCCAAAAGAAAAAAAATATCCCCCCAAAATGAGGAAAGTTTAAGTAGTCTTTGGCACAACTTCAAGTGTACCAACATTCACATCATGAGGGTGCCAAAAGGAGAAGAGAGAGAGCAAGAAATTGAAAACCTATTTGAAAAAATAATGACAGAAAACTTTCCTGACCTGGTGAAGGAAATAGATAGACAAGTTCAGGAAGTACAAAAGTCCCAAACAAGATGAACCTAAAGAGGCCCACATAAAGACACATCATAATTAAAAAGCCAAAGATTAAAGACCAGCCCAGCCCAGCCCAGCCCAGCCCAGCCCAGAATCTTAAAAGCAGCAAGAGAAAAGCAGTTAGTTATCTACAAGGGAGTTCCCATAAGAATGTCAGCTGATTTTTCAATAGAAACTTTGCAAGCCAAAAGGGTTATGCAAGAAATATTTAAAGTGATGAAAACCAACCAAGATTATGCTATCCAATAAAGCTATCATTTAGAATTGAAAGACATATATATATAGCTTCCCATACAAGAAAAACCTAAAGGGTTCATCACTATCAAACCAGTTACATGAAATGTTAAAGGATCTTCTTTAAGAAGATAAAAAATATAAACAATAAACTGGCAATATACCAACCATTGAATCTAAAATCAAGCAGAACAGAAACACTCATAGATACAGAGAATGTTTTGATGGTTGCAGGTGGTGAGTGGGTTAGGGTGATGAATGAAAAAGGTAAAGGGATTAAGAAGTGCAAATTGGTTGTTACAGATTAGTCATGGGGATGTGAAGTACAGCATAGGATATATATATATATATATATATATATATATATATATATATAGCTAAGTGTCTGTCTGTCTGACTGGTAGCTATGACACACACTGACCACCAGGAGGCAGATGTTCAACTCTGGAGCTGTCATGATGCACACTGGCCATTTAAAAATAAACAGCACCACGGACCTGGTGCCAACAAACCAACACTCAGCTTCCCCCAATTGGGACTCAGGCCCCACCACCACCTCAGAGCAACACCCACCAAATCATAGCCAATGCTGCTGAGACCCCATGGCACAAAATGCGGCCCACAGCCCAGCCCAGCCCAGCCCAGAAATGGTCGCTTTGGGTGCTGGGTAATGACATCATATAGCAATGCCCAGCTTCCTCTCCCTAGCAACTAGCCTCCTTGCAGTTTCTTCAGCCCAGGAACATGACTAGCTTTATGGCTAGATACAAACATTTTACACTTTAACCATTTTACACGTTTTCCTGTGTCTCATCTCATTTGATCCTCACAGAAGTCCTGGAGTAAGTAGATAGGAGACTTGGTAAAATCCTATTTTCTTTTCATTAGCCAGAAAACGGAAATAAAGGAAGTTTAGAAACTTGACCTGACTGAAAAGAAGTAAGAAATGGTGGACCTTGAAAATGACTTCAGGTTTTCTCACTGCACAGAATATGGTCAAACACTGTTGCAGTTAAATATTTTACCCTTTGTTATCCCTGTGTGATCTACAATAATAATCTGCTTTGTGTTGATATTTACTGCTGTGTTTCTGACAATTACCTGAAGGAGAAGGTGGGGTGCTTCACTGGGCTGGAAAAAGTTTCGCTAAATCAGAAAGCAGGTCTAATTAAGCAAGCTTATTCTATATATATAAAAGGCTAAGTTGACTTGTGCATGCATGATACATATAAAGCTCTTGCCAGTGCCAATTGTACGTGTGTGTTTCAATCTGTCATTGTCAACCGTGAATTAGGTTGACACTTCTATTATAGAGAAAGGGTGAATAGAGATAATTAAATATTTCTTCTAATTAATTTCCATTCAATGTGCACAAATCTGTGCACCAGGACACTAGTATTCTAATAACTATGTATGGTGTGAGATTTATTGAGATGACCACTTAGTAAATGATATAGTATCTAATCACGGGGTTATATACTGAAATTAATGTAATAATGTATGTCAACTGCAATTGAAAAATAAAATCTATTTTAAAATGAAGAAAGAGAGAGGGAGGGAGGGAGGAAGGAAGAGAGAGAGAGAGAAAGAGAGAGAGAGAAAGAGAGAGAGAGAGAAACCCAAAAGTTACTGTATCCTCTTGTCCTCACTTCAGCCCCCCTTTACTTCAGTGCTTCCAGAAACCCACATTTCCCTACATCTCAGTAGACTGCCTTTGTCAGTTGTGCTGACATCATAGTGTCCTTCTTAGCATTTACCAGCATCTCATATTGTACTTCACACACACCTCCAGCCATCCCTCGGCTGAGCTTTGCTAAGATACTAGGCATTCTCAGTTGAAGCAGAATAAACTTTGCACATTAAGCAAAATGTCGGACCCATGTGGAAAGAACCTGGCAGGAAGCTGCTTACTGGATGGGCTTTACTTTTGGGTGATGAGAATTGTTGCACCTGGATAGAGATGGTGGTTGTGCAATATTCTGAATGTACTAAATGCTGCCAAACTGTTTACTTTAAATGGTTAATATTATGTTGCAAAAAAAATTAATTTTATGTTATGTGAACTTTGCCTCAACTTTTTAAAAAAATATATTTTTATTGTTTTCAGAGAGGAAGGGAGAGGGAGAGAGAGATAGAAACAACAATGATGAGAGTCTTTGATCAGCTTCCTCTTGCACAACCTCTACTGAGGATAAAGCCTCAACCTAGCCATGTGCCCTGAACGGGAATTGAACTGTGATCTGGTTTATAGGTCAATGCTCAACCACTGAACCACACTAGCTGCCAGGTTTGGAATATAACCTTTAAAAAAATGAATATGTGTTGAATGAATACTTACTTAGACCTTGTTTCAGAACTCTTCCCACAGCCAAGTGCAGACTGCTCTTCACCCAGCCTAGCACTTCAACAACTTCAGTCCAAAGTCTCCGAGTCTGCATGAAGATGAGAACACATTTCAACCATTATTTGGAAAAACATTTCAAAGATTTGCCTCCATCAAGATGACACAGAACATTGTTATCAGCATAAGGCCAACTCTACAACTAAGTTTTTGTTTGTCTGTCGTAGGCTATTTTACAATAAAATTTGAGATTATTTAGATCAGTGGTTCTCAGCCTTTCTAATGCTGTGACTCTTTAATACAGTTCCTCATGTTGTGGTGACCCCCAACCATAAAATTATGAAGGCCATCGGAGAACACAGATAGTTGCATTAAGATTCATAATAGTAGCAAAATTATAATTATGAAGTAGCAATGAAAATAATTGTATGGTTGGGGGTCACCACAACATGGGCTACGTACGGCATTAGGAAGGTTGAGAACCACTGATTTAGATGTATATGCAGTTATAGAGAGATCCTGTGTCCCCTTCACTCAACCATCACAATGGTCACATCTTGAAAAACCATAGAATAATATCATAACCAGGAAATAGACATTGATATATCGTCAGCTATCTCATTCAGAGGCTTTATATGTGTGTGTGTGTGTGTGTGTGTGTGTGTGTGTGTGTGTGTGTATGTCCAGTTTCTATATTGAAATGTAACAACAATTCCTTTTAGTACATAACATCATCTGTTGACTAGTGAGAAATTCCAGAGGGATGAGGGATGGTGGCATCACCAGAGTACCCACAGTAAATGGCCCAAGTGAAGCTTAAAAGAGAAACATTTCTAAAGTTGTGAGCGGGGCCCAGCAGCCTGGAACCTGTTAGTTAACCTTTTCTTTTACGTTCACTTGACCTTTCAGTGTGGCGTTCTCAGGTTGGCTGCCATGCCTTTTGTTTAATATAACACACTGAAGGGTATGATTCAATGAGACTTTCTCCCATCATTTGAGAAAATGGGAAACTTGCAGTTTGATAGCATTGAAAGGTACCTGTAAGATTGTGCTTACTTACAAAGAACAGTTGCTAGTTCAGCCTCGTAATACATGTGAAGAAACAGATGTGAGGACCTTCTTCAGAGTTTAGTGGGGTCCATCTTATATGTTAAGTGAATTCATTTGCTCTGCAGTCACTGAAGGATTAAGCATCTCTTACCTATTTGGCCTGCATCCCACCATCTGCTGGGAATAGCATGTAGATTTTAGTCTTAGTCTAGCTGTTTCAGTAGTGCTATCCACAAACTCCCTCATCTCCCCCCACCCACCCCCACACAGAATTGCACATGATTCAATCAACACCTTCCATTCTTCTAGACCAGTGGTTGGTAAACTCATTAGTCAACAGAGCCAAATATCAACAGTACAACTATTGAAATTTCTTATGAGAGCCAGATTTTTAAAACTTAAACTTCTTCTAATGTCACTCCTTCAAAATAGACTCGCCCAGGCTGTGATATTTTGTGGAAGAGCCACACTCAAGGGGCCAGAGAGCAGCATGTGGCTCAAGAGCCGTGGTTTGCCCACCACTGTTCTAGACACAATGATTGGTTCAGAAAATGCACATGTCTGAACGTAGCCAAAGAGAAATAATCCCTGATCTTTCGCTAGAATGTTAAGGGCAAATAATCTGTCACTGGGATAAGATGTAGGCGGAGCACCAGTGAGCACCGGCAGAGACAGCGTGCTGTCAGTGAAGCCAGCGAGGACGAAAGAGACGTGCCAACCCTACCTGAGTATGGTTGGGGGAAAAAACACAACACCAAAAATGGAGTCACGGGAGCTAAGCTCATGTCATCAAACCAAGACTTACTAGCTAATGCCCAACTGCAGTTCCAGCCCTCCTAGGAATGTCACCTGCAGCCAGGAAAGCTGGAATCACCCGGTCAGCACTGGTGAGGTAATCAGCCTGATGGGCCCCTGCCTGAATCAGCCTGGAAACTCCCCTTTTCCCTCCCTCTTTCATTGTGTACATGTCCTGGGAGCTCTTTCTTAACTGCTGCAGGGGCTGCTGCGTGATCCAGGGATTGAGGAATGAAGCCCAGTTGAATTCTGTTTGTTTAACACAGTGGTTCTCAACTTTTCTAATGCTGTAGCCCTTTAATACATGTAGCTCCTCATGTTGTGGTGACCCCCAACCATAAAATTATTTTCGTTGCTATTTCATAACTGTAATTTTGCTACTGTTATGAATTGTTATGTAAATATCTGTGTTTTCCGATGGTCTTAGGTGACCCTGCTAGCGGTTCTCAACCTGTAGGGCACGACTGTTAATGAATCATAATTCGGCTCTACTGCAGCAGTTCTCAACCTGTCATGACCACAGGTTGAGAACCGCTAGCAGGGTCACCTAAGACCATCGGAAAACACAGATATTTACATAACAATTCATAACAGTAGCAAAATTACAGTTATGAAGTATCAACGAAAATAATTTTATGGTTGGGGTTCACAACATGAGGAACTGTATTAAAGGGTTGCAGCATTAGAAAGGTTGAGAACCACTGGTTTAACCGCTTCTAGAACCAGCTATACCTGAAGTTCTAAACTTCTGTTACATGAACCAATAAGATAACAATCTACTTTTTTGTGTGTGTGCTTAAATACACATTAATTGATTTTATTACTATTTTTTTTTATCACTAGCAACTCAGTGAGAAGGATCAGTGGCAAATAACATTAATTAGGTTGAGTTTGGGACCATCCATCCTTGATTTAGTATTTGTCCTCTCATCGTTCAACAATCCCCTGACCTTGTCACCTGTCGGGTTACCGCCTGCAATGGCTTGCCTGACCCACAGCTTTGGTGCGGGTGAGACAGAGGTGAACGAGTGGCACCGGGGGGACATCAGCGCTGTGACCCCACGCTGTGGCTTTTTAAACAGATTATGCCTGTGTGGCGTGGCCGCTGACCATCTGGCCTGCTTATGTAAGATCTGTTCCGAAATGGCCCAGGCCTCGTGGTTTATTTATGTGATGCAGGCGGCCTCTCCCTGAATCCTAATTCGATCTGCAGTCCCCGCCCTGTAGGCTAGGAGCGCTAATGACCGCAAGAGAAATGGGTGCTGCTTCAGAGGGCACTATTAAAAGAAAATGGTTCTTATCTCCAGGTGGGGGGAGCCGAGTCACTGTGAATGATGGAAAAGGAAATTACAAGTGTGTCTTGTCTCCTCCTTATCGGAGGCATTGTTTTATCCCGGCTGTCGCGTCAAGCGCACCCCTATTTTGAAAAGCTCTTCCCGGCTCTGAATTAAGCACAAATGGAGAAATGAGAGGCTGCGTAATTACAGGAGCTAATGGAGCTCTGCTTTGCGGGGCAGAGGCGGGGTTTCGCTGTTACTCTTTATTCACAAGTGGCACGGGCAGGGGGGTGAGGCGTGGCGGAGACGCTAGAAAAGAAGAGAAAAGCAGCAGCAAGATGCAGTTAAGAGAAACAACCGACGAGATCAGCAGAGGCCTGGCAGGAGACTAAGAACCTTTCTAATTTGTGGTGCCCGGAGCAGATAAAGAGAGAAAGGGACAGGGAAGAGGAGGGGGCCCCAGATTCTAACTTGTTTCAACTGAATAAGTCATCCAATCCATCAGTGTTGATATCTTTGATGTTAGAAATTTCATTAAGCTGGTTGTTTGCTCTCCATCACTGGTGATTTCAATGGCCTGGGCTCCTGCTTGGTCATGGCTCCTGTAATCACCCAGTGATGTGTGTGAGCGGCCAGCAGAGGGAGCCCAAGATTAATGGGTGGTTTCCAAGCGCAGCGGAGGCAACCATCTTCCCTGTTCTGGACTCCCCAATCCAGCTGTGACCAGGAAGCTCTTTCCACATGCCTCCTTCTCTTCCCACCTCTTCACCTCCCTCTCTTTCTCTAGCTTCTCTCCAAAACAGCCATGATCCCCAAACCCAAAGAGTCTGTGTGCTCCCACCTTTTACCAAAGAGGTCACAGGTTGACATTCTGATGGTAGGCCCCATGATGGATGGTAAAGAAAGGCCCCCGTGTGGGTCTCACATTAAAAAATCATGTTGAATGAAAGAGTGTTAAATGTCAAGTCAAAAAGCCTATGATATATTGTTAAGTGAAAATTACAGATTAAAAAACTGGCAATGATAGCAACTCAGTTATGTAAAGATTTTTTTATTATTATTATAGAACAAAATAAGGGTTTGTCAAATTAAGAGTGGTTGATTTTTAGGTGTGATGTGTGTATGGGGGGTATTTCAGGAATTTTTTTCTTGCTTCATTATGTATTTATAACTTTCATATGTACAGTGTTATGCAGTCAGTGTATACAGCTTTTATAATCACAGGGAAAAAATAACAAGATTATACATGTTTGTGTATGTTTGATGTGTTCTTATACAATACTCTGATTTCTAACAGCATAGGAATGTTCACATGACCGTACTGAGGAGCAACACAGAAGGAAAGAAAGGAAATGAGCTCCTATGAGTCCAATGTGCTGAGGACTGCATTAGAAGCTGAGGACTGCATTAGAAGCTGAGGAGTGAGAAGATAGATCGGTTGCACTCCATGGCCTCGGGAAAACTACAGTCACCTACATCATCTCATTTCCTTGACACTGGCTCTGAAGTGGATGGCATTACATCGTTAGTCATGCAGTACTAACGATGGGATACAGCCTGCATCCTTAGACACTTTTGTTCTGTGTGAACAGCTTCGGGTCCACTTCCAGAAACGTAAACGGGATAGCCCGCTACTCTGATCGTACGGGCTGCGCTGTGGCACCGCTGGCAGAGCAGAGGGCTGTTTGCACCAGCGTCACCACGGGCACGTGGGCAATGCCTCGAGCTGAGGCCACTATGCCCCTGGGGGGAAGGATTTCCCAGCTGCATTACCATCTTATGGAATCACTGTCGTATATTCGGTTCCTCGTGGCCCACAATGTCACGTGGTGCTGGCTACAGCAGCCTGTTTGACAGGCAGGTCCTATAAGCAAGGGACCCAGCGCCATTTAGCTATTGCATGGCTGACGGGATCTTCACCTTCCCAAAGTGGAGTCATCGTAAGAATCATAATTTCTGACACTTCCTAGCTTATAACTATTACCTGAATTATTTAATTGTTTTTTATTTCAACCTATTTTAACAAAAATATGTTTAAAGGCGTTTTATACTACTAATGTAAATGCAAAACAGAGTATGTTCCATAAATAAAAGGTAGCTATTAAATAAGCACAATAAAAACAAATAGAAACTGTACACTGACTCTTCTGGGAAGCTCTGAAGCTCTCTCTCTTTTTAAAACATCTATGTTATTGATTTCAGAGAGGAAGGGAGAGGGAGAGGGAGAAAGAGAGATAGAAACATTGATGATGAGAGAGAATCCTGTAACTCAGGCATGTGCCTTTGAACAGAATCAAACCGGGGACCCTTCTGTCGGCAGGCCGACGCTCTATTCACTGAGCCAAACCAGCCAAGGCTGAAGCTCTCTCTTTGCCATAAAGAAGAGAGTAGCAAGTCTGAGAGAGATGGTCAAGACACACTGTGCCTCGCTGAGGCTTTCTCCTGGACATCGCCAGTGGCTCAGAACAAGTGCTGAGAGGGAGTAGTTTTGTATGCAGCTTGTTGCAGGCCTTCGCTGATACCAACGTGGCTTTGAGAAATATGGCATTTGATGCAAAGCCAAGAAAAACATCCCAGCCAGAGCAGAACAGAGAAACCTAGCCGTTAGAAAGACAAGACTGCGCTCAAAGATGGTGTAAATCAAATTTTACTACCATGAGTCTCGAGATTATGGCAGTATTTTTTTTTATAATAAATAAATACCTTGAAACATCAGCATTAAATGGAACATGAAACTAAAAGCAGTTTTTGAAAGAATAAAAATGTATGTCTCATGTTTGAGAGGGCATTTCATGAGAAGACAGTGCATTGCGATTGGAAGAACATACATTTAGGAACTGAATAGATCCACTCAGAAATTTATTACACATACACCTGCGCTTCTCTGAGCATTTTGTTTCCATCTATAAGCCCGGGAGAAGGGTTTTTTTTTTTTTTTCTCATGTAAAGGTCATTTGCATAATTTCTTAGGTTAAAGGATAATTTTCCCAAAAAGGTAAAATCATGGTTCTTATATAAAAATGAATACTTATTGAATATTTTATTTAACTTATTATTAGTGAAATGTTACAACATTTGAATGCAAAGGAGAATCCAAAGAAAAGAGACGGAAATAGATGGGAGGGCTGAAATAAATTTACACACGGACAGACACTGCCTTCTTCCACGTGGGAGCGGGAAATTCACTGACCATCCACAGGACAGACTTCCTCTGAATACCTGTAGACAAGCCTTACTTACTTTACTCTCGTTTTCTCATCAACTTCTGACTATTTCGGTCAATACAGGAATTACAGGAAGACAGTTTTTAAGTTAACTTTCATTTCAATCTTGCGAAGAGCTTAGTGAGAGGCTAAGGTGTGTATGAGAACTACATGCCCCAGAGTCCTGTGCTCCAATGAAAAACATCCAGCCACCCCTTTTGTTTTTTTCCAAAGCCTTATTGTTCCTCAAATTTATATCAAGACCTGATCGGCAGAAGACAACACTATTTTTGAGAATAACAGATTTATAATACAAAGCAAATCAACTAGAAAAAAAAACTGTTCTCCTTTAAAATATCACCAGTGCTGATGATCCTACAGTGATCAGCTTTACTAGTGGAAAAGTCCCTTCCATCTAAAAGCGTAGGATTCTATCATCTAGCCCAATGGTCGGCAAACTGCAGCTCTCCAGCCACATGCGGCTCTTGAGCCGCGGTTTGCCGCTCTGTTGACTAAAGAGTTTATCGACCACTGCGTAAGGCATTACCCTTAACCAGAAGTTTTGACTTCAGGTTAAAGACATCAATACATTATTAAAATGTTTTTTAAGTGTTTTCCCCTAAGGCAGTGGTTGGCAAACTCATTAGTCAACACAGCCGCAGTTTGCCGACCACTGATCTAGCCGATTATAATGTTTTACTTCTATTTTACTAAATCTAAGTTTCAAAAGGTTAGGGGTAAATTAAAATCCAGCCTGTAATAAAAAATAAATAATTTCTGAAATTAAAATGTAAATTAAGGAAAAAAATGAGTCAATAATAGGAAAAAATTGAACCAAGTTGCAGTAAAATTTGAGTTATATAATCCCAGGTTTTCCTTATTTAAGAAATACTGACAAAGAACAACACTATCAAAGATGAGTGGTGACAAAAGCTCTAACTCGATGTCCTGATCAATACAGAAATTTATGGTAAAGCAATTTCCAAGACTTTCAAAGTGGCCCACATAGTGATTTTTAACTCACTCCTCTGTAAGTTCTCAAACGAAGAATGTCACTTTATACAGTAAAGAAGGCAATTCAAAGTGCATTTTCTAAGCAATTAAGGAAGATTGTGAGTGTTTGGAAGTTGATCTAATTTCATTAATTTCTTAATTTCCTTTTGTGCTCAGATTTTGAACGGAGGTCTATAAGTCTCTCAAAATGCCTGCACTGTCCCTACTCTGGCTGGTTCGTCTTGTCCCGGGCGGGCCTTCTCCACCATTTAAGCTGTCCAAGTCCTCCAATAAACTTAGCAAACAAAGCAAAGGAATCCAAATACCATTTCCTTCTCTTCACCGAAACGTCAGCTTTTATGTGCAGTAATCAATGCAGCTGTTTAACCAGGAATGACATGAAAAAATGGGGCAGTTGTTATTTACCATCGCTGTGTAATAAGGTGTCAAAGGTTATCACAACAGGATATCTGTCTTGAAGTGGGAAGAGAGACAGAGACAAAGTCAAGCTAGCTATCCCTGTTTTGTTTCCCAGCGGGAGGCAGGGCTGCTAACATAGACTCTGAGTACCTACAGCAGCAATGGGCTCAGTGGTCCTCTCCAGTTTCCAGGCCTGATTTCCATTCTATTGTGGGTGACAGAAGCCAACAGTAGAATAGAACCATTCTAACTGTGTGCCTGCGATGTGTAATATGTTACTGGCATCTTCTCTTCGTCATGCTACATGCATGCATTTTCTTCCCTGTCGTGTATCTAGAAGTGATCTGTCTGGCACAGGAGAGGTGAGCCCGCGTTGATGGTTGTTTGGGAGCGTGAATGTCCTCAGGACCTCCCTTTGACCACCATCTCTACGTGTCCCATCTCATGACCTTGCTTTCTCCCAGATTCCTCTAGCACAGGGGTGGGCAAACTTTTTGACCCAAGGGCTACAATGGGTTCTTAAACTGGACCGGAGGGCTGGAACAAAAGCAACCTGACCATGCTGGCACTCTCATCTTGGGCTGCTGGTGAAGGAGCGGAGGGGAGAGCAAGAGAACCCTCTGCTCTTTCTGCTCCGCGGGCCGGACAGAACAGCCGAACGGGCGGATCCGGCCTGTGGGCCATAGTTTGCCCCCGGCTGTGAGTCTAGCACATTCTCGCTAGACTAATACTGTCATTTTGTGGTAGGCAGTTAGACAGAAGTGAGCAGCGCAAGCACGATGGGGCAGGTACAGAAGGTCCCCAGGCTGGAAAGCCCAGGGGCCTAGCAATGGACAATCAACTGCAGGGTGGGACCCCGCCCCAGGCAGACTTTCCTCCCCTAGCATGGGCTGGCCACGTGGTTTGCACCCCTGACCTTTCCTCCCCGGAGATAACATCTAGGCGTCGGTTGTATTTCAGCTCCAGGCCCAAATAAGCAACAAAACCAGCCAGGGCCGACCTGACCTCAGGACGTATGACCCCCTGCCCTGGTGCAGGCCAGTCAACCAGTGCACATTACCACCCTGAATGGACACACCTGGAAAGCTCTGGATATTCTATAAAGACCTTTCCCTGGGACTGCCCCTAAAATCTCCACCCTCAAAACCCTAAAATCTCTACCCTCAAAACCCTAAAATCTCCACCCTCAAAACCCTAAAATCTCCACCCTCAAAACCCTAAAATCTCCACCCTCAAAACCCTAAAATCTCCACCCTCAAAACCCTCGGGAAGGAGGGACGACCCAGTGCGCTCTCCCTCCTAGGAGCCCTCCAGTGTCTTTCCCTTTCCGCTCTGCCTCTCCCCCCACCCACCCCACTATCTCTTCCTCTCTCCTCCTCCCGCTAGCTCTGTCTCTCCCAGGCCCAGGCACATTACATTAGCTTCCTCACTTCCAAACTCCAATGGCCCTTCCTCTGCCTCCTTAGCTTGTTTCCTACGCCCATTCCTCTAGGAATGATTGCTTCTACCTCTGTAACTCACCGAGGAAACGTTCGCTTACGGTTTGGGTCTTGGCTCTGCATTCTCTCCTGGCTGGAACCCAAGCACTGAGGTTGCTGAGCCCAGCTTTGGTCTGACCACCGCTCAGGCACCTGGTGCGGTTCTGCCGCCTACAAACCTTCGTCTGTGTATTTGTTGGAAAAGGCCTGGCTGTGGAGACCCCTCACCCCTGGCTCTGGGCTTACAGGTGAAAGGCATTGAGGCTCAGAGCGGGTTAGGTCGCATGGGTACTAAATGGTCATACATTTTAACCCAGGTTTTTCCGTTCCCACGCCAGTGTTCTTTCTTCTCACGCATGGTCCCCTCACTGCAAGCAAAATGTTACTCCTTTTAAAACTAATTTTCCATGCTCATTGTAACAATAATGCAAACTACGCAGGAAAACGCAAAATAAGAAAATTAAAATTACTCAAATTCCCTCCATACAGTAATTAATACTTAGATGTATTATTTTCCAGTTGTTTTAAGGCACCTTACAAAATTGGAATCATCCAGCAATAGTCTATATCTTTTTTTATTTTTAATCAACATATTAACACCGTTTTCTTACTTTAAAATATTTTAAGAACATGGTCGCTAACCATTGGAAATAATTTCTTCATATTAATGTACCAGTTTATTTCAACCACTCCAGTGACATTTTAAAACGATCTTGGCTATCAAACTCTTTCATCTTAGACGTTTATTCCCTAAGGGGAATTATTACATGAACAAGGTATGGAATTCAAATTAAGGACATTGGCTTTTATTGTCAGCAGTTGCAGACGGAACAGGATAAAATAGCTGGGTGCCCTATACAGAGAAGATGATTACAAAAAAGCCATCTGAGCATCTCTGAGTCCGTGATAAGACAGGTTTCTCACAATTAAAAAGAAACACTTTCCGAGGAGGCAGCATTTGCACAGCTCCGGGCATTCAGATCAAGAACAAAAAGTGGTCCCACTGCAAGTGGCAATCTGTCGAGCGCTGGGTCATCTGTGCGAGCTTTGGTGGCTTCTGGGACCACAGAGCACTGCATTTTTCAAGTGAGAGGGGAAAACAGTTCGATAACACTGCAACCTGACAGCGCTGTGTGATGGACGATGTCTTAAACGTTTCTGTGGGAACATTGAAAGGTCACTGGTAACGGACACGAGGCAGTATGTGATGGACACATGACACCCGCAGCGTTCTCTGACATCTCCCGCCCTCCTCCCTGGGGACTCTCGAGAAAGTGGACTTGACCTCACCCGCTGATCAGGGTCCAAGCAGGATTCGAGGAGCCACAGTCGCCAGCTTGCACAGAGCTGTTTCTGCCTGTGGCACATTTCAGACCCGGGAACCCATTGTGGCAGAAAAGCGGTGGAGGAGGCCTGGCAGCCCGTGCTCGGCCCGGTCTCCAGAGAAACCTGTGGCATCTGACCCTGGATGCGGCCACCAAACCTTCGAGATGTAACAGTCACATTTCCCCTAACAACTGGCCTACCACCCACGAGCCCTGAGAGCCACGCTGAGGCGGTGTGAGCTACCACGTGGCCACAGGCCAGTGCCGCCCAGGGCCTCAGCCTCCTGAAGCCCAAACACTGATCACTCACTGCGCATCTTCAGTGAGACCTACACTCGCCAGACTGGCTTAGGCTGATCAGAATCCCCCTAGAGCTTCTCCCGCTGCTATAAACGGCCTCTCCTGGTTACTTCCCTGGACTGTTTCCTCTGACGGTAGGCTTTTCCAGGCTCTAGAGAAACCCCATGCCCTCCCACCCTTCCCGCCCAGGATCATCTCATTGTTGCAAGGAGCAGTGTCAACTTCTGCTGTGAGTGAGCGAGAGGAGAGAAAAGACAGACAGATGATAGATAGATAGATAGATAGATAGATAGATAGATAGATGATAGATAGATGATAGATAGAGTGATGATGATGATAATGATGACAAATAGATATAGAAAGATGATAGATAGATAGATAGATAGATAGATAATAGACAGATATAGATAGATGATAGATAGAGATAGGTGATAGATAGATAGATAGATAGATAGATAGATGATAGAGATGACAGATAGATGATAGATGATAGATAGATGATAGATAAATAGATAGAGATAGATGACAGATTGATAAGCATTAGGAGGCGGAAAGGCCCCATCACAACTCTGAGAGAATGCTTAGAAAAAATAAGGATGATTTATTCCACCTTTGAAGCTGGATTTTATAGAATGAGGCAGACACACTTACACTGCTTTCTTGTCCCGGATTTAGTGATAAACAGCTAAGGATCCATAAACTCGCAATTGCCCTGGGCACGGTGGCCTGTTTCTTCTCCAGAACCCAGCGGCGGTGCCACTTCCTCACAGGCAGCCTGGGACTCACAGGGGGAATGTGGGAGAGTTCCTCTCACCGCTGCCCTCCTCGCCCTGCCGGCACCCTCCGTGGCCCTGCCCTGCACCCTCCGTGGCCCTGCCCCACACCGCTCCCCGCACCGCTCCGTGGCCCTGGGCGCTGGTGCGGGCGAGGCTGCACGTGTGCGGGGCGGCTGCCTGCACCGGTGCCAGTGCCAGAGACCAGTTTGGCTCAGTGGATAGAGCAGGCGTGGGCAAATTACAGCCCGTGGTCCGGATGGCTGTTCTAAACTATTGGGGGGAAAACAAAAGACCGTACCCTTTTATGTAATGATGTTTAGTTTGAATTTATATTAGTTCACACAAACACTCCATCCATGCTTTTGTTCCGGTCCTCCGGTCCAGTTTAAGAACCCATTATGGCTCCCAAGTCAAAAAGTTTGCCCATCCCTAGGATAGAACATCAGCCTGCAGACTGAAAGGTCCCAGGTTCCATTCCGGTCACGGGCATGTACCTTGGTTGTGGGCACATCCCCAGTAGGAGGTGTGCAAGAGGCAGCTGATCAGTGTTTCTAACTCTCTAGCTCTCTCCCTTCCTCTCTGTAAAAAGTCAATTATATATATATATATATATATTTTTTTTTTTTTAAAGAAAAGGGTGGTGGTGCTGGGAGCAGGGAGCCTTCTAATGAAATTACAACGCTTGTGCCAGAGAGATAGCCTATGGCTGCTGAAGCCACAGAGATCACCTGTCCCTCCTCACCTCGGGTGAGTTTATCCTCCGGGGAGAGCAGCCGAATCCTGGTGTATTGTTCCAACAGCATGCAGAAGGTCGTTGAAGCGACAGTTCTGAACAGAGATGGCCGTGTGAACAGTTTTGCAAGGCAAAGCAGCTGCTCCGTGGGCCATCGGGAGGCGTGCTGTGTGTGCCAGGCGCGCACTGAAATGTTCACAGGGCCCCAAACTGCACTTCCACATGCCCCTCGGCGGCGGGATGGGTAATGCTAGTATGTGCAACACGGAATGCACGACAGTGAGATTGACTAGACCATAAGCAATAACATATATAAACTCCCAGACAACGTGCAGGAAACGAAGCCAGATATAAAACATAATTCTACTTGCAGGACCTTCAAGTCCCAGCAAACCTCATCTGGGCTGTTCTAAGTCAGGAGTCTTCTCTCCTGGGTGGGGCGGGTGACTGGGTTTGAGCAGGAGGGGGTGCCGAAGTGCTGGGGACTCCTACTTCTCGGGAGAAGTGCTGAGTACCGGGGTATAGACGCTTCATGAAAATGAAAATTCGCTGAGCTCTACACTTTTGAGTTGTGCAATTTCCTGCAATATAGGATATATCAAAAAAGTTTAAAATTCTGAAGCTCTAGAATATTTACACACACATAAGTGTGCATATATAAATGCAAAACTGATCTTTGGTATTAGGCAAAAAAAGAAATGCTGGATTTATCACAAAATTTTGTCTGGTAAAATTTTATGCCGAGCAAAACAATAAACAGGTGATTTATTCTTTGCCTTCTGTGTGTAGTTGCACTCAGAAATAACATTGAGTAAGAAACCATTATTTTATCTTCCTTGTCTTTCAAGGTTAATTCCCATTAAACCTGCCCTCACCTGAAGACAGGCCCACTGCACGCACGGAAGTGTGCTCCTCAGACAGAGGCCTGCGGTGGGGGCAAAACCCGCAGGAGCGGGGCAGGAGGAACAGCCGCTCGGCCGGAAGCCTGGGGATTCCCTGTGAAGTGTGGGGAGCAGAGGCTCCCGCGCCAGGACCAGAGTTCGGAGCCTGTTGCCGGGTGAAATGGGGTGATGCGCTAGACTCTAGCTGCTAGAGGAGAGCCCATGCCCTGGTGGGATTCTGGTGCCTCTGAACACCAGGACAGTGGTCTCCTCTTATTTGCCAAACGCCTGGTCATTTCCCAGCTCCGTAACAGCCCGAGGGGCTGAGGGGACTGAAATCTCCAGGAAGGCCAGCCCTCTCTTCCTGCACCACATGGCAACCTCTTTTCTTTTTTTAAATATGTGTCTATTGATTTCAGAGAGGAAGGGAGATGGAGAGAGAAACATCAATGATGACAGAGAATCATTAACCAGCTGCTTCCTTCACGCCCCACAGTGGGATATTAAGTTCCATGCTTTTCTTTTCTTTCTTCCTTTCTTTCTTTCTTTCTTTCTTTCTTTTTCTTTCTTTCTTTCTTTCTTTTTTTCTTTTTCTTTCGTTTTTTTTTTTTTTTTTTTTTTTTTTGTGGGATGAGCATCTTAAATCTTACCTGTTTCAAATTTCATTCATTCATTTGCTTAGCAAGATCCGTTAGGAAACGCAGGCATCTCTCTCATATGTAATAATCAATTAACATGCTAAAAATATTTTCAAGATCATTGTTACAATGATCCTCACAAATGCTCTGTGAGGTAGGTATTATGACTCTCACTTTACAGATCAGGGAATAAGGCTCAAAAGATAGGTGACTTTGCCAAGGTCACATAGTGCTGGAAATGCCACCCAAATCATCTGACCCCACTAACTACCAGAGTTTCTGCCAGGAGCAAGAGATTGGTGAGCAAGTCAAAAGAGGTTCTTACCATCATGGGCCATATGTTCTAGATGGAGATCTGTCTGAGGAGTTTTAAGGAGACCAGTGTGGTTGGCCTGGAGGGAGGGAGAGGAACTGAGTCAACAGGAGGCATCAGAGATGTAATTTGGTCATTTGTCCACAACTGCCTACTTCTCAAACCTCATCTTCCCCCTTCCCATGATCTTTTGCACAGGACTCACACTGGTTTCACTTTTGTCTTTTTTGAGTCAAGAGCTAGAAGGGTTAAATCCAATGACGCTAACTCTGGATCCCAGTGGTTTTATAAAAGTAGGCTTGTTGGAGAAATGGTAAAAGAGAGTCTATGGGTGAATCTTCCTAACGCTGTTTTCTTTCTTCCTTCTCATTTGGAAGTCAATTGACGGGATGAGTCATTGTCTTTGCAGTTAAGAATTGCTGAGTCAAGAAAATACGCTGCTTTGCTTTGTGGGACACCCACTCATTCAGTAACACATCTATCCTGAAGTGGGGGCAGTGGTGTGTATAAAAGCCGTGGCAGTGATCTGTGCTCCAAAATGTGAAGGGAGAGCCCTGATGTTCTTAGTTCCACAGCTGCAGAGTTTATGGGATAAGCCGTGGTTTCTGTTAAAATGAACAGACTTTGTATCTGACAAATCCCCTAGGCCCAATGTAAACAAATAGATTACTGATGTCTTCCAGCAATTAGCAATCCCACAGGATTATTGTCCCGACAAACTCTGTTAACACGAAGAGGGAGGTTTCTTTGTTTGTTTGTTTTTGTTTTAAGTAAAGTGAGGAGTGGAATTTGAATGTTAGATGTAATCCTTTTGAACCAGAGAGTCAGAAAGTTTCAATGGACAAGGAATATTTCAGTGTGCAGGTGAGACCTAGAGTCCAACAACCCCAAGCACTATTCACAAGGCCTCCTAACAGGATACTTGAGGTAACCATGCTTGCCCCTTGCTGTAAGAGCCAAGGTGACACTTAGAGGAAGTGGCAAACCAAGGACTGAAGGGTTGACAGGGCAAGCACCACCCTTGAAAGACCTCTTACCTTAAACTGCCATTGTCCCTTTGCTGAAATGCAGGGTCACTAAACCCCCCAAATGTCAACAATATGGAACAATATGTCAACAAGTGGAACAAGAGTGAACCGCACAATAAGATAGCAACGATAACGACAATAGTTGGCTCCTGGACAACAGTTGGCTTCTGCCACTTGGTGAGCATATTATGAGCCAGGATCTTGACACTTTTTATCTAATTTCACTCTCACATCATCCCTGTCAGGTAGGTACTAGTATAATAATAGATGCTTCCAGAATACTAGATGCTGTTATAATCCCCATCACACAGAAAACAAAACTCAGAGTCTAAGTCATAGGTAACATGCCCAAGGTAACTGGGAGACTGACTTTCAGGCCTTCAAATTCTAGAATAAGTGAACTTAAGCACTAAGCATTATGCCCCGTTCAGAGCATTTGTGTAAATCTGATCATATTTCTGTTTTTAAAGACTCTTTGAAAGCAGAGTTAGATGTTTTGAAATCCACCGAGCCTGTTTTTCATTGGAGATAACTCTTTTAGTTATGATTTGATTTGGTAGTATTTCTAAATTCACAGATTCACTGTAAACAAGCACGTCAAGCTCAGTCAAAGACAATCTAAATTATGTATTAACTAGAGGCCTGGTGCAGGGATTCGTGCATGGGTGGGGTCCCTCAGTCTAGCCTGCGCTGTCTCCCAATCTGAGACCCCTTGGGGAATGTCTGACTGCCAGGTTCAGCCCAATCCTCGAATCCTTGCAGGTCAGCCTGGCCTGAGGGTGTTGGCCAAAATGGGCAGTCAGCTGGGGAGGAGTCCCAGCCAGGGCTGGGCACAGCTCTGCTGCCATTCATCCAGGCCCTGCTGTGTTTGCCTCTGCCCGGTAGTACTACCACAGAGTTGGGAGAGGCTCCTGCCACCACAGCTGCTCTTGCCAGCAGTGAGCCCGACTTCTGGCTGAGCATCGCTCCTGCTGTGAGAGCACACTGACCACCAGGGGGCAGCTCCTGCTTTGTATCCTGGTGGTCAGTGCACAGCATATTGACCTGTAGACCAGTCCTTCTGGTTGTTCGGTCGTAACTGTCTCTTAGACTTTTATGTATATATAGATTTGGTTGCCTAGCTGTCCATGTTCTATGCCATTTGAAACTGCCAATTTGCACATAGCTTGTTTGTTTGAGTTTTAAATGCCGTGACAGAGTTCACCCTTTTTAACAAAACAAAAATAAATCACACATAAATCTCCTGTGGAAGAGAAAGAGGAACGTTGATGGATAGGAGAAAGAACAACCTCTCATAGCATCCAAACTGACATCCAGTGAGGAGAGAGCAGGGAGAGGAAATCATCCTTCAGGTTTCTGAGATGCCTGACAAAAGCATCCTTATATTAGGAGAGTTCTTGGCCACAGGTAATGAGAGGCCTCCTTCCCCCTACCAGCTTCTGATCAAATAGCTCATTTTGTAAGGTACCAAGCAACAGGCTCAGAACTTGGAGAGACAGACTTTGGTTAGAGTAGTTAACAACGTCTCTTGTATTTTCTTCTCAAAATTACATTAAGTAATATATTAAAAACATAGGTCTTATACACCTTCTCAGATTATCCTAATGGCCCTTGCTCTCTCCTGGTGAGTGCCTCATTCACACAGGGTCATTCTTTCACTTCCAGAGAGGGGATCGCTTCTGAGAAAATGCCAAGGGGGTGGATGCTACAAAAGGAGAGAGGATAATTCGGTCCCCATGAGGGTAAACCTTGGCCAGTGGGAAATGGGGCTGGGTGGGAAGAGGAACATAACTTCCCCTTCCTTTCCCTCATCTGTGGACTGTTTCCAGGCACGTTGCCTCCTGTACCCCTTGCTGAAAAGTACTGTGTGCAAAGCCAACAAGCCCAATATGTGGTTCACATGGCTCTTCATGACTGGCTCACTATGCAAAGCATCCCAGAGCTTCTTTCCTTCCTTGCCTGGCATTCCCCCTCACCACAGCCTCCTAAATCAATGTTTTAGCGCCTTACACATGGCTGTACAGCTAGAGGCCAAGCCCTGGGAGCGAGGTGCAGCTATTCCACTACGTTCTTGCCAATGGGATGTGAGCAGACGTGGTATATACAAACTCCAAGGTCTTTTCCTTAAAAAACAATTTAGTGTAGTACACCTCCATCTCACCCTCCTGACGCCCTTCTTTTTCTCTCTCTCCATCACCCCACTCCCCACTGGCTGGGAAGTAGTAGCAAGTCAAACAATTTGGGAATCTACAAATCATTGATGGCTGAACTGCCATGCCAGTACTGGACCACTCATCATGGGTTCTTAAGTGAGAGGGAAATAATCTCATGTATTTAAAATGAAAATGTATTAGGTGCCTCAATCTTTCCTTCTTTCTAAAAAATTCAAGCCAAGACTGGTAATAACCAGGTATCACCTGCATTTCGTTTGTGAGCTTTCTTCTGGTGAACGTTCTTCCCTTGAGTGATGCTAAGTGCTCTGGCTTAAGGGAAGGGGCTACTCTCATTTAGAAGGGCAGATAATGCTGAAAACTAGTGTTTCTCTGGTCAGGTTATAGTGGCGACTCCACCCAGCTTTCCCCTTCCTTTTATCTGAGACAACCCACAGAGGACATCCAAAGTCAAGCATTGATTTCTGGAGCCCTTCGGAGGTGATTTTCTTTATTTTCAAATAAAACTATGAGAAATATAGGACGCATGTTCAAATTCTCATGTTAAAGAGAACACAGACTTAAGAAGCTCTCAGGCATCCGTCCACTTCCCTTACTAAAGTGACTAAATGAACCCTTGGGAATGGACTAGCCTGGGCCTTTTGCGCTCAACTCAATATGATAGAGAATCCACCACAAGGCCAATGGCCAAGGCCGTGGCCTGCGGAGCAGGGTCAACCAAAAGTCCTCTGGCAAAATACTGAAACCTAAAGACAGTGTGTCTGGGAGTGAGATGAGAGGGATTATAGAGATAATACAAGACAGGAAAATATCCAAGTATCCCCATCTGATTAGCAATTCTGCTGCTAGGCTTTTACCTTAGGGAAATTACTGAAGAGTCAGGTTTACTATTATGGCAGGATTATTCATATTAATGTAATAATACAAGCTCCCAAAGTAACAGAAGTTCTACTGTTAGTAATATGTTTTGCAAATTCTGGTATATTCACACAATATAATACTAAGTAGTCACTCAAAATGATGATAAAGATTTGTGTTTTGTGTTGGCATTAGAGGTAACAGTAGGAAACCATGATGTGCATTATACTTACACACACACACACACACACACACACAGCCATACACACAGATAGATGTAGATATCTGTTAGTATACACATATCTATTTCCTAGTGTTTTTGCTCAGAGGATCCAGAGCAAAGAAAGCAATGACAAAAGAACAGAGAATACCATCAATAATCTGTAATAATAAAAGCATAATATCCTAATTAGACCAGACGCCCTTCAGGATGTCCTTCTGGATGACCTTCTGGATGAAGCCGGGGCTGCTCGGGATGAGGCAGGCCGCCATGGCTGCGAGCACCGAGCCCCTTGCATGAATTTCGTCCATTGGGCCTCTAGTATTGTAATAACGATGCACATGTTAGGTGGCTACTAGAGTTATCGGGGGAACACTTTTTAAGTTATACAAATTGTGTAATCACTATGCTGTACACCTGGCACTAATACAATATTGTGAGTCAACTATAATTTTTTTTTAAAAAAGAAGAGAAATAAAACAGTTATATGCCGGTGGTAACAAGAGTATGTAACTCCCCAATAAAGAACCATGACTTCTTGAAGAAATGGTTGATTCCAAGGCTGATGCTGGTAAGCACAAGATGAGCTTGAACTTCTTATGGTTCCAGAGAGTCAGAAACTTCTCACAAAGGTGAGGGGGCCTGTTCAGAGGACACAGGAGCCAGTACGAAGGCATTCCAATGGCCAAGCGAGGGCAGTTTGAACAGTAAAAGAAATACCAATAGTCATGCATTATAGCACATGGAGTAGAGTAAATCTCCATGAGTATGCAGGCTGATATTAATAGTTAATAAAGAAATAAATGGACCCCTCTTCCTTATAGCAGAATTCCAATTCATAATGTAGAAGAGATGATAAAAATAGAAAACCACCTTTGTCTTGTGGTAACAATAGATGCTAAAATAAGCGGGAAAATACACGATGAGTAACAACATATTGGCATGGTCTCAAAACGTCTTCCAACAAGGTATTTATTAATTAGAAGGGAGAAAATAATAGCTTTACAATTGAGGAAATCTGGCAGACAGCCCTTCATCATGTGCTCAAGGTTAATGTCACTAATTACCTTGTGTCTGCGGATAGGTAGCACAAAGAAGGCCATAAGATCATTCTGTGGCATTCTTGTCGAAAATGCATGACCTTGTCAAAAATCGTGAGGGAACATCACACAACCTAAACTGAGGAACGTTATCCACAACAATGGTCTAGTCTCTTAAAATGTCGTGGGGAACAGGAAAGACAGAGGGACTGTCCCAGGTGGAGGAAGACTGAAGAGATACGACAACAGGATACAGTGTGTGAACCTGGCTTGGATCCTGAGCCAGAAAAAGAACATTGGTGAATAACTGAGATCAGGTCTGTAGAAGAGTTAATAGTATTCTATCAATGTTCGTTTCCCGGTTTTGACAATTGCTCTGTGATGAGAAGATATGTTAACACTTAGGAAAAGTGGGTGAAGTTGGTAATCAAGAATTCTTTGTTCAACTTTTTCAGTTTTTTTTAGTAAGGCTGATATTATTTAAAAATGGAGAGTGACAAAAAACAGAAAAGAATATCGGTTCCCCTGGGGGTACCAGCTGGGAGGGGTGTGAAAAAACCTGGAAAATAGTCTCTATCTTGGTCTAGCCTGGGGTACATGGCTAAATTTCACAGGGCATTGTAGTAAAGGTTATGCACTTTGCTGTAGGCATACTATTCCTCAATTTAAAAAAATATTTATTTAAATATGTATTTATTGATTTTTTTTTTAGAGCGAGAAGAGGAGAGGGGATAAGAGAAATGTCAATGAGAGAGAAACATCGATTAACTGCCTCCTACATACCCCCTAATGGGGATCCAGCCCACAACCTGGGCATATGCCCCTCCTGGGAATTGAACCGGTGCTGGAATTAGCCCCCAGCATAATATGTATATGTACCCGAGTCCTCTCAGTGCATGGGACAACGCTCAACCAACGGAGCCACACCAGCCAGGGCTCCTCGATTTTTAAAAAGTGCTTTACAAAAGAACCAAATCAACTTTGACCAAGAAAAACTAATGAACAAGCTCGGTGATTTGCACTGGCTAGGCTCCTAATAAAAGCCCAGAAACGTACTATTTGTCATCATGGTGCTATCAGGATATATTGCAGTCCCCCAGCCCGAGTCAGCTTTTCAAGGGTGCCTATAATGGGCAGACACTGTGCCAGGTGATTTTTCCTTTGATTTTTCATGACCGAACAGCAGAGGAGATTTTAGTACCCACCTGCCCCCACCCTTTTGTTTAAGTTGAGGAAGCCAAGCTCAGAGACGTGCGGAGACATTGACTATCCAGGCAGGAAGAGGCAAAGCCAGCATTTCAAAGTCAGACGTTTCTGCTTCTAGGTCCCAGACGTCTCCTGCTACCCCACACTGCCTCCAACAGGAGGATTTTGACTTGTACTTTTTAAAAAATGCATTCCAAATAATTTTATGGTTATAGTTGTTCAGCCTGTCCTATGGTCATGATTTCATAATTTTTATCTGCACTATATCCCCCCAAATTAACTGATTAAAGAAAAGTTTGGGCACTTGGCTCTTTATAAAGAAATGTGATTTCAAACGTTTGGAAAAAGTCTTTAAGTTTAGCTTTCTACCAGCTTGATTTATTTTTCTTCCTTGGCTAACTATTAAACTTCACGTCATTAACTTTCCTTTGAATTTGAGTTCAATGCCTATCACTAATCATAATGAAATAAATGAGCAAGTTCAGAGAGACTCACTGTCAAGTCAATGGGTGATGACAAAGTAACTCCTTTGCAGAGTGCTGCTTTGTATTTCTTTGCCACACATATTAAAGACTGGGCTATTGCACCTCAAACATCTCTTACTCTAATTAGTCCAGGAATCCTGAAATCACCTCAATCTATCCACCTCGTTTAGTGGGGTCCTTTGTGGGCAATTCAGTCTGGTGTTTAAGACTACAGACTTTAAAATCTGATACACCTGGGTCAGTCAAGTCCTGCTTTTACCATTCTTTCAGTGGTATGACCTTGAGTGAGTTATTTAAGTTCCCTGAAGTCTAGTTTTCTTATCATTAAAATGAGATGACTGTTGCTGCTACTCCCACTAGTACTGCTAATTCTAACACTCATACTGCTACTGCTGCTCCCACTAGTGCTGCTACTACCACTTTTACTGCTACAGCTTCACCACTGGTACTATTACTGCTACCACTAATACACCTACTACTACCACTAGTACTGCTACCACCACAGATACTGCTACTGCTGCTACCCCCACTAGTGCTGTTACTATCACTAGTACTGCTACTGCTCAACCACTAGTGTTAGTAGTACTATTACCACTACTGTTGCCACTAATACTTCCACTAGTACTGCTACTATCTCTAGTACTGCTACCACTAACATTGCTGCCACAACTGTACACATCCCACTTTTCTGTTGTCATTGTTTCTGTAAATGCCATCTCTGACTAATATGTAGCTTGAAGATTATAAATATTTCTCTTTTATGCATCCAGCACAGCTAGAGAGCAAACCGGTTCTTGAGTAGGGGTGGCTGGGGATTGAGAAAATGAAAGAGTCAGACACAGAGATAGAAGGAAAAACCTGGGGCTGGATGGGACAGTTGTCCTCTGATGGAGAGACAGTGACCCAGACCTGATAGAGCACATTTATTTTATACAGCAAAATACCAGGAAGTTTTACTAAAGCCCAAAACAATGGAGATTATGTACATTCTTATGGTTTCATTGTAATTGTCACTTCTGGGTGGGCCCAAATAATCATGTTTTTTCCTGGTGCTTGGTTTGATTTAGATAACGAAACCCACCCCCTGGTGCCTGAGATGAAGGTCAGGCTGACAACACACCTGCCTCTGGCAAGGTATGTTTCCAGGGCATGGCTCTGCCGGGCACCACTGGATTCAGATGACAATCAGCTCAGGGCTCTTTCCCAGGCACTCTCTACAGAAGATAAACAGCATGTTTATATAAGAATCCTAAGAACTAACCTCAGAAAATGCAGATTTTGACCTTCAGTCATCCAATTTCAGAAGATATGCTTACCTTTAACCATAGAATCAGGATAATAAAGACCAGGATGGCTCACACCATACCATCACTTGATCAGTTTAGAAGTTCTTATTGGAATGGACTGAGTTGGTCTGCACATAGATAGCTTTTCAACTCCCTTTCCTACATTTCTTTGTTCTGGTCTTCTTCTGCCTCCTTATTAAAGCTCTGCCTGCACTGAGAGGGGAGATTGGCTTTGCAACAAGAATCTCCCATCTTCTCGGGTAACCAGCACTTGAATAAACCTCTTTCCTTTTTCACCAGCATCTGTCTCAGGAGTTTGTCTTTCTTGATACCAGGCAGGCAAACCTTGGTTTTGGTTGCACTACCACTAGAACTGCTACCACTAGTACTGCTACAACTAGTAATAATACTGTTACTACTAGTAGTATTCTATTTATATAAAACCCTAATGCAAATCAACCGAATGGTGGAATAACCAGTTGTTATGAAGCACACTGACCACCAGGGAGCAGACGCTCAACACAGGAGCTTCCACAGCCTGCAGGCCCCGACCAGCAGTGGTGATGGGGGGTGGGACCAGTGAGCAGGTGGCACCAAGCCAGCCAAGGTGGGTGCAAGGGGGCCCCAATCATCCTGCCAGTCACCCACAGAGGGAGGTGACTGGCAGCAGTGGCAAGGGCAAGGCCAGTGAGAGGGTGGCACTAGGCTAGCCAAGGTAGGTGGGAGTGGGGCCCCCAATCACCCCTCTGGTCTCCCCACAGATTGGCCCTGATCACTGGCCAGGCCTAGGGACCCTACCCGTGCATGAATTTCATGCAACAGGCCTCTAGTATTGCTATAAACTATTGTCCTTGGGTTGTAGAAGGGTAAATGAGGTAAAACATGTAAAACACTTTGCATATTCGTTAGCATGTAATTATAGTTAATTATTATTGTTTCCTGGCACTGATCCAAGCTGACTGATATTCTGCTCATTGTTCCAGTGTTCACCAGGTATTTGTATTAAGAATCTACTGTGCACAGAGTTCTCTGAAGGATACAGAGTTAATCCTTTCTGTATGTCCATGTGAAATTACTTTACTCTGAAATTTATTCTAAACACTCTTGATGTGCACCTCAACATGCCAGCCCTTGTATCTGGTTTGAGGGAAACGGTAGCAAATAAAAAAAAGTCTCTGAACTCTTGAAGCTTATATTCTATCGAAGGAAACAGACAATAAGCAAGTAAACAGAGACACAAGAAGATTGCAGTGACCATAGAAGGTAAAGCAGGTGTGTGTCAGAGAGCGTCTGAGGCAGCCACCAGTTGATAAGGCAAAGCCTCCTGCTCCTCACCCTTTCTGCCTGACCGTCCTAACTGCTTACCTGCCACAGAGCCAGAGTAGCCACTTTGGACAAAAAGTGGATGTGAGAGGTGCAGGATGGAAGGGGCCTCCATCCAGGCACCATGCTGCCCAGCTTCTCTGGTCTAAGCCACTGTTATCTTGTGTTTTTGTCACTCAGAGCCAAGCTCAACATTGCCCAAAGCAATTACGTATTCTCATCAGAGGACTTCTCTGCTTCCAACCTTATCAAATATGGAAGCCTGGGAGAAAAACTCATAACAGTAGAGAGAATGCCAGAGACCACTAACTAGTAGTAACAATTTAGACTTATTTGTTATGTTTTTTAGTACTTACTGAATAGTAACTTGTGAAGCTTCATTCCTACTCATAAACATCACAATAACTTCATGGAATATCTACCTCAAGCATCACTCGAAGGATGAACAAGCACAATCCCAGTAGTCAAGCAGCTTCTTCAATCAGTGGTTGAGCCGAGATTTGACCCAGGTGTGAATGAGCCCTGAGCCACTCTTCCCCCGGTGTCTCCGGCCAGGGTCAGCAGGAACGTTGATAAAGTGAACCGAAGAGATCAGAGACCCATGACACATGATAGAAAAAGTATTACATAAATAGCTTCTGACTAAAGGAGACAAGCCCTGGCCAGTTTCTCAGTGGTTACAGCATTGGCCTGTGGACTGAGGGGGCATGGGTTTGATTCCCGAGGGCCCATACCTGTCAGGGTTCTTGCGGGAGGCAGCCAATGGTTGTGTCTCTCTTGCGTCAGTGTTCCTCTCTCTTTCTCTGTCCTTCCTCCTCCCTCCCCACATCCTTCCAATCTATGGGGAAATATCCTTAGGTGAAGATTTAAAAATGATAATGATAAATAGAAGGAGATAAGAGCAAAAAGAATGATGAAATAAAGAACTGGAGGAAGGCCCACCCCCTGGTCCTTTTGGTGCTGTCTAGCCCTATTTTTGTGGCTGGAGGCAACCATATTTGGAAATTTGTATAGAGGGCAGGATTTCCTACCTTGGGAGGAAAGCACTCTTGCTTTGCTGCATGGCTCTGGCCATATCCTGTCCACTGCCCGTTATTTTTTTCAAATAAAGTTTTATTGGCACAAAGCCATTTCCATTCATTTATGTGTTGGCTCTGTCTGCTTTTGCACTATGATCAATGACAGAGGAGAGTACTTGTGACAGAAACCTTAAAGCCGTGCTATTGCCTAGCTGCCCTTTACAGAAAAGTTTGCCACGCTCCGCTCTGTGGTGTGGCTACAGCTCCGAAAGGTTCCTGGTTAGATGCACCAGCTCACCTCTGCCGTCAATGCTGAAAATCCATTTCCAGGGGGTTTTCTGCCTCTGAACATATACATACAAGGGACATGCCGAAGCTCCGTGTCCTAATGAAAACTAATTAAACGCTCAGCAACACCAAGCCTGTCTGCACTCCCCTCCTGAGCGTGATCAGGAGGCACCACCCGGATCTTGTTAGCACACGCTTCTGAACACGCCTGCCACCTCGCTCGCTTTATTGCCTTACTGAGTCACAATAAACTAACGTGAAAGAAAATGGGAGACCTGCAGCGAGGAAGACGCTTTTAGAACACACTGGTGCAAAGCGTGAGAAGGGCATCTTGGCTACGCTTGAACTGGCAGGACACTGCAGCGGCTCCATTACTCGGGGAGTCTGTTCTCACACTCGCCGAGGGGAAACGCAGGGACTTAATCATCTGGTAATGCACTTGCATCGAATCTTGCAGATTTGTCAAACGTCAAAAATGAGCCGCAGTTTTATCTCCTTTTTTCTCTTTGGGGCCAGCTCTATTTTTCATCCACAGCACAAACGACTTCAAACAGAGGTGACAGCTGAGAGGGGGGACGATCCTTTCCAAGAACTGAGCTCTGAGTGCGGTGCGGGCCATGCTGTTTGAGGAAGAACCAGGTGAGACGGCAGGAGCCGAAGGAGCAGCAATATTTAATGTTTTCCTGGGCTCCTAACGGGAAGCCCCTAGGGGGTAAAGTTCGGTTCTGCGTTGGCTCACAGTGGCCACACACTCTTTGATGCCTGACTCAGTGTAGTCCCTTTCCTGTGTAATTTCAGCCACTTGTCATTTCTGTTTCCTCGTGGCTTCAGCGGCACGGGGGGAAGCTTTCATGGGGGATGTACAATCAATCTCCTGTGGATTATTCCCGGGTGGATTAGGCAAGTCTTGTTTCTAATCTCAGCAGGGCGTCCGCATGCCACCCAGCTTGATCTCAGCAAAACCCTGCTCTGTCGTATTTGCAGGGGACATGAAAGCCACTCTGAATTCCTCCATCCTGGTCTTTGCCTAAGAAAAACAGTGATGTTGGGTGACTAAGAAGGAAGGCATTAGGAATAAGACAACCTTGCATCAGTTTTGCCTCTTACTGGCTGTGTGGCCTATAATCAGTTACCTAACTGCTTTGAATCTCAGTTCTCTCATTGTTAAAAGGGGGTGTCCATACCCAACTCTAGGCTTGCTGTAAGGTTTAAACAAATGCACATATAAAAGGGACTCATCTCAGGTCCTTAGAATAAATGTTTATAAATGAGAGTAAAGTTTCCACCTAGAAACTGTGCAGGAAATAATATCAAAAAAGCAATAGAAATATAATCAAGAAGCAGTAAAAGGTCACAGAAAAATAAGTAGGTCTCTATCCATATGTTTGAGCTCAAAACTATACAAAGAGTTCTTATTATATTCACGTATAATAAGAACGAGGGGCCCAGCACACGAAATCATGTGAGATCCAGGACGCAGAGTCCCATGGCTCAGCAGGACCCAGAAAGAGTCCCATAGTTGCCGCTGCCACCACCGCTGCAGGAGGTGGGACCCAAACACCCACCCGTGCCTTTGGTCAAGTCCTCCAGAGTCAAGTCCCCGCCCACCCCGGGCACACAGCCTCCTGCAGATTGGTTGTTATGGCGTGATGGCATGATGACCACAGGCTTTTCATATAATAGACTAGAGGCCCAGTGCATGAAAATCATGCATGGGGGAGCAGGGTCCCCTCAGTCCAGCCTGCACCCTCTCCCATCCAGGACCCCTCAGGGATATCTGACTGCTGGTTTAGGTCTGACCATCAGTCAAACATCCCTCTCACAGTTCAAGACTGCTGGCTTCTAACTGCTCACCTGCCTGCCAGCCTGGTCGCCCCCAACACTCCCCCCCCCCCCGACCCCTGGTGGCCTGGTCGCTCCACACAGCCTGCTGTTCAGTTGTTCAGTTGTTCAGTCGTCCCTCGCTAACCCCCAACGCAGCTTGTGTTTGGTCGTTCGTCCAGTTGTTTTGTTCATGACAGCCCCTGGCTTCTTCTATATTAGGATAATGCAAGTCAAAACTATACAAGAATATCATTTTCACCTATCAAGTTGGCAAAAATCCAGCCCAAAAATTTTACAACATGTTCTGTAATAAATAGCTGAAGTAAGCTCTTTCATGCATTGCTGCCAAGAAAGCAAAATGGTACGATCCTTTGGGGAGCTAGTTGGCAAATCCTATCAAAATTAAAAATGCATTTACTTTTTTACTCAGCAATTTCACCCCTGAGAATTTTTTTACAGCTACACTTAAACCAGCATGAAGTCAAGTGACAGGTAAATCCCATTACTGTTTGCAGAATGGTGTGCAAGTGTGAGCGAGAGGCCAGAAACACCCATGTCCATGTGGATGGGCGGGTAAATAAACCATGGTGTATTTGCATAATATTACACAGCTGTGAAAAAGAGAATGCAGTTCTCCACGCCCTGTGAAAATATCTCAGGACAACTAGCACATGGAAATGGCAGGATGCAAAAATAATCTGTACAGTACCCCAAATTTCTATATAAAAGGGAAGGGGGAGATAAGAATATATTTATGATGGAAAAAAGTATGAAGTTTCCTAAAAAAATTAAAAATGGAACTCCCTTGTGACCCAGTGATCCCACTTCTAGGAATGTATCCTAAGAAACCCAAAATACCATTCAAAAGGGATATATACACCCCCATGTTCATAGTGCAATTTACAATAGCTAAGATTTGGAAACAGCTTAAGTGCCCATCAGCAGATGAGTAAATGAAAAAGCTGTAGTACATCTACACAATGGAATACTACAAGGCGTTACAGAAGAAAGAACCCTTATCATTTGCAATAGCAAGATGGACCTGGAGAGTACTATGCTAAGTGAAATAAGCCAGTTGGAGGAAGTAAAGCATTACATAATCTCATTCATATGTGGAATCTAATGAGCCAAGTAAACTGATGATCAAAAAGACCCAGTCATAGAAGCATGAACAGACTGTTGAATCTCAGAGGGAAGGAAGAGGAAGGTGGGTAGGAAGAGATCAACCAATGAATTTGTATACATATATGCATAATCCATGGACAATAGGGTGGTGAGGGCCCGGTGGGTGGGGCAGTGGGGGACAGGAGCAAGCTGGAAGAGGTTAATGGGGGAAAAGGAGGACCTATGTATTACTTTCAACAATAAAGTTTTTTTTTTTAATTTAAAAAGGGGATATATTTATGTTTGTTTATATCTGCACAAAAATTAATGCTAGAAAGCTATACAAACAACAAGAGTGGCTAAAGATGAAAAATTGGGTAGGTGGGTCAGGAATTAGAATAAAACTTCTTTTTTAATTTCTGAATCATGTGAATATATGACCAACCCAAATAAAAAGAATATTTAACATCATCTAAAATGCATGAATCTCAGAGCAAGAGAGCAGGATGCCAGGCCCTGTGGCTTGGAGCGCCCCTCCATCCCCTCGTCTCTGGGCTCCAGGGCGAGAGGCACCAGCAGCTTGCCCTCCAGATGCTGTGCATGGTGAGCTGAACCATTAGGTCTCAGCAAGCACTGGTATACGAGGAGCCAACGCTGTACTGCCAGGCAATGGCACACATTTTGGACACGCTGGGTGTGGCCATTGGGACAGCAAGGTGACCAGGGACAGAGCCCAGCCTACACCTCCTATTTCAGCTTCAGCTGCAGGCGTAGCAGCTATTGGGGTATAGCCACCTTGGGTAAGGACAGCACAACTACCCCCACGGCTGCTGTATTAGGCCCGAGTGCCTACTTGCCACTCGCAATGGGGATGTGGGTTGCTTTGGAAACAAGAGGAGCTTTGGGCTCTGGATACTGAGGGTTGGGCCCTCCTCATGCTGCACAAGATCTACACATGGGAAGGGAAGGAGATCTTGACCCTCGTTCACTTGTGCTGTCCCCACGCTGGGCCCTGGGAAGCCTGAGCACTGGCCTTTAAGGTGTGCATCCATCCCATGCTGTGGATCCTCGCCAGAGCCCTCCAGTGGCTGCAGTCATGTGATCATTCTGTGTGACCCAAACACAGGCCCATGTGATTATTCTGTGTGACCCAGACACAGCCCCATGTGATCATTCTGTGTGACCCAGACACAGCCCCATGTGATCATTCTGTGTGACCCAGACACAGCCCCATGTGATCATTCTGTGTGACCCAGACACAGCCCCATGTGATCATTCTAGGGACCCAAACACAGCCCATGTGATCATTCTGTGTGACCCAAACACAGGCCCATGTGATCATTTTGTGTGACCCAGTCACAGCCCCATGTGATCATTCTATGTGACCCAGTCACAGCCCCATGTGATCATTCTGTGTGACCCAAACACAGGCCCATGTGATCATTTTGTGTGACCCAGTCAAAGCCCCATGTGATCATTCTGTGTGACTCAAACACAGCCTCATGTGATCATTCTGTGTGACCCAGTCACAGCCTCATGTGATCATTCTGTGTGACCCAGTCACAGCCCCATGTGATCATTTTGTGTGACCCAGTCAAAGCCCCATGTGATCATTCTGGGGACCCAAACACAGCCCCATGTGATCATTCTGGGGACATGAACACAGCCCATGCCCCATTGATCACTGGGATGCAGGCGACCTGACAAGACTGCTAGGCCCCTGACCTCACTCCTGACTGTGGTTGAGTTCAGCCACCCAACCAATGCTGTTTTGTTGTTTTGTTTGTTTGTTTGATTGCCCAGGGGTAGCTTCCTTCATGGAGAAACAGAGCAGAGTAGGAAATACAAAGCACTGAGGATTGGCTATTCATTCAATAGACATCACTGCCCCTGCCTTTGGCCTGGCTCTGCGTCACAGACTGGGGACCAGTCACCACCCAGTTCTGGCTCTGGACCCCTCAGAGCTCTCTGCGTGGTGGGCTACGGACACATGACAGAGTCTTCAGGGCTGAGGCAGAGGTGGTAGCCCTGGCAGCTGGGGAGTCAGAAGTGGCACTCCTGGGCCCGCTGGACTTTGGGAGGCATCTGGATGTGTGAGTCTTCAAAGGTGAGTGGAGTAGAGCTTCGGGGTGAGGGGAGCAAAGCACTTTACCATGAGGAAAGGATCTAGGTGGAGAGTTCGCCTGATGTGCTTAGGTGAGCGGCAAGTCCTGTTCTTATTAGGGGTGACCTGGGAAGGGGGGTGAGGGGCAGGAGATGGCTGCTTTGGGAGCCAAATTTCAAGGGCCTTGAACATCACATTGCCTTGACCACTTCTTAATCCACTCTCTCCTGCTCACGAACCTTCAATGCCTCCCTCTGACCTCTGGCTCTCCAGACCTGGCTTTCAAGGCTCTTTCTGGTCTGTGCCCAGCCTCTGTTTCAGTCCTCAGTCCCCCACACACTGTCCACTCTTGCCAGTTCATCTCCTCTCTGCCATTGAAAAGTAACTCTGATTTTGGCTTTTCTCACTATACCCAGAATTGGTGGACACCCCCTCCCTTCTGTCTTTTTTCTTGCATGAACCTCTCATTTCTGAGTCCCTCTAGGCCAATGGTTCCCAAAACCCAACAGCACATTAGAACAGGGAGCTTTTGCAAAAATATCAATACCTTGACCAATTAAATCAGAAACCACTGGGTGTGGGCCAGGGTAGCAGTACGTTTCAAAAGCTCCCAGGCTGATTTTATTGTACAGTCAGGTTTGAGAGCCACTGCCCTGCAGGCCAGGTCTCTTCCGGGGGTCGGGGGGGAGGGGAGGTCAGAGGAGGGTCAGTAACTTATGCTGGCACAGTTCAGCGCTGGGCTTGGCTCAAGAAGAGCCTCTAGGAAGATCCCTTGATTCGTTTGCAGAAGAGCCACGTAAACACGTAAGCTCCCATCTCAATAAGCAGAAATGAGATAACGGTGGTGGGGAAGAGAGTGTACACTGCAAAGCATGAGCCTTCTGCCCCTCCCGACCTTGTTCCTCGAAGACATTCATTCAGACTGTTCTCCCTGCTTCCGGTGAAGGTGCCATGTACCTTTATGCCTTCTTTCCTGGGCTCAGCGCTATCCTAGATCTAAGTGCACCTCCTGCCTTCTTTCTTCCAGGAAAAGAGAACTGATAGTACTGGGTCACATGACAAACACTGTCCAAAAGAGCAGGATGTGCCCACTTCCCATAAGACCAGCTTTTCTAGTCTTCTCGTCTTCCAAAATGGCACCAGCATCCTCTGGGTTGCTCTTCCTAGAGCCTAGAAATAGTTCGTATTGTCCTTCTTTCCTTCCCACCCTTCCCCGCATTCAATTGCTCAGGAAGTCCTGTAGAGTCTAGCTCCACATCACCTCTTCATTCCATGTTTTCTCTGTCTCCTCTGGTACTCCCCTAGCCTAAGCGGCCATCATCTCCTTGCATGAACTACAGTGATCATCTCCTGCTGTACTCTGGCCCCCAATCTGGCCTCCCCGCAGGGCTCCCTCCCTCCACAGGCCCATCGCAGCCTCTGCCTGGGTTACTGCCGCTTTACTTTCCAGCTCCAGATCACTTCCTAAGTCTCATTGATCCCAAGAACGAGCTCAGGTCCCCATGTTGTCCCTAGCATCCTATCTGGCATGTCATCAGTGTTCTTTGAACATTCGTTGCATTGGATGAGTGGGATGGTCAGCGAGGGCTTTGACACAAGATAAGCCAAAGAGCCAGCAATCTTACTAATGCTAGGCCCAGCCCTGCTTTCTCAAGGCGCCACCTTCAGCTTCCTGTTGCGCATTCTTTTGGTGAGCAATTCTAAGAACTGCTTTGATTACACAGACAACAAAGCAGGAAGGGTGGACATGGAATCCCAGCTACGCCAGAGCGGGGCTGTGTGACCTTGAGCATTAGTTTTTGGAGTAAACACATTTTCTTGCCTAAAATGAAGCAGCTGGTCTAAGTCCCTTCCTGTTCCGGGCTTCTAGCTCTGCCTCTCCCTTCAGCACCCTACCCCCCCACCAGGAATGCTTTCTAGAAGACCCAGGATGCAAGTGGATGATGGCCTGCTCAGGAGCCTGGATTGCCGGGCTGGGCCCCACACAGGCCTCTAGTGAGCCCTACAGCTGCCTCCCACAGCAGCAGGAGGGGCCTTCCCATTGGCACCTGCCATCTGAACTCCCGGATTACCTGTGTGGTGGGGACAGGACCCTGGTCCTAGGCACCTCCCAGGCCTTCTTCCTGCTGCCAGAGGTGATGGGGTCTGACCATTGACCCGGGGGAGCAATCTTGAGTGTGTTGACACCTCTGTGCCAGCAAACAGTGCCCACCTCTTTGCCCTCACTTTTCCCCTGAGTTGTCAGGCACCCAGCTCGAGGTCCTGCACTTCCAGTTCATTTCCAACAAGAGCCTTTGTCCAAGCAGTCAGCGCTGAGTTCGGCAATAAATCCAGGGACAGATGTGCCAAAACAAAGCCCGTGTGCGCTCAGCCAGGCCTCCGCCTCGTCGGGCTGGCTCCAGCAGAGGCCAAAAACCAGATGAGCTACTTCCAGCCACCCCCAAGCTTCTCCCAATTTGGAGCTTCCTAGCCTGTGTGCCCTTGTCACTCCAAAGACCCCAGAAGATGAGGTGGTGGGCAAAGAGGTAGAGGATCAGGCCAAGGCTTCAGAGCCCCAGGGTGAGAAGGAGGCAAGGACCTCACTCTGGAAGTCTGTGCTGGGGGCCCCTTGCCCATGACCCTCTGCAGGGGCCACAGGGAGCCATGTGTGATGCGAACTGTGAAGAAGCCAGGACGCAACCACGGCCGCCACTTGTGCATGTGTTCCAGGCCCGGGGTCCTTCCACAGACCCCCTCGTCCGGAGCAGGCCCAGTGCGGGGAGGTCTGCCTGGTCAGCCCTGTACGCGAGCTGAGGCCGGCTCCTCCCTACACTGCCACGTCCTCCCCCACGGCTTCTTCCTCCCCCTCCCCACCCCTTCTCCTCCTTCCCCTTCCTCAGGACCCTTCTGTTTCCTCCTCCTCTTCCTCCTCTAAGGCCTCTCTCCCCTCTCTTCCTTCCTAGCTCCTCCTTGGGAGGCTGCTTCTGCCTTAGCTCTGCAGCCGGTCCCACCCACTCCCCACCTTCCTGTGAGCAGTGCACAGGAACCAGTTGCTCCAGGCACTGGAAACCCTTTCCTTCCTTGCTGGGAAGTGTATCTGTGCCTCAGTAAAGTTCATGTTTTTGTTTTAATGCAAAATAAAAGAATTTTTTAAAAAGCCTCTTTCGTTTTGAACGTATTTCTGGTGTCTCGCTGGGTTATAAACCTTGAGGACAGGGCATGGCCTAGGCGGCACTGGAACCAGGGAGCCAGGCGCGCATCCTACTCTCAACCAGGGAGTCAAATGCATCCTCTTCACCGAACCAACGAATAAAGGAATGAGCTTGTTGCTTCCAAGTACAAAGGGAATGATCATTAGCTGACTATCAAAAAACGATCGAAGAACCAAGGGATGATGAGAACAGTGCCATTTTCCTTTTTGAAATGGGAAATAGGAAGTTGACCACTGGATTAAGAGCTCAGTGACCTAACAGGGGAAAAGGAAAGCTGAATGTATTCCTTCCGTGAACTCTCTGGGATACTTTAGTCCAGCTTCCTCTGAGGGATTTCCATGTGGAACAGAAGTCCCACAGTGCTCCCTCAATGGGCTGAGAAGGAGCACTCCCCCATCCCATCAAACCAGGTTTCTCCACAGCATGGTCCACTCTTTCCTCATGACCACGCAACCCCTGGAGAATGGGGGGACATCAACCAGACAGATGACTGGTGAAATGACTTCTGTGCCAAGAAGCCAATAACCATGTGTTTATCCACAATATCACTTCCTGGACCCACAACAATTTACACAAAAATGCCACGGTCCTCATGGCGGCGTGCCGGATGTAGAGACTGGCATCTGTTTCAGATAAAGGGTCCGAGTGGAACACCATCTATGTTCCAGCCAAACAGAGGAATCGTTTCATAAATCACTGTCAGCCTGTCAGGCATCTCACGCGGAATTTCTTTTAAAGGCGGGCAGTTCTCTTTTTCCCAGAGCTTGTCCTGCATGTTGTTATCGAGACCACGAAAATAAATGCATACTTCAAGCTTTTAAAAGACTCCAAAATAGAAATAGTAATCAGTCTTTTTCTCTGTCATTTTACCCTATAATAAGACCCTTCTCGCCCTGGCCAGGGTGGCTCAGTTGGCTGGAGCATCGTCCCATACACATGCGGGAGCCACTGATGATGTTTCTCTTTCATATTGTCATGTCTCCCTTTCTTTCTTCCTCTTTCTAAAATCAATTTTATAAATGTTTTCAGGGGGAAATATTAAATAGCCAGTGTCCTCAGAGAGCCGCTAACTCGGGAATTTACAAACGAATGGAACTGGCTTGGTCACTCCCTGCTCGCCTGCCCAGAGCAGACATTACTCACTGACCAGTTCCTTCCCACTGAGCTTGCCTGGGTTCCCGTTGTTTGTCTCAGCCCGAGAACCAGGTGAGCTGGAAAAGGAGCAGCAATGGACAGGCAGGGTGGCAGAGCCCGATCCCATCCCTTTCAGGACAACAGAGCTGAGCCGCAGCGGGAAAGAGACGTGGCCGCGGCCACAGGGCATCAGGGATGCTTCTGACATATCCGTGAGCCTGATCCTCAGTCCTGCCCGTTCTCTCCACCAGCACATGGCTTGCGTTCAGAAGGCCAAGTATGAGTTGCTGACTCTGTGTGGTTTTCTTGTGTTTTTCAAGAGTTATTTCTTTTTTCCTTAAAAAAAAAAAATCAAAAAACCCTTGCATACCAAAATAATCCCAATGAACTGTTTTTCAAATAAAGAATTTACTAATCATCCCACTATAAATGATTCAGAAGTTCCTAGCAGCCCGCTGCTCTAGACATCATTTTGTTTTAGTAAGACTCTCCTTTTTCCATAAGATAGGCACCCTCCTGCGCGAAGAAGGGGTAATTGTTATTAAGCAGGAAATTCCTTGGCACCTGGGCTGACAGGCAGTGGGACAAGCTTGGATGCGCGGACAATACCCCCCCCCCCCCCCAGGCTGCACAAGGCCTGGGGAAGCCGCCGTGGCACTGGAATCAGTTCATTGCCGTGTTCATTCCATTTCAACTGCTGGCTTTATTTTCCCTTTTGCTCCAGCAAAGCTTCTGAGAATTATGGGACGTCGGAACCAGATGGGCCCTTCCTTTCATCCCGTTAGACAAGTACGAGGAAGCAGAGAGCCCGGACATGATTCGCCCAGGGTAACATAGCAAGGGCCCAGCTCTCACAATGCTAAGCTCCTTCCAACTCCGCACCCCACAACCCCAACATCAAAGTGAGCAATCCAAAACATCCTGAGCTCACTACTCACCTTTATGTGCCTGTGAACCAACTGGGGTCCCAGGAAAACAGACTCACATGACGAAGGTCTGGGAATGGCGGGGGGCGGGGGGTGGGGGAGGGGGACTGCACTGCTGCAGCTCTAACTGTCCCCCAGAGGCTCAGAGAGCCGGCTGCATCTAGTAGAGAATCTTCCCTGGACCCCAGACTAACCAGCCCCACGCAGTTACGGTGTCAGTCGAGTCATCTCAGGTTGTTAAACACTGGGATGCAGGTTCCGAGATAGGGAAGGCTTACACTCCCCAGAGAAGCTAGCCCGTTAAAGGAATTGATGAGATACAGGAGGAAGCAAATTAATCTCCCACTGCTGTCTTCAGATCTTCTCTCCTGCCCTGGTCAATGCCGAAGGTGGATCCCATGGCGTGTTCGGGAACATTCCAGGATTCGCAATCTCATTTGGAGGTTCTGAAATAGCCAGTGCAGTTCTAATGCCAGAACTTCCGTTTCTCATCCAATCCCAGCTTTTCTCCCCAGGAGTGTAGACATAACCTCAGGTGGGAAAACAGAGTTATTTTCTTTCTTGCCTTGCTGGGCCTCCAGTTCTAACCAGTGTTGGCACAGAGTTGGGGCGGGGAGGAGAGTTTGGGGAGGGGACTATGGCCAGTGACCTGGCTCCTTCGCCTTGGGGGCGGTTTATGTTCTTTAGGGACTCTTCCTCCCTCACCCCCAGAGGCGTGGTCTTTAAAGAGGGTCAGACAAGGCTGTCAGTGCCAGTGGCACCCACTGTCGGGACTCACAGCCCACTCTGTATCTTTGCAGGAGGGACGAACAGCCTCTCCCCTTAGGGCTCTTCCCCGCCTCTGCCCCCCGACTCCAGGAAGAACCAGCCAAGCTCTTCCAAAAATATTTCCATTATGCTCCACTCAGTGACATTTTACCTTTAAAAAAAAAATCTCATGGCTCTGGCCAGCTTGGCTCAGATAACACGTCGGCATGCGGACTGAAGGGTCCGGGTTCAATTCCGGTCAAGGGCACATGCCCGGGTGGCCGGGCTCCATCCCCTGTAGGGGCCTGCAGAAGGCAGCCAATCGATGATCCTCTCTCATCATTGATGTTTCTATCTCTCTCCTCCTCTCCCCTCCTCTCTGGTACCAATAGTATTTTTTTTAATTTCATAAAGAACTGTATAATATAGAATATTAATCAATTGGTCTTAAATCCCTAGAGGTGTGTATTTTAGGCAAAGCATGTTTCCCGAGGACAGAATGGTCATATGTATATTTCTAATGAATGGCTGCGATCCTCCTGGCATAAAGGTTGGATAGATAGAATTGAATGTTACCTCAATTCAGTCATTATAGCAACTGAGCACCTGCCAATTTCTAGACACATTGCTTGAAGAGTTAACACCCTAAAATTCCCATGAATTAATGATAAAAGCACTATTTGAATCTCAGTAACATTTTAATTTTTTCCATGAAAAATGTATTATATAGAACATTAATCTAATGGTCCATTCATGTTGTATTATACTGACTTATGTATTATTATAGAAAGAAGTCTGTAATACATTTAGCAAAAATAGTTTGTAGAAAGGGCTTTATGTATGTATATACAGTATGTATATATATATCATTTGTAAGAGTATAAGCTATAAGATCAAAAAATAATGATTCTGATATGGAAGAATTTTGCTTACTAATTTATTCTTTCCTGTATTCCTGATTTTTAAAAAACTATATAAACATTTATAATCAGAAAAAAATGTTAAGAAACAAATAATAATGATACCATGGAATTAAACCCCCAGGTATAATTCATGGGTCTCTTTGTGATAACCTGCAGCTACACTAGCCTCCCCAACGAAAATCGTATATGAGCTGCAGGTAAAACTTTATTATAGTAATAATATTTTACTCAGTCTTTTACATCCAAAAGATTATCATTTACATTCTTCCCCCTCCCCGAGTCTTTGAAATCCTCTGTGTATTTACATAATACATATCAATGTAGGTATTGGCTGGTGTATTGGCAGTATGGTTTTACATATGCATTTGCTGTTGTTCTGATAAATAAGAGGATAGCCAAGTTTGTTTTGGGTGCCTTTCTACTTGCTTCTATAGTTCAAGCAATAGTAAAATCACTAAAACACAACAGAATAATAAAATAAAAAATAAAAAAGACATGCCCAAGAGTTAACAGCAGTTATTTTTGGAGAGCCTTTGGTTTACTGGTTTTTAATTTCTAAAGTTGTTTGGTTCTATTAAAATGGTTGTGTATTATACAAATAATCTTGAAAAACCGTTGTTGTTGGGTTTTTATTTTTTAAAAGACACTGTGGCTCTAAGGGTTCCTTTCCCTAAAATAACACACTTTGTTTGGACCCCTACCAATCACCCTTATCTCTGCTTTCATTCTCTGTGTTGACAGGAGGGGTCAAAGTCAGCATCTCGGGAACTACAGTCTGGCTGTTCCTGGAAGGAGGGGCACTGAGGCTGCCATAAAAGGTCACAGGTATCAGAGCTCATGGGCTGCACCCCGAGACCATGGCCAGGATTATTATCAAGCTTCCCTGAATAATCAGCCACAGGCCTCTAACGTCTGATTCAGCCTAAAGAGATACTCCTTGCATTTATTTATTTATTTGTTTGTTTGTTTATTGTCCACACAGGAGACAGTTTTATTGCCTGATCAGCAGCTAGAGGGACAGACTACAAGGCAGATCTCACAGCACAGTGTAACAGGTGAGCCTGAGTTCCTGTCTCTGGGCCTCCATTTCTTCAGCGGTAAGATAGAGATAATCATATACAACTTACTTCATAAGATTGTATCATCCTATGTCATCAAAGCCTAATATGCAAATAGACCCGTCACTATGATGCACACTGACCACCAGGGGGCAGATGCTCAATGCAGGAGCTGCCCCCAGCTCACAGGACCCAGGCCAGCCAAAGCAGGTACCAGCAGGGGTTTCTCTCCCCCTGTTCCCCTAATTGCCCTGCTGGCCGCCCCACAGAGAGAGGCAACTGGTGGCGGCAGCAGCAGGGGACAGGGCTGACAAGCAGGCGGCGCCAGCAGAGGCCCCCCCAATCATCCCTCTGGTTGCCCACAGATCAGCCCTGATCACCGGCCAGGCCTAGGGGTCCAACCCATGCACAGATTTTGTGCACTGGGCCTCTAATTTTATAAAATTATAGTAATTTTATAAATACGTTGTATTATTGTATTGCTGTTTTGTATCAAGTGTCTTATACACAGAGAAAAGTGCACCCATCCTAAGTGCAAAGCACGTAAATCTCCACAAATTAGAAACGTACTCCTGTGACCATCACCTAGATCAGGAAACAACACTCCAGGTGCCAGCCCCCCGGGTCTCTGCCCCCTGTGTTAGCTGTCTCTTGCTATATTACTAGCAAGCTGAGTGGCCTGAAACGGCACACATTTGTTACCTCAGTTTCCACGGGTCCTCTGCTCGGGTCTCAGAAGATGACAACCAAGGTGTCAGCCAACGCTCGGGTCTCCTCTGAGGCTAGAGCTCATTCCGGTTGTGGGCAGGATGCTGTCCCGTACGTCTGTGTAACTAAGTCCCCATTTTCTTGTTGCTCTTAGTCCCCACAGGTAGCCCGCAGCACTTGCCACGTGACCTCCGTACTCAGTTCACACTGAAGCTTGCCATGTGACCACTGTACTCAGTTCACACTGAAACTTCCTCCCAGGCCGACAGTACTTGTCTCTCTGACTTCTGTTTTTGGCTTTAAATGTTATTTTAAGAACCTGCCTGATTAGGTCAGGCCCACTAAGGACAACCTCCTAGGTCAGTGGTTCCCAAACTTGTCAGCACCTTGGAATCAATGGAGCTTTGGCAACTACTAATGCTTTTGTTCCACCCTAGAGATTGTGATGCTCTAGTAATTGGCCTGGGGTGTGGCCTGGGGCTTTGGAAATTTTAATAGATCCCTAAATTATTCAATTATCTAGCCACACAGTGGTTCCCAAACTTGGCTAGATAATTGAATAATTTAGGGATCTATTAAACTAAGCTTAGAGCACTAGTTAAGTATACAATTTTACCTATATGTTCCCAAAAATTCTAGTTTAGCACTTCTTAGTTGGGATTCAGGAATCTGTATTTTAACAACTCCACCAGGTGATTCTCATCATGAGAGACGTTTGGGAAACACTGCTCTAGAGCAGGGTGGGAAACCTTTCACTGCCAAGAGCCATTCGGCTATTTGTAACCTCACTCGAGGGCCACACAAAATTATCCATCTAAAAATTAGCCTGCTGTATTTGGTCAACATTTAACTAGCTCGGCCCCAATGCCTGGGCGGGCAGCACCAAATGGTTCCTCTGGCTTTATACGACTCTCGGGCCGGACTTCCCCTGCCTAACTTTAATCACTCTCTGATGGCTAACACAGGAGTTTTACCTATTTTTGAACTTTATAAACATGGAATTGAAAGGTTAACATGGTGGTACGCAGGCAGGCTAAATAGCCATCTCACACAGAGGATAAAGAAAAATTGAATTTATTTAAGGGAAGAGGATGGGGGACGGGATATCCAAAGAGAAGGGCTGCCCAGCCCCAAGCCACGGGGACACTGGGCGATGCTGGCAGCCCCAGGGCTGGGTTTCATCCTCATGAGCAGTCACTGCGGAAGCTCTTGTCCTCAGTGGCTGGGGCTGAGCTGGGCTTGGAACCGGGTGGATGCAGGTGGCGGTCAGGGGTGTTCAGGACAGTTCCCCTTCCTCGTGCGGCCTGAGTCCTGGTGGCCAGAGAGCTTGTCCTGGCCTCCGTTCCCCTCTGGCGGGAAGCTTGCAGATGGCCGTTAGGGATTGTGTTGCCCTAGGGCCTAGAGTCCGAACAGGAATCACGCAGTTTGCCTCTTGTGTCTGGCTTCTTTGGTGCAGCACTGCACATGTTTATGAAATGCACTCATTCTTCTGTACTGCAGACGCTGGAAGTGTGAACATGCCACGGTTTGCTTACTCTTATAAAAGGTGGTAGCTCCTGCCACTGCCACGCTGCTGTTGTTTTGGCAAACACACGCACACATCTCTGCTGGGTACACACACAGGCGTGGAATTGCTGGGTCATAAGCTATGCACATGTGCAGCTTGGAAACTGCCAAACAGTTTTCCAAAGTGGATTTACCAAGCCGTACCTACTCCACCAACAGTGGCAGCGCATTCCCGGAGGCTGTTCTGAGGGCTGTAAAGTAAGATCATGATAAAGAACACAGCACAGGACCCAGGATAGAGCCTGCAAGGAAGAGTTCGTCTTCTTCTCAGTACAAAGGGCTTAATGCTGAGTGTTCTCTTCCGTTACACTAGTCAAGTCTTTGGGTTGTGTGTGTCCAGCGTGTTGATACAGCCTGGTGCCTAGCCAAATGCGGTAAATAGCCAAAGGAACACATCGACGCTGAGTAGCTTCCTGATCAAGAACAACTTCCTTAAGGAGAGGTGGGGGCGATAAGAGATCAACCGAAGGACTGGTATGCATGCATAGAAGCGTAACCAATGGACGAAAAACTCTGGGGAGGGAGGGCATGCATGAGAGAGGGGAGGGAAGCAATAGTGAGATGTGTACACATATAATACCTTAATTTTAAAAAAATGAAAATAACATAAAAAGAACAACTTTCTCAGACTTGCATCCTCGTCCCATTTCCCTGGCCCTGCACTGAGGCATGTGATAGCATGGCACTGAGGATCCTCGTTGCTCGGAACTGAGTCTACCTCAGCCTCGCTGAGGAGCTGGCTTCTTCTACAAGCAAGCTAGCCAGATTAAAACAAAGCACCACCGTGCTGCTGCACACAGTAGCTATTTCTAAAACAAAAGCACTCAGGTCGAATCTGTAGCAGGAGATTTAAAGACAGGTACTTCAGTTGGTAGGATCATCAGATCACAAGAAATACTTTGCTTTAAAACCTTGCCTACAGTAAGGTTTTTCACAATTAAGACATTCCACTCAGCAGCAAGGCAGAGCTTATCTTTTCTATATTTGATTTTTCTAATCATTATTAGTTTATCTTTGATTACATCCATTATTAATGTGCATAATATACCAAATGTCAGTGGATAAATACATACAAGCATGATTAGATGGACTTTTTAATGTAGAAAAAGCACTGAAAGAAAGCCAACCAGCCTGACCACTGTGGCTCGGTGGTTGAGTGTTAAACCAGGAGGTCACTGGTTTGATTCCTGGTCAAGGGCACATTCCCAGGTTTCAACTCAATCCCCAGTAAGGCAGGTGCATGAGGCAGCTGATCAATGATTCTCTCTCATCGATGTTCCTATCTCTAGCTCCCTCTCCTTGCCTTTCTCTGAAATCAATAAAAACATATTTAAAAAAAAAAATTCTCAGATGAGGATTTTTAAAATGTTTTTTGTTGTTGTTGCTGCTGTTTTGCTTCGTTTTTATATTTGTTTTTTTAAGGAAAAGGGATTTCTTTTGTACTTGGTTATCTTTTTTATCCAAGGCTTTGTGCATGCTAATTAACTCTAATACCGGTAGTTTGTCATCTCTCCCAATATGGATAAGTCACCAGGTTCAGCTACTTGCTGCAAGTTCTGCAGAGGCCACGTCAAACCAAGGGGCCATATGGGGAGCTCTGTCAAACCATCCATTTGGCAAACCCAAGTTGTTGCCTAGACCACAAGCTCTTCAGAAATTGGCTAGACTTTACTCTAGGGTCACTTACACCCTCTAAACTTCCAGTTTCTCCTTTGTAAAACAGGATAAATAAAGGTATCTGTCCTAGAGGTATTAACATTCACTGATTTAACAAATATTTAATTCCATTATCTGCCAGGCTCTGTGTCAGACAATTAACAAATACTTATTACATGTTAATCATGTACCAGCTAATGTTGTTCTCAACACTTAACACACTGCGGGCCACTAGTTTTATTGCTAGCTTTACCCAGTGGCCAGATACGTTTCTATTGAACGAGTACAAAAAACGTTTTACATAAATGTTAAAGGCAAGCTTAAATGTCCATTGCATTTGAAGTTATTTGTTACATGTTCTTACAAGCTAATATATTTTTAAAGTATGATACTTTGTAAAACACTGTAAAACGTCTGCAAAGTTTTAATTATTTGCATATCAACAATCCACTTTGTGGGAAAATATTTGAAAGTGTAGAGTCTTAGGCTGGTTTCATATTTCCCCTCTCAAGCTCATACCCACCTATACGCATAATCATATGCCTACTGACTACCTCATGTGCATCCACCTGCTCCAGCCTGTGTTCTCGGTTATTGTGGTCAGAGAATGCAAACTAATTTTACCATTATCCCAAGTCCTTCATAATTAGAAAGGCAAATATGTCTCATTTCAAAATCAGGGGAATGTTTTGGGGTTAACTGTCATTTTGATGATCTCCCCTGCACCTCCCCTTCCATTAGCTCAGAACGTCAGGGCTCTGGCCAGTGTGGCTCAGATGGTTGGAGCATAGTCCTCTGCACCGGGGGGTCTCGGGGTTAAATTCCTGGTCAGTGCACAAGCCTTGGTTGTGGGTTCGGTCTCACTCAGGGCTGGTGCAGGAGGAGACCAATGGATGTTTCTCCTCTCTGTCCTCTCTTTCTCTTTCTCTCTCTCTCCCTCCCTTCCCTCACTCCCTCCCGTCCTCCCTCTCTAAAATCAATTTAAAAATGAGAACATTAGGGGGAAGGTCACTAGACAGATTCATTTTTATAGCTGAGACTCTCCTTCCCTCCTATTCTACTCCCGCTAGCTCCTGTCCCCGCCCACCCGGTCCCTCGGATCTAATGAAGCTGTCAGTGAGGAGACCTCCCAGAATGCTTTCCTGCCTCTGATGGAGAAGTCTTCAGATTCGCTTTCGCCCTCACTCGTGTGGTTAAGGAGCAGCTAATTGATCAGCATTGACAGGGGAACAAGAGAAAGTCACGGGAGCAAGAGAAGGTCCTCAACAGAGCATCCATCTGGAGCCGGAGCATGCAGGTCCAGGCTCTGACAGCCCCGCCGGAGAGTCGCCAGAGAAAACGCAGACACCCGGTTCAAGCTGAATTTCATGTGAACCACAAGTACATTTGGAACAGGAATATCCCCCAAATCTGCATACGAGATATATTTATATTGAAAACTGGTTAGTTGTTTATCGGAAACTCAGATTTCACTGGGTGTTCTGCATTTTTAGTTGCTAAAATCTGGTAACCTTCTTCCATTTGCTAGTCTTGTGACCTGGAGCAAGTTACATAAACTCTGTGTTTAAGTTCCCTCATCTGTAAAGAAATAAACAAATGGATAAAAAAAGGAATAGTAAAAGAACATTCTTCATAGGACAGAGTATTAGTCATCGGTGCTGTTCAGTAAAATGTCTGCTGTCTTCCTTCCACCAACCCGGTTGTGTAATCCCCCCTGACCTCCTGCAGGGGGGTGAGGCCCACGACTGGCTTCAGCCCATGGACACGGAGGAGGAATGTGTCCCTTCCAGGTAGATGTGCTGCAGAACTAGTCACTGTGTGCTGCACTCTCTGCTGCTGCTGCAGCGGCCGGTGTGGTCAGAGTACCTGAGAGTAGACAACATGGAGAGGAAGCCCTCATCTCTCTCTCTCTCCCTCTCTCTCTCTCTCTCTCTCTCTCTCTCTCTCTCTCTCACACACACACACACACACACACACACACACACACACACACCAAAGGAAGACATAAGTGTGAAGCAGAAGTTTTAAACACTGAAATTTGGGGATTGTTTCTTACTGCAGCACAGCTTAACCCACCCTGATTGAGAGTTGTTATAAAGATTTCATGAGCCAATAAGTGCTTTTCTTTTAAGGCTAGAAAAACTTGTTATTAAAGTCAATTTTCTTTAAACACATACTTTCCCCCACCCTCACCCACTCTGGGGAGTAAGGGAACTCTCCACCTCTTCACCCCCTATAGAAACGCTGAGATGGCGAGGATGAAGAATAAAAACACTGCCATACCCTCAGACCCCCATCCCAGGCCCTCTTTGCTCCTTTAGAAAAAGCTCCTGGAAATCCACGGGAGTGTAAAACAGCCCCTCCTCTGGAAGGGCATTCAGGCCCCCACGGGGAGCAGGACGCTCCGGGATGACCTGAGGGAGAGCGAGTAGACAGCACCTCCGACCCCAGTGCGGGAGGGCTGGCCCTCCGGGACCCCTAGCTCCAGCCCTTGTTTCCATGGGTCCCACGTAAACATGGCGTTGCTTGTGCGTGTCCCTGCTCTCCCTGATCGCCTCCCTAGCCCCCCTCACCTCACTGGAGGCCTTGGCTCAGGGTCTCTCCTTCCTTCCCTCCCTCCTACAGGAGTGGGGAGGGGGGCCAGAGCCCACCTCACCCCGTCTTCCAGGCAGGAGCCCGAAGGTGTTAAGCGAGGAGAACATGCCTGTCACATAGTGGGCACCACGTAAGGACTTACTATGTGAGACAAAGTCAGCAACATTCCTCCGGTACTAAAAAGGGTTCAAGACGGGCCTTGCTTGCTGTCCAAGTGACGGTAATAAACATTTACTGTCCGGCCTTCCTTCTCTCGGCCTGAGAAGTCAGCTCTCCCCTTCTCCTCCGCAGGGCTGGGTAATAAACCTTGTAACGTCACAGCATTTGGCTCAGGGAGTTTTTTTAATCATTAAACAGGATTTTTATGTCCAAAACACTCTTGATATGGGTCTGCTCCATCTGCAGTGTGGGCTGGGGGGAGGCGGGGGAGGCGCTGACCGGCTGCACCCCGCGGGAGCCGGCCGTGCACACACTCAGGAAGGCGAGGAGCCCGGCCCGCGGAGGCCCGGGTTAATGAGAATCAGATGCCTGCCACTCCGGCCGCCGTGCTGGCCCTGCTCTCTGGCTCCGGGCTCCATCCGCAAACAGCCCGGCCCGACTGTGTGCAGCCTTTCACCCCCGAAGGAATGCCAAAGCCTCCCGGAGCGCTCTCCGTGGCCGCCTGGCGAAGGGGAGACGCACAGGGGAAGGTGGGTGCAGAGCTCAGCCCCGAGCTCCCCTGCAGCCGCTGCCGGGAAAGGGCAGCGGCCTGGAGTGCCAGGGGACTCCCTCCCGCTACGAACAACACCGTTACTTTCCCTTTTGTGCTCATAAAAGAAATCCAAACATGCACCCGTGAGGCTTTCAAACTGCCTTTCAAAAGGACAGGGTTCATGTCAGAGGAACAACATTGCCATCGATGTGTCCGTGCACGCACAGTCACTTTCACATACAACTGACACAAAACTTCACCGACTGTCACTTACCCTCATCTACCCAATGTCACTGGTTTTAAAAAGCCGATCACTATCCAAATGGGAATCTTACAACCAACGTATGTGCAGGGTGTGGCACGTTGAACCACAGCTCACTCACACACGGTGAGAGGGGAGGAAGGCCAGACCCAGGGCACGGGGATTAGACCTCACCTTGCGGCCCTGGGACAGCCTCTTCGCCTTCCCAGGTCACAGGCCTGGGAGTCTTCCAGGTTTCCCGTGCTGGGATGGTGATGTCGGGCACCTGCGTGCAGGTGAACAGAGAGATGCCGAGGCCGCCCTCACGTGCTGAGACCATTGGCAGTTCCTCCGTTGACTCAGAGTTGGGGTTAAAGGTAGGGAGAAAGTCCATGTTCCTTCAGTACTAAGCACAGCTTTGCGTGGACCCTAAACCACTCAGATTTTTATTTTACTGTATGTAACAGAACCCTCCCTCCCTACACACACACACACACACACACACACACACACACACACACACGAAATTACTGGTCCAAGCAGTGGGCGGGCCCACGGGCGTGCTGGGCTGCAGCATAGTTGGCTCAGAACGCTGGGGTGAAGCCAGGGTAACTGTCTTCTTCCACCGCCGGGCCCACTCTCCTCTCCCACGGCTACATTCTCTTCCGTCATAGATAGGACCGTCCTGCTGGCCAGAGAAGACGCTCAGCAGCTCTCCGTGTACATGCTTCCAGCCTGACCACCCAGAAGGATAAGGCACCTCTCCTGATGTTCCAGCAAGAGCTCCAGGCTTCTTGCTGTCCCAGCGCAGATCACACGCTTACTCCCGAAAGTCCCAGTGACCAGGCAAGGACACCGCCACCGCTGGTCAGGTATGGGTTCCGTGCCAACCCCCGGGACACAGTGATCACGTCAGGTCCACTAAACCGCATGGACTTGAGAACGGGATTGAGTCACAAAGGAAAATCAAGGGGCCATTTCCAAAAGTTAGGGGCAAGAACTTTAAGCAGTTACTTCTTTTAAATGGCCGCTGCTGACCTCTATCTACAGCCTGAAAGCAGACACAGAACGTTGGCCTTCTATCTCTTGGAGAAGACTTTTCATCACAAGAAATCCTGACGCGTTCTCTTTGCAATCTCTGTCAGAAGTTAGACGCTGTGGCAAGAGATTCGCTTAGCTTTGAGATGGAAAACTTAATGTGCCGTGAACTTCTGGCCACTGGCCTAAGAGGTAAACACTCTCTTCGGGCCTTTTAGAAGTTCTCTCTCCCGCGTTCTGCCCGTGGCTTGTATCGTCGGAATTGCCTTAATGGTTGCATCACCATGGCCTTTGCAAACAAAGTGTAAACCTGCAGGTCACCTTGGGCTAACCAGGGAATTGTTCGCTCACCTGATTGGCTGAGCTGCTGGCGCAGGAACCTTGCTGGCCTTGCACTGCCACGCGTGCACAGGGGAAGCGTGGGCACACGGAGTGACGGTGACTGGATCTGACAAAGGGGGAAAGCACACCGGAGGAAGACGGCTCCGGGATGGATTTTTTCTGCGTTTTGCTGAATACCGTTTGTCTTCTGGGAAGCAATGCCGACAGAGCTGAGGCTTCTGGACTCTGCAAATACCATTGCTGTGCATGCCAGGAGATTACCTTGCTGAAACACAGGAAGAGGCAAACTGAGGAGGAGCACAGACTCTTTCTCTTGCCACGTCCCCTTCCAGGCCAGATCATCGGGCCCAGGGTTTGGGCTTTGGTTTGCTTGCACTGCTTTGCTTTCAGTTAGTGGGGGTGTGGTTATGGGTTGTTTAGTTCCTAGTGATTTTTCATAGACTAATTCAATTCCAACGGAGAAAAGGCAACTTGCTGTGATGCAGGCACATTTATCACCTTCAAGAAATTGACGGTTTTGATTTGATAATTTCATTTTGCCTCGGAGTTAAGAGACAAAGGACGGTAATTATTACTGTACGGGTGCCACATCTGAAGCAAAGACTTGGAGCCTTTTCCACGGCGAGGACATTGCCCCTCCCGCTCTGGTGGCTCTTGCTTTTCCAGCTTTCAGATCTTGGCTTATACGCCAGGCCATAGCTTTTTAAAAGTTGCAAGCCCAGGTTGCTGCCCGTGCTTCTTACTGGCCAGCTGCAAGTCAACTTCTGGCATCTTCCTCCTTGTCTGATTAATTTGTTGGAGCGGCTCACAGAACTCAGAGAAACGTGCGACTCACTAAGTCACCGGTTTGTTATGAGAGGATGCCACTCAGGCGCACCCAGGTGGATGAGACGCGCAGGGCAAGCCATGGGGAAAGGCCCGATGCTCCCAGGTTCTCTCCAGGGGTCCCTCTCCCAGGACCCCCACGTTTTACCAACCTGGGGGCTCTCCAGAGCCTGTCCTTTTGGGGGTTTTTTATGGAAGCTTCCTTGCATAGACGTGGTTGATTAAATCACTGGCCAATGGCAAACATTTCATCCCCCAGCCCCTTCTGCCCTCCCCAGAGGCCAGGAGTGGGACTGACAGTTCTAACTTTCTAATCTCATGGTTGGTTCCACTGCCAACCAGCCTCCATCCTTAGGTGAAGCCTCCAAATCGCCTTATTAACAGAACAAATGAAACCTTTGTTGCTTCATCACTAAGAAAATTTCAAAAGTGTTAGAAGTTCTGAGCCAGAAAGAAGGACTAAGACCAAATATGTGTTTCATACCGTATCAGAGAAAACCCCAGGGCTGATCCTCCAAACTGCCCTCTCTCCCATGCCCCAATAACATCCATCACCAAGGCCTGACCATCCCCATCCGCTCCCTCTAAGGTCACCCTCAGCATTCTAGTCCAAGCTGCCATCACCCCTTACCTGGAAGGTAACAGGTGAAGGAATCATACCTGTAACAGTTCCTTCTCTGGTTTCCTGAATCTGTTCAATGACCTCACAATTCACCCTTCTGACAACTGCCAGTGAGGTTTATCCAAACAATCTGGACCTTCTAAAGTAGATTGAATGGGCCCGTTAGCTGTGGGGGCTTTCACTCAGCCCTAGTCTACTGTCTTCACGTACAAAACCCATAGTGAGGGTCACTGCCTCTGAGGTTTCAGGTGAGGACTACGTGAAAGTGAAGTGCTTTCGTTGGTGCCAGCAAATAGCAGCTGCTCAGTAAATATTAGGTGTGGTTATATTATCACTTGGTTTGTCTGTCGGCCGGTGAATTAGGACACTCTAACCCCAACGATGATAAATATGCATGTTTAGTGTACAACACTCATTCATCTGTTTCTATAGGTAAAGTGCAAAGGGAGGGTCATGTCTTCTTTTCTTTCGCATAATTTTTTTAATATATATTTTATTGATTGTTTACAGAGAGGAAGGGAGAGGGATAGAGAGCTAGAGACATCCATGAGAGAGAGAGACATCGACCAGCTGCCTCCTGCATCACCACCCCCTGGAGATGTGCTCGCAACCACGGTACATGCCCTTGCCCGGAATCGAACCTGGGACCCTTGAGTCCGCAGGCCGACGCTCTACCCACTTAGCCACACCAGTCTCGGCTTCCCATAATTTTTAAGGCCAGCACAATTATGAGAAAATGCCTCTATCCTAGATGAAGCCAAGGATACTACAAACAATCTAAATCACACATATACAAGGAGCATTTACAGTATGGGTAGATGAACCATTTCAAGATTCTTCCTTTAAGGAAGTTAATGAAATTCCTTTCATACATCTAACATGCTCTTTCCGGTTATTCCTCTATGGTGCCTACTAAGAAAACAAACAAATAAAAATATTTAAAGAAATAAATATTCAACTGTGCATAGAGTGGGCTATTAAGTATTCAGAAAAGCCTTTTATCAGAATGTGAAGAATTTAATCCTTAGCTGACCAGATGTAAACAATGAAAAGGCAAAAAGTAATGCAATCCTGAAATGCACCATGTAACTCTCTGTAAACACAGATGTATATGCTTTCTATCAAATAAGGCCTTTAATTAAGAGCTGTCCTAATTGCTCAGAATGTACTTCAAGTTGGGTAACTCTAAAGCAAGTCTCTCACAACTGTGTATTGCAGGAAAAGCTCATTAATTCCATGTGAGGGAAGTTTCCTCCAAAGTAAAGAATTCTTTTTAATTGCATGCCCTTTTTGTTACTTTTAAAGGACCCAGAGCTAGAGATAGAAGGTTAAAAAACTCAAATGACCCTGGCCAGTGTGGCTCAGTTGGGAGTCGTTCTGTGCACCAAAATATTGTGGGTTCCATTCCCAGTCTGGGCACATGCCTGGCTTCTGGGCTTGTTCCCCAAGAGGGAGCATGCAGGAGGCAGCTGATGGATTTTCTCTCTCTCCCTTTCCCTTCTTCTCTCTCTAAAAAAGAAATCAATTACAGAGACCAATATGGCGGCATAGGTAAATTACAATTAAAATATAGAACAACCATCATTCAGAACCACCTGAAATCTGGCTGAACAGAAGTCCTACAACTAGAGATATAAAGAAGAAAACACATCGAGACTGGTAGGAGGGGTGGAGGCATGGGGCAGGCTCCTCTGGTTCCCACATGTGGAATGTTGTTAATAGGGAGGGACATCTAGGCTGGAGGCCTCTCATGAGGAGCAAAGCGTTCCAGCCCCACACCAGACCACTCAGCTCAGGCTTCCAATGCTTGGAAGAGAAGTCCTCATAACTTCCCCTTGAGTGTGTTGCTAATGACAATCAAGGCTCAACTACAACAAGGTGGTACACACAGCCCACAAAGAGTCACAACTAGAATAAGTACCCAGCTCAGGTGTCTGTGGAGGCTGAGCCAGTGGGCCCTTCAGGACACCTACTACACCAGGCCACTCTATTAATTCCAGGAGACATAGCAGCTCTACCTAATGCATAGAAACAAACACAGGGAAGCAGCAAAAATGCAGAGACAAAGAAACATATGAAATGTGTTCTTTCACAAATGAAAGACAAAAAAATCTCCAGAAAAAGAACTTAATGAAATGGAAGCAAGCAAACTACTAGATCAGGGCTGGGCAAACTATGGCCCACGGGCCGGATTGGGTGAATAAAACTATTGAATTAAAAAAAAAAAAAAACAGCCGAAACCGGTTTGGCTCAGTGGATAGAGCGTTGGTCTGTGGACTGAAAGGTCCCGGGTTTGATTCCGGTCAGGGAATGTGCATTGGTTGCGGGCACATCCCCAGTGGGGGATGTGCAGGAGGCAACTGGTCGATGTTTCTAACTCTCTGTCCCTCTACCTCCTCTCTGTGAAAAAATAAAATAAAATAAAATAAAATAAAATAAAATAAAATAAAACAAAAAATACCATACCCTTTTATGTAATGATGTTTACTTTGAATTTATATTAGTTCACGCAAACACTCCACCCATGCTTTTGTTCTGGCCCTCCGGTCCAATTTAAGAACCCATTGTAGCCCTCAAGTCAAAAAGTTTGCCCACCCCTGTACTAGATACAAAGTTCAAAACTATGGTTATAAGGTTGCTCAAGGAACTTAATGAAAGCTTCTAGGGACTTAGTGAGATTTTCAAAGATCTTAGTGAGAACATTAAAGACATGGAAAAGGACCAGTCAGAAATGAAGGATACACTAACTAAGAATGAATATTAATTTATACGGAATCAACAGTAAAGTAGAGGGCACCAAGAATCAAATCAGTAATATGGAATATAAGGAAGCAAAAAACACCCTATCAGAAGAGCAAAAGGAATCCAAAAATATGAAAAATATAAGGGGCCTATGAGATAACTTCAAGCATATCAACATTCGCATTCTGGGAAAGCCCAAAGGAGAAGAAAGAGAGTTATATAATAAAAATCTATTTGAATAAATAATGACAGAAAATTTTCCCTATTTGGTGAAAGAAATAGACATATAAATTTAGGAAGTACAGAGATTCCCAAACAAGTGAAGCCAAAGAGGCCTACACCAAGACATATCATAATTAAAATGCAAAAATAAAGACAAAGAGAGAATTTTAAAAGCAGCAAGAAAAAAGCAGTTAGTTACCTACAAGGGAGTTCCCATAAGACTTTCAGCTGATTTCTGAATAGAAACTTTGCAGGCCAGAAGGGATGGGCAAGAAATATTCAAAGTGATGAACAGCAAGAATCTACAGCCAAAATTACTCTTCCCAGAAAAGTTATCATTTAGAATTGAAGGTCAGATAAAGAGCTTCACAGATAAGAAAAAATTAAATGAATTCATCACTACCAAGCTAGTATTACATAAAATGCTGAAGGTTATTTCTAGAAGTTGAAGAAGAAGAAGAAGAAGAAGAAGAAGAAGAAGAAGAAGAAGAAGAAGAAGAAGGAGGAGGAGGAGGAGGAGGAGGAGGAAGAGGAGAAAGAAATATGAACAACAAAATGGCAATTAATGCACAGCTACTAACAATTGAATCTAAAAATCAAAATAAACTAACAAGGAATCTAATGAACAGCATAAACTGATGAGTAAAAATAGAACCAGAGGCAAGGAGACATGGAACAGACTGACAAATCTCAGAGGAAAGGTTGGGGTGGGAAGAGATTAACCAAAGAATATATGCCTGTATGCATTACCTATGGACACAAACAATAGGGTGGTGAAAACCTAGGGCAGGGTGGGAACTGGATGGAAGAGGGTAACGGGGAAATAAAATAAAAATTTATTTTATAAATAAAATTTCAAAAGACTTGTTTTTAAAACAGAGAAATGACTTAGAACTATTCCAAGGGGCCCTGGAATACTTCAAGGATTTATTCTCTCCTGCATTTTTAAACTAATTAGGTCTATTTAATATGCTTAAAAAATTACATGAGAAGCTTTGACAAATAAGAATACACATATGGCTCAGTTGTTGAGCATCGACCTACAAACCAGGAAGTCATGGTTCGATTCTCAGTCAGTGCACATATCCGAGTTTCAGGCTCGATCCCCAATGGGGAGCATGTAGGAGGCAGGTGATCAATGATACTCTCAACATTGATGTTTCTATATCTCCCTTCCTCTTCCTTCTTCTCTGAAATCACTAAAAATATATTTTTAAAAAGAATACCATTATTTTTAGTAAAGACCCAAATTAAAACAAGTTATTTACTATATTAAGTTTAGTTTCAATTTGTTCTGATTATTTGCATGATCACAATAAAAGTAACAATCTATTATATTTTCAAACCCTGCTATGCTGGAATGTCATATTTCCCTGCCAGCAGCATTGGGGGTGTATGTGTGGGGGGGTGGGGTTGTGAAGATGCCTTGTTCCTTAAGATGACTGACAGGAGATAGAGACCTCCCCAATTCCATAAGAATAATTACTAACAACTAGAAAGAGGAGGGAAATGTTAAGACCCTAGGGACACACAATCCTTAATGGCCATCTGCAAGCTTCCCGCCACAGGAGAACGGAGGCCAGGACAAGCTCTCTGGCCACCAGGACTTAGGCCACACGAGGAAGGGGAATTGTCCTAAAAACCCCTGACCGCCACCTGCATTCCACCCGGTTCCGAGCCCAGCTCAGCCCCAGCCACTGACAAGAGCTTCCCGCAGTGACTGCATGAGGATGAAACTCCAGCTCCTGGGGGTGCCAGCATCGCCCAGTGTCCCCTTCCCTTTGGGTATTCTACCCCCCACCCCCTTTCCTTAAACAAATTCAATTTTCCTTAAACAAATAAAAATAATTAAAAATAAATCAATATAAAATCTTAAAAGAGCTCAAAGGCTACTTCCCATACTCTATCTTGTATTTCAAAATAAAAAACAAGTAAAAGAAGTAAAAAGAAATCCAAAGTTTTACTTTTCCCATAAATGCTACATTATTGATTTTCTTTTTCAAATAGTATACACTTAATTATTTTTCAAGAAGGATTTTTAGTGAAATTGCTTTGCTAGTGCCCAAGCCCCTGTGGCCTGCCTACCAGGGATTCACAGATGTCTGGAGCTCCACCATCAACAGGTCTGTCCTGCGAGAGGGCAGCCAGCGGGGCATTTAGAGACCTGGATTCAAATCCCAGCTAAGGCACTTGCTCGCTGTGTAATTCCGGCCTACTTCCCAATCTCTGGATGTCAATCACCTTATCTGTGGTTGAAATGTGTTGTGTGGGGTTAGAGTGAGTAATCAGAAATACAGTAAGTGTCCCCTAAATTTGGGACATATACAGCTGTTCACAATTGTATACAAGTGTTCACAATTAATCCATCACCTGTATGCAAATGGTGCCTAAGCCAAGTACTGTTGTTACCTTAAGGCTTAAGCAGACGAAACAGGCACCCAACAGCTGTTTATTTTGCAAATATGTGCTTAGCATGTTCTGATGACAGAGAACATTTCAAAAACTCCACAAATTTCAATTCAGCAGAATTTGAGGTCATGAGTGTTTGGTATCCCAAAGTGTGGAGAGGAGGCATGAATAAAGAGGAAACTTCTATATGACACAGTTAGAGATCATGGAACATCACACCATGTCAGTGGATTTTCAGCATTTGGGAAATAAGCATGTTCTTTCCAGGAGTATGCTTGATGCCCGCTGGGAAACCCTACTTCCCTGAGAAGATGAGCTGTCAACGTGACTTCCTGCCTTGCCATTACAGCAAAGTGATTAAAAGAAAACAAAGGAAATGCTGCCATTTAACACACCTGAGTACCCGTCCTCTCCCCTGTGGTAGTCATTGACTTAACAAACTTCACTCATCTACTGCATACCAGTCCATGGTGTTAGATCAGTGGTCAGCAAACTGCCGAGCCACATGCAGCTCTTTGGCCCCTTGAGTGTGGCTCTTCCACAAAAACACCATGGCCTGGGCAAGTCTATTTTGAAGAAGTGGCGTTAGAAGAAATTTAAGTTAAAAAAAAAATTGGCTCTCATAAGAAATTTCAATCATTGTCCTATTGATATTTGGCTCTTTTGACTAATGAGTTTGCCGATGGTGAGTGTTCGATGGTGAGGATAAAATGACCAAGACGCATCCATGGCCCTCACTCACCAGGTGTGCTTGGAGGGGCAGAACGGTCTTTCTGAGGCCATTTCCTGGGCAGCAGCTAGGTCCGGCGCTGCTTTCACACACATTACATGGGAAGGACATGTAACAGACGCCAGGACAGGGCTGAATTAGATGCCATGCTGTTCTCATTTCTCCTTTACCCTCTTTAGTATAAAAAATTCTTAATTCCAAAACAATAACAACAACCATAAAGCCTACATTTCTTAAAAAATGTTATCTATATAACCTATTTAAACAAGAACCTGTGTTCACCAAAAGTGTCATTGTCATGAAAGACGCAAAGGCTGAAGGACTGATCATAATTAAAGGAGACATGATAACAAAATGTAATATGCGATCTTGGTCTGAATCCCGGACTGGAGAAGAAGATGGCAATAGAGGTCCTTTTTGGATCAGTCAACAAAATTGGAATACAGACAACAGATTGAATTAAAGTATTGATCAACGTTTAATTACCTGAAGTAGGTGACTGGGCAGCAGTCCTGTGAGAGGACGTCCAGGTATTTAGGGGTTACACACTGAAGAATTCAAGGGTAAGGTGGCAAGAACACAACGTAATTGCAAAATGGTTTGGGGGAAATTTTTATATCTGACAAATGAAACGGGCAAGATGCAATTGGTGAATTAGGTGAAGGCTGTATGCTGTATGGAACTCTTGGTGCTATCCTTGTGCTTTTTCTTGATAACTTGTAATGTTTCATGAATAAAGGTTACAATTTTGTAAATCTAAAATGTAGGGTCCCTTACAGTACAAAGGGAGGGCTGAAAATTCCAAGCACACACTCTGCAGCTGGGTATCATTAAGAACGATGTCCTGTTGTGACCAGATATTAAAAGTTTGCTCTGCCATGGTGCATTGCTATGGATTTGGGCAATAAAAAGAAACATTCTTCCAGTCTGGGATTTTATTATCATTCCTCTGAGAATGTATGCTTGGTCAGATATTCTTTATTTTGGCTCCAGGTCACCTGTAATTTCAGAATGCGTTTTGAAGTCAATTCATCTCTTAGCCCATCCAAATATTGAAAATGTCATTAAATTATGAAGTAGAACTGAAACGATTTTTGTCTGGAAATTCTTTTAGTCCATTCCCATTTCCATTCATCACCGGGCAATTTTTACTTGAAATCTGAAATCCCTAATGAGCTTAGTCTCTTGATAGCTCCAACATGACTGCCCTGATTTAAAATTTTTTCTTTAACGATGTGATTTATGTGCTAACTTACACATATCTCAGCAGGTAGGGAATTCAGAGAGCATTCATGACTTGGGGCTTTGGGAGAAATTATTTTATGTAGGCTCCGTTATAAGTGGGAAAAATAAGTCTTACCTCAGAGGGGATGATGTAAGAGATAGTTATCATTTGTGAAACGCCTCAAGGTCTTGAGATGAAAAGAGCCCTTTTGATGCATCAGACTGCCATTTGTATTATGGGCTTACATTTCTTCTACAGTATGTAGAGCACAGTCATTTTATTTTATTGATTGGGTTTGAGAGATAGAGAGAGAGAGAGAGAGAGAGAGAGAGAGAGAGAGAGAGAGATCTGTTTTCCCACCCGTTCACGCAGTCATGCATTGGGTGATTTCTGTATGTGCTCTAGCCGGGGATCAAACCCCCAACCTTGTGCATCAGAATGATGCTCTAACCAACTGAGCTTTCTGACTAGGGATCATTTTAAATGAATTGTTTCCTCAGCAGCCTGTGAAGGTGGTTGCCTTGTTTTCACAGATTAAACAAATTCACTTGCCGTTGGCCACAGGTAGCGTTTCTATCAGTAGAAGGAAGACATTGCTAGCCACGTTGCTTCTCCTTCCTACTCCCTGGCTAACTAAACGAGCTATTTTATTTTCACTTTATTACTTTACTTCTATTTTCATGTTGTTATTTTAATTTTATTATACAAACTACTCTTGCCTTAGTACATCTTATATAATAAAAGCCCAGAGACCAGAACGACCAGAGACCAGAGCCACCTTGGCACCTCTCGGAGCTGGCCCTGCCCCCAGCAGGTGGTTAGGGATCATCAGGTAGGCAGGCCAGTGGTTAGGGGCAATGATGTAGGCAGGCAGGCAGAGCCCTGCAATCAGTCACCTCAAAGAGGGAGACCCAGGCCACAGCCTGCGGGAGGGATGCTCGGCAGCTTCGACAGGAGGCGCTGGTGATGGTGAACACCGCAGGGCGGGGCTGGTGCCACAGTGGCTCCTGAGTGGGCATGGTGCCTGCAGCCTGGCCCAGGCCCAGGGTGACACCTCCCCTCGCAGCTTCTGCAGGGCTGGACTGCCACTCCTCCTGCCATGATGCCTGGGCAGATCCCGGACCCTTCCGTGACTGCGGGCTCTCTGCAGGGCTCGGCCCCCTGACCAGACTCCCCAGCTCAGCCCTGACTGCGGAGAAGCTGAAATACGCTGACATCCACACACTGGGCCATGATGGCCCATTTGCACTTCCTGGAGGTGAAACTGGGCAAGAGGCCTCAACTTGTGAAAAGTGAGCTAGACGAGGAAGAGGAGCGGAGGAAAGGCGCCGGGAAAAGAACAAAGTGGCGGCAGCCCGATGCCAGAACAAGAAGGAGCAGAAGGAGTTCCTGCAGCGGGAATGTGAGTGGCTGGAGCTCATGAACGGGAGCTGAAAACCCAGATGGAGGAGCTGGAGCAGGAGCGGCAGCCGCTCATCCTGAGGCTCAACCGGCATCGCCTCACCTGCATCGTCAGCATCAACAGTGTTAGGACCCCGGACTCAGAAGGCAACCCCCTGCTGCAGCAGCTGGAGGAGTGACCATGGGCTGGGAGGAGGAAGAGGAGGAGGAGATGATGAGGAGAGGGGGAGGAGGGGAGGGTCCCAGAGGGCTCTTCCTTGCTGCATGAAAAACTCTTCAGTGAGGCTCAGCACAGCCAGCATCGGCCGGGCTTTTTTTGTGAAACCAGACCAGCCACACCAGGGGAGGAACCCAGGCTGATGAAACCCAGGGCCAAATGCTGAGACCAAAGCAGTCCTGAGAGGGTGAGGGCTGTTCTGCCTGGGGTCGGGCTTGCAGGAGGCAGGACAGAGGCCCTGGGCCAGAGAGATACCCAACCAGGCAGCTGTGGGCACTTCTCCAGCCTCTCCGCAGGGCACCCACCCAAAGGACCTCCGAGCAGCCGGGAAAAGCCATGAGTTGTAACCAAAATTAGGCTGAGTATGGAACTCAGAATGAAACTGCAATCTGCCTGCCCCCAGCCCCAGCCCTGGCCCTGACCCTGACCCTGATGCAAGGCTGGAGAAGGGCACAGTGCCAGGCCCTGCTGTACCCACCCAGCGTGGTCCAGCGCAGTCCTGCCCCAGTGGCGGCTAGGGTGCACCCTCGCCTGCCCTGCTGGAGCTGCTGTGGGTTCGAGGCATGGGCGCCCTTCCAAAGCACATACTCACTGAAAGTTCACAGACTGGCTGTCCTGGCAGAGCTTTCAACTGCACATATTTTTTATACTTTATTTTATATTATATAAAAAATATATTTTACAAAAAAATAAAATAAAACGATTTTATACATGCAATATAAACGTTAGTTTCTATAATCACTCAATGTGATACCATATAAATATGCTATGGTTTGTTGTTACAAACAGATCTAAGTAATGTAGTCTCTGAGTGTTGGGGGTAGCAGGGGTCGGGGGACAGCGCTGCACAGATAGCAAGCAGTGGCAGCGGCAGGGGTGGGGCCAGCTGCCTGCAGCCAGGGGAAGGATAGACCCTGAATGCATGGATTTTCGTGCACCGGGCCTCTAGTTTTCATAATAAAGAGCATTGCCCAATAAACTCAATTCCACTGTCTTAGTTTGCTCAGGCTGCTGTAACAAAGTACCGTAGACTGGATAAGCTTATAAACAACAGAAATGTATTTCTCACACTTCCGGAGCACGAAAGTCTGAGACCAGGGTGCCAGCATGGCAAATTTCTAACAAGGCCATCCATCCATCTCAGATTTGAGAACAAACACTCTGGTGTGAAGTAGAATGAAGGCCCCTTCTTGACCTGGGCAAAATGACTAAGGGGTCCAACAGTGACAGGACTCAGCTACTATTCCCCTTTGGTTTTGCTTCCTTAGCTAACATGCATTCTGCCAAATTAAAGAAAGGATCTGATTGGTGCAATGTTGTTACCATCATTCCTGTTGGACAAAGCTCTGTAGACAGGACTGCTCATAGGCCACCAACCAACCTATAAAGTGGCTGCCCGTAGGGCTTGTGCCCACTACTGGGGATCAAGCCCACAACTGGGCATGTGCCCTTGACCAGCATCGGACCCAGGACGCTTCAGTCCACAGGTTGATGCTCTATCCACGGAGCCAAACCGGCTAATGTGGAAGGTTGTATTTAAAAAATTAAGAGGAGGTAGATCTTGGAGCAATTCCACCCACATTCTGGTTTCCTATACCAGCTGCTGATACTGAATGATGGGGGGGAGGGAGGGAGGGGAGAGTCCTCTTCCCCACAGGGTGCTGGGAGCGGGGTCCTTACAATATCCAGAGAAAAAGAATGGTCTGAGGCTCCCACAGGAGGACAGGTGATTTTCATTTGCGCAGAGTTAAGTCCCTGGGTTTCCCAAATCCCATTTTCTTTGTCAAGTCACGGGAAAAGTGTAGCTGGGGTTCCAGCAGAGCTAAAACCAGAGCCAGTGTCCAGGTTTTCCTCTGTGTTGGGGCTGGGTCCATCCAGCATCAGGCTAGTTCCAGTCCATTAGTCCATTGTGCGTGGGACCCATGTGGCTGTGGGCAATGAGGGCAAATGCAGGAGCAAAAGATCCCCACAAGCCCAGGGTCACATGAATCCCAAGATAGCCAGGAGAGTGAACGTCTTTGGTTAGGGTCTTATGTATCCCAAATCTTGCAACCCTGGCAGTGGCCACGCCCATTCTGGCCAACCATCTGTGTCAGTAGGTGTGATTGACAGCAAGCACTTTCAATAGTTCCCTCACCTTTACTGGGCATGTGTCTATCTTCCCTTTGCTGGACCTCTGGGGCAGGTAGAGTTGCAGCTTCCTGGTGAAGCTGCCCAAATGACATGCCTAGAATGTCTGGCCTTCCCTTTGCTCTTCCCCATTATTAATGACTAGTTACAATGGCGTCACTGTCGCGTATTTATCTTTTTAATTCAATGTACTGGGGTGACCTGCTGTATTTCTAGAGAACAGAATTGTCATCACCCTTACCGTCTATGATGACTTGACCAATTACAAAAGGCTCCATATAAACAATGAGCAGAATGTAGGGACTTATTAATGAAAGAGTCCAGTGCCCAGCCGATGTGGCTCAGTGGATGAGCATGGAGCCATGAACAGGAGACCATGATTCGATTCTCAGCCAGGGCACATGCCTGGGCTGTGGGCTGGTTCCCAGTGGGGGATGGGGCGTGCAGGAGGCAACGGATCAATGATTCCTTCTCATCGTTGATATGTCTCTCTCTCTCTCTCTTCCTCTCTGAAATCAATAAATATAATTTTAAAACACTGCTTTTTAAAAAAAGAGTCCAGAGCAGGGCAGGGTTCAGGTGTGATTTGATTCTGAGATTCACAATGTTTTGGGGGTTTCACTGCTTTTTCTCTTCAATTCTTTCAACTCCGGTCTCTTTTATATTCGCACTGGCCCCGGGCTGGCCTCCGGCATCGGTGACAAACATGGCCATCTCTGCTGCAGGCCCTGTAACTGCAGCCTCCCTCACCACAGTCCAGAACGAAGGCAGCATTTGTCCCAGCATTCCGAGTGCAGTCACCGAGGCTCGTGCCAACAAGCCAGCCTGGGTGACCCGGGCAGCGCTGATTCCGGGGCTGGACCCGTGAGGGCACCCGCTGACCTGGGAGCCCTGCTCCTGCCCTGGGCAGGACAGCCCGCTTCCCTGGAACCAACGGTGTCTTCACTGGGAGGTGAGGCGCTCAGCAGGAGGAGGGAAGGGAGGTGTGAAAATAAGGATTAAGCCTGTTACCCCAGGCCCAACAGACATGAAAGGAAAGAACCGCTTTCCCCTGACCCCCTCACTCCTCACTGCTGCGCCCATGAGCGCCGTCTACGAAGGCCCGGTTGCCAGGGGACCGGGAGGACCTGCTCCGTGCCAGCCTGGCCACGCTTCCACGGTGCCACGTGGACTCTGCTTCCAAGGTGCCACGTGGGAGGAGCTCCCCACGGTCGCCGGCAGCTTTCATCTGTGGCTTTGAAAGAGAAATCACAGCTTCAAACACGACCTAGTCTACTGGCCTTTTCCAAACCCAGAATTTGGCAGAGTCAGAGGTCGGCTCTTCACAAAACACAACCGGAAGCCTCGCCATCGGGGCTGCCAGGTGGCTGTCGGATGCTTGAGTGGCCGGCCGGCCAGCCGATAACCACAAGCCGTGTCCTTGTTGCGGGCCTCCCTCTGGACAGGAGCCAGGGGCGCGGCAGTGACCCCGCAGGGCAGGCCCAGACCCTGGCGCTGGCTCCAGCGGAGAAGACAGGCTGGAGACACAGTTACGTTACATAATGGGGACTGCGCAGACCGGAGGGTGCGGCCCTGCTCATAGCTCCCGCTGATCAAGGTGCTTCCCCCCATGCAGGCAAACAGGATGCCTGGACCGTTCACTTCTTAGAACTGGCGCTGTCTCCTCCCACCCCTTTGGGCACACACTGTCCCCTTGTACCCCACAGCCTCATTCCCCTTCCCCAGCTCAGCCTCCCCTTCTTCGTTGGATCTCATTTTAAGCCTTTTCCTAAGACTCGACCAGATACCCTTTTTGGAGCTTCAGCCCATCTGTTTGTTTCCTTCCCTCCTGGCACCCGGACCCCTCAGCACAGCCATCTCTCGGGGAGAGGCTTGGTTACCATCTGAACGGTCTGTGAGGAGACAGCCTGTCTGTCTTCCAGCTCAGCGTTCCCATCGCACCGAGCACACTCTGCCTCAGGGCTCCACCTTTCCCTTCCCTCCGCCCGGGGCCCTGCCTCCCCGGGAGCCACTGGGTCCCGTCTCACTGCCCTCAGTCTCAGCTCAGACAGGACCTCTTCCTGCGGCTCTCCCTGACCTTAGACATGCAGCAAACCCCGCCGTGGCAGCACGAGCCCCTGCTCCCCGCCATGCCACCTGTGCCCCTCCAAGACTCTGTTCTCGGTCGTGTATTACTCCACGGAAATGTGAGCTCTGTCAGAATGAAGCTCTCCGTTTATTAGACTGTTCCCCCCCCCCCACACACACACACCAGTAGCTCACATGCCTGGCAGGCATCGGAAGCTAAGTAAATTTTTATTCAATGAAAGGCAGAATCAGTGCCGAGTGCTGAGCAAATGGTTAGCACCATTAGCAGGCCCTCAGTAGATATTTCTGAATGAATGAATGAATGCCTGAACGCGCAGCACAGATACCACTAACACAAATACCCAGGTTGGTGGAGTCAGGAGAACAAGGGGATCTTAGCCCTCTGGTTGTGTTAACACAACAGGCCAAACGCCGTTACAGCTGTGGTACGGCTAGAATGTACGGCAAGGATGGGACCTCCCGTTACCCCCTTCACCCCAGACGCCCCTCTGACCCACTCTGCTGCTCTTCTCCACACTTCTGTTCACTCAGCGGCAGCTCTTGTCGTCTTGCAGGTGTTGTTTGTTTGTTTGTTTTGCCAAAAACAGAGATTAAATGTGTCCCAGGTGCCGGCCCAGTAACTACAAGCGGTGCCTTGCTGCGGGCCTCCCTCTGGCCTGCGGGGCTGCGGCTGCACACCGCGCTCCTGCCCAGAGTGAGGCCCAAGGCTAGAACACTGCTTGTAGTTGGTGAGAGGGTTGTCCTAAAAACCCCGAGGTTTCAGGTTCAAGCTCCGGTCAGGGGTCAGGGCACATACAAGAGGCAACCAATGAATGGGTAAGTAAGTGCAACTGCAAGTCTCTCTCTCTCTCTCCTTCCTCTCTCTTTTTTAAAATCAGTTTTTTTTAAGAGTGTCCATGGAGAAATTAGCCCCCTGGAAGCCAAGCCCTGAAGCTATTCCCAGCATCCCTCCCCTCCCAGGAGAGCAGACGGGGACAGGCAGAGGTAGAGGGCAGGGTTCTAGAAGCATGTTCTCTTCCTAAGGCTAACTGTGGGCGGAGGAACAGAGCATGGGACAGGAAGTCCTGTGGACCTTCTGGGAGGTGAGTTTCACCTGCCTCTCTAAATGTTGTGACCTTTCAGTTGCTAATGTGGCTACACAGATCCTTTTGGAGCTGGTTTAGGGTTTGCTCCATAAGTTACCTGGGAGGGTGCCAAATGCAAACACAAGGAGAAATAGCAGCCTGATATCCATGGTGACAGCCTCGGTATCCTCAAGGGAAAGGGAAGAATAGGTATATTTTTTCTTAATAAAGTCTTTCCTATCCACTCCTAGATTCCATAACTGTTCTTACTTGGTAACAGGTTGGAACCAGCCTAGACATTTCAGTAATAGCAGTGAAATAAAGTTTACTATAAACTCCCCTAATAAGCATAGTGGACGGCTATTCTCCTGTGGAGACTATTTCAAAGACCTGTTCACAGTGTCCTCCTCTTGGGATGTAGAAAGCCAAAGATGGAGAGAGAAATCTGATTATCTCCCTAAACCCAGATCATGTTGCTTTTGTTGTTGTTGTTGTTGTTAATCCTCATGGGAGGATATATTCCCATTGATTTTTTAGGAAGAGTGGAAGAGAGGAGGAAAGACAGAGAGAAACATCAATGTGAAAGGAACAAATTGATTGGTTGCCTCCTACATGAGCCTTGATTGGGGTGGAGCCTGGAATGATGTTATATGCCTTTGACCAGAATAAGACCCGGGACCCTTTGGTCCACAAGCCAACGCTCTATCCATTGAGCCAAACTGACTAGGGCTGTACTCCTTTTTCAACGCTTATGGCTATATATCCAGGCTATATATCTAGGAGTGGAACTGCTGGCTCATATAGTTATTCTATGTTTACTTATTGAGGAACTGCCAAACTGTTGTCGCCATCATTTTGTAGTTCCACCAGGAATGTATGAGTTCAGATTTCTTCATATCTGCACCCACATTTGTAAATTTCCATTAGGAAAATTATACCCAATCCCAGTGGGTACGAAGTGGTATCTTATTGTGGTTTTGATTTGCATTTCCCTAATGGCTAATGGCATTAAACAACTTTCCATGTGCTTCAGAGTGTTTTAGTTTTAGAATAGTTTAAGATGAACAGAAAACCAGCAAAGATTATATAACAACATTTTAAGAGCGTAATCTCTACATCAAATATAGTGGAAGTCATCTCTAGCCCTCCTCTACTTCTTCCAAAGGTTTTGAAATTTTGATAGAGAAATACGACATTGGGGAACATTACAGTTATTGACAAAGGCTCTGATACATTGTTTTATTTTGCCTACAAAATGGGGTAGATAGTATTACAGTGACATTAGAAATTAACAAAGGAAGGTACATAGTACAGTGATTAAGAACATGGTCTTAATCACACAGGTTTGCATTCTGGTTGTGTCATCTCAGACAAGGTACTTTATATCTTTGACCCTCAGTCTCTTCTTCTGTAAAATAAGGATAGCATCTGCCTCCTAGTGTCATTATGAGGATCAAGTGAGAAAACTTTTTGGAAGTACTTACCTGCAGTATTTGGTACTTAATAAATGAGACATATACTTTGTTTGCTTGCTTTTCAAAAAATATGTTTTTATTGATTTCAGAGAGAGGAAGGGAGAGGGAGAGAGAGAAATAGAAACATCAATGATGAGAGAGAATCACTGTCTGCTGCCCCCTGCCAGGGATAGCTCACAACCAGGCCATGAACTCTGATGGGGAATTGAACCGTGACCTCCTGGTTGATGGGTTGACCCTCAACCACTGAGCAACACAGGCCAGGCTGCTTGTTTGCTTTTTAAAGCAAGAGCAATCACCTCATTTGTCTGTGTTCCTGTATTTGGTCAGGATCCATGAGAGGCCATGTTTCATCCATGCATGTATTCATTCATTCTTCAATATGCACTGGGCCCATGGTATGTGTCAAGTGGTGGAGAAGAGGCTACAAAACTGAATAGTAGTCAAAATCAGAGGTTAAACCTAGGATCAAATCCCAGCTGCCACTTCCTATCTGTGCGACCTGTCCAACTTACATAGTCTTGTCAAGTCTCCATTTCCTCACCTGTAAAATCAGAAATACTAATGCTCCCAGCCTCGTAGAGGAGATTAGATAAATGCATCATCTAAGTTTTAGATGCACCAAAGCATCTGGCACAATGACCACTCACCTAAAAAGTGTTAACCGCCATTTCTATTATGATCACCATTTTGATTAAGACAAAGATAAATTATTGTGACGATTAAAGGAGACAATAACAGGAAGATTTAAGAGTGCATAACATAACTGTAAATAAATGTTATAATATAAATATTATTCTTTTTTTATTTGTTTTTCAACCATTTAAAAGTGTTAAATGACTCTTAGCTCACTGGTCATAAAGACAAAGGTTAAGGAATGGACTCGGCTGTGGGCCATAACCCTGGTGCAATGCATCCACGCAGACAAGACCAGTAGGATTCCATGAAACTTTCATTTCAATAATATGTATACACTAGAGGCCTGGTACACGAAATTTGTGCATGGGTGAGGGGGGTGTCCCTCAGCCCAGCCTGTACCCTCTCGCAATCTGGGACCCCTTAGGGGATGTCCAACTGCCGGTTTAGGCCTGATCTTGCAGAGATTCCTGTGGGATCAGGCCTAACCAGCAGTTGGACATCCCTCTCGAAATCTGGGACTGCTGGCTCCTAACCCCTCATCTGCCTGCCTGCCTGATCACCCATAACTGCCTCTGCCTGCCTGATCACTCCTAACCTTGGCCCTCACCATGGCAGCTTTGTCCAGAAGGATGTACAGAATATCTGGAAGGTCATTTGGCTGTCTGGTCTATTTAGCAGATTACATTTTCATTATTATAGATGTGTATGTGTGCTGGATAGAGAAACAAAATGCATTTATTATACTAACTGCAACAAAATAAGTTTGAAAACAGTAACCCTGGAGAAGGCTCTCACTATGGGGAACAGCCAGAAAATTCCCGCTGTCTTAGCAAGGGAAGGGCACAGCTTTGGCAGCTTTAGGCTCAGTGGTGTCAGTTCAAAAGGGAAAGTCATAACAAGGTAATATGTTAAAATAAAACTGATAACTCGAGGGGAAACGGAGTCTAGTCTAAAACAGAGTAGTCTAGGATTTAAGTTAAAAAAAGAAAAGAAAAAAAGAATTGCTATCTTTCTAGGTTTTGCTCCATCTCTCAGCTGTGAGTATTCCCAGCACTCTCAGGATTCTGGAGGAAAGGTCAAAGAACAAGGTCAAATATCTGAAAAATGCAGATACTGTGGGTTTGGGAGCAGAAACATTCCCAAGTGTATGCCAGCTTGTGCATTCAATAAAGCAGAGGGCTAACTTAATAATTAAAACTGCAGTGTCTTCCCGTATTTAGCTTAATTCGGCAGTTCCCTGCTGCACGTAAAACCCTTGGGGTCCCGAGACTCGCACGCTGAGTTTCTCAGCCGGAGTGTCTGGAGTGCAGAGCACAAACGCTGCATTTGGGCACTGACTCCCTCGGGGATGTTGCTCTTACCCACTCTGGGTTTGGCTGAGCCCCCCCTCACCTGGGCAAAGGTCCATAAAAATAAGTTTGAAATTCTAGGAACGTGCTGAATCTGGAAAGTGAATAATACATTTTTTGGGGGTCGGGGGTGGGGTGGGGTGGGGAGCAGGCCTCACTCATCTGGCTACTTTATGGGGAACGATTTCCCAAAGATGGCACAGGTCAAGGATCAAGGCTGCTCAGATTCCAGGTTGCTTAATTATCCTGAGTCACTTTCCAAAAGCGCCTCGTGTCTGCTGGACCAGCTTTGTGGAATTCAGTGCTGTGCTTCCCGGAGCCATTACAGTCCCACTGCGGTGGTTGTACCCATCTGAGAACTAACTCCATGGCCGGCTCCAGGAGACACACACCTTTGAGTACCATAATGTGATCGTAAAACTGGGCTTTGTCTTTCACTTCTTAAAAGCCTAGCAAAATAAATCAGAGTGGGCGGGCACAAGACTTTCTCCTCACAGTGGCCCCTGTAGTTCCCGAGGCTCTGTGTACAGGCTGCCGCCCGCCCTAATGAGCTGTCCCCCAGGACCCCCCGCCCCCCCGTTACTGAACTTACCGAACACAATGGTTTTCTTGTCCGAGGATCCAATTAGAAGGTAAACTTCCTCCAGAAAAAAAGGAAAAAAGAAAAAAGCATGCCTTTTAGTTTTGTACTATCAGTGCCTAGTAGGAATTGACAAAATAAGTATTTAATCAACATTTGTTGAAGGAATGAAGGAATGAAAATAATATACCAACTGTCACGTGCCATCTTGGAACATTTAATTCTCTTCTCCAGGGTAGCCTCAGAAAGAGTGAGATTCATTCCGGGACATTTGAAGCAGGCCGTATGTAATTTAACAAAGTGTCCGTATTCAAGACGTAAAACCCTTCACTGGCTTCCTTTGGAGAGGGTTCGATCCCGCACAGTTGCCAGCTTCAGCATTTCTTCAAACTGTCCACCAAAATGTGGGCCAGTGCTTGCAGCTCTGTTTGGAATCAAACTCTCAACACACTTGAATTCTTGGAACTCTTAACCACAGAAAGGTGACCCCGGATAAGAGCCTGCAGAGGACACACCTTGCTGAGGTCTCCGGCGTGGCCCCAAGTCCACACGCTCTGCCAGGCTCCCCCCCCCACCCCCCAGCTGATGGTGCTAGCGACCCTCTTGTGTTTATTGTCCAAGCCACCGAGAAGTAGGAGATTCTACCTCTACTCTCAACAACTGAAACTGAAAGCAGTAATTCGGATGGGAATTTCTCGATTGCTTTTTCAAACCGCTAGTGAGAATCTCCTTCTCCTGACATTGCCAAACCTGGATGATGCCAGCTGCTCTGACTGCCTTCCCTGGCTGTCTGGAGAAGGCCGGTCTGGATGGAGTGGAGAGGATGAGGGCGGTAGAGCAAAGCAGGGCTGAGAGATGCCGAGAAAGCGGAGGACAGAGCCTGAGCTTCTGCATCTGGGGATGCTGAGAATTAGTTCACTTCCAGTCTCGCCAGACACATGGGGGAATGCATTGCCTTTTTCGCTTAAGCTAGTTCAACTGGCTTTCTGTCACTGGCAACCAAAATATCCTAATGCAAATAATTACTTTAGCCCCATTCCAAATGATCATTGATAGGACCTTGGCTAAACACATTCTGAAACATTCAAAGAATGGAATATTGTTGAGCTATTCTTTAAAAATATTTTTTTATTGATTTCAGAGAAGGGAGAAGGAGATAGAAACATCAATGATGAGAGAGAATCATTGATTAGCTGACTCCTGCACGCCCCCTACTGGGGATTGAGCCTGCAACCCAGGCATGTGCCCTTGACTGGAATTGAACCTGGGATCCTTCAGTCCACAGGCCAACACTCTACCCTCTGAGCCAAACCAGCTGGGGCTTGCTGAGCTATTGAAAGTGATAAATGTAGGCTCATGTTTACAATAGGAAACTAATGATATATTGGTGAGTGAAAAGGGATTAAAAAAAAGAGAGAAACTCTATGTTTACGAATTTATATTGACCAAAATCTAGGAGATATATCCAAATGTAAAAAGTAGTTATCTCTAAGCAATAGAATTTTTAATATCTTATGATCCAAGAACATACGTATTTTTGAGCTTTATTTTTAATAATTTAATTCTGCCCTTTTACTTTAAAAATTGTTCGAGAAAAATATATCAGCAGGGTTATTTAAAAAAAAAATAAATTGATTTCAGGGAGGAAGGGAGAGGGAGAGAATCATTGATTGGCTGCCACCTGTATGCCCCCTACTGGAGATAGAGCCTGCAATCTGGGCATGTGCGCTGACTGGGAGTTGAATGATGACCTCCAGGTACATAGGTTGACATCCACCATTGAGCCACATCAGCCAGGCAGTAGGGGTATTTTTGAAAAATGGGCATTCCACCCTTAACTTCAGTCTGAGTCTACTTCTTCTTCTCTCATTCGGTTCTGTTTTGGTGGAGTAAATTGTTAAAGACACTCAGTGAGGAAGAAGGGAGGGAACATCTTCAATAATAAAAATCCTGTATTGTTTAAGCACCTGCCATGTTCAAATTATTATAATGTCATAGAGCTGCTGGGAGATGGAATAAAAGAGATACAAACATCTGCAATCAAGAAAAAGCAAATGTTCTGTTCTTAAGAAAATTAATAATATCAACAGACATTTTCAGTAGAATTATGCAGGATAAAATGCTAATTTGGGAAATGTAGTGTTTTAAAATATATATATTTTATTGATTTTACACAGAGATGAATTGAGAGGGATAGAGAGTTAGAAACGTCGATGAGAGAGATACATCAAAGCTGCCTCTTGCACATTCCCCACCAGGGATGTGCTCGCAACCAAGGTACCAGAATCGAACCCAGAACCTTTCAGTCCACAGGCTGACGCTCTATCCACTGAGCCAAACCGGTTTCCAAGGAAACATAGTGTTTTATGCAACTGAATCATTTAGGAAGTTTTAGGAGAGATTCTTATAATATGTCCGTGGGTTTCTGCAACTATCATCAAATCTCAAGTCTTCCAGCTGCCAATATTCATTTCACCCATGAAAGATGGCCAGGATTAAACTCTCTCCCCTGAGTCCCTTCTTTGGGATATTAAAATAATAGTTTACATGTGATGCTGGAAAGGTCACCAGAACGGACACTTTATCTGCTCTTGCCTAGATCAAAGAACCGGAAGGAGAAAGACTATGTCAGACAGTGCTACCCCTCTGTCTCCCTGTGAGGAATCCAACAAGTGTAAGGGCCCTGCCTGTCTGCCTTTACCTTGGCTCCCCCACCGAACCTAACCAGCTCTGCATCGCAACGATGGCATCAGCCTCCTCCTCTGCTCTAACTCACCGGTTTGAAGTCAGTTCCGTACAGAATATGTACAATGTACTTACATTGAGTGGCCCGATTATTGTGATCTCAGAATGCATAATAATCTGGCCACTCAGTGTGCTTCTCTTGAGTACCTCATTTATTTGATATCAAAGATACTATAAATCGTGCACCTGATCAGTTTTCCCCTTTGCACTGGCTGATAGAAAGCTCAGGGCAAATAGGTGGTTGATCTCCAACAAAAGTCTGGAATACTTTTGGTACCCATTTGAGATACAAATACACAAAGTGGCCAGATTATTATGCATTCAGAGATCATAATAACCTGGCCACTCAGTGTATATTGATATTTATAATATCAATAATCAAAATAAAAAAATGCTGGTATTTTTCAGAAATTAAAAGCTAATTTATGTTTTTATTTTCCCCACAGCTCACCAACTTATTTCCCATCCTCACATTTTCAGAAAAATGAAGTAAAATTGCACTTTAGACTGTAAGTATAAATATATTTAATCACATATGGACAACTTTGGCAAAAATACTTTTGGGAAAAAGAAAGGAAATGCACATTTAATAATTGTGGGTTTTCCCCTTCCCTTTAGTGGAGTTAGTTATATGAACATAAGGTCTTAATCTCTGCGGCGTTATCCTTTGGTTCTCACCTGAATCCGCTGTGCTTACTGAGTTCATGTTGAAATGCTAATGTGATAGCAGTATAAGGATGTTTGGCATGTCACCTGCATCACAGCCCATAGATCTCCAGACACTTGAGAAATGTTTGCAAATTAATCCTCCTTACAGTTCAGCAAATTATTCAATCTTCAGAGCCTGCAGATGGGGAACAGGAGGCTGGATTCCTGAGTGGAACACTGTATTCGTTCAGGTGAAGGGGAAGAGATAGGAGGGTGACTAGTGTGCCCACACCCTGTGGTAGTAGATTCAAGAGCCAATAAAATGCTGCTAGCCAAACATGCTAGCTGGTGGGTGGCCACATCCGACACTCTCCTAGCACAGTGTTCTGAGCAGGGTCTGGGGCATGCCTCTGGGCTCAGCCCCTAGCTGTGTTACTTCCAAGCTCATGAGCAAGTTTCTTTACTGCCTTAGCTTCGCTTTCCTCAACTGTAAAATCAAGGTCATACCTGCTTTACACGGTTGTTGTGACGATGAAACAAAATGATGCACATAATTATCCCGGCATCCAGGCCAAGCCTCCAAGTTAGGTATTTTATGGCATTATTTCCCCACTGGGATACATTTCCAAAGGCACAGCCTAAGTGGGAGAAGCCAGAACACTAGGATCCCACTTTATATCTCCTTGAGAAAAATCAACTTCACAATGATATGACTACAAACTCTTTCAAGAAAAGAGTCTATAAGTATCTTGGTTTTAGCCCCCACACTAAGTAGGCTTTGTATCCAAGGTCCCATATTATGCAGTTTAATGTCACTCTTCAGCCATGTCATCATGTATCCATTCAGCCAGGGTGCATGGTGCACACTGCACACAGGGCGTGGGTTTAGGTGCTGAGAGTTCAAAGGTTGCATCAGATAGATAGTTCCTGAAGTTGCTTCCGGTCCAGGACACAGGAAGTGGACTAGGTGAAGGAGAGTAGACAGAGGAGGGGAGTTTTCAAAAACTTAGTGCCTGAAAATTGGCAGTCCAGTGCTTGGAAGCTCAAAATAGTTATGTTCTTGGATTATGTCTCTCGAAACGTCTCTCCAACCTGCCCTCTGTACCCTCAGATATCCCTTCTTGGCATTATTCCAAATCCAAAATCTGAAGTGTGCTAAATTCCCCAGTCTTTACCTTTCTCAGCTGCAGGACCTGGGATCCTAGAGAGGGAAGATGGTGTTGTACAGTAGGAATAGTCACATAACACTTGTTCCCGTCCATCCTTTGGACTCCTCCAGGTGAGAGTGAGAGTCAGCTGGGAAATGCTGATTCTAGACAGGCAGGGGAATCCCTGGCAAGCAATCATGACTGCTAGTTAGAGCTTACTAGTCATTTGTAGGGGAGTCTGTGACTCTCAGGTGGTATACAAAAATTTGCATTTTTGTGGGGGAATCCATTCAACAAACTTGTGCATTAGTTAGGTACCAGACACAGTTCCAGGAGCTGGGGAAATGCTAGTAAACCATACTGCCATAGTCCTCTGCCCTCCTGGAGCTTACGCTTCAGAGCAGTGGTTCCCAACTTTTTTGGTCATGCCCCACCTAAGCATCTAAAATCCTGATGCCCCGCTGAAACCAGTTTGGCTCAGTGGATAGAACATCAGCCTGCAGACTGAAAGGTCCCGGGTTGGATTCCGGTCAAGGGCATGTACCTTGGTTGCGGGCACATCCCCAGTGGGGGGTTTGCAGGAGGCAGTTCATCAATGTTTCTGACTCTCTATCCCTCTCTTCCTCTCTGTAAAAACTCAATGAAATATATTTTAAAAAATTAAAATCCTGATGCCCCTCTGTGACATATAATTCTTATTAGAGGCTTGGTGCATGAAATTCATGCATGGGTAGGGTCCCTAGGCCTGGCTGGTGATTAGGGCCAATCTGTGGGGCAACCAGTGGAGTGGGGAGGTGGGAGGGCTGGGGAGTTGGCACCCACTTTGGCTGGCCTGGTGCCACCTGCTCTCCAGCCCCACTTCCTGTTCCCATAGGTTGGGGCTTGAGGTCTGGGGGCAGCTCCTGCGTTGAGCATCTGCCTCCTGGTGCTCAGTGTGTGTCATAGCAACTAATCGTTCTGCTGTTTGGTCAATTTGCTTATTAGGGTTTTATTGTATAGGATTATTCAAAAAGTGAACTCCTGTTCACCTGGAGGAACCCTAAAAGGCTTGGTCTAAACAAGCTTCCAAAGAACTCAGCATCTATGAAAGAAAAAAATAAAAGAACGAAAGGACAGTTGAACAAAAGGAAGAAACCACTAAGAAATTGTTAAAAAAATAATAATATGAAGTGATATGAAAAAATAGCAAATAAAGTTTCAAAACATGTAATTGAGATCTGAAACGCACAAATATGTCACAATACATATTTATATACCGTATATGAGGCCCCTGGAACCACAAGAAATGCAAAAAATTCACTGTGAGTAACTCATTCTCAATTGCCCCCCTTAAAAGTCAAAGTGCTCCTCTGCATTATTCTCCAAAAGGGTCTTGATGCTCAGGAATCAGGATGCTAGACCCGTGGTCCTTCCTCAGCATTGTGGATCAGTGCCACTTACGGGAAACCTTAAAAGTCCTGAGATCCGATGGGCCACTGGCTGTGTGCTTGGGAAGAACCCTTTGAAGTTCTCACTCATTGGGTCCAGTCAGGTGTGCGAGCACTGACTGCTTCTGAGCAAAGAGCATGGAGACCAAATTCTCCTGCCAAGATGAGCCGAGCCCACGGGCCACGTCCTTCCTCCAAAGTTCTACCAGGCCGTGGGGTTTTCAGTTCTGGATATCTCAAGATCTTCCCAGAGTTTCATGAGCTTACATAGCACCCTCCAAACAGTGCTTTAAAACTAATTAAATTTATTGCTATATCCTAGTTCAAGCTTTAGAGAGGAAGATTATCATCAGCTAACTTGAAACCCCCAATTATTTCCTAATTCTCTTTCCATATACTACTACTACTATTACTACTACTACTAGTATACGTTTTTATTATTTGCCACTTAAAAATATGCCCTCCATGTACTCTCTTAAACATCTTTGTGCCGCACTCTTATCCTCACTGACCAGGGGACAGCAGGAGACCCCGAGGGGTCACCGAGCTGGCTCAAGGTCACACGGAGATTGGGCCCCTGGGCGCCTACACCCAGATCTCAAGCCGGGCCCTTCCTCTCACCTCCCTTATTTAGCCCTTGGCATCTCTCCTGTGACCAAAGAGGAAGAAGCAAGTTATAAATCACGGAGGAAAACATTTGCTTGGGAGACTCTACGGCCCAGGCCGATGTGGAGCGTGTGGGGAGGGCGGCCTTCCCGGCGCGGGGTGTTCTTTGTCCGCCGCTCCGGAGCGGGGACCTCGCTCGCTCCACCTCCACCTCCACCTCCACCTCCACCTCCACCGGCCCCGGCCCCGGGCGGCGGATTCCTCCGGGGCGGCCGCGCCCGCGCCCACGCCCCGCGGGGCGCATCCCCGCCCCGGGCGATCCTTATCTCCCGGCCGCGTGGGTCTGGGCTTCCCGCTCAGCGGGACCTGAGCCCGGGCAGCTGCCGGACTCCAGACATCTTTGCAGGAAGGGCAGCTAAAAAGCCCCTAGCCGCCCCTGGCCATCTGGCTCCTTCCCCTCGTCTTCGTTTCCCTGTGTCTCAAAGAAGTTGGCCCCAAAGTTTCAGGGTGTATGTGTGCGTGTGGGTGACATCCACAGGGTCCCCGTTTGGGGGTTCTGCGGCCCCCCCCCCCTCCCCAGTCTCCCTTTGCCAGACCCGCTCCAGGACCCGACCCCGCGGGGGCCGGGCCGGCGGGAGCAGGCGCCCACCCCGGGGTCCGGCACCGGGATCGGAGGGACATGTGGGGGGCGGAGGGGGGGTGCGTGGGGGCGGCGGACACGCAGGCTGGGTGACCCCAGCGTGGCCAGCCGCTGGCCAAAGGCGATTAGAAGGCTTAGGCCGGCGTGGACGTGTGAGCGAGCGCGAGACGCGGTGTGTGCGGGCGTCCCCAACCCCCACCTGTTTGAAATGGTTTCAAAAATGCCAAAAAGCCGGAGGAACCGCGCTCCAAAAGTTGCAAACAGTTGGAGCAAAACCAGTGCGCGTCCCCCTCGCTCCAAGGGGGCTGCGCTGCCTCCGAGGCCCGGGGAGAAAAGGAGGACTGAGAGGGGTGCAGGGAACGGGGCAGTTTGCCGCCTCCTCCCCCCCCGGAAGGTCGGTTTTAGGACCCAACGGGAAGCACGTTGGAATCTCTCCCTCCGGGAGGCCGGGAGGGGGCGGGCGGGCGGCCGCGGGGCGCATGCGCGCGCGTCTCCTCTCGCCGGCCGCCGCGCTCGGCGGCGCGGAATAGAATGAACTGTAACAAAACAAGCCGAGCCTTTGTATCTGCTTAAAGGGGCCGCGGGCGCTCCGCTCCGGCTCCCCCCGCCCGCCCGCCCGCCCGCCGGCGCCCTCCCCCCGCTCGGCGACGGCGTCTGCAGGGCTCCCGGCAACTGGCCGGACGGGCTCCCCGCACCTCCAGGAGCAGCCCGCCGGCGAGCGAGGCAGAGCCGGGCGGGAGGGGAGGAGGAGGCTCCGCGTTTCCAGGAGGCGAGGAAGGAAGGAAGGAAGGAGGGAAGGAAGGAGGAAGGAAGGGAAGAAGGCAGCGGCAGCGGCGCGGCGGCGGAGTGGACTCTGGTCCCGGAGCGCGGCCGGCGCCGGAGCGCGGACCGGGGCCGCCGGAATGCAGACAAAGCTCGCGGGCGCCGGTGCGGGGCTCGCCCGCGGGGCCGCCGGAAAGTTTGCTCCAGGATGGCTTGAGTGGCCGTGAGTGCGGAGCGAGCTGCCCGGTGCTCTCCCCGGCGCCCTTCGCAGGGGGATGCCCCTCCCGTGAGCCGGCGGCGGTGGGGGCACCTGTCTCTCACCGGGTTATTTTTGTTTTGTTTTGTTTTTGTTTTTTTGTTTTTTTTTGGGGGGGGGGTGGAGAGGAGGGGTGTAACTCGTCATGTCGAAAGTGATCCAGAAGAAGAACCACTGGACTAGCAAGGTTCACGAATGCACCGTGCCGCGGGGGCCCCAGGGCGAGCTGGGGGTGACGGTGCTGGGGGGCGCGGAGGACGGCGAGTTCCCCTACGTCGGAGCGGTGGCCGCGGCGGAGCGTCCTGGCGGCGGCGGCGGCGAGGGCCCGGGGCTGGGCGCCGGGGAGCTACTGCTGGAGGTGCAGGGCGTCCGGGTGTCCGGCCTGCCCCGCTACGACGTGCTGGGCGTCCTGGACAGCTGCAAGGAGGCCGTCACCTTCAAGGCCGTCCGACCAGGTGAGCGGGACGCGCCCCCGGGGGAGGCGGCCGGGCGCGGGGTGGCGGCCTGCGGAGCCTCCGCGCGCCCCCGCCCCGGGCACCTCGGTTTCCCGCTTTCTTCCTCCGGGCGCCGCGGAGCGGGGAGATCGAGGCCGCGCGCCCTGGGCGCCCGCCCTGGAGAAACAACGCACAAAGTTGTGTAGAGGTTGCGGGTTTGCTCACCTGCCTTGGGGAGAGGGGGCTGGATTGTGTCTGTTTGCCAACCTGTTATCTTGGCCACTGAGTGCGGCGGAGTTTCGTCTGAGCCTGGGGGACAGTCAGTTGCATGAGCCTGGGGGGCATTTGGGGAGCTGAGCCTGGGGGCCAGTTGGGGAGCTGAGCCTGGGGGCCAGTTGGGGAGCTGAGCCTGGGGCAAAGTGGAGGCTCTCCTGGCCCCTGGGGGAGCGTGGCCGCAGGCGCAGAGCTGTGAGCTTTTGCCACTAGTCTGTCCCGACCGGAGAGTGGGTGTGAGCGAGGGCAGGGCCTATGGGACCTTCTCCGTTAGCAAATCGTCTTTCCCCCATAACCTCCAGGTGGGTTGGGGTGCCGATGCTCCTGAGCCAGCCCCCTGAAGATCTGGCATTCACTCCACAGCTGGATGACGCACACGTGTCTCCTCCGGGTGGCTCAGCCCCAAGGCTGGGGGGCGGGGAGCCTGAGGAGGGAAAGGAGGGGGTAGTTCCACTTGGGGCCAATCAAGCCCAAGTTGGTGCTGCCCCTACCATGACGCCCATCGCCGCCCCGTCGCCCTCGGTGCAGCAGATAAGGATAGCTGTTACTTATTAACTTACTCCGCGCTGGACTCTGTAAAATGCTTTCCCTGCATTATCTTGTTCTGAGTCACAGGAATCCTTATAAACCCCATGCTGCAGATAAAGAAACTGGGATTGCCATCCCTTCAGTCACTTGCCCTCGGTCACACAGTTACCAAAGTGAGGGCCCGAGCCTTGGCTGTAGAGCCTCAAGCACCCAGGAGGGAGAGGTGGGAGCTGGCCCCTGGGGAGGGGAGAAGCTGACCTGTGAGGAGGGCGAGGGGGCAAATCCTGCCGGCTGGTGGGGAGTCCCTTGCTTGCTGGAGTTGGTGAGGGCGAGGGGTTGTCCAGCAGTGATTCCCCAAGGCACCCCTGGCACCACCGTGCCGGACGCAGTTCCTCTGCCACGAAAGCCCTGGAGGAGGTGGCAGAGTTGCGTGTGGTGAACATTCCCATGTGTGCTGCTGGTCCGGCGGGGCCACAGCAGCCTGAGGAGCTTGTCAGGGGAGGAGGGTGCTGGTCCTGCCAGGTTAACAGGCCTGTTCCGGGTGAGACAGGAGGGGGGGGTGTTGAGACAGGAGGGGGTCAGGCTGAGTAGACGGGCCTTTTAGCTTTGGGAGCTGAGGGGTGACAGTCTGGGAAGCACCTTCCTTTATGTCCCCTCCTTCTGGGCCACCTTCTCCAAGAAGCCCTGGAAGGACAGATCCTTCCTCTGAGGTCCCCGAGCCTGTACCCGGTAGTTTTTTCTTTGTTCTAAAGCTGAGTTAGAGCTCTTGCCTCATTTCCATACAAGGTAGTAAGTGCATTAAAGGAGAGAGTGCTTCATTCATTGCTTATCACCCAGGCTTTGCCGGAGGGCCAATTCCTGGCCTCGCCAAAGAATGTCTCCTTAGGTCCCCTTATCTGTAATCCTTATCTGTAAGCAGGCTTTTCTGAGGCTATTCCCTAAGCTAAGGAGCAAAAAGTTTGCCGAACTGTGCTTTGCACATTGTAAGTGTTCAGTAAAAATTAGCTATTATTGTCACATTTAAATTGAATTTGAGCGGCTGTTTATTTCTAAGGTTAGGTGTTAGTGTCAGTTACCTGGACTGTGAGTTGCTTGGTAGAACTGCAGAGGAAATACTCCGAGAAAGCATGTGAGGGGAGCAGCTACAGGTCTCAGTTCAGGGGCATTTAGGGAAAAGGGGTGCCATCCCTCTAGCTGGGGACCTGCAGGTGTCCGCTGGGTTCTGTGCGGGAGCTCGTTTCCAGTATCTAGACGCTGAGTGTGGCTGAACCTCTTCCGCGAGTTACCAGAGATCGCGGAGGCATTGTCCCAGGGCCGCCTCACCGTGGAACTCAGGAAGGGCCCGTCATATAATCACCTGTGTTTGGGTCAGACATCTCTTGGTTAGAAGAAGGTGACAGTGTCTCCAAGTGTTACGTTATCCCCTTCCCCCAGAACCAGCACAGGAATGCCCACAGCAGGGGCGTGTGCACATCTACTTGTCCTCCTCGTGGTGGGATAGAGGAAGGATGTGGATGGGGACACTTGAATGGCCTGGAATCCGCTACGAAATGGAAGCTGCTTCATGTGATAATTACACCGGCATAATTAGCTCTTTAACATCTTCATTACAGAAACATGGCACGAGAGAGCATTTCCCTGGTCTTATGATCCCTTTTTTATTTTGAGAATATGGTTTAAATTGTGCCAGGATTGCTCTTACTGGGCCTTTATTACTGTGTCTTAATTATATTAGGTAGGCTCATCATTGGTCCATGGAAAGGAAAACGTTATTTTTGTGTTGTCTGCACCCTGAGCTGGCCTCTCCCAGGGCCACGGGCCACTGTGGGTGCCTCTCTCAGCGCCACAGGCCACTGTGGGTGCTGTCTGTATGGACATGTCCCGGTCTTCTTGTGGAAGGAAATCCTGCTGCTTCTGCTTCATGGCCAGTCTCTGGAAACATGCACAGACCAAACTAGGCTGTACAAACGGTATTATGTGAAGCAGGACTGGGTTGTGAAGGAGTCAGTCTAAATGGATCTACCAGGTGGGAGTTAATTCATTTTAAAGGGAGAAATGCCTATAAATCTCACATCTATGTGCTATGTGAATGTTACTGTTATTTTTAATGTATGTATGTATTTATGTTTTTATTGACTTTAGAGCGTGAGAGTGGAAGGGAGAGGAAGGGAAAAACAGCTCCGCCACTTCCTGCATGCCCCTTACTGGGGAATGCCAGCAACCTGGGCATGTGCCCTGAATGGGAATCGAACCAGCAACCACTCAGTGCATGGGACAGTGTTCAGCCAAATGACCGACACTGGCCAGGGTTAAATAAATGGTTACACACACACACACACACACACACACACACACACACACGCTAATGATCTGGTGGTCGAAATTGTGTGAGTCCCGGAATCCCTCCCCAGGCGCCTCGGCTCAGAAAGAGTCCTGCAGCCACTGCCCCACCTCCGCCCCGGAAGCAGGACCCGGGAAGAGTCCTGTGGCCACTGCTGACGCCACCGCGGGAGGCGGGACCCAGAAAACCGCCCATGCCTCCGGACAGGTCCTCCAAAGTCGAGTCCCCACCCACCCGTGTGCGCCCATGTGCACACAGCCTCCTGCTGATCAGTCCTTACAGTGAGAGGGCGTCACAGCCATTAGCATATTAGCTCTTTATTATATGGCATATACACTGAGTGGCCAGGTTATTATGATCTCTGAACGCATAATAATCTGGCCACTCAGTGTGTGTGTGGCCATATATATATATATATATATATATATATATATATGAGCGGTTGGCTGGCCTGCCTGCTGGTCAAACTCCTGGTCGAGGGGACAGTTTGCATATTAGCCTTTTATTATATAGGTTTATACACTGAGGGGCCAGATTATTATGCGTTCAGAGATCATCATAATCTGGCCACATATAATAAAGCATATATGTATACTTTATGAGTATATATTACCTATAGTAAAATGCACACTCTTAGTTAAATTGTTTGCTGAGTTTTGACCATTGTATATGCTCATGTTATCTTCTCCAAGATCAGGATATAGGACCCCTGAAATTTCTGTCATGTGCCCTTCCAGTCAGTTCCCCCCCTCTGGAGGCAAAGGCTGTTCCATTTCTTTCGCCAGGAATTACTTTTGTCTGTTATTCAAATTCACACAAGTGAAATAATGCAGTATGTCCACTTTGTCCGCCTTTTTTCATGCAGCAAACATTTTGGAGATTTCACATTGTTGTGTACATCATTGTTGCTTTTTATTGTTGAGTAGCATTTCATTGTATACACATATCAGGTTCTTTATATTTTTGTTCATCTATGGACATTTGGACCATCTATCACTTTTTGACTACTGAATAATAGCTAGATGAATCAGAGCTCTTATACATGTTCTAGAAGCTCCACATTTTTGCTAATCTTTGATCTTGTCTGTTTTTTGAAGTTTAGCCATTCTTACGTATGCGGAAAAAGAAAAGACGTAATTAAGGAAACTTTGCTACCGGATGTAGCTGTCTCTATTAAGCTGGTCTTTATGAAGCACTTGCTTTGGAATGTGCCAGGCCCTTGGCTAAGCTAGTGCTTGGTGGGCATTTTGTTTTTTATTCCTCATAACTTAGCTGTCGGAAACTGAGGGCCAGAAAGTTCGGGTGGCTTTTCCGAGGGTCATACAAGCGGCAGAAGTAGAGCTGGAACCCAGCTGTGTTGGATTCCAAAACCTAAGCTCCTAGTCCTGGGTGAGTGGGTCTCAGTAGGGACCCCGACCAGTGGCATTGGTATCACCCAGGAACCTGGTCAGATTGCACATCCCTGTCCCCCCTGATGCTGAAGCTCCTGGGGTGCTAGTAACAATCCCCCGTGATTCTGATGCCTGCTAAGTATGGAGTACCACTGCTCTAGGGTATGGACCTACAGCAGGGGTGGGCAAACTTTTTGACTCGAGGGCCACAATGGGTTCTTAAACTGGACCGGAGGGCCGGAACAAAAGCAACCTGACCATGCTGGCACTCTCATCTTGGGCTGCTGGTGAAGGAGTGGAGGGGAGAGCAAGAGAACCCTCCGCTCTTTCGGCTCCGCGGGCCGGATAGAACAGCCGAACGGGCCAGATCCGGCCCCGGGGCCGTAGTTTGCCCACGGCTGACCTACAGTGGGAAATGGCAGCGGGTGAGGCAGGCAGGTGGTCTGGGGCCCAGGTCAGCCAGCGAGGCACCCTCTTTGGGCCCAAGTTTCTTCTTGCCAGACAAGAGAGGGTGTGCCCCTGCAGGTACTCAAAATGCGGCGATTCCACGAATAACTTTCAGACTTCAAAAGTTTAAAATGGTGTGATTGCAGTTTCCCAAACTGGTAATATTATAGGCTATGCGTACATATTTTTGTAGGTGAATTTTGTGGTTTTTGAAAATTACCCAGGAACCAAAACAGTCTCTCCACTTTTTTGTTGGTGTTTTTTTGAGACAAAATAGAGACAATAAATATGACACAATGTAGAAACCACACCACCACCACCTGGCCTGCCCTTCCTTCCCGGGAATGAGGGGATTATGACCACGGGCAGTTGCATGTAGCTCTCTGTGCCTTCCTGTGTTTTGTTTTGACGTTATGTGTTTATTTTGAACAATTGGAATATATTACAGTAGTTCTATAACAAAATTATGCTCTCGTCTTAAAACACAGTGCCTCGTCTCTCTTGGTTTCCCACCAAGTCTGCTTCAGGGTCTCAGGGCTTGCTTTTCCTCCCCAGGAAGGTGCAATTAAGGTCACAGGATTGACCTTCCCTGGTGTCCCTGCAGAGAGAACTTCCGCACGCCTCACCTGCGTGCACCCAGGCCCGGAGCAGGGGGCCTGGTGTGTAGCCTCACTGGAGGTGGGAAGAGCTGCGGGTGATCCATTTTCCCGGCAGTGTGTGCTGGCCTCGCACCCCCCTGACCCGCAGAGGACAGCTCCCGGGCCCCTCGTCACCCCTAATCTTGTTTGTGTCTTCATAGCCTTGTCCCATTTTCTTTTTCTTAAAAAAAAATCTTACTGATTTTTTACAGAGAGGAAAAGAGGAGAGGGATAGAGAGAGTTAGAAATATCGATGAGAGAGAATCATCGATCAGCTGCCTCCTGCACGCCCCCTACTGGGGATGTGCCCGCAACCAAGGTACATGCCCTTGACCGGAATTGAACTCGGGACCTTTCAGTCCACAGGCCGGCGCTCTATCCACTGAGCCAAACTGGTCAGGGTAGCCTTGTTCCATTTTCATAGTCTCGTTTCTTCTTTATTGTCTGTCTCCCCTCCCACTGGGATGTAAAATCCATGAAAACAAGTAGCTTTCCTCACTTATTCGCCCCTCCATCTGTCAGTAGTACCGGCAAACCATAGGTGCTCATGAAGATATTTTGGATGCATGAATGAATTTTCCAGTGTCGCTTCTTACGTAAGTGCAGACCAGACCACCTACAACGTATTTCCCTGTTATCTCTCTATTCATCTTTTATTTCCTCTCACTTAGGATCACTTCCTCATCGCCAGATCTTTCATTTAGCTGGTTCCCTGTGTCTAATAATTTAGACCCAGCTATAAATACACAAGTGTCTGATAGAGTTAATGAATTATATTTAATTATTTCTGCCTGTTGACTCTTGGAGTTTGCGTAGTGAACACTTAGATGTTCAGCAGGCAGGGCGGTGGGGGTGGTTCTGTTTTCAGTTGATGTGGGGCCTGCTCCCTGTTGAGATCTATAAGAGTGACCCTTTACCTCCATTTTCTTGTCACATTGTCTCTGTATAATTTTCCCAACCGCTAGCAAATCGGATCTTTGCTACAGAAAATCTGTTTTATGTCCTTTCTGGCTCTTAAATTGTGTTTTGTGTTTCTATGTCTTCTTGTCTTTTTTAACTTAAACTTTCAAAAGTCAACCTGTTTTTGTTTTTGGTGCCAGAAGACCACTCTCCGACGCGTATTTTTAGGTTATACTGTGGAACATTCCATAGTTTTAACAAAAAACAGTGCAAGGACAGGCAACCCAACTCATGCATCGTTTCCAGTGGCCACGCTTTGCCAATGGCCGTGGTATTTAAAAATAGACTAACTTGACTTTATGATGCAATGCATGCAGTTGGCTCACTGCGTTTGCTGGCATCCATTCCCAGCTGGTTTTAGAGGGCCGAATTGATGATATCCACCAAAGGGAATTAAGTGGTTTATAAGCGAAAACATTCTGACATCTCCGTACCACAAGGGTTTATAGGAAGGATGTTGCTTTATAAACGATGGTTATTTAATGCAAAACACCCGTCTCTGATGTTAGTGGTCTCTTCCTTGAGTTTGTATATATGTGTAACAGGATATACTGATTTTGTATACACTGAGAATAAAGGCTGTCAAATTTGTTAAGGACTGACATTCACATCCTAAGAAAGTAGGTTAGTGTGTTCCTGTCTGTCTTCATGTGGCTCATATGATGAGCTCCCTAACCTTGAAAAGTCCCTAATCAATCCTGGAGCTTTGCTGCGTGCATCCCTATGGCTGTCGGCATCCCATGGAGCATTTCGTATGGATTTGTATTGGTGTTTCCATAGCCGCACCCCCATGATGTCAAGGGCATGCCCGTCATACTGACTTCTGCTTCATAGTCAGGTGTCCTGGGAGCACCCACTGGGTTCTGGATGTCGTCTTTTCAGAAGGCACGTTGTGAAATTAGAAGATGTAACTTGAACAGAGTCTTCTATGATTGAATAAGCTTCTCCTTTTATAGCTAGGTAATTAAACAATGGAGTAACCCATTATTTATGATAATTTCCATAGTCTCTATCCCAGAGTGAAAGCCAGGTCCTTATAGGGACTGGCAGGACTGCCAGGATGTGGCCCAGGACATTGCTTCTCTGCCCTGTCCGGGCCTGCTGGTCTCCACGTGGGCATCTGGAAGGACTGCTTCCTCATGAACTTCAAGTGTCTTCCAAGTGTCACCTTCTCAACGACACCTTCTCTCACCTCATTACTTAAAACCATGACTCCACTGCCACTCTTCATGCCTTCTTCTCCTCGGCTTTATTGTACTCTGTAGGGTGTAAATAATTTCAGAATAAGTAAGCTCCTTGTTTTGTCTCTTCTTTCTAAAACATAAGCTCCGAGAGGGCAGGGCTGTGCTTGATCCTGTTCCCTACTGCCTCCCCAGCCCCAGGAAGAGTGCCTGGTACAGGGTAGTTGTTCAAGTATTTCTTTTTAAATATATTTTATTGATATTTTACAGAGAGGAAGGGAGAGAGATAGAGAGCTAGAAATGTCAATGAGAGAGAAACATTGACCAGCCGCCTCTTGCCCACCCCCTACCGGGGATGTGCCCACAACCAATGTACATGCCCTTGACCGGAATCGAACCTGGGACCTTTCAGTCCGCAGTCCGACGCTTTACCACTGAGCCACACCGGTTTAGGCTCAAGTATTTCTTGACATCCACTCTCAAATTTAGAATAAATCTCTGTCGGGCTCAGTTGCCTCTAACCATTCTGGTGTCTGAAAGTCTCTGGCAACTTGGGTATTTTGTGATGGATCCTGTTAGACTTGCTAAGGGTTTAACATTTGCAGTCTCTGGTTGGGGATAAGTACAGCTTAGCTGATTGATGTAGGAATGTTTTCAAAGACAGGGAGCACTGCTAGCCTGCTTCAGTTGGTCTTCATGTACGGATGTAGGGCAGCACGTGCAGAGCGTCAGCCTCACATGGACTGGGAGAGGTTCTTGGGGCACCGTCAGCTGTGCATAGACTCTCTCTGTGTCCATCTCCAGTGTCGGGAGAACGAGTTATGTAAGAGAATTACATTCCCACGGCTAAGGGGCGATCCCAGCATTGCTGCCTGCGGAGGCACGGTGGGCCTTTAATGGGACACAGTTGTGTCTTCCCCAGCAAGGCTAATCTTTCAGCCCATTATGAGATAAGATTCCAAGCTCTCTTTATGGACAGTGGCTTGATGGTGCAATTAAAAGGCAATTATGCCCTGATTGTAAGCCATGTTTCATAATTATTGCAATGCACGGTGTTAACAGGACTGCAGCATCGCTTGTAAAATCACCCACAAATATCAGTTCTCAGTGTTGTCGATTCAGAGGTTTGGACTCAGGCTGGCTGGGGTGGAAGGCAGGCTCTCCCTTTCCTTAGCTGGGTCACCCAGGGCGAGAGACTTCACCTCTTTATGCCAGGATGTCTCCCTCTGAAAACAGGGGTAGTGATGACTCCTTCTTCCAGGGGCTGATGGAAGACTAACGTGAGGTTTAAGTAAGCCTCAAGGCACAGGGCCACTGTTATTTGCATGTTCCCTGCCTGAACACACTTGGAAGAGAAGAATGTTGAGAGGTGGAGATGGTGAGATGGTGGTACACAGGTCCCTGGACAGCTTTTCAAGTCTGAAAAAACCCTCACTTTGCTGCGTGATTCAGTTGCTGCTTTTTAAAAAAGGTTGGGATTAGTTCAGACAAATGGAAGGAAACCTTTAGATCCCACCATGCATCGGTGGAGGTCTCAGTTGCTTGAACTTCTCCCACATTGTCGCTGGTGACAATTGATTCTCCTGATTGTCATCGGGCTGCAGGTTGCGGTAAGGCGGGAAGGAAGGCCAAGTCCTCTCCCCAATTCCTGGGCGGCCTGGGCAGCAAGGATGAGCCTGGAGAACACCACACCGAGGACCTTCCATCTCCCCGCCGCATCCCTGGGCTCCAGCTCCGGAGCGGTGGGAGGAGGTGGACTTGGTGTGGTGGGTTTGCAGTCAGACTGGCTGTGCTCCAGGCCAGGCTCCGCCACTTCCCAGCTGAGCCACTGTGGGCGCATTGACCTCCCAGAAGCTTGGCTGAAATGAGAACAATACTCACAGGGTGGTTGTGAGGGCAAAATGAGAAAATGTACGCAGAACACTCAGTCCTTTGCTTGGCACCTACGTAGTGCTTACCGAGATCCCTTCATGGTAGCGGCTGTGATAATTTTCATTGGAGAAATGGAGACTCCTCAGTGAGTTCCTCCCAAGGAGCGGTTCTTCTGGGGAAATTTGCCCCCCAGGGGACATCTGGCAATGTCTGGAAACAGTTTTGGTTAACAGCTGAGGGGAGGACGTGCTACTGGCATTTAGGGGGGAGCGGCCAGGGACGCTGTGGAACATGCGGAGCAGAGCCTGCGCCGGAGAGTTCAGAGCCCCGACAGCAGTGAGGCTGCGGTGAGAACCCGCTGTAAGGAAACACCTCATGGCTGAGCCTGGAAATCGGAATTCAGAGGGTGAACTGTTCATAACTACTATTGCTATATTTTTAATTTTTGTAATTAAAAAAAATTCTTTTTTTCCCAATTACAGTTTACATTCAATATTATTTGGTATTGGTTTCAAGTGTACAGCATAGTGGTAAGACAACCATATTACGTTACAAAGTGTTTCCCCCGATATTTCCAGTACTCACCTGGCACCGTACATAGTTATTACAATATTATTATTATTATTTAAAATATATTTTATTGATTTTTTACAGAGAGGAAGGGAGAGGGTTAGAGAGCTAGAAACATCGATGAGAGAGAAACATCGACCAGCTGCCTCCTGCACACCCCCTACTGGGGATGTGTCTGCAACCAACGTACATGCCCTTGACCGGAATCGAACCTGGGACCTTTCAGTTCACAGATCAATGCTCTATCCACTGAGCCAAAAACGGTTTTGGCATATTATAATATTATTACGGTAACAATATTTTTATGTTGTAGTTTTATATCCCTGTGACTGTTTTGTAACCACCAATCTGTTCTTCTGTTCTCAATCTCTTCACCTTTTACACCCAGTCTCCCTCCCCTCTCCCCTCTGGCCTCCATCTGCCTGTTCTCTGTTGATCCTCTGCCATGTCACTGACATAGGTTTTGGTTTCACCTGGGTAGATGGTGACATCCTATTTTAGCCATGAGAGAATTAGCCGGGGAGGTCAGGTGATTTATCCTGGCCCTCAGGCAGCTGACGCGGATGAGATTCAAGTTAGGATCCTGGTTCCAACATTCTTATCCTTGGTTTTGTCCAGACAAAGGAGCAGGTCTGGGCATCCGGTCTGAACCACCGGCAGCTGGGCTAGGGGGGAAGGCAGGCGTGTCTGACACGCTGGGTTGATGGGCTCTTCTGTATAACGGGTTTGGAGGAGGGAGGGAGGTGTAAACTGGCTGTGGCTGTAGATCCAGGGGTGGGAGAAGATAAAGCACAGAAAGCCCTGGGACAGGTGCATAGTAATGAAGAGGTGTTTGGTGCGTCCAGACTGGCTGAGGGTTAAAGTTGGGAAAGTTCATGCATAAACAAGTCAGTGGTGGCATCCGGTGGTCAGCTGCCCGTTAGGTAAGAGCTGAAACGGCTGCCTGGAAGTTGATTTAGTTTTGACTCAGTCAGGTACGGGGCAGTATTGTGTTGGTTTGGGCCCATGGCTGATACTGATGAAGTCTCCCTGCCTCCTCTTCCTCCCTCTCCGACCTGCTGTAATTTAATACATTCTGAGTTTTTCTCTTGTCAGTTTCTACATGAGAAAAGTCTTGATTCTGTGCCCCTTTCCTGTGGGAGTCAGAGTGGATGCACCTCTCTGAGGCTGCCCCTTTGCTTCCCGAGACAGCACGGCAGGTCAGGATCCCTCCCCCCTCTCAACCCCCCCCCCCCCCCCAAGACAGTCCTAGAAATACACCATTGACTCCAGCGTGCTTACCTGCCGAACGCAGAGCGGGCTGCCATATTTCTCAAGCAATCCTGCTCGTCCGCCTTCTGTTTCCTCTGATCTCCCTTACAACCCTGCCCATTCCTTCCTCTCTGCTCTCCTTTTTCTCCCAGGAACACCAGGATTTCAAGAGTCACCACAGTTTTGTCATTCTGATTTGCGGCTCTGGGTTATTGTACTTCCTGAATTTTTGAAGCCAGCATCCCTGTTTTTGAGCTTTTGTAATCTCTGTCTTCTGTCGGTGTTCAACGAGTATCTGTTGCATTGAATTCTTTTGAGGGTAACGAGTAGGCATAACTTTTAAATAAAATAAAAAAAAATTCTCGCCTAAGATCTTGTTGGCTGGAAAACCCATGGCTTATTTTTAAGGCACATTAAATATACTTACCCATATGTCTGGCTTTCCCGTGATGATTTAACATGGTTGTCTGCCAGTTGTTGTAGCATTTTGAACTGTAGAGAAAATATTGAGTTAATTGTGTTGAAGGTCGCAGAGGGCCTTTATTCTGACCAGATGTGTTCAGTGATTGAACCTATTGCTTATGTAATGTGGCCACGGAAGGCATCACTTGGGCTTGATTTAAATAGAGTCAGTTTTTACCACCTGGATTCTTGGCCCAGCTTTAGAATTTACATCTGAGAGGAGAGCCTGTTCATTTCCTCCTCAGCTACCACCAGCCTGCTGAAGTCTGTGCGACTGGGTTAGAAACTCAACACTCAAGGTCAAGTTGTTAAGAAAGAACTTGGAGCAGGTTTTTTATTTTTTTATTTTTACTGATTTTTATTTTTATTTTTAAAGCATAGGCATCTAGGTTTTGGTTTCTGATCTTTTAAAAACTCAAGTAGTTTTGTGATTGTGTATGGCTGTCAGTCGCTGCCCATCGTTGGTCTGTGCTTTTACAGCTTGTTTTTCCTGGTGAAATTTAGTTTTGTCCCTGCATTTAAACAGTGTGTGCAATATAGAAAGATGTGAATATAAGAGAAAAATGTATCCACATTGCTCATTCACTGCAGAGAGATACACATTGTTAACCATATATATACTAGAGGCCCAGTGCATGAAATTCATGCACGGGCGGGGGTGTGTGTGTGTCCCTCAGCCCAGCCTGCACCCTCTCCAATCTGGGACCCTTTGAGGAATATCTGACTGTCACTGGTGGGATATGGCCTAAATGGGCAGTCAGACATCCCTCTCATAATCCAGGACTGCTGGCTTGCAACTGCTAGCCTGCTTGCCTGCCTGATTGCCCCTAACCTTTCTGCTTTCCAGCTTGATCACGCCTAACCACTCCCCTGCGAGCCTGATCGAAGCCTAACCACTCCCCTGCCGGCCTGATTGCCCCTAACTGCTGACCTGGTCACCCCCAACTGCCTTTCCCTGCAGGCCTGGTCACCCCTAACTTTCCATTCCTGCAAGCCTGGTTCCCTCCCAACTGCCCTCCCCTGCTGGTCTGGTTACCCCCAATTGTCCTCCTCTGCAGGCCTAGTCACCCCCAACTGCCCTCCCCTGCTGGGCATCTTGTGTCCACATGGGAGTGGCCATCTTTGACCACATGGAGGCAGCCATCTTATGTGTTGGAGTGATCGTCAATTTGCATATTACCTATTTTTTTATATAGGATATATATTTATACACACACACACACACACACACATATATATATATATATATATATAATATACAAACATATGGTTTTTATAGACTTTTTAAGGGTCTTTTTCTTATGAAAAAAGGAACATACAATACATACTTTGTGCCTAACAATATATCATGGATATTTTTTTCTTCACTCTCTATATATCTACTTTATCATTACACTCTTTTGGCTGTATTATAATGCATTAAACATGCTTCGGTTGTATTATAATATATTAAACCATTGTAATCTACTTAATAAATTAAAGGATGGACAGTTAGGCTGCTCTCAGTTTTCAGTTTTTCACACACATTGATGAGTACTCTTATACACAGATTTTAGTGAACTTCTTCAGATCGGTGTCTAGAATTCTTGGTGGATGTGAATTTTATCTTTTTAAGACTGAACAGCTACCACTGTGGTGCTCTTCAGAGAGCATGTTAGCTTCTACCCGTGCAACTTATATGGGAGAGTCCTGTATTTCTTCACTTACCTCAGTTATAACAGATACTGCCTAGCACTGGAATTGTTTATGAGAGTCATCACAAACTCAGTACTGAGTAGGTATTTGAAAAGACATTAGGGAGTGGTGGGGACTGGGTGAATGGGAAGAGCATGTCTTGGTCAAAGGGAGCAGTTGACACTGAGCTTCAGCTTACTGCTGTCACATGAAACATTGGCTCAGTGTTGCCAGGTTGCTCAAGTTTTCAAGAGAATCTAGAAGCTTGAATTTGTTAAAAAAAAACACACACAAAAAACAAAAAAACAACCCGCCAACCTCGCCATTTTAAAAATGTTGGTTCAAAGTCATTTCAAAAGCATGGACGAACCAAACAGAACACATCTGGGAGCCATATTTGGTCCTCGGGCGACCCGTTTGCAACCTCTTATTTATGCATTTGTCTCTCCCTTGATGTCGCTCACACTTCATCCCTTTAATTACAGTGGTCACATTTCTTACCCCCGTCTGTATTCTCAGGGCCCAGACACTGACCGACGCGCAGGGAGGGTCTGTAAATGTGCGTCAGAGTGGATAGTCAGTACCGGAAGTGGTCTGGTTTGTCACGTTAGTCCATGTTAGTTCATGTGGGACTTACCTGGTGACAGCACCTCCATTCTAATTGTGAGGAGCTGGGGAGAGGGTATATTTTTTTTTTCTTTTAAATAAATCTTTATTGTTCATATTATTACAAATGTCCCTCATCCCCCCCCCCCCCCGCATTGCTCCCCTACACCAAGTTTCCATTCAATTCTCTGCCCTTTCCCCATCACCCATTGTCCTCATCCATAGGTGCAGTTTATGTTCAGTCTCTTCCCACCTCGCTCTACTCCCCATTTCCCCAAGAATCATCAGTCCACTCCCCTTCCATACCTCTGATTCTATTATATTCACCAGTTAATATTGTTCATCATGATTTTTACTTCTCTTGGTTTTTAGAGTCACTTGTTGATAGTTACATGTTTGTTCATAAATTTTATCTTTATTTTCTTCCTCTTCCTAAAGAACCCCTTTCAGCAACTCATATAATTCTGGCTTGGCAGTGATGAATTCCTTTAGCTTAAATTTATTTGTGAAGCTCTTTATCTGGCCTTCGATTCTGAGTGATAGCTTTGCTGGGTAGAGTATTTTTGGCTGTAGGTTCTTGTTATTCATCACCTTGAATATTTCTTGCCATTCCCGTCTGGCCTGCATGGTTTCTGTTGAGAAATCAGCTGACAGTCGTATTGGTGCCCCTTTATAGGTAACTACCTGCTTTTGTCTTGCTGCTTTTAATATTCTCTCTTTGTCTTTAGCTCTTGGAATTTTAATTATGATGTGTCTTGGTGTGGTTCTTTTTGGATTCCTTTTGTTTGGGGTTCTGTGTGCTTCCTGTACGTGTAAGTCTATTTCTTTCCCCAGGTGGGGGAAGTTTTCTGTCACTATTTCTTTCAATATGTTTTCGGTATCTTGCTCTCCGTCATCTTCTGGGATGCCCATAATTCTGATGTTGGTTCGCTTGAAGTTGTCCCAGAGGTTTCTTACATTATCTTCAACTTTCTGGATTCTCTTGTCTTCTTGCTTCTGTGGAGGAGTGTCCTCTGGCTCTTTGTGTTGCAAATCTTGGACTTGATTCTTGCAATCTTCCAATCTGTTTTTAGGACTCTGTATAATATTATTTATTTCAGAGATTGTATTCTTTATTTCTAGTTGACCCTTCATTATTTCTTGTTGATCCCTTATCATATCCTCATAGGTCTCATTTATTTTATCGGCCTTTTCTAAGAGATTGTTGAACAGCCTTATAAGCGTGGCTTTGAACTCTATATCCAGTTGCTTTTTGTCCTCCATTTCTTTCGTTTGTGATCTGATTCCTCGTTTTGGCATTTTCGCTGCTTCCCTGAGTTGGTAGGTTGGGAGGATCAGCTGTGTCTATGCCAGGAGACAACCTTATTCCACTAGACTTGGAAACTTGCAAAAGCCTCTCAGAGTTCAGCTTGGATGGGGCAGTTTCAGGGTGGAGCCTACAGCCTTGGCTTCCGGTTAGCCCCGCCCTCGGAGGTTCCTAAGTCTCAGTGTCCCTCAGTGTCCTTTGGTACTCGCTGCAAGCACCTCTGAGAGAAAGGCACCCTAGAGCTCCGCCCGCTACCAGACAGTGTAGTCTCTCCCCCAACAAGCCCACAACTGGGGTTCAGAGCAGTTGGAAGTGGGGTTAAGAACAGTCCGGAGCTTATGTCTCCTTCCCGCTAGGGCGATCTCGCGGCCCAAACAACAGTCTGTCCTCTGTGCGCGCAATGTGCGCGACTCAGGGGCTCTGCTTTTCGCTGTTCCCCTAAGCTTCTGTCTTACAGCCCAGATTCCCTCTGTATGAGGCTGGAGCCCGAGGGTCTTGCCCAGGGCTGGGGTTCAGTGCAGTCAGAACTGGGGCTCAGCACAGTCCTGAGCTTTTGAGTCCTTCCCGCTGGGGCAATTCAGCAGCTCAGCGAACAGTCCCTCCTCTGCACGCAATGTGCGCGACTCCGGGGCTCTGCCTTTCTTGCCGCTCCGCTGAGCTTCCGCCTTACAGCCCAGATTCCCTCTGTATGAGCCTGGACCCCAGGGTCTCGCCCAGAACTGGGGTTCAGTGCAGTCGGAGTTGGGGTTCAGCACGGTCCGGAGCTTTTAGGTATCTCCTTCCCGCTAGGGAACGCCAGCCAGGCACTCAGCCGCCCCTCCTCTCCGGCTCCGTCCTCTCCCCGCGCACAAGGTGCCTCCGTACCTTAAGCTTTTACAGCTCCTCTGGTTTTCCTTCTGGTTTTCTCTTTCCTTCTAGTTGTAGAATTCCCAGTCAGTCAACTTTCCTGTAGTTCTGGATAGTGTCCACTCTATATTTTAGTTGTATTTTTTGAAATTGTTGAGTGCGGCTGCAGTTAGGCTTTTACCTCTGCCGCCATCTTGTTGTCTCTCTCGAGAGGGTATATTTTGACAGCTGATCATAATTCATGGTTCCGGTCTGCTGACTCTTAGAACTGTGTGTAAGATAGCATCTTGATGATGACATTTATAATATATATATATATATATATATATATATATATATATATATATATTCATTCTCTGCTTTTAACTGATTATACTGTGAAATATGTGGTCTTAACAAATAAAAGAATGAATGAACTTTATGTAAATCTTTTAGGGAGGTTTGGTTTTACATATAGCTGGGAAGTGCCTGATATCACGACTTGTTTGGACGTTCTACAGGTAAATAAGGACCCTAACCTTTATTCCAAGAGTGGAAGCTTTCTGAACATGATTAACCTCTAAGACCAGTGGCCATCTGTTTTTCAGGGACAGTGTCAAAGGTAGTTTTTTATTTTTTATTTTTTTTATTGATATTTTTACAGAGAGGAAGGGAGAGAGATAGAGAGCTAGAAACGTCGATGAGAGAGAAACATCGACCAACTGCCTCCTGCACACCCCCTACCGGGGATGTGCCTGCAACCAATGTACATGCCCTTGGCCGGAATCGAACCCGGGACCCTTCAGTCCGCAGACCGACACTCTACCGCTGAGCCAAACCGGTTTCGGCTCAAAGGTAGTTTTGTTTTTTGAAAAACCAATGCAGCCCTTTTGGCTTTCTTGCCGAGTCATGGATTGCTCTGCATATCCATGTTGGGTGCGGGGCCTGCACAGCAGGGTGGGGGAAGGGACTCCGGTAATTCAGAGAAGAAGGTAAGTCAGTGCAATTTTCTGTCAAGGAGCCAGGCAAGGAAGGGCCTCCATAGAATGAAGACTATGCCCTTGGCAGTAGAAGCTCAACATGGAGTTCGTGTTTTGCTAGGTTTGGGTTTGGACTGTGTTTCTGTTCTCCTGGAGAACATCTCAGTAGGCTGTGTAGGAGCCCAGAGCTTAGATGGGACGTTCTGTGTGTAATTAGGACTTTGGATGTGAGATAAGACCCAGGACAGTTTTCAAGTTTCAACAACTGTATGTCCTGATCCACTTCCTTCTTTATTATAATCACTTCTGGGGCACCCACAATTCCCCTGAGTTGGCATGAACTTTGGCTTCTGTTTCTTTAAAATGCTTAAGGATAAGATGTAGCAGGAAAGGCCTGTATTCCATGGTGTTTCAGAATGGGCAATCCTTGGTAAAATTCCTGGGCTTTGGTGTTTGGTAAAGAGGAGAGTGCAGCCACAGTGAGCCATGCCGAGTCGAGTGCAAAGCCCCGGCTAAGCATCTCCGTGTGCGGATGAGAATTCTTTAGAAAGCACAGAATGTTCTCTCTACATTCGCATAGTGCACAAATCTCATTATCCAGAAGAGAGAAGTCAGAGAGAGAGGATGCCCAGCAAGGAAAAAATTCATGTAGCCGTTGTCTATTTTTGTCTCTCCAAGTCTGTGGGGAAATACTGCCACCAGTAAGAAAAGGCCTGGCTTTCCTGAGCAGTGTGACTCTTCCCGAGGTTCATGTTAGCTCAACGTGGGAGCTCGAGCAATTCTGGGTGAAATAATTATCTCCTGGGAAGGTGACTGTGGGAAGGCATTAATGGGAATGTGAGAGCTGGTTACCATTGGAGTCCTTTTTGGTGGAAGGAGCCTGTCTGATTTAATAAAACATGGCGGTGAGCCACCCTATCGCCAGAGTTCCTGAGGGGCAGAGGTGCTCTGAAGAGGCCGAGGGACCTCTGGGCCCTGCGCACCGGTCACCAGGCACGCCCTCACCCTCACCGGCCGGCTGCCGGCAGCTTGCAGGCAGAGCTGCTCGGAGAAAGCCATCGGCTTTGGAAATAGGGGCCCACAGGTTGAGTTTGCATGAAAGGAAAGTGCCTCAGAATTACCCGGGAGAATTTTCGGGATGTGGAGGTGACTTCATTAGTGGTGCTGACTCATGTCTCCCTGCCTAGCCCAGCCCGATGCCCCAACCCCAGAGAATGGTCCAAAATAGCCGCTGATTCAGAATCACCGAGGTACTCATGAAATATGGGGATCACCAGGCCCCAGTCCAGATCTCGTGATCAGAATCCTAGGCCGTAGGCCCTGTGACCCCACCAGTGTTTTAAAAAGTTCTGGCTGATTGTGGGAAGTCCTAAAACACTGGCCTTTTCCATTCTAGTTACCTAGTAAAGGATGGTAGCAGACCCCACTCTGTATTTGAATGAACACTGATTGCAGGAGGGAGTAAAGGACAGAATGATTATCTAGTAGTAATTGATTTGAGCTACTAGTTCTAGGGTGGCAAATACTGGGTGTGTGCAGGTGGAAGGTCAGGCTCTTGCTTCCGGATCCTGGCATTAGTCTGATAATCCCGAGGGACCGTAAGCACCGCACTTTCCTTTTTAAAATAGCAAAGGTGCTCTGGGGGAAAGACAGTATGTGCGACAGAACATCCTCAGTAACGGGAGTGTTCTTCAGCTGCTCTGTTCACCATTTTATCCACTAGCTGCATGTGGAGACCGAGTACTTCTATTGTGGCTAGTGTTAGCCACACTAGGAAAACGAAAATTTTCCTTTTATTTAGTTTTAGTTAGTTTACATGTAACTCTTAAGTAGACACATCTATCAGATTGAACAGCACAGGAGACAGTGCCACTACACGCGGTGAGGACAGTCATAGTTCTTTGGTGCCATATTTACCGGCTCCATGAAGAAGAGGATGGAGTGACACTTTGGGTTGATCCTTGTTAAAAGTGAAAGCGTGGAGTAGTTTTTAAGTGTCCTTTTTACCTTTTTTACTAATATGTCCCCTGGTGACAGTTTCCTTTAACTGTCTTTCTTAATCAGAAGCTCAGTGAGTGGCAGTAGGCTGCTTCTCCCAAAACAGAGTAGTTTATATGGAGCAGATATGTTTCATGGGACGAGGCATGACGCTGTTCCCATGGCCTGCTCTGTCTCCAGCAGCTGATATAATGGGTGAATGAATAAATGATTTCACTTTGAGTATTTTGTACAGAGAGGGAGAGTCTAGGTTACCTTTGTGTTGCACAAACTATTTACCTTGATGTTTTTGGTTACAAGTAATAAAAAGCAACTTACATGGCTAAAACAACTAGGGATTAGCTGATGCGTGTAACTAAGACGGCGAGAAGAAAGAGGGAGCTGCAGGTAGGGTTTGCTCAGGACACGGGTTTGCTTCAGAACTGCTATTAGCCCATATGATGCCTTTGCTCAAACCAGAAAGCATATATTTTCTGGGCAGACCAACCCAACATGGCCTGCAGAGCAGAGCTGGGCAGGAATTTGGCTCATATTCGCCACCTGTAAGAACTTTGGTATTATATGTTCATAACCTAGGGACAGTCTTGGTCTTCTCAGTGCTCCACTCTTCACTTTGCTGGCTTTGGCCTCAGCATGGCCTCTGTTGTTTGCAGCATTCACCTGCAGTTGGCGGGGGTTGTGGGGGAGTCAGTCCTCATCTGGGCCATGCCACTGTTTCAGTGGGGAGACATGTAGGTGCTGTCAAGAAGGGAGAAGCCATGGGATGGATGCTAGTGAATGAGGCCTAATTCTTGTACCTGCCCCCAAGGTGATGGTGAATTTAGAGGGAGTCAGACTGGACAAAGGCCATGGGACTTTCAATCGTGATTGAGTACAGATGAGGTCAGGACAGAGTCTTTGGGCGTGAGTATAGTTGTTGATGGATTCAAGAACAGTAACAGCAACATTTTCGGTCCCTTTGTTATTGTAGCCCTGCTTGGGCTGCCACAACAAAAGGCCGCCGACTGGAAGAACAGACGTGCTTTCACAGTTCCGGCCTAGAAGTTCATGATCCAGGTGATGGCAGATTTCAGTTCTTGGTGAGGGCTCTCTTTCTGGCTTGCAGATGGCTGCTTTTTTATCTTTGGCGTTTCTTCTTCTAAGTGTACTGATTTTACTTATTGGATTATGGCCCCTCCTAGGACCGCATTTAACCCTGGTTACGTCCTTTAAGGCCCCATCTCAAACAATAGCCACAGTGGGGGTTATCGATTCAATATGTGGACTTGGTGGTGGTTGGAGGGGGAGCACAAATATTCAGTCAATGACAACAGCCATTATCTTGTTTTTCTTCACGGTGGCTTTTGAAGTGGATACTGTTTTACTGATGAAAAAACAAGCTTCGATGAAGTAATTTGCCCCTCAGAACAGCTAATAAGCAGTGCTTCTAACTCCAGAACCTGTGCTGCTAAACATTATTTAAGACCAGAAGTTTCTAACCCAGCTGATTTTGCTCCCATTCTCCACCCGAATCAGGCAAGTCTGAAGACAGTGTTGGTTGTTACAGCTGGGGAGGGGCCACAATGCCTGGGACAGTCCCCCATAACAAGGAATTATGTGGCCCCAGATGTCAGTAGAACCAAGATTTCGAAACCCTGTTCTAGACTTGTGTGACCTTCTCGTGGAACCACCTCCTCCAGTCACTCACCTCTCCTTTCATGTTAACATGCACCACCTGAATCTGAAGTTATTTATTCTGTCCCACTGGAGTGCAATTACCTTGAGGACAGGAACCTGAGTCCGTGTACTTGTTATTATTGTGGCTCGGCAGTACCTGGCACCTGGCAGTGAGCAGCATAAACATTTGTCAAATGAATGAATGCATGAGTACATGAGCCAACCAAGCCAAATGGTTTCCTTCTCGTGGTGGGTAGGTGTTACCATATATGGGCCTGGCTCAGGGGGAAGATACGAAAATAGCTAGAAGCATTGACCGGTGCTGTTATCTACGGGGACACACTGAAAGGGCAGAGAGAAGAGCAGACAGCTTTTTGGTCTGCTGGCCGACCTCGACTAGCAGTGACTTGAAGAGGAGAAAGGGAGATAAGTCACCAGGACCAGCCTGTGTTGTGCAGAGTGAGGTGAGACGGAGCTTGAGTAGCTGATTAAGACCCTGAGCACTCCGGATGCGGGATGCGGGGCGATGCAAAGATATGCAAAGATAACCACTCCCGAGTGGCCACCAGAGGCGGTAGCAGGTACACCCGGAGGCCTGGCCACAGTGAACCCGGAGAGCTAAGTGGTCACTGTGGGCTGCCCTCATTTCAGTTCCGGCGCCCCCCTGCCAGCTGTGTGACCTTGGCACTTGGCTTCTCTGTGCCTCTGTTTTTTCATCTGTAAGAAGTGAGATCTGACTGGAGGCCACACAGCTCTGTAATGCATTTTGGGTTCAGACTGGCATGCCCTGCGTGGGGGTGGAGAGGGGCATGGGTGCCGTCTTTAGGGAGAGCGCCACATGCTGTTCCCGGATATATAGTCTGTGGAGGAGCATCATCTGCTTTGGTACAGACATCACCACCACCCATTCGCCAAAACTTTTTCTTCATCCCAAATTCTCTACCCAATAAATACTCCTCCCCACCACCCCACTCCCTGGAGACCACCATCTTCCTTCCTGCCTTGCCTGTAATTCAGACTGTAAATGCTCATGTAAGTGGATCAGACAGTATTTGTCCTTTTCTGGCCATTATGTCACTTAATAGAATGTCTTCAAGGTTCTTCCATGCTGTGGCACACGTCAGATTGTCTTCCTTCTAAAGGCTGACATATTTTGTTTATCTGTTCATTCGCCGATGGACGTTTGGGTCTCCACCTTTTCTGTTTGAGTTTTGTCTTCCTTCTCCCTCAGAAGCAGGTGCAGTCAGTTTTCTTGCTGTCCTGGCCTCTTCCCTTAAGCTTTGCTTTGCCCTTTCAGGTCTCTCGGGAGCACCACCTGCCCAGTGTCTGTAGCTCTGAGGATGGGGAATGTTTCCTCGTCATCTCTTTGGCGCTTAGAGCCGTTGGCTCAGGGCGTGCATGTCAGTCATCTGGTCTTAGGGGCTTCAGTTGTACCATCAACTTGGACCTGGCCAACATTCCATCTTTCTAGGTTCAAGGCCATATGATCAGTAGTTATGCTCACCAGCTTTGCCTTTCAAGTAATCCGGGCTCAAATCCAGTCCCACTGCTCACCTGCTCTGGACCTTGGGTGGGTGACCTTCCTGCGACACAGTGATAAGAATACGCACCTTGTATGGACTAAGGAAATGTTGCAGTGAGATTCTCAGCGTGGGACGTAGAGCAGAGGCAGTGTTGAATCAATGATGCCTATTGTTGCATTAGATTTGTCGGTTTTCCTCTTTGGAATCTGATAACTTTTGATTTCAGGTTAGTGGCGGAGCTGATTGGCTGTGTAAATGATTCAAAACATTCCTGTGTAGTACTCTGGGTTTTATCTTCCGTCCTGGCACTATTACTTTCTCTTAGATATTATGGAGTTGAATTTCTTGGACCAAATTATATGAAGCAGATTTGATAGAAACACATTCTAAGTTATCTGTATCAGTTCATGTTATTTTCGTTAGATCTCTTACTTGAGGTCCCCATTGAATCACCACCGTGTAGGAAGCCACAGATGATGGCAGCACAATTAGAAGGTTCTGGAGTCTGTGGGATTCTGGAATGATTGGTGTAAAGACAGGAGAGGCAAATGCACACAGGCATTCTGCAGTGACCTCCGTGCCGGGGCAGGTGCATGGCTGCTCAGCCTTTTTCAGTGGATTGTTACAGCTGAGAATGAGGTCAGAAAGGAGCTGCTACACATTCACTGCTTATAAAAGTCATGTGTGCTTTTCTTTCATTGACTCCTTCCTGTGTGCTCTGCTTTGCTGAAAGTGCTCTATATTTTATTTCGTTTACTCCTCAAACAACTCTGTGAAGTGGAGATGCTATCCTTTTCCATTTTGCAGAAGAAATCGAGGCTCAGAGAAGTTACTTCCTGCCCCTGCCGTTCACAGCAGAGCCGGACACAAACAGGTGCGGCCAGCGCCGGGCGGGGTTGGTGTGTGGGCTCCTAGTGATGAGCCAATGGCCGTCTCTGGGATCGGCAGAGCCAGGTCTTGGATGCCACGTCCCGCGCTGCTGGTGACTTACCACGGCTGTCTTCCTGTGCCAGTTAGTCCATGTCCACTCTGTCTTCCTCTGACATTTCCCCAAACCAGTTCGGAGAAGCTCTGCAAGTGATGCGACACAGGAGGGTGTCTGTCGTGGGGAGACATGATGCTTACTGGCAGTCCCATATGTTTAAAATTTTATTTTTATTTTAAAATATATATTTATATTGGTTTCAGAGAGGAAGGGAGAGGGACAGAGAGATAGAAACATCAAGGATGAGAATCACTGATAGGCTGCCTCCTGCACGCCCCACACTGGGGATCAAGCCTACAACCCGAGCATGTGCCCTGACCGGGAATCGAACCATGACGTCCTGGTTCATAGGTGGAAGCCCAACCACTGAGCCACGCCAGTTGGGCTGAGAGTCCCATTTTATTTCTACTTTCAAGTCATCCAGGACTCTGCCATTTTATGATGCCCGTGCCTCAGTTTCTCCCTCTGTAGAAAGCATGCTGTGCCATGTTTATGGATGGGAGACAAACTGTAGGAATGCAGGGAGGTTGCTCATTGCAGCCCCCGGAGGACATGGTGTGTGCTGGCCGGGAGCCAGCAGTGTGCCGGGGACCGAGTTTGCAGCATGGCTGTGGGGCTGGAAGTTCCTGACTTGTGGGCATGTGCAAGGCTCACTCTGAACCATTCCCCACGTTGTCAGAGTGCCCAGTCGTGCTTCCGGTCTCGGGCAGCATACTGCTGTGGGACTGTGGGACTGTGGACTGTGGGACTGTGGACTGTGGACTGTGGGACTGTGGAATGTGGACTGTGGGACTGTGGACTGTGGACTGTGGGACTGTGGACTGTGGACTGTGGGACTGTGGGACTGTGGGACTGTGGGACTGTGGGGCTGTGGGACTGTAGGACTGGGGGGCTGTGGGGCTGTGGGACTGTGATTTTGGCCCCGAAGGCTACAGGGTGGATTAAGTCCAGGATCCACTGGGCCGGAAGGACCTTGGTATAGCCGACCTTGGGGACCTGGACTTGAATCTCTACGATTGTTTCATCTGACTCTGCCCTCAGTACTCATTATATTTTTAAAGTAAATACGGGGTGGGCAAAAATAGGTTTACAATTCACATGGATTAATAATTAATAAATAATTATTTATTAATAAATAATTAATTAATAATTAATTAATAAATAATTATTAATTTAATAATTATTTATTAATTATTGATAAATAAATAATTATTTATCAATAATTAATAAATAATAATTCAAGAATAAAGTCTGTGTTTCACCTACCCACAACTACCTGGCGTCCTTGGTGGGAGCTGTGCGGGCGGGGTGAGCAGGGGGCGGCATCCCTGCGTAGCCATTGCATCGAGTCGCAGCATTTTCACCTCGAAACTCCAGCCTGCGCCCATGCAAAGGCATTTGTATTTTTAAAAAGATTCTGTACGTGACACTCGGTTTGGGGACTCTGTCCACTTCTCTCTCCCACGTAGTGTCTGATGCAGAATGTGCTCTGACTCAGGCAGGCCTGGATCTGGACGAGCCGAGACCTAGAGCGGGGGAAGTGCTGGTGCACCTGGCCCAGCCGAATGCAGTGGAGGAGGGACACGCAGGCGGGACGGGAATGAGACAGCGTGCCTCTTTATCAGCCTGGCAGGAACTCACCGGTGTTCATTACCTATCGGTCTTGATAAGGCTTGTAAAACCTTTTTTGGAGAGCATTTGGGAAGAATCCATCAAAAATGGTAGCATTTTCGCCCGGCGTTCCCACCATTAGAAACCCATTCTCTGCAAACACTCCAGCCCATACAAGATGGATGCAGAGCTGTGCTCTCTATAGCATTGCTCACAATGACAGAAATATAAACTTGACATATTGGCTATGGGGGGTGGAAAAATCATGGCAGCCCCCTACAGTGGCACATTCTGCAGTCAGTCACAAAGAACGAGGTTGATCACTCCGCCTTGACACGTAAGCATCTCGTGAAATAGGTGTTACATTAAAGAAGTGGGAGGCAGAACAGCCGCTGGGTGCCGACCTGGGTGTGCGGTGTGCTGCGGGAATCTGCTCCCCTCTGAGCAGGGGCCCGGATGCTCAGTGTGTCTGAGAAACACCTGGTCACACCTGCTGTCCTGGCCTAATAATTAATTAATAGCGCCCCACCCGGGCTTCCGCGTCCTACTTTGGACGATGGATCGTGTGGTTGCCGCACCGTCCTCTGAGGACCGGAACTGGGACAGGAGTAATGGGAACCCGCTGTCACACATGTGACTCGTGGTGTCGCTTACAGCGGACACACGTTATTTCTGCAAGGTACCCTGGGTAGTAGAGCCCTGCTGCATTACGGAGTGGGTCACCGCTGGGCCACCCGCATGGTCATCGCGAAGGAAGAAGTTACCGTTTTTTTTGTTTTTGTTTTTTGGGGTCAGATATCAAAGCATGTACTTTGTTCTACTTCAGTAAGTCTTCACTTAACTCGTTTGTTAAGATACTGCCCGAGGAAACTGCTTCCCATTCAACACTCACATGCCTTTTTAAAGACCTAGTGGGGATTTTTGTGTTTCCTTTTTTCATTTGGCTCCCAGGTCACTGTATTGAAATTCCCCTTTAGAAAAACAACACACCTTTTAATAAACGTAGGACTTATGGCCTGCCCCACCCCCAGTTCCTCACACATAAATTTAGACACAATAGGAATCAAAATTATTAAGTGAGCTACATGCAAACTGTTGACCTAGAGTGGGCTTTGGAGTTGGCTGGGTTCCTCTTTTCTTCGCTTCCCAGTAAGTCCTGGAGGAAATGGGGGTGGGGGAGGGGTGGGACACAGCAGCAGTTAAAAAATAGCGGTGATTCAGACTGACCAGACGTCACCGACACCTTTGCTGAGCCAGGCACTGTGTAGGTGATTTATCCTCTGTCAGCTCATTTATCCTTAAACTCTTGAAGAGTATTATCAGTCCCATTTTATACATGTGGAAAGCGAGGCTCAGCAAAGCTAAGTACCATCCCCAGGAACTTGGGATTCAAATCAAGTTTCTTTGATTTGGAATTTTAGTGCCCAATGCAGGCCACTAGCGTTTCTCAGTCTCAGCACTGTTGACACTTTGTGCTGGGCCATTCTTTATCGTTGGGGCTGTGGTGGGTGTCGTATGATGTTTGGTAACGTCCTTGGCCTCTGCCCACTAGATGCCAGCCCCCCTGCCCCCAAGTTGTAACCGCCAAAAACTGTTTAGGCTTTGCTAGAAGTCCCCAGGGCAGGGGGACAGACAGTGGAATATCGTAGAGTCCAGGCAAGTCAAGATTTAAGAGTAGCCGGGCTGAGGCAGACTCCTGTACCTGACAGCTTGTGTTTCCTTCCAGGTCTAATTTTCTCTGCTTTTCATTTTTGTTCACTATCTTGGGAAATAGGAGAAAGTACCGTAATCGGAAATCCCGTTAGTCAATTAATGGCTCTGGTCAAAATGTTGAAGAGGTTGAAAACATTGAACTAAGAAGACACTTACTGGCTTGTTAATCTTGCCCACCCTTTGCCAGCTATGCTTCTCTTTGCCCTGGCCAGTCAGGGATGTGCTATCATCATGAAGGCGCCTATTCCGAATCCCATGCGATTCCATTCAGAGTTATAGCTAGAGGCTTCAGGAGTGCTGCTTAGAGCATTTGGTGAAACGTTTAGTGGTATTTGGCCATTATCGTCATGGCTCATTCCTGGGAAATCCTTTGTAAGTGAATTAAACTAGTTAACAAAGGCTCACCATCTGCTTTTTATCATGCATCATTAGCTGGCTGTTACTGAGCCTTAATATCTCTTATTTGTGTTTTGAGGAAAGGATGCTGATAGGGGACTTCTAATACTATCTCTTCCCATATTTATATTCCTAAGAACAACTTGGAACGACTGTTTCCTAGAGAAAGTATAGTGTGTGCTATTCAAATTGAGTGGATCAGGGTGTACATCTTTGCCCTCTGCTAAAAGATAGTTTCTCATATATTACTTGATTACCTGTCCAAGAAAAGTTTCAGTTACGTTTTTTAAAAAAATATATATTTTATTGATCTTTTACAGAGAGGAAGAGAGAGGGATAGAGAATTAGAAATATCCATGAGAGGGAATCATCTACCAGCTGCCTCCTGCACACCCCCCACCAGGGATGTGCCTGTAACCAAGGTTCCTTCCCCTGACCAGAATCGAACCCGGGACCTTTCAGTCCGCAGGCCGACACTCTATCCACTGAGCCAAACCGGTTTTGGCTCAGTTAAGTTTTTGAGAGATTACAGCCTGCATGCATTTTAAGGTGGGTGTTTCATGTTAGCTGATTACAGATGGTTTTAGTAGCTGTCATTCTTTTTTAAATTTTAAAATAGGACTTCCAAACCCCCACATTGCTCTTCATCCTAATGAAAACAAACAAACAAACAAACAAACAAACAAACAGACAAAAGCACGTCCAGCGTAGGTGAGGCTGTGTGCTGGAGGGAGACTTAGCGGCGCCAAGCAGACAGGAAAGGTCCAGTGTCTGTTGGGTGTCACATCAGCTCTTTGAAGAGTTAACGCAGGTCTTTTCAGTTTCTCATTTTACTTGACCTTGGAAACGTGACAGGTCAAGCGGTACAGGGCTGTCTCTCCCGGTGTGTTGGAGGAGTGCATGGTTTGGCTGTCCGGAAAGCAGCCCGGGATGGAGATTTCCAGGCAGGACAGTGGTTAGGGAATTCCCGGAGAGCCAACCTGCAGGAGGGATGGAAGAAGCCGGGGGTGAGGGAGTCGCAGCCGAGGCCCAGGCTCGGGAGTTGCGACGTCTCTGCAGCGTTGTCCTGAGCTGAGACAAGATGGCAGGCTTGTCACGTAACTGGCCCTTGGGCGCGGGCATTCTGGGACGGGGTGTGACCCAGGGAAAGGAGCTCTCTGCAGTCACCACAGTCCCAAAGGGGATCCTGGAGCGAGGTGTGTGTGTGTGTGTGTGTGTGAATTTAACTGACACTTCCTTCAGCACCTTGACCGAGAACACACATCTGGGAAGAGGATGTGTTTGGTTTTGAACTCACACGTGACTAGTACCTAAGCCTTTACCTTTGCTGCTACACAACTACTGCAGGGTTAGTTGCCACAGAAAAGAATACCCTTTCCCTTTCCCAGTCAGTCCCTGCAGTGTGGGGACACCCTTGAAGTTTGCTGAATTGGCTTTCTCCAGTCTACCCTCTGTCACAGGGGCATGAAGGGAAAGGTAACATCATTTGTCCTAAATGAATCATCACCCGGAAGGAAAGGTTGAACTCGAGCCCTCTATTCCATCCCCCAGCCAGAGTGCCTGAGCAAATGGAGGTCCCTCCCCCCAGGTCCCCGGGGAAGCACTTCCTCCTGGCCTCTTATCACTGACGCACACAGGTGACACTCGGCTTCCTGAGCTCACAGCCGCCCGGCCCCCGCTCGCCCCCAGCCTGGAGCGGGACCAGCACAGCTGTTTCCTCCGGGCCTTCCTCACGCCGCCTGGAGATCCCGAGGGCAACGATGTTTTGTAAATACCGAGTTGGTGGTGGCCATCGTGTGCAGAAATTTGGGGATAAGAGCAGCTCAGCTCATGATTGAATAAGCCAGGGTTTCGGCTGTTCTTCCAAAGAGCCCAAACAGGAAATCTGGAAGAGGAAGCTACATGTTATCACAACTCAGTCCTTGGGGGTTTACGGCAGGTGGCCTGCGGAGGGCTCTCCGGACCAGCCAGCCGGCGCACGCCTCTCTGCCTGGGGGTGGACGGGGCACCTGCACGAAGTCCACCGCTCTCAGCCTTTCTCACCCCACCTGCGGGTCCAGGGGTGGGCTCCTCCATCCAAGCTTGGGCTCAGGGAGGACCTGCGTGCCCCAGGCCTTGCTGGGCCTCAGTGAACATCCGCATGGGATTCCCATGTTTCAAAGGGCTGGAAGGAGCGGGGAGCCATCTGTGAATTGCCAGCCAACCTCTTGGGGCCAGAGGAGGCAGAGCCTGCTTAGAGCGGACTCCCGCCCAAGGCCTGAGCAAGGGCGGAGCCTCCTGTGCTTTGTTGTGAACTGGAGTCAACCGCAGGCCCGCTGCGTGGAATTATTGTGAGGACTTAATGAAATGACGTGAGGTGAGGGCTTAGCGTTGTTACCGGCCATTGATTATCTTTTTTAAAATAAAAAATAGTACATATTTTTAGCTCCAAGGGTTAATATGCTCATGAGGACAGGTTGAGAACAACAGTGTGTGTAAAGTTCATGGCTTTTATTGAAACATAACTACCTGTGTGACTTTATGAAAAGTTTTAAGACTTTAAAACTCCAAATAAAACCCTTGGCCAAAGGATAGTAGCTTCATATCTGACAGTGATGATGATCCTGGTTAATGCCGGAACTCGAAACCCTGAAAAACGGGCCTGTTACATCCTTAAAGTAGGAGGAGGGGCTGGAACGTGGTGTTCAGGCTGAAGAAGAGAGGAAAGATGCTGACAGTGAAGGCATGGGCTGCTCAGGGTCCACCACTTCCTCCCCCTCCCTCCTGTCCCCGAGAGCGGGACTGCCGTGAGATGCTGCACCATTGGAGACCGAGGTCTGTCCTGCAGATCGCCCAAAGATCGTCAGTCACATCAGCTATGACTTAACCCTGACCCGGGGCTTTGCATGTGGGGCCGCTTTAGGAACAGCTGCTCTCTGTATTCCATTAAAAAAAAAAAAAATCTAGTTAACACAGTGAATTCATAGTTCCGCAGATTTCATCTCAATGTCTTTGAGCTTTGGAATGATGAGGCAGCAGATGTTTCAATGCTCGCGTGCACTTGCATTAGCTGCCAGCGGGGCGCAGGCGGGCTGAGCTGTAAGGGAACAGCAGAGGTGTGCAAGTTGAGGGCTCGTTCAGTCGTTACCGGGCCGAGCGTGGGTAATCATGGCTCCAGACGCAACTTGTTGGGCCGACTCCCATTTCTCTCGCCCTTGGCCATGGCCGTTCGCCTGCTAAAGTGTTTGCAGTAGTCAGAGATGCCTGGGACCCAGATTTCTGTGCTCGTCTTGTTTGTGGGGTTCTTTAGTCGGTGGCGGTGCAGCACGGCAGATGGCATTTCCCGGAGATGGCCGTGAGACTGCCCCCGTCCCACATGCTCAGCTGACACCACCACCTTGACTGTCCTCCCCAGACCTCCCTCCTCTTGAACCGGGGCAGACCTTTGTGATGGTCTCTACCCGCAGAGCATGGCAGAAGCCAGGTACACTGTACATATCACATTTGAGGCAGGACCGTAACAGTGCCCGGTGCGTCTGCTTTGCCGACACTGGAGCCCAACCATGTCCCCGGGGCTCCACCTGAGCCCCTGAGCTCCCGGAGCCAGCCCTTGTTGTGGGGAGCCCTCACCCGCCGGGCAGAGACCACGCGTGGGTGTCCCGGGGACAGCCAGTTCCAGCCTCCAGACTGAGTCTAGCCGCCTCCAGAGACTCCCCACAGGGCAGTCACCCCGGCTGAGGCCGCAGACCCCGGAGCCCGAGCATTTCCGCCGGACTCCACCTGAGTTCCTGAGCCCCGGACAGCAAAATGCTGGGTTTATACCCCAAAGGTTGGGGTGGTTTGTTTTGGAGCATTGATAATGAGGGGAGAGAGAGAGAGAGAGAGAGAGAGAGAGAGAGAGAGAGAGAGAGAGAGAGAGAGAGAGAGAGACAGGGACATCTGAGTGGGATCTCCTTCCACATTTGTTTTTGGGAGCATGCAGCTTAAGGAGAGGGTAAAGGAAGATTATTGTGTTGGACTTACCTTCTCTTGGTACTGAACAAACAAAAAAGTGAGGATTGGCTCCAGGCAGTTACCAGGCTAGCCTTAAACACAGAGGCATTTGGTTTCCTGACATCCCATAGGCATGTGTGTGCCTGGTTCTTTCCTAGCTTCCTACCCACGGCGCAGTCTCTCAGCCCGATTTAACGAACACTTTCTGCTCAGGAGTCTCGGGCTGGAAGGGGCCTCAGCGGTCTCACCTGTGGGGTTTACGGTGAGGAAACCCACGCCCAGAACGGAGGGACTTGCTGGGCTCGGCTGCGCTCCGGCTCCGGCCCCGGCTCCCGGCTCCCGGCTCCCGGCTCCCGGCCCCCGGCCGCCGCTCTCCCGGCTCCACACTGTCCTGGAAGGTGTGGCCACAGCGGGGCTTGTGTCAGTAAAGGCTCTCCGTCCTCAGGACTCCTGGGAACGTGCACGTTCCTTTCTTCCCTAGCTTATTGAACAAGTTGTATCTGTTTGTGAGTGACAGAGATAAATACTAGGACAGTAGATTCCCCTTCTTCTGTAATGAAAGCTTTCCTTCATGCCTGCCCTCAACCTTAGGCAGGCCTGCGCTGCCCTCTCTGGCACACTGTGGCCGGATTGCCATGGCTGTCCTGTGTCCTGTGTCCTGTGTCCTGGGTGCAGGCACAGAGCGGGGTTGGTGGGGAAGGGAGGGAGGAAGGAAGAGATAGTGGAAGGGAGAGGGGGGGCAGAGAAACCTATGTGTGTGTGAGGGACACACATTGTTGGTTGCCTCCCATATGCCCTGGACCAGGGCTGGGAGCCTGCAACTGAGCACGAGTCTTTGACCCGAATCGAACCCGGGTCCTTCCGACCACAGGCCTGGGCTCTACCCACTGAGCCGAATTGGCCTTTGCTCTTACTCCTGAGCCCTCTCGGGGACACAGGCGGCAGGGCAGGCGGGGCTCCCGAGGGCTGAGCGCGGGGACTCGCGGGCCTGGGGCCGGAAGCTGCTCGGCTCCCTGAGCTTGCTGAGGAAGAGCCCGGAGGCTCAGGGGGGCTCGGACCCGGACAGCCCTCCTGCGCTGGCTCCTTGTCTTCCAGGCACGAGAGCCTCCGGTGTCCGTCTTTTTCTAAGGGCTTTCACAGCCTGGCCTGTGGGCAAGCGATTATTTTATTAAGACTGGCCCCGATGTCCGGAGCTCCCATCGCTCTGCAGACCCTTGTTTTTGCTGAACAGACGCCCGGTACGACCTGGGCAGGGCCGAAGCTGCGGGGCAGGTAGGGGCAGCCTGCAGGCGCTGGTTAGAGAAGTCCCAGCGTCTCCGGCACCAGGGGGGTCACCCTCATCGTGCCGCACCCGCAGCCAGGACCCCTTCTGTCCACGGGTCCCGGGGATGGCTACATGAGACGGTGGGTGTGAAGCCCTTTAGGCAGGGCTGAGCATGTACCGGATTCTCCTTGAGGTTGGTGGACTGAGAGAAGAAAGAGTTGCTGACCTTTTATAACAGCCTCCAGTGAAAGGCTTAGCCCAGGAGACAGGTTTGTTTTTTTAAAATAAAACTTTATTGTTCAGATTATTACAATTGCCTCCCCCCCCCCCCCCCAGCTCCCTTCCACCCGGTCCCCACCCCATCCCCTGCCCTTACCACCCCCCCCCCTCATCCATGGGTGTATGATTTCTGTCCAGTCTCTTTCCGTACCCCCACACAGACACCCCTTCCCCCTGAGAATTATCAATCCCCTCCCATTCTATGCCCCTGATTCTATTATGTTCACCAGTTTATTCTGTTCCTCAGATTTTTAATTCACTTGGCTTTTAGATTCACTTGTTGATATTTATTTGTTGTTCATAATTTTTATTTTTACTTTCTTCTTCTTTTTAAAGAACGCCTTTTAGCAGTTCATATAATATTGGTTTGGTGGTGATGGACTCCGTTAGCTTTTTCTGATCTGTGAAGCTCTTTAGCTGCCCTTCACTTCTGAGTGGTAACATGGGACAGGTGTTGCCGTCGCTGGCAGGGAGGGAACGTGTACCGGGAGCCCTCGTACCCGGAGCCCTCCCTCAGCAGGCCTGGGCCCTGGGGCCTTGCCCCCCTGAGGAGGCTGGAGGCGACCCCGCGTCAGCCACCTGCCTCTTACCGAGCGCTGCGCTCCGCTCTGCACATTGTGTCTCCTCTGGTGCCTTTGGGTGGTCTGAGGTTTTATTCCCCGCAGGGCCCATCCCGAGCCGCTAATAGAAGTATCCGCGTGTGGGTACTGGGGGTATTTTTGTCTCAGTCGGTTTAGATGGGCTTTATTTTTAACCTGCTTTCATTTCGGTGAGAAAGTTTAGTCGGGGGAGGAAAAAGAAAAGGGGAAATGGGGATTAAAACGGAATGTGACCTCCCCCCCCCCCCCCCCCCCTGCTTCCCTGACTCTCCTCGGAGTCCTTAAAAGGCTGTTGGGGAAGGAATTTCAAGCTGTTTTCATTACTGAGTGCAAAGCCCGCCGGACAAGAGCACATTGTCTAAAGGTACGGTTCCCCAGGTTAACTAAGAAGTCAGGTTTCTGCACTTGTAGGCGGAACGATGGCAGCTCGCTGGTCACGCTGGCTGTCCCGGGCCAGACAGTTCCTCATTAGTTCGGCCGTCAGAGGGCCCGCGCAGGGCCGGGCTGCATTTGCAAAACATGATGCAATTAGTTCTTGACATAAGAGGATTGTGGACCGCTGGCATATGCTGTCACACCTTAAAGAGAAGCTTAAAAACTCGGTCATAAATAAGGGAGTGAGCTGACATGACTGCATGCATCAAAAACTGATGTGAGCTTTCTGACAGAAAAAATGATGGCCTTCCCAGGTGGCCTGGGAAACATTCTGAATTAATCTGAGTTTTAGGTCATTAAAATATATATTAAAATAGACTTGCTTTATTCACGGAATAGTTCACCATAAGGCTTCATATTTTCTCACACTTGGAGAAGGGGAAGGCACTGATAGATTTTAACCATCTGCCTGTAAGAAATTTTGGTATTTCATATGCTTAGCACATTCGGATGAAGAATATCAATATGTTAGATGGGAAACATATTGCTCTTCGATGTATTGGTCCTACCCTTTCTGTCAGTCAATCCACCCCTCTCCCCGACTTGTAATTTCATTAAAAAGGGGATCTTTATAGCCATTACCTTGCGGGATAAAGGGTAAGAATGAAACGATATTTATGAGCTGTAACTTGGTTTTACTCCATTTAGACGTGATTGTGTTCTCCACTAAGAAATGAAGTAATTGTAAATACCATATGTAAGTGAGCTGTAGACCTAACTCCATTAAATGCTCCAAGTAATGGAAACACATCAACAGTAACCCTACAAAGCGATATGCCTTCCAAGTTTACAGCCTCCTTTTTATGAGCTTCAAGGTTTTTTGCACTGGATTAAAAAAAGTTGGTATCTTATGAGTTTAAAACCTTCATCAGCATTTTAGGAAAGAAGAGGGTAACAGGAACCAAACCAACCGTCAATGGTTTGAGTATAAGCTACAGATGGAAGAAGTCCTTATCTTTTGGTTTCAGTTAAAAACGGGTCAGCTTTGGTCTCTCAAGTCTCAGTTTCTGAAGAACACAAAGGAGTGGATTCCAAAGCAAAATCAGGCTTAACACTTGATATGTGACGGAATTGTCACAATTAGTGGATTTTGGAAGTACTAAGTATAGTGAAATTTTTTTCATTGTTAATTCCTTTGTTAATTGGTGAATGACAAGTGGGTTTGTTTAATTTGTTAAGCAGTATTTGTTGAGGGCCGCCTGTAGGCTGTATCCATCACCTGTTGGCATAAGAATGCTTTGTAACAAACACTGAAACTCTGTAACATTGAGCATTGAGTAGTTATCCTGCATTCCCGTTCTACACATTCTTGGGGAGCTGTGTTCTGTCTCATTCTGGGCCCCAGGCTGGTCAGGGCGGTGGGTCCTGGGCAGGCTCTTCTCTGGCCACAGTGTGGAGCTCCCCGGAGGGAGGGGCAAGCAGGCCCAGGTGTAGACAGCGGAGCTGGTCTGGGAGTGAACGTGACACTGCCATTTCAGCACGTACCCAAGCCCACCCGAGCAGCATATTCCTTCTGCAGAGGCTAGAGGAGGAGGAAGAGGGAGAGGAGGAGGAAGAGGGGGAGGAGGAGGAGGAGGAAGAAGAGGAAGAGGAAGAAGAGGAAGGAGAGAACATTTGCCAAAAATAATCTAGCCCACCAAACGAGTTTTTACCACTTCCTGGGAAATTAGGGTTATCGTCGTGAGCAAGATCAATAAAGTCCTTCCTCTCATTCTCTTTTGGAGGGTCGGGTGGAGGGAAAAGAAGACAGTAGGCACATTAGCAAAAGCAATCAGTTGAACAAGATAATTTCAGGGTGATGTGCTAGAGCATGACTGGATGGAATGTAGTCATGTATGTCATATTCTGTCCTTTTTATTGAGTTCTTTAGGGCTGATGTTCTTTCCTTGTCAGTATAACATTGCTATAGTTGCATATTATGCGCTGGCAGGTCTGAATTTCGGTCTGTGGATGGATAGGTGATGGAGGTTTTGGTGGTTTGGATCTTCTGTGAAATTTTACACACACCGTGGTTAGTGTAAGTGAGGCTGTCTGATGTCCATCAAGGGGGAAGTCTGTGCAAATGCACATTTTTTAAGTGCCCCCTACATCAGACACTGTGGTGTAGGGTGTGTAAAGTGCTGGCGGCTACATACGTGCAGAAGAAAATTCAAAGGATCATTATATCCTAATTACATTTCTGCCTCCACTGAGCCGATTGAGGAGCCAGTAGGCTGATGCGTTTCAAAGCTGCGAGAAATTGGGACTAGAACACCTAACAAGGTGTGTGCTGAGGATGACATCACTGGAGCTGCGTATGTTAGAACAGGAGCTGCTTGTTAAGATGTAGGCAAGCTCGGATGTGTAAACCATTCCCCCTGGCGGGCTGGGGCCCTCTCCAAGTTCAAGGTGCTGATACCATCGGAAATAACGCAGCGGGAGTGGGAGAAAGCTTCCTGAGTTCCCAGCCCTCGACCGTCCCAGGTGTCCGGCCCGGGCTGAGCGCCTCCCTCCCGCTTTACCTGGCAGAGAGAGCGCTCTGGCTCAGAGCGGGAGTGTGGGCGCGGAGGCCCCGCCAGCCTTCCCCGCGGGGGTGGAGGCAGAGCCGGGGGAGGCTGACTCCGCTTTTGGGTTCCAGACTGTCAGACTGGGAGGCTAACTTTAAAGTTGGGGAATTTTTTTCCCCCCTTCGTTTTTCATTTATAGTTATCACTAAATATATTCCAACGATGGAAAATTATGGCTTCTTACTTGCCATTTGGCAGCTGTGCCTGTATCTCTTTTTTAGTGTTTGGTGTATATTTTAAATTCAGTTAGATTTGAATGGAGGGAAATTATGAGCCTTAACGTTGTCTCCCTGTTAATTTAGGTTAGCTGCAGTATAAAAAGACGGGCTATAATAGCAGCTAGCAATTATTGGGCGCGTATTGGGTGCCTGGCCCCAGAGGAAGCACTTGACAGATGTGGTTATCTTCTTATTTCGTCCTTCTAACCACCCTGCGGGGCGGTGCTGTTGTTATCCATCGTACAGACGAGGAAGCCGAGGCTCAGAGGGCTTCAACTACTGCCCCAGGCCACCTTGGCAGGTCCTGGTTCCAGTTCCTCCCTGCACGCTCCAGGGCCCAAATATGTCAGAGCTCTAGGTATTTATTTTAGTTTTTTTTTAGAAAGAAGAAGGGCCTTTTGAATTGGTGCATGGACTTTTGTCTGGAAGAATCTATTCCCAGGGTCCCCGGAGCATGAGCCCAGGGAGACGCGGAGCGCCATGGAGACAGTCGCACCTGAGTGATTACAAACGGGACCAGCAGCCCAGGGTGCGGCACGCTCAGCCGGAAGAGATGGGGGAGGCTGTTAAGTCTGCTGTTTTAGGAATGTGCTTGCTGGCCTTTTATTTCCCCTCCTCTCCCGACGCTAGCTGGAGTCGGATTTGAATGAATTGTTTGGAGCTGGTGACTAACTTTGGATCCGATCCCATCTCGGGGGGACCCCCGGGAGGCTGTGAACCCCTCCGGGGACGTGGATGAAGAGACGTCTTCTTGTCCTATCAGTAGTTCTGTTTAAAAGGTTTTTTTAATTTCTAATTAACTTGAGCTTTCAGTGGGACCAGATCTGGTTTTTATTTTCTCGGCTGCTCTGTGTTGGGGCAGCTCCAGCCACTTACCTACCAACGACTCAGTGTAATTACTGGCTCTCGCCGGACCCTCCTGACAGGCACTGTCGGGTGGCCAGTCCGCCAGCGTTTGTTGTTCATGTGGCCGCGTATCTCAGGCTTTGGGAAGGCTGCCTGTCTGCTCTGGAGGAGCCAGAGCGCAGTGACTCAGCAGAGGGCCCGGGTCCCCTGTGCTTGTCCGGGGCCTGCGGGGTGCGCGCGCTGGGGATCCTAGGGGCGATATTCCTGCCCCCAGAAACGTACACAGCAGCCCCTCCTTGTCCACGGGGCTACGCTCCAAGACCCGCAGTGGATGATTAAAACTAAACCCTATATAATGTTTTCCCCTATACATACAGACATAGTTATTTTAAAGTTTAATTTGTAAGTTAGGCCCAGTGAAAGGTTAACAACAATAATGACAAAACACTAGAGACAGTTTACTGTAATAAAAGGGACATGCACGTGGTCTCTCAAGCACCTTCTTTTACTGTCCTCGGGCCTCTTCTTATGATGACGTGAGATGATCCAGTATCTGTGTGATGAGAGGAGGTGAGAGACTAAAAAAGGCACACAATTTAAAATGTACAAATTGTTTACCTCTGGAGCTTTCCATGGAGTGTTTTCAGACCATGGTCGACCATCAGCAGCTGGAATCGTGGATAAGCGGGGCCTCCTGTAGGTCGGCAAAGGAGCTTCCCGTCCAAGAACGGCGTGCCCTCACGTTTAGCACCTGGCTTTGTGAGGTTCCCGATCAGCCGGGAAGGCCGCCCCGCTGGCCCGGGCCTGGGCGTGCAGAGGCCGGTGCGTGGGGGCTGCAGCCCAGGCCGTACATCGGGGCCAGGACAGCATCCTGCCGCGCGCTGTCCAAACTCCGGACCGAGAATTGGGGGAAATAGTGAGGTGGTGGTGGTTCGTTCTCAGCCACTGAGCTTGGGTAGTTTGGTATAAAAAAAGACAATAAGAATAAATGAATCTGGGGCATGTTTGGGCAGCACCAAGTGGGCGACCAGCGCTGGGCTGGCCTCCGGCAGGGATCTGAGTGTATGGGTAGGAAGGAAGATATTGACTACATTTTTCAAAACTAAAAATACTTTTCACTGGATGCTGAGTTCTAGAGCATGTTGTGGTGAAAGCATTTGTTTAACGCCCCCCCCCCCTCCCACTTCACCCCCTCCCGCTGAGGGGTGTTCTGTCTCCTGAGATGATGCACTTCTTCAGGACGGGCAGGGGTCGCCTTCGTTCTGTGAGGAGGAGCAGGATGGGGACCGAGCACGATCTTGCTGGAAACCCTTCCGTGCACCTAATGACGCCCATCCACCTGAGCCACACCGGCCAGGGTGAGGCATGTTTTCTTAACTGTGTCACCGGCTGTGTTATTCAAGAAATGGAAAGAGCTGACCTTTACGAAGTGCCTATTATAGGTCCGTTAGTGTATAAGGAAGGCACATCTGCACATTGCTTCTTTCAGTCCTCGGGAGGCTGTGGAGGTTGCATGAGGTTAACTTGCGGATCAAACACCACACCTCCATGGCACCTACCCCTATTGCCTTCACTCTGCACACGTCTTCTTTCTCATAGCATGGGGATTGGTTTTTAAAACTGATCTCAGCGTGCAATGTAGGGAAGAATCCAACTAAGAGAAGAGTCTGCAACCAAACTCACATCGATTGGTCAGAGCAAAGTCTGAGAGGTAGTGGTTGGTAAATATTTGAATTTTATTGCGCCAGAAGCAGGCCGGAGGCAGTCTGTGAGGATGAGCTCATCCAAGCTATTGCTTCATTTTCCGGGGAACGAGAGAAAGTGATGTCTCATCCTGCGTTTCCAGCACCTGCGTTTCGTAAATATATCGAAGCCGCGGAGAAACACGTTTCTAATGCCAGTGACACATGGCATCTCAAGCAAAGTCCTCCATGGTGAGTCGCTTGTAAAGCACCTTCACAGCTTTGCCACACTCCTATTATCACTGTGTATACAACCGACCTGTTTCCTAGGGCTGACTCACTTAAAAAGTTAAATGTATTTTACACCATAGTTGTAAGTGGAAACCTGCACTATTTGCCACGATTATAACACATCATATGAATCCAGGCTTCTGAGCCCGAGTCCTGTCGTCCCTTCATTAAAGTGGACAGTTATGCAACCAATGCTAGGTGGAAAAATCCTCCAGTTCCAACCTGTGACCTCACACCCAAAATTGGAAGGATTGAAAGAGAATCGCAAAGGAAGTAATTTTCTCAACATGTAACTCACTGTTACTTATTTCTGGGTCTGTGTGCCATCTTAGTCCTTCTGCATGTTGGCAGATGTGATGAAGAGAAGTAAGTGTTCATAGTTGGAATTCTCTTTCCAGAGCCTCAGCACTCGGGCTTCCGGAGAGCTTACTGTGTATGCTGAGCGGACGCTGACCGGGCCTGTGGGGGGGTGGGAGGCAGAGGGGCTCGCAGGTCCTGGCATCCTGGCAGGCCGAGTCTGAAGAGTGACACGTGACCCACATGCCGAGAATGGCCTGACAGCGACGCTCTCGGGGCTGAGAAGCTTCAGCTGAGTGAGGCGAGGCTTCCTTACCATGTGGCTGTCTTTGCTGGGCAGCCTTAGCAGGTGGCACCATTACCAAGGGATTTGTAGTTCTTCCTGAAGCAGGGTGGGGAACATCAGGCCCTCGGGCTGTATAAGGCCCGAGAAATCATTGGGTCTGGGCCTGCCAAGGCATCAGGGGTGAGTTCATTAAATGTTAAAAACACGGCAGGCTAATTTTCAAGTGGATAATTTTGTGTGGCCCTCGGATGATGTTGTAAATATGCAAATGGGCCTTGGCAGAGAAAAGGTTCCCCACCCTTGTTCTACAGGAACAAGCCTGAGCGGTTGGTTTGGATGTCGGTCTTCCACCAGGAACCTCCTCAGTCTTTAACTTTTCTGTTTCTGCCCGCGGTGCCGTGCCCGTTGTCCACTTACCGGGTGCTGATGGTGGTACTTGGAGCAAAATGCAGAATTGGCTTTGTCCCGGCTGTCTCTGGCCGCTCTCCTCTTCCCTGCCTCCCTCGGGTCACTGCAAGCCCTGCAGGTCCTCCTGTGTGCCTGCTTCTTCCCCTCCCCGATCAGAGCCCCTGCAGGTTCATCCTGAGTAGCCCGGCTGCCCATCCTTGAGCTGCCTTTATGATATCTTCATATCCGTGGGCCACCGTCCTAGGTTTTACTTACATATTTTTTTCAATCAAGTGCTTTTTATACTTCATGTAAAAATATGTGAAATGATTAGATTTATATGACAGCTAACTTTTTCCAATTACTCATTAAAATGAACACACAACTGTTAACATTTTAAAAATTGTATCTGGTCCGCATGCTATTGGGACAACCTTAGACCCATAGCAGTGGTTCTCAGCTGAAGCATAACATTAGATTCTTTTTTTTAAAAAAAAAGTATTTTACTGATTTTTTACAGAGAGGAAGGGAGAGGGATAGAGAGTTAGAAACATTGATGTGAGAGACACATCCATTAGCTGCCTCCTGCACACTCCCCACTGGGGATGTGCCCGCAACCAAGGTACGTGCCCTTGACCAGAATCGAACCTGGGACCTTTCAGCCCACCGGTTGATGCTCTATCCACTGAGCCAATACAGTTAGGGCTAACATTAGATTCTTGAGGGTGGGGGAGATAGTAAAAAAGCCCGATGTTCGAAGCTTCTCCAATTAGGTCAGAATTTCTGGGTGTGGGAGACAGGCATAGAGAGTTTTCTAAAAAGTTTCTCCTAAGAGTGTAGTGTGCAGCCAAATGGAAAACACTGAGCTCAAAATATGGCCAAGCAGTCCTACTTTCTTTAGTCTCCTCCAATTTTAACCCATGCTTGACTGTGTTATATTAATCCTCTTAAAAGAGTCTCTTTCGAGACTTAATGATTGGACAGAAATTATCACAGTGCTCTGAATAGTGTGAGCATCCGGGACATTCTAGTTGCGTAATTTTGTGATAGGGCATTGGATGGAAGTGAGCAGACTTGCGTTCTAGGCTCAGTTCTGCCTTACAGTGCCTTGGGAATTACAGGTAATTGACTACATCTTTCCGAGCTGTGCTTCAGTTTGTTGTCAAATGGAGAGACTAGCTCAAGGTGGGTTGGCTCAGTGGACAGAGCATTGGCCTGCAGACCAAAGGGTCCCAGGTTCGATTCGGTGAAGGGCATGCACCTCAGTTGCAGGCTCCTCCCCAGTCTGGGCCCTCGTCGGGGCTTGGGCAGGAGGCAACCAATCATGCTTTTCTCACACTGATGTTTCTCTCTGTCTTTCCCTCTCTCTTTCGCTCTCTCTAAAGTCAATGGAAAATATTCTCTGATGGGGATTAAAAACAAAAAAACAAAAACAAACAACAAAAAATGGAGAGATAATGTCTACTATTGACATTTCACAGAGTTAAATTAGGGTTAAATGAGAAGATGTATTTCTAAAATTGTTGTCAACTTTCTGCAGGGTACCATGACATATAACTATTATTATTAAGTAAGTCTGGGAAGATTTAAAAATAGGGAAGAACTTGAGACTATTTCACATTAGCGGTGATGATTGAAACGACGACTTCTTGCTAATGATGATTATGGAACATCGCCCACCGTGCACTCTGGGCCTGCTCGTCGTCCTCAGACCGGGGCAGCGGGCTCTGCCTGATGTGTGCAGACAGCACCTGCCAGCTACCCCTAGCAGAAGCGGTGCGATGGCCGTGGCTAGGGGCAGGTGCCCGTCACTCTCTCCCTGTGCTTTGGCCAGGGTGGGCTAGTCAGCTCTGGGTTCGCCCTTGTTGGGGCGGAGTCTCTGGAGGTTGCACGGTTCCACATCATTGGTAGAAACCTTGCTTTGCAGCTGCCGCTGGCTCAGGAGGGGTGTGGGTAAGGACACCACACTCCCCGTCTCCCGCTAGAGTTAGGGGCTACCTGGTCCCCTCTCTATTACAGTCAGTAGCAAACACGGCCCAGAACACAATTATGCCTGATTTAACCTTCACCTCGATTTAACCTTCACGCTGGGGACTCCGGCTTTTGGGAGCCATAGGCTGAGCAAAAGGGATCTCACCAACACAAACAAGGGCCTTGAATGTGAAGACAAGCTCAGACTTGAGTGACTTGGATATGTTCCTGGATATTTCCATGACTTACCAGCTTAGGAGTTTTATTTGACTGGGATGTCATCAGTTCTCAGTAATAAACTGAGAAGTCGAGAAGCTTTTTCCCCCCCTTTTCTTTCAAACTTTAAAATAAGTGTCCAGATAAAAACGTACACCTGCCTCATGTCTTCAGTGCATTTCCAGACCGTGATCTCATTTCATTATAGCAATGTGAGGCGAGAGGGAAGGGAATTTTCCTCATTCGGTACCAGCCAATGGTGACGGCAGCTAAGGAGCTGGAAGATTTTATTTATTTTATTTAAAAAAAATATATTTTATTGATATTTTACAGAGAGGAAGGGAGAGAGATATTTAAAAACATCGATGAGAGAGAAACATCGACCAGCTGCTCCTGCACATCCCCTTTCGGGGATGTGCCCACAACCAAGGTACATGCCCTTGACCGGAATCGAACCCGGGACCTTTCAGTCCCCAGACCGACACTCTACCACTGAGCCAAACCGGTTTCGGGAAGGGAGCTGGAAGATTAATGTTTGGAGTCCTGGGTCCTGTCACTTGCCAGCTGTGTGGCATGGGCACCTCACTTCGCTTCTCTGAGCCACAGTGTCCTGGGCTGTGATAACAAGGTTCGTGGGGACATGGGGAATGAAGGGTAACGTGGGAAGCATGGGGTCTTAGTGCAGAGCTGCTGATCCACAGCTGAGGGTCAGCCTGGCTCGGTGACGGTGAGCGCTGGCCCCCGGGCCCCCCTGGGCGCTGAGGACGAGCAGGGCCCAGGAGCCCTAGCGCTCCTCACTTGCCCGTCATGGCCCTGCCAAAGGATACCGTGTGCTCTGAGCCTACCTTCTCTTATGTGTGTGGTACTGACGTGTAAATCATTACAACCCCATGAAATAAGATAGTACATTTGCTTTCAGAGTCACGTTAGCCACCTTCCAGAGCCCGGTGGCCGCACGTGGCTGGTGGCTAGCGTCGGACAGCCCGGCGGGAAACCTTCCGGGCGCTGCTGAAAGCGCACCCGCGGGGGCTGCTCTGGCCGGCGCAGGGGAGCGGTGCGGCCCATTGTGTGCCTTTGGGGGCTTCGGTAAAATAGGCCCGGAAGAGGATGACCTTGGAGTTACACTCACTTCCGGCTCTAATCTTTACCTCTCCACTAATTGTCTGATTGACATTGGGCAACTGACTTAGCCTCTTCACGCTTCAAATTGACCATCTGTACTATTGGGATTGTAACTGCCCACTTACAAACTGGTAACTGCTGTAAGAGACACGTCCTAAGTGCTCAGAAGGGGGCTGTGTCTTTTACGTGTAGCTTGGCACTTGCCCCCATCTCACAGGCGCGGCCTCTGCCTGTCTTTAGCGTCCAGGTCTTCGAACTCTGCTGCACTGCGGCACCCCCTGACCTCCCGGGGACGGCGAGCTTGACCGTGGCATTTGGAAGGAGCAGCTCCAGGGGCATTTTCCCGCAGCGCCGCTTTGGCGGAGCTGTCTTTAGCCGCAGAGCAGTGCCGGCACCTCTTGGCCCAGGGCCCTGGGCACCTGGCCTTGCCAGCGGCTCCGGGAGGAGGGCTGGACTTCGAGAAGGTCCCGGAGCTTTCAGCCTGCGGGTTCGCTCCACCCTCTGCTTATCGCTAGGGCTGCCCTCGGGCCAGCCGCGTGCTCCGGTCCTGTCCTGTGTGGGACTTCACGGTCCTGTGTGGGGCTTCACAGGCCGGGCCGCGTCTGCACAAAGGCGGGCTTCTGGTCCGTCCCCTTCTCTGCCTTGCCAGGGAGAAAGGTCACGGGCAGAGTTTGAGGGGCTTGGGAGATTTCCATGGTGCGTTCGTAAAGGGGAGAAATGCTGAAACACGGCTATAGAAAGTCATGTTATATTTTAAATGTTTATGCCTAATAAATCGGTGCTTTTAATGCCACGTGGAAGTGTACATAATGTGCCACGTGGAGTGGCCACCATTGTTGGGTAGCTATGGCTTCATAAACAGTCTTCATTATCAGTGTCTTGGAGCGTGGATGGTCAGGTCACGGGGCTCGTGTGTCAAGGTGTAGTGAGTGTAGTGTAACTTCAGTCCAGTCCGGAGGTTATAGTCCCTGTATCTAAACTCAGAACAAGAATCTTCCAGAAGCCCGAGGTTGAAGCCCCGGGACTAAAAGCCCTCAGGATAGGCCCCGAGAGTGCGAGGTTTATCATATAAATACATTTTTAAATTTGTTATCTGCCAGGAACATTGGGTCTTATAAAGAAGCGGAGAAATCAGGAAACATAATAAAGAGAAAGTCGCTTGCTTTCTGACACAAGTACAGGGGGGCAGAAGGAGGCTACCGTTGTGAGCAGGGGAAGCAGTTTATTCTTGTATTCTTTTGAGTTAATGAAGCTATTGTAACAACCAGAACCCGCGGGTCTTTTTCCCTACGGGCAGCTGTAAGTCCGCCTTTGCCCACCCCGCTTTTGCGTTTCTCTCTTATGTGGACTGTGATTTATTTCTCTCGTCTTGCTTTCAGCTTCAGTAGTTACTGACTATGGACCACGGTCCGCTTTGAAGCTGGGAAAATTAAATGAAGTCCTTTTATCCAAAGAATGTGGAGTATCATGCCGTCTCCAAGGTCTCTGAAATGCCTTTCAAATCACTGCAACTCGGGACTTTGCTGTCTTTTAAAATTTGCTCACAAAATTCGGATGGAAATAATTTGAGCATACGAGATTTAGGTAGCATAATTCCAAGTTTGAATCCTCTTCTAAATACAGTTTCTTTTAGGTAAATACTGTGTATTTAAAAAAATCAAGCTGAACTCTTTGGTGGGGGCAGTCTTTTTTTTTTTTTTCTTTTTTCTATTTTTAAATCATCACCTGGGGGTAGATGGATGGAGAGAGACAGAGAGGCGTCTACGTGAGAGAGAAACGTTGTTGATTGGTTGTTTCCTGTACCACCCCCAACCAGGAATCAAACCCATAACCTTTCGGTGTATGCACAAAGCTCCAACCAAGGGGACCAGCCAGCCAGGGCTAGTGAGCAATTTTACATAATTTCCCCGTCCCTCCGTCTGCATCATTCACTCAGGCCCTCACTCATGCAGTTCCTAGTATGGACCGAAACAGTCGTTGGGAGCAGCCACTTCGTACGTGGGGGTACCTTTACTGGGTTACTTCACCCCTCTCTCTGCCTCAGTTTTTGGGTCTGTAAAATGGGCATATCGGTTGGCACCAGGCCCAGAAGGTACGTGCCGCGGGCACAGTTAGGAGGCGGGAGATTTAAACTGCTGGTGCGGGCAGTGCCTGCTGCCCAGGAGGCACTTCATATGCTGCCCTTTATCTTTGTGTCACTATTATGACCCTCATTCCTTCATCCACTTGCTCCCTCAGCCAACAAATAGGAATCAAATGCCTTTCTAAAAGGCAGTGTGCTGTAGCTAGGATTTGGAAACAGCCTAGGTCCCCGTCAGCAGATGATTGGATCAAAAAACTATGGTACATCTGCACAATGGAATACTATGCTGTCATAAAAAAGAAGGGATTCTCATCCTTTGCAGCGACCTGGATGGATGGAATTGGAGAACATCATGCTGAGTGAAATAAGCCAGTCAATGAAAGAGAAACACCACATGACCTCACTCATTTATGGATAATAATGAATATTATAAACTTATGAACAAAAAGATAGATACAGAGACAGTAAAGCAACAAGCAGACTGTCCAATTATAGCAAGGAAGGTAGGGAGATCTGGGGGAGATAAGAGATCAACCAAAGGACTTGTATGCATGCATATAAGCATAACCAATGGACACAAAACTGGGGAGGGAGGGCATGTATGAGAGGGGGGGAATTGGTAAGATATGTACACATATAATGCCTTAATAAAAAATAAAAATAAAATAAAAGGCAGTGTGCTGGGTACTGGGAATCTAGTGGTTGATAGAAATATGTGGTTTTGCATTCATGGATACTGAACCTAGAATTCACTTATTTTAAAAAATGTTTTCTTTACTTTTTAAAAGATTTCTTTACTCAGAGAGATGTGCTTAATGAAACTGTGATGGCCAATTTTCACGTTTATATGTCCCTTACCCCCCTTTTAAAAGCTTTAAAATACTTTTTCCAAAATATACTGTTGTGGCCCCAGGGTAATGTAGTGTTGTGGAGGGAAGGGGAGGCTTTACCTGTGTTTTGTAGATGGAGCAACTTTAGGATAGATAGCAGAAGTTATTTTTATTTTATAAAAGATGGAGCTATTTCATTTTACTTACCGGTAAAAAAATTTTTTTTGTGGTAATTTCAGAGAAAGGAAGAGAGAGAGAGAGAGAGAGAGAGAGAGAGAGAGAGAGAGAGAGAGGGAGAAACATTGATGAGAAAGAATCATTGATCAGTTGCTTCTTGTACACCTCCTACTGGGGATCAAGCCCAAAACCCAGTCATGTGCCCTGATCAGGATTTAAACCAGGCAACCTCCTGGTGCATGGGAGGTTACTCATCCAATGGAGCCACACGGACCCGGCAGAGAGCGGGATTCTTGTTTAGGGTTAGGGTCAGAGCGGGCTGAGTCCCTGGCCTCTTACCTCTGAGTCCTGTTCTCTGCAGTAGCCCTTCCAGCCCCACCGTGGCGCTTCCTCATTTACTGAGCATGTCCCCTCGAAAGGCTTTGCGAGTCTCTTGTGTTCCGTGATGAATTGGATCGCCATACTCTCACCCTGAGCATGTAACTAGAAGCATGCTGGGAGTGTTTCAGGAGCATGTGACAGACGGATATTCTTAACATCATCAACACAGCAGGTGGCGAGTCAGGGAGGTTTCCTGCAGGGGATGGCATTCAAGCCCACACTGTTCATGATTAATCCCTCTAAGAATGGTCAAAATGCCCATAGTCGGCAATTTAGTAAGGGATCATTCGGTCGGCAATTCAGTAAGGGATCATTTGGTCATACAGGTGGCTGCTTGGAGCTAATTGGTGTACAGGCACCTCCTCGTTGGAAATGTACATGATATGCAGTTGTGTAAAGTTGGAAAAGGCATGTTTTTCTCAGGTCTCTGAAAATTCATGTAGATGGCACATTCCAAAGGGCTCAGTGGGATCAGAGATTATTGAAGTGAGTATAAGACTAATAAACTGTTCTCGGTAGGACTCTCCGCCTTTCCCTCCCTGGCACCTGAGAGGCTAAAATTATTTCCAGTAGTTGACTGTTTATTTACTAACTACCTGTTTGGAGGAAATGTCACATTGTCTCAGAATAGTGGGGGCTATGGTCACAGACAGCCAGTTGGTAGAGACCCAGTTTGACTCACAGGTTTGGCATCTCTGAGGTCAGGTGAAAAGGAAGAACCAAGAGGATGGAAAACAAAAAATTGACACGTTAAAACTAAAAGAGTTTAAAATGGTGCCCATTTCAACATGCTCTGTGACTTGACCTAGAACCATAGTCAAGAAGAATGCAATAAACGTTGCAGATATTTGTAAAGACCCTAGTTTATAGATTCACGATCCTTCATTGGCTTTTGGGTAATCAACTTAAGGGCAAGGGTGTAGGGGAGGGGAGCAGATCGGTTAGATGTGCACACATCATTGGCCATGGACTCCCCATGCCCCTGGCAGACTGCTGATCAGTCACAGCACCTTTTCCCACCAGAGGTAGATTTGTTTGCAGAGTTACTCTTAGTTTATTGGAATTGGCACATGAAATGCAACCTGTATGCTATTTATGACATGCTTTTTTGAGTGATGTGGTCCAGATTTTACCCATATTAAATTAACTTAAAAAGTTACTGCATTAGTAGAAGAATTAATATTTGAAGAGATCCTTAGGTTCAGCTGAAAAGATTCTATAAATACTTTCACAACCTGTGCAAATTTTATCCATAGATGAGTTGGGGTGTGCACCCAAATTTGTCTCTTGCATTTGAATGTGGGCCAGTCTCGAAGCTCTATTGTCAGAGGTATGTAATTAAGGTAAAAGTATTCCAACAGGCCAGCCAGTCCCCAAATTAGCTCTTGCTTTGAGGTTCCCTAGGTGCAAATGGTCCTTCCGCCTTCCCTGTGGTTCCTCTTCCTGAGGCTCTCAGCAGGTTTGCTTTTGGCTCAGATTCCAGAGTTGATACTGTTTTCTCCTGTGGTTCATTAACCATATTTGAGATGGCAATTGGAACCCGAGAAGCTTGTTTGCTTCAATATTCTTTTAAGGGTACTGAGTGTGACACTACTTAGCGCAACAAGCTGTTCTGGGTTTGTCCTTTGAGTGTTACGTTGTATTCAGTGGCTGCCCTTTCTGTAGGTGAAGGTAGGCAATGCACTTACAGGGTTGTGACCTTACCTGCCAAGGAATTCCAGCACAGCTACAAATTCCATTCCGGGTCCTTCGGGGTGGAGCCCTCAGAGGCGCTGCTGTTACTCATGCACAACCCGGGGCAAGTTATGCAACCCGCCTGTGCTTTAGCACCCTGAGTAAAACAGAGGTAAGAGTAATAGCAAGTCCCTACCTCATAAGGTTGTCATGGGGACTCAATTGCATGACATAACAGAGATGAGTCAATCAACCCACACACGAAGTTTAAGACCTGAGCAGTTAATCCAAAGAGACAGGATGTCAGGGCAGGTGCTTGCTTTGGGCGAAAAAGTTGAGGGGCGCCAACATCTCCAATAATTAAGGTAATCTTAAAAAAAAAAGAAAGAGAATTAATGAAAAAGTTTATGATGAACAAAATATCAAGTGTTTATGCAGTCAGGATTCTACCCTGCCTCACTCTGTGCTGGTGTTCCCTCAGGGGTGCTCTTGCCCAGGGCCAAGGACTTCCCAGCTCGCTCAGGAATGGCGATGAGCGTGCACTGACCCACTTTGGAGGCCAGGCGGTCTTGAGTCACCAGCACATACTTTCAAGATGACTCTCTGGGAGCTAGAGTGCATGCAGGTGGACCCTGGGATGTTGCTGAGCTCAACAAGGAGACTGCTTGTTGGAGACTGCTTCTGTAGCCCTGCCCCATGGCCTGCTGCTAGGACCACCTAAGCTGGCTGCCGCAGGCGGGAGCACTTGGCTTGTCCTGCTAACACACAAGCTATTCCCTACTAAGAACTCCTTTGGACCCCTTATCATTACGTTTATTTTTCAAACATTTTAAGGTTTTTAAAAACAATTTTTATGTATTGATTGATTGTAGAGGAGAGAAAGAGAGAGAAACATCAATTTGTTGTTCCACTTATTTATGCATCCCCTGATTGGATGTGTCCTGATTGGGGATCGAACATGCAACCTTGGCGTGTCTGAAAAATGCTCCAACCAACTGAGCCAGGACTCATCAAGTTTATTAAGGTAGCTGTTCTGTAGGGAGGTGAGGTATAATTTCCAGTTCTTAAGTTGACCTGCATTCTGAAAACAGAATGAAAACCAGGGAAAAAGAAAGAATATTCCAGAAGCACTGAGTTTTGCTCATATTTCGGTGGGTATTTTAAGGCTGTTGTGAAACAGAGGTGCACCATTAAAATTCCCCGAAGCGAAGAGAGCTGTGCGCTTATAAGCACTTCCCCACAGAAGTTAATCAGGTTTCCACGGGGTTGCCGGGCTACGCGGCCCGGAGGAGAAACAGTGCTGCCCCGAGAGCAAGAACAGCTGAAACCACCGTCCCGGGAGCTCCCAGCCGGCCGCTCCCGAAGGCCGCGGGGAAGTGAGCGCGGCCGAGGAAGGTTTCTGTTGGATAGCGTTTTGATTAAGCAACAGGCCGCGTCCAGCCCTGGGAATGTGATCTCTTGACGATAGAAATGTTATGGCCCAAATGGGAGCGGGGCTAGCAGGCAGGGCTTGGGGGCCGAGGTTGTGCCTCGTTGGATAAATTACTGTCAGAAAATTGGACTGGGCTTATTGTTCAATTCTTATTTATTGTTCCTGCAGAGGCCTGCAGATTTTTGTGTACAGCTGTGGCAAAACAAAACAAAAAACAACACAAACAAACAAACAAACAAACAAACTGGCTGTTCTCTCTAACTTGCTTCCTTTTTCTGGAATTAAAAAGAAAATGAGTGAGTCAGTGAAGTGGATATTTGAGCGGAGAGGTGCTGTCTGCATCCTTCCCATCATTGTCCTGGGAGTGGAGCAATGTGGGGCTGAGTCACCGGGCTGTGTGATTCCAGAGACAGTGCAGTGAAGACGCTGTGCGCGCCGGTGGGGTGGATGGTGGATCCCGGAGCCGGAAGGATTTGGGGCCACGAGGAGGGAAGGAGTGGGCTGTGTAGGAGGTGAGTGAGCCCCCTCCTCTCCCAGCACTGGGCCTGGCACACTCAGCCCCCGCAGCCTGAGAAGGTCCCGCTTGCTGGGGAGGCAATGGGCGGGTGGGTAGACCCCGGCTTCTGGAGCCACCCACCTGGGATCTGCACCCCAGCTTTACCACCCAGTGGCTGTGTGGTCGGCAGCCTTACTTACCCTCTGGGTGCTTTGGTGCTCCCATCTGTAACATGAGGGCAATGCTACCTGCCTTGTCAGGTTGCTGTCAGAACTAAGGTGCGTGAACTGTTCCTGGCATCTAATGTCTTATATAGAATATAGATCTTAATTTTCATTAACTGCTATTGCTGTAGAGCTTACCTTCTCAGAGGTACCCATGTGGCGGATAACGAGCATGTTGATGAGTCCATGCAGATGAAAACCACAGCTAGCCATGAGGGTACGGGGGTGCAGTGTGAGACAGGCTGGTTGGGAAGGCCCGGGGAGGGAGGAGCGGGCATCCGAGCAGAGCCTGGATCCCAGGAGTTGCCCTCTGGCGTTCTGGGTGCAGAGGGAGAAGCACCAGCAAAGTCCCGGAGGCGGACAGGAGCGCCGAGCGTGAGGAAGAGCTAGGGGACCAGTGTGGCTGCAGAGGCACAAAAGAGGAACGTGGAGCTCAGCTCAGAGACACGCGTGCTGGGTCATGCGGGCCTTGTGGGTGTTGGCCGTGAGCTTGGCGTTGCTTGTAAAGGCGTTGGGCCTTCCCCTGAGCCTGACATGGCGCAGTCAGGTAGCGCCTGCAGGCTGCGGTGACAGCACTGGAAACCATGCTGACAGCCTTCCCTGGGCGGTGTGGGAGGGGTGTCAGGGACCATAGGGCGGGACCCTGTGATGGCCTGTGGTCTCCTTTCCAAAGCCGCGCCTCCAGAAGCACAGAGCGAATGGAGGCCACCATCGCTTCTAAGTCCACACTGAGCTTCAACTGAAGGGGCCCGGGCAGGGTTAAGTGTTGACAGTAAGTTGACATGTTGGTTTCCTAGAACTGGAATTGGACAGAGGTTTCCACTTCTTTCTAACTGGGGGTATTCAAACGCTTCCTACTTGGAAACACCTGTAAGAGACACCACGAAGAATGTTTGAGGACGCCCCGTGCCTGCCGCTTGTTCTGAACAAGCGCGAGCCGAAAGGGTGCCATTTGAACGAGGACAGGTGGTAAAGCTTCTGCTAATGTAGGATCATCCTGCGCAGCTCCTAACGCCCCCTCATGGTTCTGTCCTTTAAGCTAAGTGTGTTTTGATTGGTTCTTGGATGTAATTAAGTTTGGTTCCAAAGAGTAACAAAGTCAAGTGCAAGAGTAATGAACTACAGATCATGATACAAATTTTTTAGCACCAATAAACTCATCATTGAGAAAGGCCTTTTAAATACATTTTCCAGGGCCTACATTTTTATTTTATTTTATTGATATTTTACAGAGAGGAAGGGAGAGAGATATAGAGCTAGAAACCTCCACGAGAGAGAAACATCGACCAGCTGCCTCTTGCACACTCCCTACTGGGGATGTGCCCGCAACCAAGGTACGTGCCCTTGACCGGAATCGAACCCAGGACCTTTCAGTCCGCAGACTGAGCCAAACCGGTTTTGGCGAGGGCCTACATTTTAACACCGCACCCCATTTTAGTAGTCATATGCAGTAAATGCCATCATTTGAAGGTGCCAGTGGTGATTGTTCCGCTGTGAGTACCTTCTGACTCAGCGACTCATCCAGGGTCACAGGGCTGGCGAGGGAGAGGTGGCTGGGCAGGCAGCCACGCGGAGAGACGCAGTGAGGTCACCGGGCTCAGGCTTCGCAGCGCTCGGAGGGCTGCGGTGAGACACTGGCAAAGGGCAGTTCTGAAGGAAGCCGGTAGGAAGCCGCCAGAAATAACGTCCGCCCTTGGCCTGGAGACCCTCTCATTCAGGGGCAACTGCGTTTAGCCTGACATTTGTTTCTCCTTAATTCCAGCTCAAAGATTTAATTTAAAATACTTTGCATGAATCCATGCTGGCCATTGTCACCATCCTCTGGAAACAGTTAAAAGGAAGAAGAATTTGCCAAGTAAGGTGACCCGTGGGCTTGGTCTAGTCCTGGGAGAGCTTGCAATCTGGAGAGTCAGTGTCTGCCGGTTAGGACTTAAGTTTAGTCCGAGGCTGAGTGACACTTGATTACAAAGGAAGGAGCAGAAGAAATGAGTGCAAAGTTTTTCTTGATGCAAAATCCACCTTCCAGTTCAGAATTGGGTAATAAGGTGTTCCGAGGAGTGTTTCCTTATTTAGAACATTATTGCCTGTAGGGGCTAGAGGTAACAGACCATTTTGTGGTCTAAACTCACTCTCTACATATATATATGTATATAAAATTTATTTAGGTCTAACCTGTGCTTTAGAAATAAAGAAATGCCATTTTTGAAATTTACCTTCTATCTAGGCAGTGATGTGTTTCTGTGCCAAGTCCTGAATTTTTAGGATGGAAATCAAGATTGCCATGAGTTGAAAACTAGGTAGCAAGAGCATTTCAGTCATTTTTGGAAGAGGAAGAAAATCAAAGTTGAATTTTTTCCTGGATAATGTAGATATATATATTTTTATAGATATTACTCTTTTTATCTTTGTAAAGAGTTGTGGTTTATATACATTTTTGCAACTTAGCAAAAACAACTCTACCTGTGGTGCTGTGTCAGTTTTTCATGGTCTTAGTTTGGCTCCAGGATTTTGAAGATTTGATCATTTCTGACTTTACTGCCTCCAAGATGTCTCCCCCCCCCCCCCCCCCCGATTCCTGCGGCCTGTTGTTCATACCCACATGCAGTCTTCTCACACTCCGAGGTGATTTGTGTGAACAATAGCACAGTGATGGCAGAAGTGATGGCATGTCACTTTTGAGATCGTTATAAAAGACTTCATCTGGGCACATTTTCTCTCCCCATTCCCTCGAGTCCCTCACGTTGGAGGAAGCCATGTTGTGAGTATCCCTGAGGAGAGGGATGTGGAACGGCAGCCCTGGCAGCAGCGTGGGAGTGAGCCTGGAAAAGCATCCTCCAGATCCTGTCCCTGGGGGGAGGGCCGTGGGGAAGCTCTGGGAGATCTGGACCCAGAACCACTCCGGGAGCCTCTCTGGGATTCCTGACCCACAGAAACTGTGAGATACAATTAACCTATAACGTTATGTTAGTTTCAAGTGCATGACATAAGGATTCAGTATTTGCATATATTGTAAAATGATCACCATGTGTAGTTAACATCTGTCACCATTATAATTCTTTCTGTGTTGGGGAGATTTTTTTTTTAAAGTATTGAGGACTTTTAAGATTTACTCTCTTAGCAACTTTCAAATATGCAACAGAGTATTACTAACTATACTCACCATGCTGTACATTACATCCCCAGGACTTCAATATTTTATAACTGGAAGTTTTTCACCTTTTGACCACCTTTACCCATTTTGCCCACCCTGCTAAAATGTTTGGTGTTTGAAGCCAGAAAGTTTGGGATGATTTGTTACACAGCAGTAGCTAACTACTACAACTGATAGCATAAGGTTGGTTAGTTTATCTACACACCCATCCTACCATCTGCCCACCCAAACGTTTGAAGACCTACTCTGTCCTAGGACACTGAATGAATGCCACAATCCATGTTCTGAAGGGGCAAAATACCTAGTTTCCTCCAGTAAAACTGTACTTGAATTCTACCTGGTCACTTTCCTAGAATTTAATTTGAGTTTTAAAAGCCAATATATATTTAAAGAAAATTTTATTTTTTTGAATCTTTTATAGGACAGGGAATGAGAAATACCATTTTATTTAAGCCATATTTGGCTTACAGCATAAACATGAATTTTATATGAAATTAATGCAAAATCTATTTTATGGCATCAGTATTTGTAAATTCTTTAATGCTTTAAGTGGATTACCTATGTTCACTGTTTACATTTTTTATTGATTATATGAATTATTCAAAAAAAATAAAAAGATACTAAGGAATTTGAGAAAAAAATTCAGACTTGAGCCAAACCAATACATAAAATAGTAAATATACATATTGATGGAGTGCTTTCTCTATGCCAAATTGTGAACATTTTTGTATGTTTCGTCTGTTAATTCTCACAAGGTCTTATAATTATCATCTCTGTTTTACGTATAGTGAAACTAAGATTTAGCATACTTATTTAGCACAAAGTCCAAAAATCAATGAGGTGAGGGTGAGATTCAAATCTAGATCTCAATGTCTTAGTTACTTTGCTATACAGAAATGTATGTGCTTGTATATTGATGCATAATATCATGTTGCATGTTTTCAGAGTTTTATAGTTTTGACCGGAGACTTTAGTTTTTCTGTTTGCTACGTGCAAACTGAGCCCTTAAAGCATGGTTTGGCCAAATGTTAACAAAATATCATGGGGGCTATAATAGAACTTTAAATGGTGTAGATTATTAAATTCTGTGCAACCCGAAGGAACTTATTGGTACAGTCTTTAGAAGGTGCTGAAGATGAAAACAAAAGGGAGAGGAGGGGAGGAGGTGAAGAAGGAAGTGAAGTGGAGGGGGAGAGAAAATACCAGATTAGAGGCCTCATGAAAATGTGCTTTATCGCTTTAAATTTTGACCAGTGTTAGAATGGGGCTGAGATGAGTGGACTGAATGTCTCTTGGGAGTATACCAAGTCGCTCTACATTTCGTCTTCATAAAGGTATTTGGCACCCACCTGGAGGGCAGGGCACCAGTGACGCTCGGAGAACCGGACTTTAATTGAGCACCACTGTTCACCAGATGTGTGACTCCAGTCAAAATGCCTAAGCACTTGTAGTTTATTTTCCCATATATGAAATTAGAATAATATCAACCTACTTTTATGTCATTCTGAGGCTTGAGTATATGCATATTGTACTTAATGAATGTTGACTGTGACTGCTAGTAGTTGAATGTGAGATCTTTCTCCTTGTCTGATTTTCTCTTCTCTTTCACTATCATGCCCATCATTAGCAGCCTCTTTCCTCCAACCCAGACCCTGCAGAGGGATCATCCAATTTTAGCAGGAATACATGAAGTGTCAGGCTGAATAGGAACTTTAGATAAAAGTCAGGGAATAAAATGGTTCAAGGTAAGTAAAGGTGAGACAATGCTGACTGCCCAGGAGGTTTCATAAAAGAAATTAAGTTAAAGGAATACCTACTTAATTGAATTACAATTCAAATAAAAGAAGGATCCAATGTGATTATATCATATGTATATGACATACACATTAGACAATGGGACGTTACTGCATCGTAAAATGTTTAAAATTGCTAAGGTGTAATCAGCAAAATTTCATCTTCTGGTGAACATCTCTAACAATAGTGCGGCAATTTGAATTTTTTTTTTAACACTGTTTATATTTACAACTAGAGGCTTGATGCACAAAATTTGTACAAGGGGCTCAGTCCTTGCAGCCCCAGCCTCTTCCGGAAAGTAGTCTGGCTGTCCAGTCTAATTAGCATATTATGCTTTCATTATTATAGATAGATGGCTTTGTCATAAATCTCTCTTTTAATGGCCTTCTTCCTTACACTCCTTTCTCCTCTGCTATTGTAAGTACTGCTGCCTTATGTACTGTCAATTTTCCCAGCAAGTGATGGGAGCCACTTTGCCATGCGATGTGGCAGAATTGGGGATTGGCTGAGCTTTGCCACATCATGTGGCAGAGTTAGGGATTGGCTGAGCTTTGCCATGCGATGTGGCAGAGTTGGGGATTGGCTGAGCTTTGCCATGCGATGTGGCAGAGTTGGGGATTGGCTGAGCTTTGCCATGTGATGTGGCAGAGTTGGGGGTTGGCTGAGCTTTGCCATGTGATGTGGCAGAGTTGGGGGTTGGCTGAGCTTTGCCATGTGATGTGGCAGAGTTGGGGGTTGGCTGAGCTTTGCCATGTGATGTGGCAGAGTTGGGGGTTGGCTGAGCTTTGCCATGTGATGTGGCAGAGTTGGGGGTTGGCTGAGCTTTGCCATGTGATGTGGCAGAGTTGGGGATTGGCTGAGCTTTGCCATGCGATGTGGCAGAGTTGGGGATTGGCTGAGCTTTGCCATGCGATGTGGCAGAGTTGGGGATTGGCTGAGCTGCTGGGAGAAAGCAGTGGGGCTGAGAAAGCCTTGACTAGCCCTGCGCCCCTATTCCCTGAACCAGTGTTTTCCCACATGCTATCCCTTCAGCCGCAGAGGTCCTTTCCCCATTTGCCTCTGTATTTTCCTTCTGCTCCTTGCTGGGTCCAGCATGGTGAGTGCGTGCTCCCAAGAGGAAGCTATGCTGCGCTTCATGGCAGGGTAAGAAGTTCATTCCCGGGGGGTGAAATTCCAAGCCATCTGCCTCACTGGCCACTTGGTGCAGCGGTGGAGGGAAGCTGGGTGTGGAGTCTGGTCAAGCCGAGGGAAGCACATGGCAGGATGCAGGGAGGCCGGCCGCCCGTCTGGTGGAAGCCGGGCTGCGCCTGAGTCAGCCTCACGGATCTGTGCCCGATGACAGGGCTCCTGTGGGCCCGCCGAGTTGTCATGGTGTGGCTCTTTTTGAATTGCATAAAAACATTTGCTTGACTTGGATGCAGATTTAATTTCCTTTCTGGGTGAAGGGTCTCAGATAGTAGCGTATGCTGGCTGCCAGCTCGGAGTGCCTGCCAGGGGCTGCTGAAAGGAGAGATTTTAAAAGGAGAACATGGAGCGAGGCCTGACGTCCTTCAGGGAGCATTTCACATTGGATCCTTTTGCGATGAGATGGTCTCCAGGGGTGACACTGAGTCCGGGGAGGTGCCAGGACTTGTTTTCTCAGGTTCAGCGCCTCTTAAAACCACAAGCCACAGGCGCTCAGGAATGAAGCACAGGTCCTCACCGGGCCCCCTTCTCTAAGGCTCTGGGGCCTGTGGGCCTTCGAAATAACGATTCGTAAACGTGCATGACTCAGGGCATATTTAAACAACAGATGTGTTTATAAATCTACAATGAAGCTGATTCTTAAGCACCCTTGTGGCAAGTATTCATTACTCTTTGACCATTCTCCAGGTGGCAAAATCATGCCCCTGGAAACTCACTGTGTCAGGTAGCTCTTGCTACGAACCCGCTGTGTAACAAGCTGCTCCCAAAGCCACAGCCTACGAGATGTCTTTCTCTCAGTCCGAGGTTTGCGAGTGGCTGTTGTCAGGATGGTCGTGGCTCCAGGGTGTGGGGGTTGGGTTGGGGTTTGCTGTATCTCTCTGCTCTTTCTTCTCTGACTAGCAGCTACTCGGACATATTCCGCTCCTGGTGGGTCACCAGAGTGCCAGCAGGCTAGCTGGACTGACTGCAAAAGCACACGTGAAGCCTCCGCTTGTCATGCCTGGGGACGTTCACTGGCCAAAGCAGACCGTGTGAGCCAACGCGGCATTCCTGGTGCAGAGGGGCACACTTCATCCACATCGGAAAGAACCGCAGAGTTCCCTGGCAAAGGGCATGGATGTATAATTTTAAAACAGGTGGTATGAAGAGCCAGGGGCATTAAGCTTTCTTGATTTGTTCCTTCTTCCTGTCTTCCTCCTTAAACCTCCCTTCTTTCCTTTTATGGTATAATGTACATAACATTAAAATTGCCTTTTTTTTTTTTAATTGCCATTTTAACCATCTCTAAATGTGCCTTGTCTTTGTGGCATTAATTACATTCACATTGTTGTACAACCATCACCATCATCCACCTACAGAACTTTTTCATCTTTTCAAACACTGACTCCCTACTTCCTGCACCCCCCAGCCCTGGGCAACTGCCATTCTCGTTTATATCTCAATGAATTTGACTGCTCTGCAGATCACATACAAACAGAACCATACAATATTTATCTTTTGACTTGCTTACATCACTTAACATAATGTCTTTAAGATTCATCCATGTCTCAAAATTCCCTTCCCTTTTGGGCTGAATAATATTCCATTATAAGTCTGTGTCAAATTTGTTGATTCATTCATCTATCAGTAGACACCTGGGTTACTTCCATTTTCCTGATTCTTTTTTTAAAATAAATTTTTATTTTTCAGTTACAGTTGACATACAATTTTATATTAATTTTAGGTGTACAACATAGTGATTAGACATTTATATAATTTACAAAGTGGTCACCCCGATAAATCTAGTACTTTTCTGACACCATACATAGTTATTACAATATTATTGACTATATTCTCTATGCCATACTTTATATCCCTGTGACTGTTTTATAACTACCAGTGTCTACTTCTTAATCCCTTTACTTTTTTTCACCCACCCCTTCAACCTCCCTTCCCATCTGGCAACTATCAAAATGTTCTCTGGATCTATGAGTTGGTCCCTTCATTTTATTTTTTAGATTTCACAAGTAAGTAAATTATTTGGCATTTGTCTTTCTCTGTCTGACTTATTTCACTCAGCACAATACCTTCTAGGTCCATGTTGTTACAGATGGCAAGGTTTCATTCTTTTTATGGCCTCGTACTGTTCCACTGTGTGTATGCATTACTTCTCTTTCTGTTCATTTATTGATGAACACTTAAATTGCTTCCATATCCTGGCTGTTGTAAATAATGCTGCAGTGAACATATGGACGCCTATGTCTCTAGGAATTAGTGTTTTTGGTTTTTTCAGTTAAATACCCAGAAATGGAATTGCTGGGTCTTTCCTTGTCTCTTATTATAGTCTTTGTTGTAAAGCCTGTTTTATCTGCTTTATTGTTACCCCAGCATTTTTTTTTCACTTCCATTTTTATGAAATGTTGTTTTTTTTCCCATTCCTTTACATTCAATCTGTGTGTGTCTTTTCATCTGGAGTTCCTTGTAGACAACATATATAAGGGTCTTCCTTTCTTACCCTTTTTGCCAGTCCTATCTTTGGATTGGAGCATTTAATCCATTTATATTTAAAGTACTTATTGATAGGTATAGAGTTACTGCCATTTCATTATTCATTTTTTTAATCTTACCCCCTCTCCTTCTTAAATAAGTCCCTTTAACATTTCTTGTAATAATGGTTTGGTGGTAATTAATTCCTTTTTTTTTTTTTTTTTTCTTGTCTGGGAAGCCCTTTATCTGTTCCTCAATTCTAAATGATAGCTTTGCTGGGTAGAGTTATCTTGGTTGTAGGTCTTGCCTTTTATCACCTTGAATATTTCTTGCAGGCCCTTTAGGTCTCCAAAGTTTCTGTTTGAGAAATTGACTGACAGTCTCATGAGTACGCTTTTGAAAATAACTGCCTTTCTCATGCTGCTTCTAAGATTTTCTTTATCTTTAACCTTTAGCATTTTAATTATGAGAGTTTTCTGCTACCTTATCTTCAAATCCCTGATTTGATTCTCTACTTAATTAATCTGCTGCTGATTTCCTCTAATGTATTTTTCATTTCTGTTTTTTTAAATAAATTATTTTTATATCCATTTTTATGTTTCTTGTGTTTTTGTTGAAGTTCTCACTGAAGTCATTGAGCATCCTTATAACCAGTGTTCTGAACTCTAAAGCTGGTAGATTGTTTCTTTTTATTTTCCTGGAGTTTCATTTGGGACATGTTATTTGTCTCCTCATTTTGGCTGCCTCCCTGTGCTTGTTTCTGTCTATCAGGTGGAGCTGTTACATTTCCTGGGCTTGGTGGAGTGGCCTTATGTAGTAGGTGTCCTGTGGGTCCCAGGAGTGCAATCTCCTTGACCATCTGAGCTGGGTGCTCAGGGTTGTCCCTTGTGTGGTTGTGTGTTGCCCCCATTTATAGTTGAGCTTTGATTGCTGTTGGCATGTTAGTGGGCGGCTGATTGGCTGTGAGGACTGACCATGACTACAGCTTTCGTGCAGGTGTTGACCCCACGGAGCAGGATTTGCTTTAAGAGGGCTCTGATGCCTGGTGGCAGCACCTTTGAGTGTGTCTTTTGGGTGAGGTGGTTGGGTGGTGCTCTGGCATGGTGTGAAGCTGGCCACTGGGTGTATTGGTTTTGGGGCCTCTGGGGAGGGTTTCTGGTACAAGCCATGGTCAATCAATGCCTATGCCCTGGCTCAGGGCCACCTGGTATGAGCCACAAAGTGATCTTCAGATGGTTGCCACTTCTGCTGGGCTTGAAGGTGCCCGGGAGAGGCTAAGCTACCAAGTGAGATTGGCTGTTGCTAGTTTCTGGCTTGGGGCCACTTACCTGAGGTATATGGCAAGCTAAGGCTAGATGCTGCTTGTTTGGGGTTTGTGAAACTTCAAGAAGCTTAAGTTCACACCATGAGCCAAGACAGGACATTTGTATAGAAATGCCACTGGAAGTGACTTGGGTGCACCTATAAGTTGGATGGGGTGGGGTCTTAGGAAATCACCAGGGCAGGTGGCCCTGGCTTGCACCTGCAGGGGGAGGGCTCAGCAAAGGAACAAAGGCCCCTGCCAGCCCTTCTGTCTGGGAGAAAGCTGCTCCTCCAGTCCTCGTTCTGAAGCCGGACAGTTCAGTTCCTTCTCATATGCCACTAGTACCCCTGGAGTTGCTGGCTCTGTGCTGGAGCTCAGAGCAATGAGTCCCCGTAATTCTGTGTGTGGGCCCTTTAAGAGGAACTACTGGGACTCCTGTAGTCTCTGTCTCACTCAACCTCTATCCTCACTGGTTTTCACAAACAGAGTTACGGGGGTTTCTCTTCCCAGCACAGGGACCCTGCACTGGGGGACCTTGCTTCTTAGGGAGGACGTCTGTAGCTGCCACATGTGGGTGTGGGACCAGCTTGTTCTGTGTTTCTGCCCTCTGTGGGTTAGCTGTAATTTCGATGTAGCTGTGGGAGGAAGGCAAGCACAGCATTTACCTTCTCCACCTTCTTGACCAGCCACTTTCCTGATTCTTTGTTGCTGAGTTCCCATTATCCCTAGACAGGAGCCACCTGACTGTCTGATAATCTTTTCCTGTCCAGACTTTGGGTCCAGCTTTGTCCATTCATTCATTCATTCATTCATTCATTCAGCAGATACTTCTTTAGCACCTTGTATGTCCCAGCAGCTGTTTTAAAGAAACCTGAAATCTCCCAATACTTAGAATTGTGCTGTCCTATTTGGTAGCCACAAGTTACATGTGGTTATTTAAATATAACTTAATTAAAGTGAAATAAAATTTAAAATGCATTTCTTCACATTTGAAATATAGCTGCATTTCCAGTGATTCATCGCCATTAGTGCCTACCGCATTGGGCAGCGCTGACTGGAGAGGATCAGGGAAAGCCAGGCAGCAGCGGTAGAGTGATAGCTCTCTACTTCCGGAAACTGTCCCCTTGAACCACAAGTCTATCAGGTGTCATCTTGTGCGTGCAATCAATTGCGGTGTATTTGTCTAGGTTTGAGCAACAAGCCAGCCAATCAGAGCCCTCCCTCAGCACTCCGGAAAGCAGACTGAACAAGTGATTCAGCTACTCTAGGTCACGGACAGTTTTACCCTCTGGAGGCATTTGGCAGTGCCAGGAGACAGTGTGGTTTTCGCAGCTGGGGGAAGCGGGAGGTGCTTCAGGCATGTCATCGAAACACTCCACAGTGCTCAGGACACAGCCCCCCATAACAAAGATGGCCCCAGTGCTCCCAGTTCCAAACATGAGATATATCCCTGCTGCTGCTGAAATCGTCACAGATAAGCACAGGGAGGGAGAGCCATGTCTTTGGCATGTAGAAGGAGCTGGTGTGCAATGAGAGAACGTGAGGCTCCAGTCTCCACTTCCTTTCCCTGAGACCAGCCCTCTTTTCTTCGCTTGGGTTCTGGAAAGGACCTCAGTGTAATACAACTTGGCTGTTTCACTTGGATTATTTTGAATTGGGTTTTAGCCTTTTGCCCACTGTTGCCAATACAGCAAGTTCTTTAGCAGTTCCTTCCTTTAGTTATGCCCTAAAGTGGGTGTTTGCTTTAAGGGAATCCTATGAGGTGTCCAGCACATACTAGTAGTAGGCATTCAGTTGTAGCAAGCTCATAGATGTGTTTTGACTAAGTTCCAAATAAACTGTTACATTCTGCATGAATCAACTATTATTTAACACAAACAATGGGGCCCATCGTGTTTCACCAGTGGCCTCTTGGCTGGTGATGATCTCAGTCCTACATGTTTTCACTGGCAACCAAAGGGCATCAGTAGAACGCCTCTTCAAAACCTTACCAGCTCCGCGGGCAGGTGCAGTATCTGGGGATTTTCTGCGTTGTATCACCTGTGTAGACTGAAAGACTTCTATGTACTTAAAGGGAGGTCTATGATTTTAAAGGAGACTGTGTTTTAATTATTTGGAAACCTTATGAGTCAACTTGATTTCCAAAAACCAACAGCCTGAGACTTTGCTTTTTAATAACTCAAGAGATCCTTGATAGAATGTCCATGGAAGTGACACATTTTATCTTGGAGATGATAACCAAGAGTAGTTATGTATATGAAAGTGAGCCTCAACATCCTACACACCTGTACAGTATTTGAAGGTTTGCCACTAATTGTCACTATGACAACATAATTCAAACAATACAATAAATACATTGTGAAACTACATAAAATACCCTTTTGGTGGTCTAATTTGGTGTATCCATATATAATTACTTAAAGTAATAAGGGAGATACAGAGTAAAAAAAAAAAAAGCAAAGGCTGCAAAGGGTACAGAACGAAAAGTCTGATTCCCAGACCCCCGCACTTCTAGCTGGAATCACCTTTAATGGCTTCTCATCTGAACATTGTTTATACTGTTAAAAGTATACTCTTGTTCCTCTTCCCTTTCCATCCTTCCTTTAAGAAATACACAGAAAAAACAGAAAACAGAGTAATTACGTGTGTGTGTGTGTGTGTGCTGTATGTATTTTTTGATGATCTGTATATATCAGTTTCTGCCCACCACTGTGTTTGGAGCCGCTTTCCATTGGCACTGAGATTGGCTTCATCGTTCTCAGTGACTTGGCGTTCACCTGCAGGTCGCTGTGCCATGCATGATTCATTTCACCGGCCCTCGGACGAGCGTCAGGTTCTTTGCAGCCTTTGCTTTTACAAATACTGCTGCCCCGAGTAATGTATCCTTGGACCTCCATCTTCATGCACATGTCACTGTACTTATAAAGTAACATTCCAGGAGTAGCCTTTTTGGTTCAGAATGTAAACACATTTTATGTTTTTATTACATTGCCCAGTTGCCCTTCCAAAGTGATGCTTTTACCCACTCTATGCGGACATGCCTAACATTCCATCCCCTTGTTCCTTATCATCCTTTCCCTCCCATTTCTCTTCCCCCTGCCTAGCACCAGCCCAGTCCAGAAGGTGGGAGGCCTTCCATTGAAGTGTTTATCTCATCAAAGTACCGTATTTGCCGGCGTATAAGACGATTTTTTGGCCCTGAAAAATACCGTATTTGCCGGCGTATAAGAGACTGGGCGTATAAGACGACCCCCTAACATTTCCACTCAAAATACAGAGTTTGTTATATACTCGCCGTATAAGACTACCCCCCACTTGGAGGCATATTTTTCAGGGCCAAAAAATCGTCTTATATGCCGGCAAATACGGTATGTGGAACACAAATTACGGGTGCATTCTGGGAAGACACAAACCTGTCCCCTCCCCCCCACCCATCTCCACCCCTGTTAATTGCGGGCCCACCTGCCTCACCTGCTCCTCCCTTTCTTTCTCTGGGAGGCTTTTAGCAGCTGGTTCTCAGCCGTGGTGCCTGAGAAGCTGAAGTCTTCACCGGCCGTGGTGTTTGCCAGCACCTGGAGACAGGCACAGTCGGACCACTGTGTCCTGAGCCGTTTCAGGAGAGGCAGAATCTGTTCGCATGCACAGGGTCAGAAACAGTGTCCCGATCACTGCTCGGCCCGGCATCTCCATTCCTGCTTCCACCGGGGAGATGGGTAGGACCCAGGTTTCCCGCCACGTGCTCCTCTTTCCTAGCCTTCGTTCCAACTGGCCTCGCCTGTAGCTTGATTCCGTGGCCTGTGGAGTTTGACTTTGTAGTAAGAGCAGTTTTTAAACCCTCTCACCGTGGCATGATGGGCAGATCCTCCTTGGAGGGCTCTGCCGTTTGGGAGCAGGAATTGATATTCTGGCCTCTTCCTCACTCCCCTCCCAACATTTTATTGTGAACAATGTTACACATACAGCAGAGTGGAAACACCCATATGCCTGCCGACAGGCTCGGCCATAAATACTTCACTGTGCTTGTGCCAGGTGGAACTGTCCCTCATTCATTGTTTTGGGCTCTTTTGGCGACTTCTCTCTGGCAGTTAGAGGCGGCCCGGCCCAGAGGGTGAGGAGTGTGAGCTCTGGAGCCAGGCCGCCTGGGTTTCCCCCCCTAACTCTGCTGTTTCACCTGGACCTCAGGCACGCTCCCAACCCCTGTGCCTCCACGCTCTCCTCTGTGCTGCCTCCATGGGCTCTGTGAGACTGAGCAAGTCGGTACGTCTGTAGCACTTAGAACAGAGGCTACCCCTCTGCCCATACTAACCGTGTAGTACATGCCATCTAGTAAGTCCTAAAGCAATACTAGTTTCATGGATTTTTGTGGCTTTTCAAAACTAATATTGTTGATGGATTTTAGGGTCTAAGCCATTGTGAACCTGGCACTGTGCCAGACATTTAAGTTCGTTGCCTCATTTGGTCCTTCAGCAGATTATCCCCACTTTCAGAGGTGAGCAAACTGAGGCCTGGTAAGTGACAGCGATGAGATTTAATCACAAATCTGTTGCACTTCAGTGGTCACAATCTCCAGGTGTTGCCCTTTCTTTTTAAATCTCAAAATGGGGAAATTTCAGGGTTCTGTACGGTGACAGGGTGTCTGTGGTTGGAAAACAAACTTTCCAACCGAACTCTGGGATACTGGTCCAGGCACTTAAGGTCTGATCACTTTGGTGTGACCTTGAGCTGCTGAAGGTCAATATTGCAGAGAAAGAACACCTCGCTGTTTTCGTGTTCGCTAACATACTTTCCCTCCCATTAGCGTGTGCAGGCCCATGCCCTCCTGCTGGCCAGGGTTCTGGCTGACCTAGCCGGGCCAGAATTTCCTCGGGTGTTTGGCAGTGCCATCATCTGTCCACTGTGCGATATCTCAGATGCTAGAAAATTACTGCTGGTTTGCTGTCCAGAATCTTTTGTTGAAAATAGAAAAATAATGTGGCCACCGACTCTCTCATAGACCTGGATGTTTTGAAGGGAAGCTTTGCCCCAATTGATTGCTTGAGGGTGAAACTTTGACCTTGATAACACCCATACCTCTGAGAAATAAGCTGTGTTATGAGTGCTCCTCAGGCAGCGAACGGAGATTGAAATGAAGCCGGCAGCTTTTGTCTTCTCACTGCGGTTCCTGCCTTAATTCAGAGTCAGCCCTGGCCCTTCCCCATTCATTCCAGGCGGCAGTGGGTCTCGCACCCTTACCGCTGGCTCAGCTCCCTTTGCAGGTGGGAGGCCACAGCCAGTGATGCTACGAGGCTTTCACTGTATTGGCTTTTAGAGTTACCTTACTTTTATGGCAGCTGATTCTGTATGTCTCATTACAGAGGTAATATAAAGTTTTCATTTAAAGAACATTTAATTATATAAAAGAAATTTCTTTTTTTTTTTTTTAAAAAAAAGCTAAGATGGGAGAGTAGAATTTGCACTCCGATGTGGCCAAAGTCACGAGGACGGCATGCAGAGGATGGAGGGTTTTAAAATACGCCGTGACCTCAGGGTTGTCTGTCTGGTCTCCGCTGACTGTTGTTTTGGGCAGAGGGAGCATGTATCGGATAGTTGCATCTCTTTTGAGGATGCTCTGTGGAAAGTCGCTTACACCCTGCACCTGTTTCTTGGCTAAGAAAAATACAGGCAGTAGGTTCTGCCGCTCTGGACGGTTTTAGAGCAAGGCTAACCGCGCCCTGGGGCTTCGGCCCCGCGCACGTGTGCTCATGAAACAGCCTTCGGTTGAAATCTTATTGAACTTCTTATTCAACTTCTTATTCAACTTCTTATTGAAATCCTCTGCATATTTTTTTCTTGGCTGTACATCCACAAAGTGGATGCTGTAAATCTGCTAGACTTGGGGTGGCCTCAGAAGAGAGACCATCAAAAGTGATATCCCCAGGGAGTCCCCTGAGAGAGAATCCAGGCTGAGCCCCAGTGAGGATTTGCGTGATTCTTAGGGATTCTGTTTAGGAAGATGAAGATGTGCAGCTGCTCAAAGAACCTGCCTGCGCTGAGTTAGCGCTAAGTCACCTGGAGTTTGAAATGGGGGGAAGGTGAGGGCAAATTCCCTTTGGACGAGAGTCAGGTCGTCTCTGGTTTGAACCTGTTGGCAATTCATGGAGCCCTAAGAGTGGGAGCAAATGGGAGAGTGGGGTGGGGGTTTGAAATTGATTGGTGTGTGTGTGTGTGTGTGTGTGTGTGTGTGTGTTAGAGAGAGGGAGAGAAAGAGAGAGAGTAGAAACAGAGAGAGAGAGAGAGAGAGAGAGAGAGAGAGAGAGAGAGATTAATTGATTTTGGGGGGACTTAAGGAGATTCCTTTCTTGGTGTCTCTTGGTAAGAGAGGAGCAGGTGACTTGGGTGACAGCTCTGTGAGGTCCTCTTCCTCAGACTGGCTCCCTGCCCTGGAGATCTGAGGCCGGTGTGGAGGTCAAGGTGATTCCCCTGGTCTGCTCCTAGGGTCTGCCTTTGCTATCAGTGGAGGCCGCTTCCTCCGAGGGTGTAGGCTGTGCTACTAGAAGGCCAATGGTTTGGCCTCTCTCAAATCTTGAACTTTTGATCCCCACCCCTCCCCGCTGGGTCTCAGATGCCAAGGTATTTCCTGGGGACAGTTTCACTGTAAAAGAGACAGGCCAGTGAGAGCCAGGCCAGGGCAGTTACTGGCCAGAGGGTGGATGGTGTTTGTTTCTGTCTGCAGGGCGGTGTGTCATAACTGCTCTGCAGAGATATGATGTGATAAGGGCTCACTCTCAAAAGTGACCTTAGAAGGACCAGGCTTGCAAAGTGGTTATATGCCAGGACTCAGCCACCCTGCTGCCTTTCATCAGCTTCTGGCAGTCTGTGTCTTAGACAAGTTGCTTAAGTTTTTATTTATTTATTTATTTATTTATTTATTTTTATTTTTTTATTAAGGTATTATATGTGTACATATTTTTCCATCCCCCCCACCCCCAACACACACACTCCCAAGTTGCTTAAGTTTTATGAGCTGCATTCATCTAACATAAAAAATGTTGACTTTTGCCCTAGCTAGTTTTCTCAGTGGTTAGAGCAGTGGCTCGAGGACTGAAGCTTTGTGGGTTCGGTTCTGGTCAAGCATGTGTGCTTTTGTAGCGGGCTTGATCCCGGCCCAGTCAGGGTGTGTGCGGGAAGCAGCCATTTGATGTGTCTCTCCCACATTGATATCTCTCACTGTCTCTCGCCCTCCCTCCCACTATCTCTGGAGATCAATGGAGAAAATATCCTCAGGTGAGGATTAAATAAAAAAAGTTGACCTTTAGTCAACAAATTTTATTAGATAGCTACTGTATGCATGGCATTGTACCAGATCTTGAGATAAATGGGTGGAAAAGGCAGGCAAAGCTCCCTTCCTCATGGGATTTTCCTCTTCATGTAGGAGTTGTGTGAGACCTGAGTGAAACAGTGCCAGTAAAACGGCTTGGCAAAGGGCTCTTCTTAAATAACGCAGTAACTATTATGGAGAAGTTATGAACTGCCCAATCTACCTTGGGTTGCCATTATTTTAACAACAGAACTTGGAATAAATTACTTCATTCTTTTATACACAGAATTAAAAAAAAAAACCAACAACCCACAAATATTCTTTTAATGTTCTTTCTTGCCTGTTCCTAAGATAAAACCTAATTTCTCTGCCCATTGTATCAAGATTCTTTTTTTTAAACCTCACCTGAGGATATTTTCCCATTGATTTCAGAGAGAGGAAGAGGGAGAGAGAGAAACATCAATTGGTTCACTTATCGTATGTGCCCACACTGGGGATAGAACCTGCATTCTAGGTACATGCTCTGGCGGGAATCGAACCCACCACCTTTAGGCGCACAGGATGAAATTCAACCACCTGAGCTGCATAGCCAGGCTGTGTCATGATTTTTTAACCAATGTTTTGATGTAACAAAGCTCACCTTTCTAAATAACTGATATGGAAAGTAGATTTGGTGTGTGTGTGTGTGTGTGTGTGTATGTGCATGAGAGCGTGTAACTCCTGGAAAAGCTTCAGTACACTTGAATACCTTGGTGTCCATAAGAACAAACCAGCCAAATGTGCTTATTTCTTATCCTGAAACTACTGATGGGGGGAGAGTAAAGAAAGACAGCCGTTTGGTTAAGTCCGATCCTGGAAACTGCCCCCAGTGGAGGAATAAGCTTTGCCAGTAACTCAGCGGGTTGCTCGGGGGCCGCCCAGCGCCCGGCGCTTATCACGCCCCTGAGGTCAGCGCCCTTCTCCTGGCTCAGGGGACATGCGTGGTGTCTGTCAGCAAACACTGTCCAAGGAGGCCTGGCGGGAAGTTCCGGGGGGAGAGGAACGGAGTCTGTCCTCATTGGAAAGTCTGTTTTCTAAAACACGTCCCACGGCATGGTTAGATGTAGTCCTGGATTATCCGCCCCCTCCCACTGCATTGGCGCTGAGGACGGCCGGGCCTTCTTATCTCCCTGATGTCTCCAAAAGGCCTCCTTTCAAATGTTACCTCCCAGGACGGCCAGCACATACGGAGGTATTTCTTCTCTGCAACCAGCCATGCAGAAGGCACACAGCAGTGAGGGGGCCTTTTCTGTTTTGTATTTTCTCCTCACTGACACAGGAATCTTCAGGGCCCTGGCATATGTTCAGGGCAGACGGGCGCACAGCTCAGTGCGCGTGGCCAGGGCTGCTGGGCCTGGACTTAGAGGAGCAGCACCGGCGGCTGCCCCCCGGGAGGAGGGACACTGATCCCGGGGTAACTCAGAGGTGAAGGGAGGTGCGTGCTGGGTGAGTACCACCACGCTTGAGGAGACGTTCCTGTGTGTGGATCTGTGTTGAATCCTTTTTGACGGGACAGAGACGACTCAGTTTTCCGACTGTGAGTCCTTTTTAGTGCATCTCCCCAGAGGAGCAGCCGGTGCCGGGGAGCGGGATGGGCACGGAGTAACCCCTCTCCTTGTCCCGGGAAGCATGGTGTCATGGAAGGTCAGAAGGTTATTCTGGGGTGTCATGGTATTTTAAAACATAACAGCAACGGAATCCATCCCTCCAGCCCAGTGCTCGGCCAACTGTGGCTCGCGAGCCACATGCGGCTCTTCGGCCCCTTGAGTGTGGCTCTTCCACAAAATGCCACGGCCTGGGCGAGTCTATTTTGGAGAAGTGGCATTAGAAGAAGTTTAAGTTTAAAAAATGTGGCTCTCAAAAGAAATTTCAATCGTTGTCCTGTTGATATTTGGCTCTGTTGACTGATGAGTTTGCCGACCCCTGCTCTAGCCTGTCGATGTCTGCCTGCCTGCCCCATCAGGCTGGCTGTGCGCTGAGCTGCATGGGACAGACAGACGAGTCCCTGTCCACGGAGCTTATAGTGCAGAGACGAGGCTTAGAGAGCCAGCCACCGTGATGGGTTATGAACAGGAAACGAAGGAGTGAGTGTACGCACCCAGAGCATTTAAACTCATTTGTCAGGATTTTCCCTCGCGGCCTCATCGGAGGAAGGATAGGGAAGTTCTGGGGACACGAGGTGGGGAATCACACGGAAAAGGAGAACGGAAATGGTGCAGGGTACCAAGAGCCACCTCCCTGCCCAGCTCCGCTCAGCGGCAGTCTTTTGTATTTTGTGTGGACAATGAGACCCATAGTCCCAGCTTAAAGCCTGGGCGATTTTCTCCTGTGTGATTTCCAGATAAAACATTGTAATTAAATCATGATTAGGCACTTTCCATTCCTTTGGCGTCATTCCATTGGCCAGACCTGCTTTTTGTTTGGCGACCACAGACTTGATAAAGGAACCAGCGACATCCTAGTTGTCCTGGAATTGTTTGTACTCATCACTTGGTTCGAATCCACTCTGAAGACAGATGTCTGCCCCCCCCCCTCCCCCGGCCCCCCAGTTCTCCTGTCTAAAGATGCCAAAGCCCTCGTGAGGAATCTGTGAAATGTAAACGCTGACTTGGTTATGAGGTTCGGTGGAGTAGCTGGAGGCTTTCCCAGAAGAAGGCCGAGGCGGAGCTGTCTAGACATCACTTTCTCCTTATCTAGGCAGGCCTTTCTGGGTGCGTTCCACGCGGGAAATGCGGCTCACAGGCGGGCAGCCGGAGCGGCTAAAGCCCCCTCGGGTGCGTCCGATCCTCCTGAAACACACGGGGCTGGGCTGTTGGTTTGGGAAGGACAAACACAGCTTTGCCTCCGGTTTTGTTGGTAGAAGAGAGGATTGGTTCACTTGTCTGTTAAGATTTTTATCAAGCACCTTCCATGCACAGACATGGCCCTTCTTCCCGGAGAATCAAAGATGGGCAGAAAGGTGAAGTGTTTTTTGTTTTGTTTTTGTTTGTTTTTTTGCATTGAATCAAATAATTGTGCAGATTAGCCTAGGATCGTGGTCAGCAAATTGTGGCTCACGAGCCACATGCGGCTCTTTGTCCTCTTGAGTGTGGCTCTTCCACAAAATACCACGGCCTGGGCGAGTCTATTTTGAAGAAGTGGCATTAGAAGAAGTTTAAAAATATGGCTCTCAAAAGAAATGTCAATCGTTGTACTGTTGATATTTGGCTCTGTTGACTAATGAGTTTGCCGACCATGGGCCTAGGATGACAATGTGAGTAAAGAGCGAACAGGAGAGGAGCAGCAGTCAGAAGGAGCAGAGGATGAGGGGACCTCACAGGGGGAAGGGCGGTCAGGGGGGGGGGTGCAGAGCAGGGCGGGGGGAGGGGGGGAGTGTGAAGTGTCTGAGAGTTACCCCGGGGAAGGGGCTGGAGGAGAAGCAAGCTCTCAGCCAGGTGTGTACCTGCCGGAGCTGCCATGCCCTGAGGGCGCTGGCCAGTCCTGGTTGTAAGGCCAGCAGATGTAGGAACACTGGAATCCTTTCTGGCTGGCCAAGGGACACGAGGGTGGGCATTGGCTTTTTACCGCGAATACATGGGCCATGTAAGTAGAGCCTGTCATCTCCGGTACAGCTATCAGAAGTAACGCTGAGATGAGCATAGAATGCTATTTTTACACAGGCTCAGTGTATTTTGTGCCAAAATACTAAATGATTTAATTTCAAACTCTAGGCACTGCATGTACACCTGTTCTTTTTTTTAAAAAAAATGTTTAAACGCAGTTTTTATTTATTTTAAATCCTCACCTGCTACATTTTCCCATTGATTTTTAGAGAGAGAAACATGGATGTGAGAGAAACACATCGATCGGGTGCCTCCTGCATGTGCTCTGACCAGGGTCCGGGCCAGGAAGGAGCCTGCAGCTGATGTACGTGCCCTTGACCGGAATTGAACCTGGGACCTTTCGGTCTGCAGGCCGACGCTCTATCCACTGAGCCAAACCAGCTCGGGCAGTACACCTGTTCTTGAGCTGGATGGCAAGTGTTTTTCTTTGGTACCACAATACAGAGGTGTTTATTGAATACAAACATTGTTTAAAATAATGTTGAAGCAGTTTATCTGTAGAATTGTTTCTGCATGTTAAGAATATTGAGCTGGTGTAAGAATATCTTATATTGCATCAGTTTTTTTCTTGTTCAAGCCTTAAGAACTTGGTTTAGATTCACAAGTTTCAGGAATTTCTTTACTTTTTTTCAAAGAGGAGGGAGAGAGAGGTACAGTCATCCTCTCTCATCCATGGGGAGTACATTTCAGCACTGCCAGTGGCTGCCTGAAACTCCTCATAGTACCAAACCCTATAAATGCCATGGTTTTTTTTTTTCCTATTCATACATACTTATGATAAAGTTTAATCTATAAACTAGTCACAGTAAGAGAGTAACAATAATCTATACTAATAAAAGGGTAGTATGCACATCTTCCAGACATCCGACTACCTTCTGGACAGTTAGGGGGCAACCAGGCCGGCAGCGGGGGGGGGGGGGCAGTAAGGGGGGGTGAGCAGGCCAATAGAAGGGCAGTTGGGGGGCAACCAGGCATGCAGGGGGCAGTTGGGGGATGGCCAGACCAGCAGGGGGGCTGGCAGGGGAGCATTTGGGGGGCAACCTGAAGGCCAGCAGGGCAGCAGTAGGGGGGTGGCCAGGCAAGCAGGCAGGTGAGAGGTTAGGAGCCAGCGGTCCTGGATTGTGAGAGGCATGTCTAACTGCTGGTTTAAGGGATCGGGCCTAAACTGGCAGTCAGACATCCCCTGAGGGGTCCCTGATTAGAGAAGGTGCAGGCCAGGCTGAGGAGTCTCTAGTAATAATTAATAAAATAAAACAATTATAATAATATATTGTGATAAAGGTTCTGAGAATGTGGCCTTTTTCTCTTAAAATACCTTACTGTCCCGTACTCACCTTTTTCACGTAAAGGAAGTACTTTATAGGATTTCTCTGGGGCACATGTGAGTTGCCAGCCTCACTACTCTGGCACTTTGGGGCCATTACTAAGTGAAATAAGGGTGACGAGGACACAGCACTGAGGTACCCAGTACCTGGGCTCATGCCCCTCCCCAAAGTAACTGCTACCCTGACCTCTGTCTCTGCTGATGGGTTTTACTCGTTTTGAATTCATTATGTATTCTTTTATACCTGGTTTCATTTCCTCAACATTATGTTTGACATACTTTTGTCCATATTGCATGTAACGATAGTTCACTTACTTTAAAGGTTTTATAGTATTACTAGAGGCCTAGTGCACGAAATTTGTGCACGGGTAGGTTCCCCAGGCCTGACTGGCAATCAGGGCCAATCAGGCCTTCCTTTGCTCTGCACTGCCCCCTGGTGGTCATTGCACGTCATAGGGAGCAATCAAACTCTTGATCTCCAGGTCGAACCCCCAAGGGGACACTTTGCATATTAGCCTTTTATATGTATATAGATACCATAAAGAGAGCAACATGCACTCAGATGTTTTATTTTTTTAAAATTTTTAATCCTCATCTAAGTATATTTTCCATTGATTTTAGAGAGAGGGGAAGGGATGGGAAAAAGAGAGTGAGAGACAGAAAGACAGAGAGACAGAAACATTAATGTGAGAGAAAATCATAGGCCAGTTGCTTTATAGTACATGTTCCAACTGGGGATAGAACCTGCAACATAGGTATGTGTCAAAACTACAATCTTTTGGTGTATAGGACAACACTCTAACCAACTGTGCCACACTGGCCAGGGCTCACATGTTTTACTTTTGGTGATATTTGTTTTGCTTGGAGTTTGGTACTATTATGAATAATGCTACTATCATATATTTTTATACATGAAATATATTTGCATTTCTGTGGGGATTGGGCCGTAGAGTATGCATTTATCTAATTCCAGTAGATAATTCCACATTGTGTTCCAAGGCGGTGGTCATAACATTCCCATCAGTAGTGTAGGAGTGTCCATTGTTTAACATTCTCACCAGCACTTATTATTGCTAATCTTTTAATTGTTTAAAAGCGTACCTACTGTACATTTTTTAGAATTGATCACAGTGGCCCTGACCAGTTTGGCTCAGTGGGTGGAGCTTTGGCCTATGGACTGAGGGTCCCAGGTTCGATTCCAATCAAGGACATGTACCTTGGTTGCGGGCACATTCCCAGTGGGGGGTGTGCAGGAGGCAGCTGATCGAATGTTTTTTCTCTCATTGATGTTTCTGACTCTATCTGTCTTTCTGTCTAAAAAAATCAATAAAATATATATTTTAAAAAAAAAGAATTGATCACAGTGGTGTCTGGGTGTTTGTTGGAAAGAAACGAGGCTGAGGTTTGCAGCCCAGAAACCTTGAGTGAATTTTGCTTGTGCCTTGGTTGAAGGGCCCTTCGAGCGACATTTGAGGCCTGACCTGACTCTGGGCAGTCAGCCTTCGTTGACTTTAGCCTCTAGACCAGGGGTGGGCAAACTTTTTGACTCGAGGGCCACAATGGGTTCTTAAACTGGACCGGAGGGCCGGAACAAAAGCAACCTGACCATGCTGGCACTCTCATCTTGGGCTGCTGGTGAAGGAGCGGAGGGGAGAGCGAGAGAACCCTCCGCTCTTTCGGCTCCGCGGGCCGGATAGAACAGCCAAACGATCCGGCCTGCGGGCCGTAGTTTGCCCACGGCGGCTATAGACTCTCAGCGGGGTCCAGAAGCCAGTGGCAAACTATGTGAACCCTCATAGATTTTTAACCTTTGGTAGTCTCAGTCTCCTCATCTGCAAAATGGGAGTAATTTTAAATTCCCCTTCGAGTTGCTATGAAGAGTACATCCACCAAAAAGCACATAGTTCTGGCCCCTCGTCATCCTAAGGAAGGTATGAGGTCGCTGTGAGTCACAGGAAGAGTGGCTGGCTGCATTGCGTTGGAACACTTCAGTGTTTATTTTAGTTTTTCTATTTTCAGGGGAAACAGCGCTGTTTCACTCAGTGCATTTGACACCGGCCCCCCTAACATCCCTGCTTTGTGTGCTGTGCGGGCTGTGCGGTGCAGGAGGCTCAGCAGGGCCATAACAGCCCGGCCCGGGCCTCTCTGGCGGAGCTCAGCCTCAGGCTGCAGGGGAAACCCTCTGGAGGAGTCTGCTTTCCCCGTCAGCTCCGCGTCCTCCGCGGACACAAACATTGCAGCCCGGGAAACCCTGTGACTGGCAGCAGCCCTACCTCCTGCCTTCTTCCTTTTCTACCTGGCATGGCGACTGGATGGCACTGGAAAAGACCAGCGGTTCTCATCCTGGGATTGGGAAGAGAGCCGTCATAATTCCAGAAATGAAAGCCTGCGCTCCAGAGAAATAACCATGAGATCAATTGTGAGGCATTTCAAGCAGGAGAAAACAGAGTCATAGGGGTTGTTTGCATCTCACCTGCAGCACAGGTTTATCATATCCCCCCCACCCCCCTCTCCCAGCACAGGTGTATCATGTCCCTCCCCCAGCACAGGTGTATCATGTCCCTCCCCCAGCACAGGTGTATCATGTCCCCCCTCCCCCCCAGCACAGGTGTATCATGCCCCCCCCCTCCCCCTCTCCCAGCACAGGTGTATCATGCCCCCCCTTCAGCACAGGTGTATCATGTCCCCCCTCCCCCCCAGCACAGGTGTATCATGTCCCCCCCCTCCCCCTCTCCCAGCACAGGTGTATCATGTCCCCCCTCTCCCAGCACAGGTGTACCATGCCTCCCCTCCCCCAGCACAGGTGTATCATGCCCCCCTCCCCCCGCACAGGTGTATCATGCCCCCCTCCCCCCGCACAGGTGTATCATGTCCCCCCCTTTCCCCCCCCAGCACAGATGTACCATGTGTCTCCCCCCCCCCCGAACAGGTGTATCATGCCCCTCCCCCCCAGCACAGGTGTATCATGTCTCTCCCCCTCCCCCCCAGCACAGGTGTATCATGCCCCCCCCTAGCACAGGTGTATCATGCCCCCCCCCCAGCACAGGTGTATCCTGCCCCTCCCCCTCCCCCAGCACAGGTGTATCATGTCCCCCCCCCTCCCCAGCACAGGTGTATCATGCCCTCCCCCAGCACAGGTGTATCCTGCCCCTCCCCCTCCCCCAGCACAGGTGTATCATGTCCCCCCCCCCCCAGCACAGGTGTATCATGTCCCCTCCCCCCCAGCACAGGTGTATCATGCCCTCCCCCTCCCCCAGCACAGGTGTATCATGTCCCTCCCCCTCCCCCAGCACAGGTGTATCATGTCCCCCCCCCTCCCCAGCACAGGTGTATCATGCCCTCCCCCAGCACAGGTGTATCCTGCCCCCCTCCCCCAGCACAGGTGTATCATGCCCCCCCCCCCCCAGCACAGGTGTATCATGTCCCCCCCCCCCCAGCACAGGTGTATCATGCCCTCCCCCAGCACAGGTGTATCATGTCCTCCCCCCCCCAGCACAGGTGTATCATATCCCCCCCTCCCCCCTGCACAGGTGTATCATGCCCCCCTCCCCCAGCACAGGTGTATCATGTCCCCCCTCCCCCAGCACAGGTGTATCATGTCCCCCCCCCCCAGCACAGGTGTATCATGCCCTCCCCCAGCACAGGTGTATCATGTCCTCCCCCCCCCAGCACAGGTGTATCATGCCCCCCCTCCCCCAGCACAGGTGTATCATGTCCCCCTCCCCCTCCCCCAGCACAGGTGTATCATGCCCCTCCTCCCAGCACAGGTGTATCATGCCCCCCCCCCCAGCACAGGTGTATCATGTCCCCCCCAGCACAGGTGTATTCTGCCCCCTACCTTGAGTCAGCAGAGACTCTTCAAAGACACTGGGGCTCGGGTCAGACGGGTTATTTCGTGGCTCCCCTCTGCCGCTGGCCTCCCTGGCCGTCGGAGGTGCAGGCCAGAGTCTGACCCAGCGGACTTCCACTTCTAAAAGCTAAGGCTGCTTTTATTAGATCAATAAAGTATGTACCTCATGTGCTTTCTTCACTCAGATCTTGCCGTTCTTTTTTAAGCCAAAGTAAGTGAAGGAAGGAAGGCAGACAGGAGTCAGGAAGTTAATACCTGGGCATTTGAATTTACACTTTCGGGTGTGTATCTTCCGTGTATCTCTCAGTAGCCACAGGATTTGGGGCAAGTTCCTTGACTTTGCTCAGCCTCAGTTTTTTTCATCTCATTACGGCGTCTCCGATCTTACCCTTTGTTATGAAGTTTATGTAAAAAATGACAAATGTGAGGCGGCGGCAGCACCACAGGAGAATTGCAGAGCAGTTGGAGCTGCACTTGCCTAAAGGACCTGCATGCATCCGTTATTTTATTTTATTTTATTTTATAAAAAAATATATTTTATTGATATTTTACAGAGAGAAAGGGAGAGAGATATAGAGCTAGAAATGTCAATGAGAGAGAAACATCAACCAGCTGCCTCTTGCACGCCCCCTACGGGGGATGTGCCCGCAACCAATGTACATGCCCTTGACCAGAATCGAACCCGGGACCTTTCAGTCCGCAGACCTACGCTCTACCACTGAGCCAAACCGGTTTCAGCATGCATGCATCCGTTATTTTAATCTTCACCACGAACCGGGGGACAGATGAGGAAACCGAGGCAGAGTGCTTACCAGCTTGACTCCGATTACTCGGGGACTAAGTGGCAGAGCCGGGATTTGCGTGGGAGGCAGCGGGGCTGGAGAACCTGTAATCTGTCCATCAGGATGCTGCTGCTGTCCCCGGCCCTTCCCAACAGCCCGCCCCCGGCCATCCGGAGGTAACCACTGCACACTTGGCCAGGACTCTTCCCATGTAATTTGAAACAAACCCGCCATCCACTCCACGTGTGACCTGCCCGTCTCATGGCGTGCTGTGTCACTGCCGTGTTTCCTCGGCAGTCGGCACAGCTTTCCCCGGCGTCCCCGGGCAGCCCCGCTCACTGGCTGGCTGGCTGCCGAGGAGCCGCTCGTTCCCACAAAGGAGCCTCTGAGAAAAGCTGTGGGAAACAAATGACTTCAGAGGTTTTCAGAAACAAAAGTGCAAACTCTAACGAATTTCATCTGGCCCAAAAATGTGACTACCCCAGATCTTTCAAATATTTTCTTCTAGGATTATTCCCCAAAGGTTGCTAATCTGAGAGCGATCCAGGCCTGTTAGGCCTGACTGTTTGCCCCCTGATGGAGGAGTTCTGTGCATGTGCGAGCTGGGGTGTGGGGGTTGAGGTAAAAAGATGTCTCGGGGGGGAAATGAGGTAATTTTATTGAATATTGTCATGGCCACTGGGACCCTCTCATTCCAGCAAGGATATGGTGTCTCACACAGCCAAGGTCCAGAAGACCTTTCCAAAGGTAGTCGTGGATTTTCAGAGCCACAAATATTTACTGATTGGATCTGCCCTAAAGCTTCTCCCCGTAGTTCGGTTTTACCTAGCGGCATTGTCTTTCTGGATGAGTGTTACGGCCTCTTTCTTATCCTGGCTGGCATTTGGAGCCATGTTGCTTTGGGTGTTAGGGTGGCCGCCAGCGAAAATGCTTGTGTGTTGAGATGACTGTGTGAGGAGAGGCTTATCTGGCCCGGGAGCCCGGAGACAGACCTTCGCTTGTTCAGGAGGAAAGAATGTGGCCTTGTGTACCTGCCCCCGGACACACCTGTAGGGCTGGTTTCGATGACGAAACCTCAGCTTCTCTGCATCTGACACGGGCAGGGGACGGGGCCCTGGCGGCGGAGTGTCCACAGCAACTGGACGGAGGGGCCGGGCCCGGGGTCCTCCTGCTGGTGCGGCCCCGGCCCCAGTGCACTCTCCCCCAGGCTGGTGCGGGGAGGTCGAAACTTGGCTTATCACTGGCCTAGAGTCTCCAGGAACATACTTGAGATAAGAGTGGAAAACGTGCCAGGCTCCGCCTCGCTGCCCTAAAACACAGAGGAGCTTTTATTCCCGCAGACAGAGGAAGGCATTTGGTTAAATTCTGAAAGCTGCGTGTGGATAGGCCAGAAGTGTAAAGGTGGGCCCTCCTTACCTCCGTTAGGCCGAATTTTTCAGCCAGTGATTTAGAAAAGGGAACGAGGGTGCTAATAACCTTTGCTCACTTGTAATGAGCTAGCCTTGACGTTCCGTTGTGGAAAACACCTTAGCTGGCGGATCTGTTGGGAGTCCACCTTGACCTTGGGCAAGTTACCTAACTTGTCTCTGAGCCTCAAGTTTTCTCACCTGTAAAATGGGGATAATAATGAAATGTAGTGAACTCAAAAGGGTTGTACGAACACTTAAGATTGTAATAGTTATAATTCTTAGAACAGTACCCAGCACCGAGTAAGTGTTGTAAATGAAAATAAATGGGACATACTTTGTACAGTTAGTTATATGAAATTTATGTGGCCTTTCTGGTTGCTGATCATTCTGACCTAGAAGTTAATCATTAGATCAAAATAATTGTGTGTGTGTGTGTTTGGTATGTCGTTAAGACTTTGCTTTTATTTTTGTTGTTGTTGTTTATTTTTTATTTATTTATTTTTCAATTTATTAAGGTATTATATGTGTACATAGCTTACCATTGCCCCCACTCCCCACCTCCCATACATGCCCTCCCTCCCCAGATCAACCGAAGGACTGGTATGCATGCATATAAGTACAACCAATGAACACAAAACAAGACTTTGCTTTTAAATACACATGCCTTACCGCTCTTCCTGCCCCCTTGCAGAGCAAAAGTATCGGAAAAAAAACAAGTGCAGGCGCTTCCTCATAGTATTGGTTTGGTTTTGGTCAAAAACAGGAATCGTGAGTCATGAACTCAAAAGGAGCAGGAATGAGACAAGGTGAAATGACACCCCAAGGACAGGGTCATCTTTGGCAAACAGCCTCCGGAACTCCTCAGGTGCTACAGCCGCCCCCTTCACCTGGCATGCCTGGTCCCGGAGGTTCTGGGTGGAAATCAGGGCATCAGACATGTGGGTGGGTGAAAACGACGTCTCCGCTTCCCCTCACCCCTCGCCGACCTTGAGCATGTCCTTCAATTATGAATGCAGGCAGCAGACCCCGGCAGCACACACCGTGTCCAGGAGTGGGTCATCCATAGAAACCTCAGATGGCTCCGTGTGGCTTGCAGTGTGCGTGCGCGGATCAGCACTTAGACATTACCCTGGTGGTTACACTCGCCCCTGTTAATGCTGGTCAGCGCCTTAACTTAGAAAACGCACAGCTACGTTATAACACAAATACAGTTTCACATGTTTTAAACCGTATTTCAGTATAATGGGTTTCTTTTGTACTCTCACATATTTTATTTCATTCACTTGTACACATCCATCTGAAGGGCCCATAGATTTCACCCCACTGCCAAGTGAGGCCAGGCACCCAGAGCGGTGGAGGGAGCTGTAAAGGCGGAGGTTCGGGTGATGAAATGGTGCCGTCCCACGGAAATGCAATGCGAGCGGCACGTTTTTAAACTTTTAAACTAGTAGGATGAATAAATGGAACAAGTTGGATGAATATGAATAACAATTTTACTTTTATTAACTTAATTTAATAATTCAACTGAATCTATTCAAAATGTCATTTAACAGAGAGTCAGCGTTAAGCTACTGATGAGATATTTTGCATTTTTTCTTCTGACCAAGTCTTTGGAGCGAGGTGTGTACTTTGCGTAGAAACATCTCGTTTTGGATGCTGCGGTTGCGTTGGAAGTGCTTGACCTGTGTTCACACTGAACAGAATGTAGTTGGAAAAGTAGATTCAGGTCCCTGTGCAATGACAAGTTTTCCGTTAGCTGCACTGAGCCTTTTAAATTTAAATCAATGAAGATGAAATACAACTCAAAATTCAGCTCCTCCGTCACCCTGGCGCCTGCAAGTGGCCCGCAGTCACCGGGGCAGACAGCGGCCTCTGGGTGGGAGGGTGGGAGGGCGGGCCCTGCGGAGGAGAAGACGGGCATTTGGGGGCATCTTTAAGACCGCACAGGCTCTTTGGTTGCCTCGGTGCGGGAGCCAGGTGCTTGCTGAGATCGCCCCTCAGCTGTCCCCAGCACTCTCACCTGTCCCCGGAACACCCTCAGTTGTAATAATGACCACAGAATGGACTCTGGCTGGGGCTTTGTGTGCTCAAATGAAGCTTTTGCAGACCGGTAGGGGGTAGAAATTTGTAATTTCCATTCAGCCTTTGAAGAGGGATTTACAAATTCTTGGAGAAGAAAGTTTCTAATATTTTTCCGTGAGCAAACCTTTGGCATGATGGAATTTAACTCACACGTGAGATTTGAGGGCTTCGTTTATTTTTTCCCCTCCCCACCCCCTGGGGTCCTGCTGGGTTTGATTTGCTCTTGTGCCCTCGTCCCTTCCTTCCTGGATTCCCCGTTGACCTTCCCCGACCCTCTGTCATTCACATGCCAGGGCAGGTGTGGGCCTGGTCTCTTTAGTGTTTTGGGGGCTAGAGAGGCTTTGCAGATCCACGTGGGGGGCTTTCCCAGGAAGGTCAGCGAGGCTTCCTGCTCCCCGCTGGCTGGTTGTTAGGACGCCCTCCGGGGCTGAGGTTCCAGAGGCAGCGGACAGCGGGCTCACCTCACAGCTAACGTGAGCCTCTGAGCTGGATGCTGGATGGGGCCTTCTCATTTCCTTTAATCCACATTGACTCGCTCTGAAAAAATTACGAACCAATAAAGTTGCTATTCCTGTCCAGTTTACTCCTTCCTAGACATCAAAGTCTAAAAGCAAGGGGGTGAGGCAGACGTGCAGGGCGTTCTGATACAATCGGTGAACTCTGCCCAGGAGCGGTCAGGCCTATTTCCCTCTGGGAGAGAATGTTAAACTCGTTTGGCCCTTAGAAAGCTGGATGCATGTCTCATTCTCAGCTGAGTATTATTTGGTGCTAGGGCTTCTTTGAAAGAGAAAAAAAAAAGGCGCATTTCCTGCTCTTGAGGAGTTGTGGTCTCGGTAAAATGGAGCAGTAATCTTGGACAAGTCTAAAAGCTGCCTCAGATGGAAGGCCGGTGTGCCAGTGGATTTTTTTTTTTAATGGTACACCTAGCAGAAACTTAGCAATTTCCAGCCAAGTAGCTGTAATAACCACAGAAATGGAATTTATGTATTCCTTGCACAGATGTTTAGTGGATGCTTACTGTGTAGGAAGCACTATTCTAGACTTTAGCAACCAACACAGTGGACACAGATTGCTCAGGGTTATGCTGCAGGTGCAGAGTGGATTCATATGCACATTGGCACTTGCATGTTAATGAGTTGAGGGGATAAATGCTATAGCCGAACGTTATCCGGGACCTTGGAAGAGTTGTTGGCGGAGTGAACCCGTGGGATTCCCCGTGGCTCCTGGGAGAGGTGTTCGTAGGCCCCGCTGAAGTACGCATTTCAGAAGCCCCCACGGGAGAATGATCATGGACCCTGTTTGCCTGGAGTTACATTCCTCGGGTTCCCAAGTCCCTTCATCCTGCCTTGGGAAAGGTGTGGCTGTGGCTCCAGTAGAGCCAAAGCAGGGCCGGTGTGGGCCCTCCGTTCCACGTTGCAGGGGGTCCACAGAGCATCCGGCTGGGTACACTCCTTCAGTCCATTGTGTGGGGCCCTCAGTGCCGTGGGGCATGTGGGCAAATGCAGGGGGGTGGGCCCCCAGCAGCCAGAGTCCCAAGAAGGCCAAGAGCCAAGTGAGCAAACTCCTTTACCAGGGAGTTTAAGTATTCAGGGTTCGAGCCCTTGCAGAGGCCACGCCTATTCAGGCCATGACTCACTTCCAGGTGTGGCTGACAGCTAAGCACCTCCCCCTGCCACTCAGACCTTCCTGGCCGTGCGTCCAAACTACCTCTGTCCGGTCCCTTCCCCCACTGACCAGCGGGGAGCAGACGTGAAGAGTGTTGACACAGTTGTAGATGGCATGCCTATGTTACCTACTCTTCCTTCACCCCTTTCCTGCTAAGTAATAACAGGCTATTCCAAGGGCGGCAGCAGTGCACTCAGGAGGGGGTCCATGCTGGAAGAAGACAGAGAGGGCGGGTGAGGACAAACCTGAAGGAGAGTTAGCTGCCTTCTTTGCTTGTCTTTTACTCTGTGCTTCATTCACTCCGGTCTTGCCATCTACTTGGGATGGTCATGGGCCAATAGAGGAGACTGGGTGATCCAGTTCAGCCATTGACTTTGGACACAAACTTCCGTGGCATGCTTCATGGTTAGTTATCTGCACCATCATCTTCACGCCCCGAAGAATTTGGACTTTACATGGCTGCTACAAGATTTTATGATGTTAAAATCAAAACAGATTTTAAATTGTTAAAAAAAAAAAACCAGTTTAAAGCAACTTAAATGTAAGCAATTAATATAATCTCTTAAGTATTATTTGCAGGCATTGTTAACGTAAGGAAGTCCAAATCTGTAAGAATTTTTATTGGTTTATTTGAACTAAACTGACAAAAGTTGTTGGGAAGCAAAATATGAGGGGATTGCCCTCACTGGGTTGGCTGGCTCAGTGGATAGAGCATCAGCCCGCAGACTGAAGGGTCTGGGTTCGGTTCCAGTCAAGGGCATGTGCATTGGGTGCAGGCTTGAGTCCCCAGCCCTGGTTGGGACACTTGTGGGAGGCAACCAACCAATTAATGTGTTTCTCTCACATCGATGTCTCTCTGTCTCTCCCCTCTCTTCTACTCTCTTTAAAAATTAATGGAAAAATGTCCTTGAATGAAGATTAAAAAAACAAACAAAACTCAAGGGATTAAGGAAATGGTCCAGAGAAGGGTGGTCTTGCACCTTATTTTATACATGACAGTCAAAGAGGAGGCGTAAGAGGTTACATGAAATCCATTGTTGGTAGATTAGGGAGGCAGAAAACAAAGCAAAGCGGGAAATCTCTGGGGTTGGATAAAAAGTAAAAGGACTAGACACATGCTTATGTTACATTGGTGGGCCAGGATAATTAAGGGTCAACAAGTAACTCAATCACAATAACAGTGAGGATTTGTGGTTTCTGCTCTGGTGCCCCGAGAGCTCCAGAAAACAAAGGCAGCATTTAAAAAATATATATATTTTATTGATTTTTTTACAGAGAGGAAGGGAGAGAGCTAGAGAGCCAGAAACATCAATGAGAGAGAAACATCATTTATCAGCTGCCTCCTGCACATCCCCCACTGGGGATGTGCCCCCAACCAAGGTACATGCCCTTGACTGGAATTAAACCTGGGACCTTTCAGTCCCTAGGCCAACGCTCTATCCATTGAGCCAGACTGGTTTCGGCAAAGGCAATGTTTTTATGAACAGTAAAAAGCAAGAACAGAAAAAACGACAGACAGGCTCAGGTAAGCAAAGATGGCGCTCTGTCCGGGAGGAAGGGTTCACGTGAGACCCTCTCCCGTGAGCACGTGGCCTTAGGAGGCACCACAGGCTCTTCAACTCCTGGTATGAAGGTGAATGTCTTGTGATTTGTTTTTCAAATATTTTGAGTAAGCCAAGGCAGTTTGAAGAGTGTGTTATTTCTTTAAGGAAAGGTTTCCAGAAATCAAACATTGATTTAATTTTTTTTTTTTTTTTAGTTAGCCCTAACTGAACTTTCCAAGAAATTTCAGGCTCTTGGGTCTAACACGGACTCTAGTTTAGAAAGACTGGCCAAGTGACTTCTAACCCCATTTCAGAGCTACCATAAACTTTACTTCCCAGTTATTGTTATCATTGTTGCTTTCTATCCTTACCTGAGGGCATTTGCGTTGATGTGATGAGAGAGCGAGAGCCAGAGCGCACCTGTCCTGAACAGACAGACTCCTTTTCCGGAGCTCAGGGGCCTCAGGTCACGTCCAGCCCGGTCCAGAACCCATTGCCAAGGATTTTTACAAAATCTTTTATTGATTAAAGCTTTTACTTAAATCGTCCATGGTCAGAAATGTGCATTTATAATTAATGTAACGTGATCACATAATTCTGTGATAGCTTGTCTCAGTGTGTTCATTTGATGGTTTGAAGATACAAACACAGGATTGTTAATCCTGGCAGTGTATGTCCTGCCAGGATTTGGAGAAGTGCTGCTGCTTCCTCACCCCTCGGCCCGCCTTAGGCTGCTGGTCTGTTGGGGTTCAGGAATTCAGACCCCCAAACTCTACAGCGCTGGCCGGCAGGTGCAGGGACAGAGCGTGTCTTGGTGGCGTTCCTCAGGCTCTCAGGGGCTGTCGCTGTGGCTTATGGCTCCAATTCTCCTGCCCCCTTAGGACTCAGGTTTTTTTAGGGACTCAGACACCACAAGCTGGGGAATTACTTTACATTGCAATCAGGATAAAATGGTATTTGCTAAGTTACTCAGGGCCTAACGGTCTCAGGGCACCAAACAGCACGATATAGAGAGGAACCAATTACCTTGACATTTAGTTGTAAATTGAAATTAATTCAAGTAAAATACTTGAGATGAAACACCTTTGTGGTGGAATTTTGGATATCGTTTAGCTTTTGTGGTTTTGTCACTTTAACTCCAAAGGTGTGCTGTCTGAACCCATCGGTAGATACAGTTCTCCAGTTACTCCCTTTTTCCTGCAGTTTCTTACTCTGTCGGTGAAACACATGTTTAATATTTAAAATCATTACTGGTTTTGTTCCACGTGGCTTGCACCTTTTGTTTTTCATTTGCTTGTGCCTGGTTCTGTTTCATCTGGAGTCAGTGCCGACTGAGACTGGGGTGGTGCGCGCTGTGTGTGTCTCTGTGTGTGTGCATGTGTGTGTGTATGTATCTGTGTTTGTGTGTGCATGCATGTGTGTATAAGTGTGTGTGCATATATGTGGGCTTGTTTATCTCTGTGTGCATGCATGTGTGTATCTGTGTGTGCATGCATGTATACGTATGTGTGCATGCATATGTGTGTGTCCGTCTCCGTGTGTATGCACGTGCATGTGTCTGTCTGTACATGTGTATATGCGTATGTTTGTGTGTTCAGAACACCATTTTTGAGAAACAGTGACTGCAAAGCAGCAAGGCCTGCCTGCTTGTGGGCAGATGGCGTAACCAGCGGCTCCCCGAAAGCCTTGCCAGGACTAATAGATGGTGCTGTCCCCATCGCTGCTGCTCACGCCCAGGCTGGATTCCACCCCACCCCCGGCTCTGCCTTTCTCTGACCTGGAGAGGCTGAAATTTGTGTCCAAAGGCAAACCAACAAACAGAAGGCCCAAACAGGATGCGGTGAAGTTTCAGCATTCCGCGTCAGGACATAAGTGATAAAAGGCAGGAAAGGCAGGGGCGAATTCCACCGGGCACCGCGTGCAGAGGGCAGCGGCCGAGCCCGAGGAGCAGGGGAGGACTGGGCTCTAAGTGTTCCTTCACGGGGTGAGGTAGCCCGGTCTCCGTTCTCTGTCACCGCCCTTTCTGACTCCCAGGTGTTGCCCTATGTGCGGGGAGGGCAGGCGGCCTGGCAGGACATGCCAGGGCCTCTCCAGGTGGCTGCCCGCCCGAGGGCCCGCTCACTCAGCCTCCCCTCCCCCAGGGTTGGCTCCTGCGCTTTCTTTCTTCTGTGGAAGACAATTAGACCGCAGGGACAGTTCTGCTCTTGAAATTTTTTAAAAATTTATGTGAAAACCTGTTTTTTAATTTAAAAGAGTTAATAAAAACACTATTGCCACCTCAGGCGTGGCTTTATTCGCCGCTCTGCTTTAGCACCTGGACAGGACTGGATACCCCCGGTGCCCAGTAATTCTCCCTGAATGGCTGGGTGGTGCCCAGTCCACCAGCTCGGAAGCTTCTGGGTGGTCAATCCAAACGCATGCAGGTTCTCGGGCACCTCCTGGGCCTTCGAATCAGAACGTGGAGGAGAGAGGCCAGCGAACCAGTATAGTAAACAGTCTTCCCAGTGAGATAGGTTTGTGTCTCCAAGTTTGAGAACAAATTTGTTGCTTTTCATACATATTGTAACGCGAATTTTAGTTCCTACTTTCTGTTACACTTTCCTCAGCCCAGTAATAGTATGTAATGGATATACCTAAAGGGATGAATGAATGACAATACTGGGGATATTTACCCGATTATTATATACTTTTCTGTTATCCAACTTTTTGGTACTCTATATTTGACCATTCTCTATTGTTGAATAAACTACCCCTCCCCAACTTTTGGTTATTTTTGTTTTTTTAATGCTGCAGAGAATAAGCAATTCAGGCATACAGTTTTTCTTTTTGTGAGCTGAAAGTTTTTTTTCTAGAAGTTTCTTGCAGACAGGAGATATAATATCCAAAGGGGCTTCCTTTATGGCTTTAAAATGTGTATTTACTTGTTTAAAAGGCTTTATTTATTGAAAAAAATTGCTACATGAGGTAATGAATGTTAACTTATTGTGGTGATTATTTTGCAGTATATTCATGTACTAAATCATTGTGCTGAATACCCTAAAGAATACAATGTTATATGTAAATTATATCTCAATAAAATTCAGGGGAGCGGGGAGGAGAGAAATGCCAAATACTCTCCCACCCAAATACACACACACACACACACACACTCACACACACACACACACACACACACACACACACGGCATCTAGTGCCATGTCTGGCACACAGTAGGTAGTAAATAAATATTTATAGAACATGCCACGAGTAAGTGGATGGGTGAAGCAAAACCACAAAAGTTGTTAGCCTTTCAATGTCTGCTCTCTGGCTTGTTTAACTAGTACATTTCTCTTTAAGAGAAAGATAATTGGGGGGCACTTTTTGATAAATTTAACTGCTTAATGGAGTTGAACCAGGATTCCTAAGCAGTTCCCTGGAGGTAGGCCCAGGGTTAGGGACTTTGAGACCAGAACAGTGCTTCTCCCTGGCACTCTTTTATATTTTTCATTTGAAAAATGAAATTTAGCTACAGTTCCTCATGCTAAGTGATGCTAACCTGTTACAATGGAAGAAAAATGTTCCCAGTTCACAGGTAAGTTTGGGGCCCTTGGAGTTCTACAAAATGAATAGATTTCTTACTTGCAGAATTTCCTAACGCTTGTATTGTTGTCGGGGTATATGAAGAAAGCTGTTACCCAATGGAATCCTTTCTGTGATATCTCCTGATGTCACTTCTCTGCCCAGCACTCTTTGGGGGAATACTAGTCTAAAGTGCCATTTTCCCAATTGTAGGACAAGGTTCATGATTATCAGTAGAGACAGCCATGCAGCAGAATTTATACATACATAAACACACACACACACACACACACACACACACACACATACACACACCCCTCCAGAATACTAGGGCATCGGTTTTTGGAGGGTTCTTTTCTAGGGGTGTGCATGTTCTGAGAGTCCAGTGACTGTGGAGGACATTTCAAAAGACTGTTTCTGCATGTCCTCCCATCAAGAGAAAACAAAAAACACAAAAGTACAGCCAATTAGGCCTGAAGAATACGAAAATGAACATTATAATTTCTTCTCCAAATATCGGAGCAATATTCACTTTATTTATTTAACGAACCCTTATGTATTTTACATAAGGGTTCGTTAAATAAATAAACTTGTAAAAAGCTCACATGTGCCAAACCTAATGTGAGGTTTTTACACCTATCAACTAATCCTCATAACAACCCTGTAGGGTGTGTGTGCTACTAGCATTGTCCCCGTTTTATGGGTGATATAATTAACTATAAAACCAGAAGGCCACAGTAATAATTACACTGGTATGTATAGTGTTGACCTCTTATTTAATAAGGGTAATTAATAATCATTAAGAGAAGCCTACCATATTATGGTCTTCCTGCCCCATAGTAACGGGGCTGGGGGATGAGGTGTTATGTTTAGATCCTAGAAGGGAGGGAATGTTTTCCTCCCACAGAAGAAAGTGGCATTCTCTGAGAAAGTGAATGCTGTTCCTTTGCAGTGTTTCCCAAAGTGTGGTACGCGTACCCCCAGGGGGATGGGAAGAGTTTGGTGGGGGTACACTTTGCACTGGAGTTTGGTGGGGATATGCACTGCACCGTGCTTGGCTGCGCCTAATTCTACTTTCTCATGAGTCAAATCAAGACAGTCTTGTGAGGCGTGAGATGGTCCGGTGTGCAAATAAATGTTATTTATAATATAACTTTTATTATGAATAACTTTATTTTTCGTTATATTCTTATTTTGTGTATGTACTAAAAAATACAAAATAAACATATTTTGATTGTTATTAAAATACATCCATTTTTTTTTTTTGACGAGGGGTACTCAGCGTTACGAAAATTATAGAAGGGGTACACATATGTCAAAAGTTTGGGAAACACTGCTTTAACGCCTCCTAAGCATTGGAAATCACTGGCCATTCCTGAAGAGGTGATCTCATTGGCTTATGAGAGAAGCCACGCCCACAGGCTGCAGCTGGAGAGCTGAGGTTCTTGTGTCCTGGTGGAGGAGCCGCAGTGGCTCTCCATGGGTCTGGGTTGGTTCCTGGTGTGGGTGATGGCTGGACACACTTTTATTATCACAATGTGGAGGGTGCTCCTGGCACCTAGAGGTAGAGACCAGGGATTCGGCCTGAACATCCCACAATGCCCAGCACAGCTCCCCCAACGGAGAATTATCCAGCCGCAAACGCAATGTCACTCGCAGATGTCATTCTGTGATAGTGGCCTGTCTCGGTTTCTCACTAGGAGCCACCGTGTTCTCAATGTTTGCTCCTTGGTGCCATTAAGCTTATTTTTCTTGGCTGCTGTTTCATGTCCATTTGCAAATTATTTGGGGGCAGATGCTGCTGTGGTGGAGAGAAGAGGTGAGAGATGGTGTCCATTGACAGGAAAATTGTTGAACTTGGAGGGGGTCTTTTCGGGTTTGGAGTTTGTGAGATGTTCAGAGACCTCCTGCTGAAACGTACTATGAACAAACCCAATCCGGGGTAACATTTCAGGTTGTCCCAGGTTGGGCATTGTGACAAGTGCTTTGCATATATTTTGCTTACTCATAATATCCAATACCATTAAAAAGGAAGGTTACCTGTCTTAGAGATGAGGGAAGAATCCCAGGAGGTTCCAATTCTTTGTTGAAGCATGGCATAAAGAGAACATTCTTCGAGTGGGCATGCCTGGGGCCGCTTTCCCTGGGAGCTATGCTTTGTTTGGGATAAAGAGAAGTGAGGTTGGAAGAACTGCTTCCTGGTTGGTGTGTGTGGCAGGCCTTCCCTCCATGCTGGTTGCCTCGCCCAGCTCTTGGCCTTTGGTGGCCAGTGTTACGTGTTCTGTCACTAAGAGCCAAAGGACAGACCACAGGCGACCTGCAGCCTTTCCCACCGACACTCAGAGATTCTGTTCTGGTTTTTTTGTTTTGTTTTAATCACTTAAGATTCTTCTCTCTTATTTTATGCTTTCTTTATGCCCAGACACTATAAAGGGATCCAGAAACTTAGTAATGTTATATACAAGCAGCCATTTATCAGCTGGCCACAGTGTGCTCGCCGATGTTCAAAGAGTATGAGGAATGTCAGCTTTGCTTCCAAATCCTCATTAGCCCCAAACTACTTGATACCATCATTGCGTAAATGCTTTTACTCCCCAAATCAATCACCCTCCTTTCTCGTAGGTTCTTAGCTGCAGATGACACATTCCAAGGAAGATCAGAGGAGCTGCTCTGAGTGATGGAGGAGCCGGAGTCGGCATTTTATATAGCCCGGGTCACTCCTACTTAATAATTCAGATGGGCTCTTAACTGAACATTCCCCACTGAAATATTTCCTCTGAGGTTAGAAAAGAGCCATCTTTCAGACCATTTGACAGTGTTTTTCTTTGGGATACCTTGAAATGATTCTGTCTGTCTGTCAGGAATTCAAGGTTGTCCATAGCTGTCTACTAGTGCGTTTAGCTGTTCGTAATTTGTCCAGAATTAGAATTGGTGATCTTTCTGATTTTTGATTTCCCTCCCTCACAGTGTAAACATGGGAGAGTATGAAATAATCTTGGTAGTAAAATATAGTTTGTACGTTTACAAATAATAAAGGTAGTACATTTGCTATTGATCTTCCAGCCAGCCCACAGTAATAGCAATGTGGAAATATACAGGACTTGCAAGAGGCAATTAAAAAAATAGAAATAAATAAAACGACTCTTTATGTCCAAATGAGGGTCCACAATAAATTAAAGAGAGTGTGTTTCGTTGATGATCTGAATAGCCTGTTCCGTGCACGATCTGTGCTAGTTTCAAGTATCAGTAGATGGGTCTGTGTTGTTCTCTAGCTACAGAGTCATAATGAAATGATTTGAGGGGCAGTCACAAAAGAGTTCTTAGTGCCAGCGGCCCAGAGTCTCCTAAATTGATGAGTGAAACAGGACAGGATGTAGCAGAGGGAGAGATGATCGCTGTCTACCTACAGCGGCTGCATCCTCAGTAAAAGCGTGTCCCGCCCTTGGCTGCAGAGACCCAGCAGACCCTCCCGTCTCTGAGGACTGGTGCCCCTTCGTGCCCTGCCATCTTACAACAATAAAATGACTTCAGCGATGCGGTCTCATTTCAGGAAATGCTTAATGAGTCTCCGGAAAACTATAAATAAATCTTATGTCACAGTTACACCGACGGACAAGTGCACCTTGAGGCCTCAGATGTTAGACTGTCCTAGCATGTTCGTTATGAGCAGTCTCTTCAAGGGTGCATGCTTGATGCTTTATTGTAATTTATTGTCTTCTGGGCTTTAAATTGTCCTGTCTAAATGCAGAAAGGCAAGGAGCAGCCAGTGTCACCGAATGTGACTGGTGGGGAGGTTGTCATTTTAAGGATGCCCTCATAGGCCTGAAGGAGGCTTCCCAGTTGCTCACCCTGTCACAGGCTCTCCGCAATGCTTGACTCACCTTGGGCAGAGGGGTGGGGCAGAGCCTTTAGTGCAGGTGCTTACCGAAGCGTGTTTCAGAATGCCACCCCATCCTCGATATACTTGACTCGGCTAAGGAAAAGGGAAAGAAATCATTCTTTTCACAGATCAAGTTCTTGGTTTCTCATGGCAGCAGTTTTGTTTTTAACTTGGATGGTTGAAAAAATTTCTTAGAAGCTTGGAGTTTATCTTATATGTGAACTTGAGAGAGGAAGGGGGTTAGAATGACATTAATATAGAATATGCTTCTTCAGTCAGGATACATGGTCATATATTTTACTATTAGAAGAGCATTATTTTGTTAATGTACTTCTCTTTTTCTGAAAAAAACAAATAATAAATAATTTTTTTAAAAAAATTGCCACATTCTGTTTTTATTTTATTTATTTTTTAAATGAAATTTACTAAGCCTGATTTCAGAAAAATAGCTTCTGGGCTGAAGTAGCCATCTAACAGAATAATGTCCTTCAGATAAAATTCTTATTTAATTTTATGTAATTTTGTTATCTGTCTCTTTCCTCTTCTTTGAATAAAACCTCATCCCTTTCAGTAGCTGTCCTGTTTGTTAGAAGTTGGTTAAGTTGGATGTAAAAATAAAATAAAATCAAAGGTGTGGCTTAAAAATTGTATCCAGCAGGTGAGGGACAGTGAATTGTGGGTGTGCCATGTACAAACATGGGCCCACAGTTGCTGCAGGCTGCCGTGGCTGCCTGTAGCTGTCCATGGCCACGTGCGCAGCCTGTCATTCACAGACCTTCCTGCCAGGGGTGTGTTCTCAACTCCCTCTCCCCCCGGGGGCAATCGGGCCACCTCCCAGCAAACACTGACTTCCAGACAGTTTCCTGGTGAGCCAGCTGGGGAAGGAGGGGACTTCCTTAGCTGAACACTGTGCACCGTCATTCAAAACAGACAAAGCAGCAAGCCTTGGGCATTTTGGGAAAAGGGCAAGGGACTGTGACCAGAAGGAGCAGGCGGGTTGAAAGCATTTTCAAGTATCTGGCTGCTATTCTTTTGACAGCTCTTTGAAATCTCAGGCAGTAATACCTTGCTGTTGTAATTTAGGCTTTTTTTAAAATCCTCCTAGCATATGTTCATTGATTTTACAGAGAGAGGAAGGAGGAGTGAGAGAGAGAAACAGCGATGAGAGTGAGAAACATTGATTGGTTGCCTCTTGTACATGCCTCTACTGAGGATTGAACCCACAACCTAGGTATATGCCCTGACCAGGAATTGTAACCTGCACCCTACAAGCAACTGAGCCATTGGGCCAGTGCTGCTGGTGTACTTTCTTGATGAGGTTCTCTCTCTGGTATTGCTACATTGGTGCAGGCTGTGCTTTTGGTAAGCTGTACAAGCTTGTTTATCTCTAGGATGAAAGATAACTGCCCACCGAGAAAATTAGATACATATATATTTTTTAGCAGTTTGATTCAAATTTTGCTGAATTTTCTTTATTTTCTTTTTGGTTGGCAAGATAAATATAATTCTTCTTTGCTTTATTGATGGCCCAGCCCCTTGGTATAGTAAGCCTTTATGTACCCTCACTTTGGAGTCCTTCTCTCTGTTCTCATTCTTTGCCATTTTAAGATACAAGGAACAGGGTACTTTGGAAAGTCCTCCCTCCATCACTAGTTCAAAATTAATTGAAATGTACTCACTTCTCAGATGAAAGAACGATTTACAGTGGACTTACTATGGATTTCAGACATCTATTAAAATATGGATGAATTCTGCCAAAACTGGTTTGGCTCAGTGGATAGAGCGTCGGTCTGCGGACTGAAGGGTCCCGAGTTCGATTCTGGTCAAGGGCATGTACCTTGGTTGCGGGCACATCCCTAGTGGGTGTATGCAAGAGGCAGCTGATTGATGACTCTCTCTCATCGATGTTTCTAATTCTCTTTCCCTCTCTCTTCTTCTCTGTAAAAAATCAATAAAATATATTAAAAAAATAAATATGGATGAATGCTGACTGCCATATTTTATACTGGGGTCAGTGCCCTGCCCTGACCACATTATAAGATCTGTAGGCCCTTGGAAAGCTCATTGGCCTAGGCACTAGGTCTGTGGTGCTAATGGATGATGATACTCTGTCCTTAAAACCTTTCCATGGCTCTCCATTGATTTCGGAATGAAGGCGAACATCCTTAACCTGGTTCTGAATGACCTGGCCTCTTGCTGTTTGCTGCCTAACAAGACCACCAAAACTCAGCGGCTTACGAAAACAACAACTCAAACATTTGTTATTTCTCATGATTACTTGGGTTGGCCAGATAGTTCCTGGGCTTGTTTCACTGGGGCTGACTCATCTTTTATGTCTAACAGGAAGGGTGGTTGTGGTAGAAGGTCAAGGTGGTTTCCCTCACCATCTGGCCTTCAGTCCTTGCTGTCCTGAGGTTCTTGTCAACACGTTCTCTTCACCTCCATTAGGCTGGACTGGCTTCCTTGCTTGGTGGTGTCAGGGCAGCGTTTCAAAATTGTGAAGTTCCGTAGAAGCAAGGTCCCTGGAGGCCCGTGCTGTAGAGGTCACACAGTGTCACCTTCTCCACATTCTATTGGTCAGAGCGAGTCCTAACTCCCCCTCCTCCCCCACTCCCCTGCCATCAGCCAACATTCAAAGGGTGAAAAAACAGACTCCGCCTCTTGACGGGATTTGCTGCAGAGAATTCTGTCTGCCAAACGCTCCTCTTTACTCTTTCCCTTGTCCCTTTTCACTTTACAGTCTGTCCACAAAGCTTCTCTCAGTTCCTTAAACTCACCGTGTTCTCCAGCTTTTGTCCTGAAAACATGCACTTCTCTCTACTTGGAATATTTTCTTGCTGCTTCTTCCAGCTAACTGCTACACATACTAGCGATTTCAGCGTCATTGTCATTCAGTAAGGGTGCTCTTCCTGGCCAATGCCCTAAGCCCTCCTCTGTGATTTAATGATTGCCTCTGCTTTTCCTGTCATAATATCACTCATTACTCCTTTACCGGAACTTCTGAGACTGTAGGAGGCAGGACTGGTGTCTGTCTTGTTCTTACTATGTGTCTAGTGACGGGCCTTCGGTGGTGGTGTTAAAGTACTTGTGTTGTGCAGATCAGATTGGGGCAGATTCAGTACTGGCATTTGCTCACAAGATGATTTTGATGCTCCCTTTTGGAATGTCGTCCTCCCTCTTCCACTCTTCCCCCTTTTAATCCTTCTGCTCAGCCAAGCAAGCTGGCCTCAAAGAAACAGCCTTTTCCTTAGACTTGCTGAGCCATTAGAACTGATAAGTCACTTGTTAACAACCAAGTGGTTTTTAGGAAAAGTCTTACCTGTAGTCTATAAAATAATTGGTTACAGATGCTAACTTAAGACAAACTTTCCCCTAGCCCATCCACCCTCTTATTTCTTTCTTTTCTGAGCCTATATTGCAGTTAGAATCAATTTGTCACCCTAATTGCTCTCTAATTATTTCATGTGCAAGTCTCAGCTTCTCACTTAGGTTCAACTTGGTCAAGGAATAGGAATGTGGTTTATATCCCATTTATTCCCTTCTTCACAGTGCATGCTACCATAATGTGTTTTATATCCCATTTATCCCCTTCTTCACAGGGCGTACTACCATAAAAAATAAACACTGGCCCATCCAAGATGTCTTTCTCTCCTTTTACTCCAAACAAGTTTACACAGAACTTAAGTGTTTTAGGTTTCAGAGAGTCTGTGTGCTAATCGAGTTGGTTGTGGTAGCCAGACTTCAAGAGCTCCCCGTCGCCCCAAACAATTCTCAGTTTTGTATTCATGCCTTGTGTGGTACACCCCCACATTGATAATCACCGACTTTTTTTTTTTTTAGTCTATTTTTATTGATTTTAGAGAGAGAGGAAGGGAGAGGGATAGAGAAACAGAAACATTGATGAGAGAGACACGTCTTTTGGCTGCCTCCTGCATGCCCCCTACTGGCAATTGAGCCTGAAACCTGGGCATGTGCCCAGATTAGAAATCGAACCAGGGACCTCTTGGATCATGGGTCAACGCTCAACATCTCCCCCCCCCCCCCCTTAGGATTGAGCCTGAAACCAAGACATGTGCCCTTGGCCAGAATCAAACCCTGGACCCCTCAGGTGCAGGTTGACACTCTTAACCACTGAGCAAAATTGGCTAGGTTTTATTTTTTTAAAAATCTGCTTTTTCTGTATTTTGCATACTTTAATTTCAGAGCAAAATAAACAACCGAATCTCAAATATAAGAGGACCAACATTTGAGCCAATAACAGGGTGAAAATGATGGCATGCAACTCCCAAGGCGAGGTCATTAAAGATATTTCTTTTTTTGGGGTCACTTGCTCTGGGGTAAGCCAATGCCATATTATGAGGACATGAAAGCAGCCTGTTTGACTGGTCCACATGGTGAGGAACCAGCTCTCTTGCCAACAGCCATATGAGTGAGCATCTGAAAGACAAGATCCTCCAGCCCCAATCAAGCCTTCAGATGAGTGCAATCCTCCTGGCCACCATTTAAAAAAAAATTATGTTTTTATTGATTTTTAGAGAGAGGGAAAAGGAGAGGGAAAAGAAAGGGGGGGGGAGAGAGGGAGAGAGAGAGAGAGAGAGAGAGAGAGAGAGAGAGAGAGAGAAACAAGAGGAACAGAGAGAGAAACATCAATCGGTTGCCTTCTGTAGGCACCCAACTGCAACCTGGGGATGTGCCCTGACTGTGAACTGAACCTGCAACCTTTTCAGTGTACGGGACAGATGATGCTCCATCCAACTGAGCCACCCAGCTGGGGTGGGCAGGGTGCATTTTATTTTTTTATTTTATTTATTTTTTCTTTTAAAATGTATTTTATTGATTTTTCACAGAGAGGAAGAGAGAGGAATAGAGAGTTAGAAACATCGATGAGAGAGAATCATCGATCAGCTGCCTCTTGCACACCCCCCACTGGGGATGTGCCCGCAACCAAGGTACACGCCCTTGACCGGAATCGAACCCGGGACCTTCCAGTCCTCGGGCCGACGCTCTCTCCATTGAGCCAAACCGATTTCGGCGTCAGGGTGCATTTTAAAACACATGGTTTAATTTGTGTCATAAGGCTTTTCTATGAGTATCCACATCTGCACTAACTAATTATAGTGCAATGGGAAGTTAACTGTAAGAGAATATATGTGGAGATTTTTTGTTGTGCTATACCCATAACTGGGTTTCAATTCACACATAATAGTAGGTTCCTTGTGCCAAGGAGAAAATGTAAAAGTTTTTACCTTGTAATATAACGTGAAAAGCAGTTGAAGAGAACATCAGAATGGAAGTGGTCTTTTGATAAATACTCCATCTATCTGATTAGGAGAAGCTAGTAGTAAGGGCCAAAATGCAATTGGGAGAACTTGATGCTTACTTTAGACAGAAGTATAGTTTTTCTGTTATACAGAGTTTGTTTACAACAAACTTACCTTTACACACTCTAAGTGATTTACCCTTTCAGGGAAATGAGGGGAGTGTGAGGTACACAAGAGAAACCTTCCCTTTTGCTGATGAAGGAAACTACCACTTGGTCTGATTGCTTGCCCGTCACATCACCATTAGTGCACCAGAGGGTGGACTGGATCCCAGGACTTCTGGCCCAACCCGCATCCCACTAACAGCCTGTGGCGCCCCTCAGCTTCTTGTCCTAAATTATCACCCTGAGTAGGTTTGCCCTGAGGCCTCGTGTTTGTGGTTGTTTGTTTGTGGGGTTTTGTTTTATAACTTTTGTAGTACGAAGGGGTCTCAGTACTGAGGTAGAGTTATCCAGTGTCCTACATGGATTGCACTGAATTCCTGTTATAAATCTTAGGATTCCATCCCCGTTCTCTTTTTGATGGTGAGTTTTTGTCAGTTTGGGAGAGGATACTGCATGAAATATGAGCTGGATTAAGGACAGAGCACAAACGAGGTCTAGCTAGGTTAGAGGGCAGGTGCTCAACAAACAGGTAGACTGTCACGTGCCCTTTCCATTAGTACATTGAAAGGCAATAGTGGTAACTTCTTGTGTGCCCCCCCCCCCCCCTCCTGCACCCCCAACCCCCATCTGCGTATCCCTGAAAGCTCATGCAGACTAAATCTTCATTTCCAGGGACCTTTTGAAGAACAAAATGATTTCACTATTTTGCCTGGAGGCTGGAATAAGAACCATAGTTGTCCTTAGGTAACAGCTCCTACCGTCCTTGCATTTTTACTTGAAAGCTAGATTTTTCAAAGGAGAAACTGCACTTTTCACATTTAAAAGAAGACAATCACCCATTTTTTCCCCCTAGAGATTAGCACCCTGGGGATTAGACCTAATGTGGTTAGGTGGGTCTAGCAGAAGTTTGGAGTCTTGAGGTGGAAGGAAACAATTGAACAGCCACATATGCAGAGCGCTTGCCACACTGATTAACTCATGTGCTTCCGTAAACTGATGCCCTCTAAATGTCTCTCTCATTTGTCACTTTGTCCTTATGTTGCTGTGACCCCTACTTCTGTTCTCAGTGGTGGCCTCGGGTACTGGTTAATGGTTAACAGCCTGGCCTGGGCAGGGAGTGCTGATTTGTAGTTTGCCCATTCCCATTGTGTAAACGCTCCCACCGAGGCCAATATGAAGTGACTAATGTGCAGGCACTGAACACAGAGCTGGGAAGAGTTGCACACAATTGGCTCTTGAGTGTTAATCCAGGCGGCTCCTGTCCCACTGAGTTCCAAACACAGTAAGGTGTCAGGACTGATGAGATAGTAACTGTAAATGATAATGGGTCATTGGGGTTAGGAGTTTTAAAAGCTCTTTTACACACCTCATTTAAGGAGCACAGTCTGAAATAAGTGCTATGTCTCAAACCATTTTAATACAGGCTTTATTTCCAGATACTTGGGTTCTCATTCTCTTTGGTCATCTCGGTGAGATCTGAGGTTACCCAAAACCTGAGTGGAGTTGGTTCTAAGTGGCAGATCTGAGATCCAGAGGGGCCTTTCTGACTTTAGGGCATGCATTTGTAACCGCCGTAAGGCACAAAGAATTATTCGGAGGCTTAAAGGTTGATGGCATTTCCCCTAAGCTTTCTCTCTTCCAGTTGCAAATATCCACAACTCTTAGGGAATAATGCATTACTTTATTCAGGTGAGTGCTATGTGGCAGGCATTGTTCTCCGCATTGTGCGTCAGGAACAAAACAGTAAAATGTTCTCATCTTAGTGGCCCGGGGAGAGACAACAGATTCATGTAAAGCAATGCATGTTGCATGTTGGGATGTGAACATTTTTTAAACAAGGTGGTACCACCGTCTGGCACCACTTATTTTTCAGCCCCCCGGCCTTTGCCTACTGCCTCCCAGGAAGGGCCTGCCGTGGTAAGCGGTTGTGTTTCCTGAGCACCAGGTGCGGTCTGCCCGGCCCACTTCCTTTCCCTGATTTGTCCTTAATGTTCCTGGGTTAGAACATAGCTCAGAGGCTCTCCGCTGTCCTCGGACCCATGTCCCCTCTGGGCTGGTGTGGCTCTGTGGTCAGCCTCCATCACGCGTCCTTTGCCCAGGGACACCTGCCAGCCAGGCCTGGTTTCCTCCTCTGCTCATTTTGCCATCAATCGAGTGGACCTCGAAGCAGTCCTTCAGATTTGCCTTTGTGGTTTCTCATAATGTAAAATACCTGCAGGGACAACTTGATTTATTGGCAGATAAATCTACATTTGCCATCTCTGCTCCTTAATGTTCCTCAAAGCAGTGTTTTCGGAAGTGTGGGACTACCCACCGCACTCGGGGATTGGCAGTCATGCCGTCGATTCTGGCAGCCGCTCCCCGTGTAGGTCCCTCCTGGTGTGATGATGTCGTGAGGCCTTATGGGTGCCAGAGAGTCTTCCTGGCCTAAAGCCTCGCTGACCTTCCTGATCCCCAGAGAGAAGCAGAGAGAGGGAGAGAACCAGGTGTGGACCCTCTGCAAATGACAGTTTTTAGCTAAAAATTTAATAACATTCTTTTATTTATTATGTATTTCTTTTTAGGGCTACCTTCTAGTCAGAATAGATGATACTGATTTTTGTCTCAGAGTAATGAAATAAATTTAAATTTATTCAGGTTAGAAATGAGTTCATTTAAACATGTGAATAAATAACAGATGTTTTCAAGTATGACACGTATGAAGTTGGCTCTTCAGTGGCTGAAGTTTGGTTAATATTTGTCTAGATATTGCTGCAGGGTCAGAAGTAGACATAAATCCTTTTAACAGACTAGGTTGTAAAATAAATAACAACATTTTAAAACCTAAAAATATCTCGTTGTAATCATGCATGTGAATAGCGGTTAAGAGCATAAACTTTGGACCCAAACTCTTGATTTGAATCCCTCTTTACTACCCCTGTTTCCCCGAAAATAAGACAGTGTCTTATATTAAGTTTTGCTCCCAAAGATGCGCTAGGTCTTATTTTCAGGGGATGTATTATGTTTCCATGAAGTAGGTCTTATTTTCGGAGGATGTCTTATTTTTGGGGAAACATGGTAGTTGAGTGAGGTAAGGTGCTTAATACTTGGTGTCTGGGTTTCCTCATCTGAAAAACGGGAATATAAGTATTTACCTTAAAGGCTAATTGCGAGGATTAAATGAGTCAATGCATTAAGGATAGTTACAGCTATATAAGTGCGAGCTCATTATTATTTTATTATTATATTATTTTAAGAGGTTGAACCACTTGAGCCAGCATGTCCTAGCTGTTAAAGGAGTATCAGTTAGTGTTCTAGGTCGTGTAACTTGAAAAAGGAAGGAACCACATTGTGTTAATACTATGAACAAAGTCCCCATTGTTCTCCCAGATTTGCATTGGGGAATTGTTTTCACGGGCCCTGGCTTGTTTATAATGGTTCTTGTTGGGAAAAGGTGGACTTTTTACACTCAGTCTGGGCGTGGTGCCCTGTATTGTCATCTCATTTGACCTTCCAGCCAATTTCTTTTTTTTTTTTTAATATATTTTATTTATTTTTTTACAGAGAAGAAAGGAGAGGGATAGAGAGCTAGAAACATTAATGAGAGAGAAACATCGACCAGCTGCCTCCTGCACATTCCTCACCAGGGATGTGCCCGCAACCAATGTACATGCCCTTTACTGGAATCGAACCTGGGACCTTTCAGTCTGTAGACCAACATTCTATCCACTGAGCCAAACGGGTTTCGGCCCTTCCAGCCAATTTCTTATGTATAAATAATGCATAAAACACCACCTGGACTGAGGCCTTTTATTACACTGGGATTGAATTGTTGCTTTGGGATTACATTTCACAGAAATATCCAGGGTGATCCCATCGCTGAGGAGCTGCAGAGTTGAAGGCCGCTTTCATATGGACCTGCTTTTTCTGGGGCGGCCTGGCCTGCGGTGAGCTGGGCGGGACCTGAGCTCCCCCCCCAGCGACAGGAAGAGTTCAGGGGGCAGGGAATGGATGGGGTGTGGGGCGGGCAGGATTGGGAAAGACTGGAATACAGAGAGCTCAATAGTTTATCTATCTGCATGTCTTCTCAAAGGATTTTATATATGAAAATTCATCATGATGCCCTAAATGGAAAATAATAAGTTAATTTTATTTAGCACTTCCTATGTGTTGGGCATGGTTCTAAGCACTTGACACGTGTTAACTCATAAATCCTCACAACAGCCCAGTGAGGTGGGCACGTCTGCTTATTGTCATCTGAGGAACAGAGCTGTGCAGTGTGGCATGTGGGCCTGAGCCTACCAGATCAGAGACAGATTTGTGATGGGTCTTGTGAGATTGGAGCCCAGCAAACCGGCTCTGATGGTCCAGCAAACTGGCTTCACTTTGACCTCATGTTACTAGGCCTCCTGGCTTCTGCCAGGAAACGATAGCTTCTCTTAGAACCCCACACTGTATAGATTTGTCTCCCAATGATATTCTTGTTTGGTCTGATGCTAGAAATTCCTGAAGCCGGACTCATGTATCTTCAAGTGACAGGCTTAATTTTTCAACTTTACAATCTCCTGGATGGGAGGACAGACCCAACCCTTTGTCATTTGAGAACTTCAGTAGCACCTCTGGAAGGTGAGAACTTGGTATGAGGAAAGGGAAGACAGGTTTGGGTAGGGCCGGTGGTTCTACTCTAGTTAACTGAAAGAGCATTTCATTAATGAACCATTTACATTTTTCGAAAGCTAAAAGAATGAAAAAAGTGGCAGGTAGAGTAACGTTACCTCTTCAGGAGTCAAAAGGAGATTTTTACAGATGGTCTTGGCTACATTTCTTTATATATTTCCTTCAATTATTTAAGTATTACCCAGGTGATGAAATGATGTTGGGTAAGTCCTTCCTCTGCTCCCCTCAACTGCTGAGTTGAATACAAAAATGTTTCCGATTACTTCCTATTACTCTCAATACAAAATCCAAATTCACTGATGCTCTCTGCAATATCTGATCCCCGTCCCCGTGGCTCCAGGGCTGACACTAGCTCAGACTGCCTCTTTGTGGTAATGAGAAAATAACCCTCTTGGTCAGACTGTGCACATGGAGAGGGCAGCACATGTTCGTGCCCGGGTGCCCGGGTGCCGCACAGTCTGGCCAGCCTCATCTCACCGCCCTCACAGCGTTCTCCATGTCCCTGGCCATTCTCATCTCACTTAAAGTGACTTGTTGAATGTCTCTCATTCTTGCTGGGGGGTAAACGCCCTAAGGAACGGTCCTGTGTGTGTCATCTGTGCCGCTGCATCTCCAAGAACTGGCACGGTCCCAGGCACCTGGTAGCTTCTTTATCGTGCTTATTGTTTATGATGAGTATTGCATGCAGGCTTGACAGTTGTACTCATGGGTGGGTGGATAGATACGATTGGAATGGATGGACCGAGCATAGGTCTCACAGTGAGGGGTTAGAGACCCTTTGTCAGGGGCACATGGATCTGGGATCTTAGAACCGAACTTGCAGACTCGCTTGGGATAATCCAGTTTTGAATCCAGTTTGGAATAATCCAGTTTTGTCTCTGGTGCTCTCAGCCCTCAGGGAGGCTATCTTTTGCAAATCTCTTCTGTTGTGAATCTCTCACATCCCTCATAGCCAGACGTTCCTGCTATGAAGGAAAAGCATGCGATGTTTTACCATTGTGTGCAATGCCACCGGAGCTCACCAGAGACATTTGCAGACCTGGGTCATCTGACTCTGACCTGGTGATTCTGACCCGCTGGTCCCTATACTGTCTCGCTGTTTATAGATTTTCTTCAGGCAGAAATGCCACCGAAGCATCACATTCTCTTCCCTGGCGTTTTGGTTTCCTAGGATTACCATAACAAAGTACCACAAACAGGGTGGCTTAAACCAACAGAAATTTATTTTCTCACAGTTCTGGAAGCTGCAAGACCGAGAGAGCCAGGTGTAGGCTGGGCCACGCCCTCTCTGAAGGCTCCGGAAGAGCCTTCTGGTCTCCTGGCTGCTGCTGTCCTTGCATTCCTCGGTTGGAGCGTCATCATTCCGATTTCGTCTCCCTCTGCACAGGGTTGTCTTTCCCCCGGGTCTCCGAGTCTCTCTTGTCTTACGAGGACAGCAGTCACTGGCTGCAGAGCTGACCCTCATCCAGTGTGCCCTCATCTTAACTGATAAATCTGCAAAGATCCCATTTCTCAATAAGGTCACCTGGGGTTCCAGGTGGACATATTTTTAGGGGGAAAAGGGACACTCACTGTTCAACCCAGCAGATCAGGTTTCAAACCTTGTCCTTAGCGGCTCATCCATGAGTTTAATGAGTTTAGGTCAAGGCTCTGTTGTTCTGTGTGTGACTGTTGAAAGATGAAATAGAGGGCCGGGACCCGGATACAGGTTTTGTTTGTGGAGAAGACCCTGGTGGCTGCCTTCCCGAGGGGGAAGAGCACACGTGCTGGGTGAACACGCCTTATGAGGGGAGGAAAAGGAAAGGAAAAGGGCTTAGGGCACTCAGCACACGCCGACTGGTGGTTTCATGTAAAGCACATGATTAGGGACCTAGGGACTTAGGAATCGGGAGCTTAGGGTATTTGGCAGATGCTGATTGGTGGTTCAATGTACAGTCCATATAAGGTGCCTTCTTAGGTGCTCAGGAATGTCCCGGCTGCAGGTGGAGTTTATGTCATTCTCTGTCCATAAGTTGGAGGGATATCAACTATATATGTGATGTCTTCTCTTATAGTCTCTGTTTCTGTAAAAGGGTGCTAGTAATATTACCTATATGTTAGGAAGTGGTTTTTTGTTGTTGTTGTTTTAAATTGAATTTTAGAGAGGAAGGGAGAGAGAGAGAGAGAGAGAGAGAGAGAGAGAGAGAGAGAGAGAGAGAGAGATATTAATGTGAGAGAACAACATCCAATTGGTTGACTGACCCTGACTGGGAATCGAACCTGTAACCTTTTGATGTATAGAATGATGCTCCAACCAACTGAGCCACCCAGGCAGGAGGAGGTTTTGAGAATTAAATGAGGTGATGCAGACAACCATGTAAGCATGGCCAGTACCTGGGGAAAGCATTGAACATATTCCTGTTATTATTCCTTTCCTTCACCTGAACCTGAACCTACACATATTTTCTGAGTTTCTTTTCACTGATTTTTCAAGTCAAGTCTTGTTTTTATTTCTGCTCTTTTAACTTTTATTAGTAGGTTATAGCCAATTGTCAATCATTTTTGACTGCTTCTTCTTGGATTGATTGGATGGTTTGATCATTCCTTGAGGAAGATTACAAGAGAGTTAAGAGCTCTGTGTTGATTGGAGATTATTCTAATATGCTGGTAAAATTTTTAAGAAAATTGCAGGTCGGTGCTAAAATATAGGCTGACTTAGGAAATTGTCTTTTCAAATCAATTTTTGTCTGATTTTGCATTGGCTTGAGAAAGAGGTCATGTGGCTGGGTTTTTCTAATTTGCCAAACCATGTAAAGTAATTCTGCTGTGGGTCCAAATAGTAATAAAAGTCAAAGAAATGTGTTTGCATTTTCTGTGCAGTTATAATTTTTGCAGTGGAGTAGAGTGAAAGTGTAAATAAAAATGCAGATGAATTCCATTTTGTACTTAAGTATAATGTAAATTAAAGTATGTGTTATGGGGTGATAATTTAATTTAACATTAATTTTTGTGATTCCCCCCCCCTCAAAATGTGAAATGGAATAAATGTTAAGAATCTCTTTAAGAAGAGGCAAAACGGACTAAAATTAATTATGCTGTATTGTTTTAAAAATATTTTTAACTCCCAGGAGAGAATGATGTTTTTCAGATTAGAAATTCATGTGGTGTTTATGTGTGACTAACAGAATGTGATTGAAGATCCAGTATGACTTGTAATGATTATGGTTCAAACTCACAAGAAGGTAGCCGTATAACCCCTTCTTCTCAATTATCGCTGTGTCTTTAAAGACTGTCACAGAGGTCTTTGAGAACTTAGGGGCACCATCTGCAGTGTTGAGTTAGGAGAAAATAATACAGCGGAATGGACTTGAGTAGGGGACTGATGTTAAATGAGTGCAGCTTTATTAAGTGTAAATGGAGTTCAGTTTGTTCTCGTGGCCCTAAGGGGTGTAAACAGAATTATGGGGAGTAATGGTGACATCCAGAGCTCTCTAAAATGAGATGTGGTCCCCTAGACATGGAGCTCCTGCACTGACAACTGAGCTTGCCAAGCCCAGGCTGGGTCATGCCAAGCAGAAGTTCAGAGGGGACTCAAAGGTTGGATGAGAAGTTGGAACAGGTGACCACCGAGATCCTGAGTTTCCAAGATGATATCCAATGGGATAGAGCGAAGACAGTTAAAAGAGGTACAATGATTGACTAAGAAGTAGAGTTTTGATATTCAAGAGCAGTAGCTGGGTATGGCGGAGGAGACCAAGAGTATGGGGAAAATTATTCCCGCAGCAGTATTGAATGGTCACTGTCTACAAAGACACAGATGGGAGAAAGTTGCATTTTTTTTTTAACTTGGCACAAATGAGAGAGAAAAACATGGGAAGAGAAAGAGAGAGGGAGAGAGAAAATGAATGAATGAGAATACATACATGTTACCTCCTACATGCCTTCCCTTGTATAAGCATTTTGGGGGTTAAGAAATGGAAAACCAAGTTCTGCTTACATATATAATTTCAGAATGAGAAGTCAGCATTTTATTTCCTGGGACAAAAAAAAACAAACCAACCCAAAACCTCCCTTAAATTAACTGAAATTAATTCACTTTTCTCCAGAGGAAAAGCTGATGAAAAGCAAGGGTCATGAAAACTGATAGCTTTCCCAATCAGTGTTCATCGTATTCCTTGGTTTCCTGTGCCGTGAAGAGCCTCAGTGGATACTCTGATGCCTGCCAGAATGACAGGGGACTCAAATGTTATGCCCTTTAAGCTAGTTTTCATTGTGTTTTGTTTTATGTTTTGTTTTTTGGAAAATGAGGAGCATTATTCTTCCTTAAGAAAAACAGATCTCCCTGTGATACAATCTAATATTTCAACACTTTTTATGTGCATTCTCCTTACCTTACATTTGTTTGTAGGTGGGACAACTTGAAGAGGAGAATCATATGTTAACTGTTCTGATTTTAAGCTATTAAGTTTAAACTGACCTGGTGAGCCACTAAGTGTCAGGATGAAAACAGCTCACTTGTAGCCCAAGAGATTGGCTGCAGAATGCCGTGGAGCTGGCTAGTGTATAGATCCTCACTGGGATCGGTGTGCAGGCGAAGGGTCTCAGCCCCAGATTTTAATCAAGATAAGCGAAAGTGAAGAGTGCAGACATTGGCTTGGGTGGCGAACGCACAATGCGATGCAACACAATGCACAGATGATGCATTGTAAAATTGTACACCTGAAACCTATGTAATTTCATTAACCAATAATCACTCCAATAAATTAAATTTAAAAAGAAGGATGCAGAAAGTTAACCTGATATAATCATTTAAGTTCCCATTTAAATTGCAGGAGTCTTTCTGGGCATTTACTAAAAATGCTTACGTACAGGAATTTACTTGTAATGATTCTGGTGTTGTCAGTGTGCTGGATTTGGCCATTCTAATGGATGTATAATGTCATCTCATTGTGTAGCTTTTTCTTTTTTAAACTGAAAGGTGACAATATTGCAGAAAAATAGAAAAGAAAAGAAAAAGCAAAACCTCTAGTCCTAGGTAATTCCTCATTCTTAGAGTTAGTGGTCTGATGTATATCTTTCTAGGCATTTTTCTATTTATGTATAAAAAAGAAATACCTTTGGATAAGTTTATGAAATAAAAACGGATTAATTCTAAACACTCTTGACGTTAGTAATTTGAAATATAAGAAAACACTTGGCAGTCCAGATAACATTTTTAAAGTCAGAGGTAAATTGCAGTACCATTGATATGGAATGGTGACATGTACATAATTTTGCATCTTTTACCCACTGACAGGGTATTTTGACTCAATGTAAATCCACACGTGATTTACTGAGCTCCGAGGCTCCTGCTTCAAGCTTGCTTAATTATTTTTAGAATTGAGGAAACACAAGTGGACGGGCTGTCCATAGGGAGGAAAGGCAGGAAGCAGAACCACCATCAGTTACCTGATCGTCATCACTTTACCAAGCGAGGAGCAGGCGGTGTTCAGGAAAGCATATGGAATATGGCTCCGGCTGGAGCTACGTGCCACTCGAAGGATACACGTGGGTAACCCGCCGGGATGATTCATGGCCAGTTCAGCTGTAAACTTCTCTTTTAATTAGGTAGGAAGCACCTGTGTGCTCTTACTTCATCATTTTTTTCCCTTCCCAATCCAGTTTCTTCAGGGATTAAACAATAAAAAAGACCCAACAAGTTAGAATTTAAATTTTCTGTAGGGGAGAGCGTTCAGTTCAGTATCTTAAAAAGGTGAGTACTCAGATGATCTGCTGGGAGATGAGAGTTAACAGGTGGGAATCATGGAGGGCAAACATCTGCACACATTGTGAGGTGTTTGGCAGGGAGAGCTGTGCCTTAGCATCCTGTGTGTTTGGATTTCCACCTTTTAAAAAATATGTTTTTATTGATATCAGAGAGGAAGGAAGAGGGAGGAAGAGAGAGAAACATCAATGATGAGGGAATCATCAATCGGCTGCCTCTTGTATGCCCCCTGCTGGGAGCCTGCAACCCAGGCACGTGCCCTGACTGGGAGTTGAACCTGACCTGGTTTATGGGTCGATGCTCAACCATTGAGCACACTGGCCAGGCTGGAATTTCACTTTTGATTTGAGTATTTATTTTATGGAATTAATGCTAAATGTTTATAAGCTGTTTTTCAAATTTGAATGGTACCAGTGTGTTTTTTTTTTTGTGTGTGTGTGTGTGTGTGTGTTTTAAGTTTATTGAATTTATTTTATCTCCTTTGGGCTCTGAGCGTGTCCATGAGACGGTACCAGCATCTTTTCATGACTTGTGGAGAGTGGCTGCGATTAGGAGCTCTTCCCAAGGGAGTTACCAGCATCATTTACCTAATGGTTTGCCTGTGAAATTCCCTCTGCCCTTACCTGAATTGTTTTAAATATCACTTTTAATAGTAACTGAGAAACTCCTTGTGAAAACAAGACTAACTGCTATTTGATGGGTGTCTTCTCTGTGCTGAATGTGACAAATGCGTTCCTTCACTGCTTCCCGGAGGGCCTGGCTGTTGTTACCATTTTCACTTTTAGGTGCAGAGATGGAGGCTCAGAGCGGGGCCACACCTGGCCCAATGTCACTGAGCGGCGCTGGCCTGGGCTGTGCAGTGTTGAGAGCCCATGATGTATTGCAAAGATTCACCCACTCTCAGCACAGTTACCTTACACATGTGGGCTCACTCGCTCTGTCAGCTTGGTGATTTGTAAATTCACTGTGCTCACCAGGCATTGGAAGAAAAGTAGGTTCCAGTCCTCTTACGGAAGGCGGCTCTCCCAGAGTCTCAGACTGGCCTTCTGGGGGCAGATTTTGGACGGCACCTGTCTGGTTTTTGTGTGGTGGTGGGGCTGGGGTGGGGAGGGAAGCACCGTGTTTTAATTGAGTTGAGCATCAATGCCTCCAGGCTTGGCTTGTACTCTCAAGCTCCCCTAGCGTCCCCATAAGCCCCCGTTTTCTTAGGCCCTACCAGCTTACTAAGCTTAGCTGCATGGCCCCTGAATTTGTGGTGGCAGAAACCGTTACACCAGGAAGTATGCTGGCGAGGAGGAGACGTGTTCATTTGTTGGTTCAGATTAACATTAACATCGACATTTTTTTTTTTGCCCTGAAGTAAACATTGCTGGTATAGTCTTACTCATTAGAAAGCAACGGGCTGACTTTATTACCAGGTCACCTTTAACATTTTTCACAGAGCCCTTTGTTGGGAGAATTTCCTGCCTCTGAGTTTGTAGAATGTGTCTGCTGACCTGTGGATAGGATGGAGTCATACAGTGCATGCCCTGAAGGCTGATGTTTGGTTCAGTGTAATCATGTGCCCTGAGGTGATGTGTACTTACAAGCCGGCTGAATCTATTGAAGGAAAAGATGGAAGCAAGTTAGCTGTTTGTTCAGAAGCATTGGTAGAAAAAGGAGGGTCTGTGGTTCCCTTTTCTGTTCCTTTCTCCTCTCTTCCTTGCCTACTGACTGCCCAGCTTAGATACACTGCATTCTGGCCCCGCGTGAGCGGGCGTCTTTTCCATTGTCGAGATTGCTCAAGGGCTTGAGAACTGAGGAGAGGTAGAGAACCCGGGAGCTGGGTCAGTGCTAGAGCTCCCCACAGCACTGGGCACATTGCTTCCCTACTGCCGTGTGTTCTGAAGGGACTTCTGTTCCATGTATTTTCATCTTGAAGTATCGCCTGCCACATGTTTGGTGTGTTTCCCGTGACATAGGATGCTCTATCAAATAAGTTTGGGAAGTGCTTCTTATTCCAGCACCGATGTAGGGATTTCTGTGGACCTCACGTATTGACTGAGCAGTGGCATATGTGAGGGGCATACTTTGTGTTTCCAAGTTGTGTTACTCAGCTTGCTAGACCAGGGACCCCCTCTGGAACCTGTACTGTCTGTGCACCCCCTCCCCGCTTCCAAAACAGCCTGCCCCGGCGAGCTTTCTCCCCACACACTCTGATCGCCTCTCTGAAGAAACTGCCCCAAAGCGTGAAACCATGGCTTGATATTTTGGTGGTGGGCATAATTCCAGTTTCATTTCAGTGGAGTTATTTTGTGAAATGCAAGTTTATAAAATATAAACACCTTAAAAAAATTTCGCAGCTGAGGTAGGGAGGAGTTGGTCACCTTGTCATTCCTGATGTCTGCCCGGGTTCTGCCCGGCTGTCATGGTGGGTGGGTTTTGCGTGGGCTCTCATGGTGCGTGAGTTCAGTGAGTTAGATTTTTCAGCTGCAGGTGCCCATTCCCCAAATAACTCAACTTGGTGTCTGACTTGAAAATACATTTATGTTACCTGATTTATAAAAAGCCCAAAGTCAGAATTTCTTATTTTTGGGCACTTGTTTATTAGCCAAAACAGGGGGCTTAACTAAAACCAGATGCTAGTTATTTTTGACCATACCCAAACCCACTTGTAGGTAGTTTTTTTCAATTCTCACTGGAGAATATGTTTTTATTGATTTTAAAGATAAAGATTGACATAAATGAGATGGAGGGGGGGGAGAGAAACATTGATGAGAGAGAGAGACATCAATTGGTTGCCTCCTATACTTGGGGATTGAACCTGTATCCTAGGTATATTCCCTGAGTGGGAATCGAACCTGCAACCTTTTGGCATACAGGATGACACTCCAACCGTCTGAGCCACCAGCATGGTTGCAGGTGCTTTTAGTCCCTGCTTGCTGGGCTCTCCCTGCGCTGGGCCTGCTGCTGTCTGGCTGGCTCTGCTTGGCCTTGTCAGGGCAGCTTACACCCCAGCCCCACGTCTGGGAACGTGGGGTGCATAATTCAGGCAGCAGGACTTTTTTTTTTTTAAGCTGAAGTATTGGACTGTTCTATTTAACTCTAAATAGTTTTTAGACACCATTCATGGGCATCCAAATAGGCAGTTTTATAACCAGACCCAAGAGAAGGTATGAGCTTGGCTATTAGTAGCCAGTTAACAAAATAAAAATTCCCAAGATACATTTACTTTCAGCTTCCCCACCTCCTGTCAAATATTATCATCATAGTGGTTGGAATTTAGGTTCTTGAGGGCACACTTAGATTTAAAAATTTGTATGTTCATTTAGTAGCTGTGTTTGCATGCCATTGGGTAAGTAATCTCATTTTAGCCTTGGTGTGCTCATCTGTGAAATGGGATAACTCTACCTATATTATGTGCCATTTGGCACAGAGTCTTACATATAGTAAGTACTTAGTATATGTTTTTTTAAAAATATATTTTATTGATATTTTACAGGGAGGAAGGGAGAAAGATAGCTAGAAACGTCGATGAGAGAAACATCAACCAGCTGCCTCTTGCACACCCCCTACCGGAGATGTGCCCGCAACCAATGTACATGCCCTTGACCGGAATCGAACCTGGGACCTTTCAGTCCGCAGACCGACACTCTATCACTGAGCCATTATATTAGTTGTTGGTGACTTACCTATTTATTTTTTCTCATGGATTCCTTTTTAATGATGTTTGTTTTCACTCTGGAATGTACAATTGACAGATTTGTATATTGTCAGCACAGTATTTATTGTCATATTTTACAGATTTGTTTGGAAATAACTGGTATGCTCTTTTCCTGGCGATAAAAATCTCCTTCCAGCTTTGGCATTCCAGTTCTGTCTCTTAACAAAGGTACTCCTTCAGTTTTTAGAGTGGTAGCCAAAACTGTTTTTGAAGTATTCATTGTTTCATATTGTTATTCAATATAACTTTCTCCACACCAGACCTGTGGCTAGGAGCTTGCACTGTGCGGGTGTTATCTGGTTTGCTTATGTTGTTTGGAACCCCCAGGACTCTGAAATAGAGCTGACAGAGCTACTCTGTGGAGAGTGGGCTGTGGGACATAACTTTGACACCAGCACTTCATTACACGGAGAGGTGTGGATGCAGTGTGAGGAGGTCTCACCGGGAGGGTGGGCCCGGTGAGCAGCAAACATCCTACGGTCCGAATTCACACTCTCTCCTTGGAGACTGTCTCACTTGAACGTGATTTCCCATGGTGCCTGGGGTTGGGCCATCCTTAGAAAAGGAGGAAGTGGGTCATTCTGTCATAGCTGGAAGTTGCCCTCTGTATTTTGAAATCATGAAATAACCACTTTTATTGAAGCATTGACCGGCATCCGCACAGCGTGCTGGCAAGGAGCAGACTCGCGCTTCAGCCGCGTTGCAGACGGGAGGGGCCTGTGAGTGTCACAGGGGATGACCACGCGGATGTAGTGGCACGGCACCCTGGGAGTGACCCGAGGAGCCTGCTGGGAAGACGGACCCAGGGTTTCTGAAAGAGAACCTGGCCAGCGAGTCCTAATGGTGTATTTTAACGTTGGACGGCCGGTGGCCAGTGTTTCCGTGCCTGGTTTTTGTAACCCAGCCTGCTTCACAGAAGGCTGCTCTGGAGATACTCTGTAACTGCAACTCAAAAGTTGTTCTTTTTAGAAACACCGAGGTTTGCATGGACAGTCTCGGGGGAACCTGTAAGCAGCAGGAAGGAGAGGCTGGTGCTGGCGGCTTGGAGGACGCGTTCCGTGTGTGTTGCCTCCGAGTGCGTCTCTGGGCGGCGGGCACCACAGCAGAGCAGTCAGCGCTCCGTCTCTTGTTGGGTTACATGTGTGTCCTTCAGGGCGTGTTTGTTTATGTGTGTGTGGCATCTGGCTTATTTCTTGTGTTAACTTTGATTCTGTCTCTCTTCTTTTACATTGTGCTCACGTGGAGCTTGTATGTCCAGTGAATAAGAGTCCTAGGTGGTGGGACACACTAGAGAGAGTGAAACAGAGGGGTGACAAGGGGAGGGTAACATGTGACAATATAGGTACAACCCCGGCTCCAGGCACCGGGGATTGGAGAAAGCGTGAGCGCAGGGCCAATGGCACGTCTAAGGCCTTGAGGCAGGGCCACATCTGAAAAACGCCGCTGCGTGTTTGAGGACAGGAACGGGTGGAGAAGGGAGAGCTGGGGCAGTCTGGGGGGACAGTGAAGTGCAGTTACCCGGAGGAGGAGTGGGGTGCTGAGGGAGCGTTCAGGGCTGGGCCACACGAAACACCAGGTCTGCTGAGGGCTTCGGCCTGGAAAATGTAAGCTTTTTGGTTGGCCCTTTCCAGAGAGCAGAGTAGTCTGGATTGTGAAACAATATTTGCTGTCTGCATGTTTTTCAATCCTCGCCTGAGCACACGCTTAGGGAGAGGAGGGAAGAGAGAAACCTTGATGGGAGAGAGACGCATCTGTTGGTTACCAACTGGGGATCAAACCTGCATCCCAACCCGGGTGTGTGCCCTGACCCGGAACCGAACTGCCAACCTTTTGGTATGCAGGGTGGCACTCAACCAGCTGAGCCACTGTGTCCGCCTGGGTTGCTTTTGCTTTTAATATGTCCTCTTTACTTAACATTTGCTTATGTTTCATTAGCCAGAGCTTGACTTTCTGAGCTGCTTAGGAAGGCAGTGGAACCTTCAAAGGATTTGGCACCTGAGACCTGAGTGGACTCTTGCTCATGTCATGACAATCTGAAGGACTTTTACAAGTAATTTTACCTCTAGGCCTCAGTCTGTAAACAGATAGTGATAGCCACCCACCCACTCTGGTTGTCTGAAGGAGCATCAGGAACTACACTCACACACACACACACACACACATACACACACACACACACACTGAGTGGCTATATTATTATGATCTCTGAACACATAATAATCTGGCCACTCCGTGTATATCCTATATAATAAAAGGCTAATATACAAATTGCCTCCTCGACCAGGAGTTCGACCAGCAGGCAGGCCGGCCAACTGCCTATGTCCCTGGCCAGGCTGGCCAGACCCCACCCATGCATGAATTCATGCACCAGGCCACACACACACATACACACACACACACACACACACACACACACACACTCTGAGTGGCCAGATAATTATGTGCTCAGAGACCATAATGCAGATTGCCCCAGTGGTTTTGTTTTGTAAGCGAGCAGCAGGGCTCAGCCAACTGCCTGTGGGTTGGTGCTAGAGACAGCAGGGCATCTCATTTTTCTCCCCATGGGTCAAGCGTGGACATACACGATCAGGGTCTCCTTTTCTAAACTTACGAGGAAGACCGGGGCCTTTGCTCAGGTTACTTTGAAGCTTCTCTTTGGTTTTGGCCGTTCCCTTGAGAGCTCAGTGGAAGCATTGACTCCTGCGGAGCCTGAGGCAGGATGGGCCGCGCCTGGGGAAGGTCCCTCTGCCCACCCCGTCTCCCTGCCCGTGCAGAGCACCAGCCCACCAGCTGGTCCCCCTGTCCCTCGGACCGGCTGACCTTTTCCTCGCTCCCGAGTCCAATCTAATGCCTCTGTACGCCCACCCGTGGCACTTCCCTCCTGAGCCCTCTGACCCGTCCTGACCACTCCCATCCTGAACTCATTTTAGGCTCTGTGTCCCCCTTCCTACTCAGTCCTACATCAAGTAGTGTTTTCTCCGCATTGCGAGAGCTATCACTTTAAACAAGTCTTCATGTGAAGAGTGGGTTTTAAGGGAGAATGATGACACACCTGTGCACTGTCAGGTAATGCCAGACACATGTTCCCGTTCAGTGACCTTAACAAAACCAAGCAAACACAAATGAGGGTATGTTTTTGGGGTTTTTTTAAACAGGGAAATACCTTAATCTGCAGAAACCATTCCAGAAATCCGCCACTTCCGCATTCTGAGAATGCTCAGAGCTCTCCCGGTTACCAGGGGGCCGCAGAGCTGGCCGGCTACCTCTGAGCTTCTCCCTGAACCCTCGGGGCCCTGCTCCTCTGAGCATGCTCTGTAGGTCCCCGCAAACTGTTCTTGTTACCCATGCACGATGCTGCCAACTCAAAAGAACTTGATTACGTATTTCCGTGCTTGAACCACGGTGAGAAAATTGAGATACCCTGCTGTCTCTAGCACTGACCCACAAGGAAACTGAGTGCGAGCATCTAGAAACTTAATAATAATTTTACAGAGCACTTGTACTTCTGTTGACTTTAATAATAAAAATAATTAGGAGCTTGTGTTCCTCTTCTAGTAATTAGTTTTTGTTGTATTTTTATACTTTTTGGAAACAAGAAACAACTGGTCCTTCCCACAGACAGTCTGAGAAGCAGTGTTGTGAAACGGTGGCTTTCAACCCTGGCTGCCCTCGGGGCTCACCTGGGGGGGCTGGTAAGGAACTTCCCTGGCCGTGGAACTTCCCACGTCATAAATCAGACTCCTGGGGCTGTATAACCCAGGCATCAGTATTTTTTTTTTTCTTTTAGAATATTTCTTAAAGCTCCCCTCTTCCAGAGCTGTGGGGTCAAGGTTGAGTTCTCTGTATAGTGTGCCTCCCATACTGCTTGGGCGTTGGGAGTTCCTGCTGCTTTCTAGGACAGACGGGAAGTTTTCAGCTCTGTCTCAGGATGCTGTCAGAGAGGAGCTGGGCATCCCCGGAGGTGGTTAGCACCTTCCCTGCCTGTTCCCCGTGTCGTATGTCACGCGCTTCCTGTCCACAGGAGCCAGCTCATGGCTCTCCCCCCCTGGGGTTGCCGTGTTCAGGAGAGGGCGATGGGCTGCAGACTGGCTGTGCACCAAGTGGGCGGGGCCTGGGTGAGGCCTCTGTGAGGGCGAAGACCTGGAGGACGGGAAAGAGGTGGCGATGGTAATGAGAGGAAAAGGGCATTCTGGGCTGAGGGATGGTGGGAACACGTCCGAGACCTGGGCGGAGCTTCCACTGTTGTCCCAGGTGGGCCCAGGGGAGTGGTGGGGACTCCTGGGAAGGCAGCAGAGGGCCGGCTCCGGGGCCGCGGAGGCCATGGCCAGGGGTTTGGGATTTGTCCAGAGGGCAGTGCCAGCTCTTGGAGGATGTTGAGCAGCCAGTGAGCTTCCTGTCACCAGCGTGCCATCTCAGAGGCTGATCACCCTTTGCGGGCATGGTAGGTGAGAAGGGCCTCGATCGGCATTGGGTGGTTTTGCTGCCTCTTCTAATCCTGAGAACAGCTTCCGGCCAAGCGCTGGATGGGAGGTAAGGCAGGGCCAGCCTCCCCAGCTCCCTGGCTGCACATCTTGGGGAGCTAGCAGCCGCCAGCCTGCTGTGTCCGCGCTGTCGGGGATCGGTTGGAAAGGCAAGAATGGATCCCAACAGGAATTGCACAGTGTAGGTGCCTTCCCAGAGACGGCGCTCCTTTCTGAGGTGCCAGATACATGTGCTTTCACAGAATTTCAAATGATTTTCTGTGCCTGGTTTTAGGCAAATTGAAAACTAGGCCATTTGTAAAAGGCACTTAGGAACTTTGATTAAGGCAAACCTGCTGGCAAGAGATAAAAACAAAAACCTTTCAGAAGTTCCTGATCTCCAGGGAAGGCGCATGTGGTGTGTGTGTGTGTGTGTGTGTGTGTGTGTGTGTGTGTACACACACTGTCCTGGGTTGTATTACACTTGGTAATGACCTTTCATGACTACTTCTGAAATTTATTTATTTATTTTTTTAATATATATTTTTATTGATATTTTACAGAGAGGAAGGGAGAGGGATAGAGTGCTAGAAATGTGGATGAGAGAGAAACACCAACCAGCTGCCTCCTGCACACCCCCTACTGGGGATGTGCCCGCAACCAGTGTACATGCCCTTGACTGGAATCAAACCTGGAACCTTTCAGTTCGCAGACCGACGCTCTACCACTGAGCCAAACTGGTTTCGGCATACTTCTGAAATTTAATTCTTGCTCCGCCCTATGAGATGGGCACTGCTACCGTAGGTCCCTATCTTGTAGACGAGGAAACTGCCCCCTGGAGAGGAGAGGTGGCCTGCCCAAGGTCACGGCCAGCGGGGAGAGGCACGGCGTCTCCAGGGAAGAAGCGCAAGTTCCATGGCCTGAGCTCTCCATCCGCTGCCCCTGCATTGTTTTCAGACTTAAGCAAAGAGCCCCTGGCTGACCGTGGACAGCCCCCTGGCCTTCTAACCCCATTGGCCCTGAGGCCTGGTGGGCCCTTCAGTGACCCCGAAGACCCTGATGGCTCCCTTCCTTGGATCTTTAATTTCTGATCCTCTCACCGCTCCTCGGAGCAGTCTTAGTCCTCACTCCTGTCCCCTTAGCTTGTATTCGAAGGCGCACATGGCTGGCCTGGCCTGCTCCTCCCCAGGAGGGAGCTGAGGGTGGGCCCCCCCTCGCCCAGCTGCCTCTCCCACACTGCAACGGGGCGGGAGCCGCAGGCCTACAGGTAAGCCATCCCGCGCTCTACTCCCCTTTTCTCCACAGTGAAACCCAGCCCTCTCCTGCCGCCCCTCAGGGCCTGCGGCCTCCTGCAGGAAGGAGACCCCGAAGGGTGCAGCTCCCCATCCAGGGGCCTGGAGCCAGGGTCCCCCTGCTGTCTGTCTGCCTTCGGTGCCTGGTATTTCACTGTGTGGGAGCCATCTTGGCTCCTCCTGTTCTTGTTCCATTTGGAGGGTGGCAGTGTGTGGCTCCTTCCCTGTTGGCACTGGAGGGGGAGCTCAGAGGGGGAGCTCTCCTTCTGCTCCCCACTGCCACCCTGCCCTCTGTGCGCCGCCAGGCCCGGCGGTGCGGCTCTCCAGGACAGAAGCAGGTGCAGCTCCGCTCTGGCTGCTGGGGAGCCCCATCCATTGGCGCCCTCTCACAGAGGGGGGTGGCTGTGCTCCTTGGTGGTTAGAGTCCCGCCGGAAATTGAGGGGGACGTGCGTTGTCCTTTTGGGGAGAGCCCTTTGTGGGTGGGGAGGGAGGTGCTTTAGTAAGATGACTTTTAAGCCCAGCGATGCCTCCCCAGGAGAGGGTGGCGCTGGAGCTCCCGGGGAGCGGTCCGTGGGCGTCCTCAGGCGCTTGGAGGGCTGAGTGCAGATTCGGGGAGGTCGAGGAGGAAATGAGAACCATCGCATTAGCCTCCACTAACTGCCAGTTTCCCAGAATCGGGGTTGGACCCGAGCCCTGGTGTAGCTTGAGCAGCAGTTGTTTGTGTAGGGAGATAAGCGATTTCTCCCATTCTAAAGCTTAGCAGAAATATTTCTCCAAGGGAAGAAAACCTCCCCATTGCAGTCCTTTATTTTCCCTGGTGGCAGCTAGCGGTGAGAGAGAGAGAGAGAATGTTTTTCATTGAAATCACAGAGCTTCATCTCAGCCAACTTTCAATTGCTTCCCTGTGCAGCCTTTGCCAGAGTTTCAGACAAGACTGTGCAAGAAAGGAAAAGAATGTGGCGCTCACAGATACGAAAGCGCTGAGACACCGGGGGCTCCGCTGCTTAGTCAGCAGCCCTCGCCGCCTCGGGGAGGAGGCTGCCCGCTGCCCGCAGCGCGTCCTCCGACCCCACGTCCCCCTCGGGCCCTGCGTGCTGGGCTCTCATCTGGTCCGGCCAGCCTGCGTCCTTTGTCCTTTCTCCTCCTGTGGCCTCATCCCTTTTCTTCCCCCTTTTTTTTCCTTCTCTCTTGTCTGTTGATTACTTTTATCAGAATCTTTTGTGTCAGACCCTGAGTTGCAAGTTGTGTGATGCTCTTGAACCCAAATAGAAAGAGGGTGCCTATTTGGTGGATAAGAGGTACCCGAGAATGCCCCAGCGAAGGGCTGTTGTCAAGCCTTAGGAACACCCTGGGACCTGGGCCGTTAGCCATATAAGTTTTTCTGTAGGTATCTGTCTCCCCCCCCCCCCCCCCAAATCAGGTCTTGCTTCATTCTTCTATTCTCTTAAAATAGACTAATCTACCTACCATACAGCGCACGGCTGCCCACAGCTCCGAGCACACATTCCTCTCGTGGCCTCAGCTAGACCGAGGCTGGGATCTCTAGTCTTTGTTGTAAATCCCAGGGGAGCGGCTCTGATTGGTCCATCGGGCCCGGATCAGTAAACCGGCCAGTCCGTGGAGCTCCATGCACACTGTATGGCCAAGGTGTGTGTGCTGTGACCAGGAAAGAAGAGTGTGACAATAGCTGGCAAAGTGGGGGGTCGTGCTGTTTGCAGGCAGCGTGGGGTGCTCCACAGCTGGCTTTATACTTGCTTGTTGGGCCTCTTATTAAGTTCCTTCCCGTCCCGCTTCAACTTCAGTAGAACCTAGTCCTAGCCAAATACCAGCGAATGTTTATGGGTACGGTATCGCACAGTCAGATATGGCAAATTAGCTGCATCTAGTATACTATCACTAAGTGAGCATTTATTGAGTGCCTACTGTATGCTAAGCCCTGTGTCACATCTAATACTTGACAACCAATGCATGCTGCACTTTATCCTCATCCGCCCCTTTATAACCTCATCCCGATTATAACCCTGTTTCCTGTCTACCTCTTACCCGTAATGTTCACGGAGAGTGAGGAGTCAGCTTGCAGGCTGGCAATTGATGTTTGATTTGTACCTTTCCTGTCCTGGGTGGTGGGTGTGGTTTTTAAATAGTTAATGAATTCCAAGAGGCCTGATTAGATATGTAAGGAACTGCTTGTGTCCCTGCAGTAAGTCTGGTGACTGAATACATATTGCCCATCACTTGCCCCAAAAGACACACAAAGGAGCATGTTTTCCCAGTAGGATAGAAAGCTCTTCATATTTTGGCCCAGGTCATTATAATCATGGTACACATGGCAATGGGGAAGCTGCTCTGAAATTCTTTTGGAACTTTATTTAATTATTCTCTTTGATCTAAGCATACAAGTGATTAACGGCAAGGCATGTGAAAAACCTGCCTTTCCCTTTTCCTTTGAAAACAAGATGCGGATTTCTCTGGACTCAAGACCAGTTCAGGGTTCTCACTTTGGATTTGACCATGACAGATGGTATCTGGAAAACGCATGCATCAGGGAGAGTTTGTTTTCATTTGCATTTCTTAATCCAGTCTTAGCTTTAATCCACCTTTGCGAGTCTAATTAAAAATGTAAACAAGTTGGCTGAAGTATACTATAAGTAGTATTAAAAATCTCTGTGGGTCATTGGTGTGTGTAAGGAGAATTAACACTGATGCCAAGGTCCTTGCTATAAATTAATTTTCCTTCCTAAAAAATAAAGATGGCTTGTAATGGCCTCTTCTCTCCCCAGCCATCTTCCTTTTGTCCCTCTGGCGCTGTGTTCTGTGAGGGGCTCTCCCCGGGCACGTCGGGTGTGGTGGTGGGTGACATTCCCATGACGTGTCTGCACCCTGGGAGGATGGCATTTTTCCTGAGGTTGACATTCCTCCTCGGCCTTCCTGGGAGCTGCTTTCTTCAGATGAAGCAGCAGAAAGGAGCACGTTTTTAGTAAGAATTATTGAGAGAAATGGACCTCATAATTGGGCACTCCCTGCCGCCGACGGCCGCTTGCCTGGAGCCGAGTCTTCTCAGTGGGGCTTCACTGTGTGAATGCATTTTCCGTGTCTGAAGGGTGCCTGTTGACAATGTGTGGCTTTGCCATTGGCTGTATATATATTTTAAAATATATTTTATTGATATTTTACAGAGAGGAAGGGAGAGAGATAGAGAGCTAGAAATGTCGATGAGAGAGAGACATCGACCAGCTGCCTCTTGCACACCCCCTACCGGGAGATGTGCCCGCAACCAATGTACATGCCCTTGACCGGAATCGAACCTGGGACCTTTCAGTCCGCAGACCGATGCTCTACCACTGAGCCAAACCGGTTTTGGCATGGCTGTATATTTTGAGGGACTGTGTAATAAGCACTTCGAAATAGCAATAGGAACTGTTGCTGAAATGACTCCCACAAAGGAAGGAGCACCCACATGCTCCTGTTTTCTGTACTCGCCAACAGTTTGAATTTCAGGTTATCTTTTTTTATTTTTTGTTGCATGTGTATATATATACAAACATGCGTGTTTAATTTTTACAAGTAAATGCCTAAATTATATGATGCCACACTAAGCTCTTCTGTATTACGGCTTTTCCTTATGTGTGGTAAAATAAGACTGTCATCACCTTTTCTCCCCATATCCTTTTTAATGAGCATCCTTGTAGCTAACTCTTTGCTCTAATAGTGTTTCCCAAACTTTTGACATATGTGTACCACTTCTATAATTTTCGTAATGCTGAGTACCCCTCCTCAAAAAAAAAAGGATGTATTTTAATAACAATCAAAATATATTTATTTTTTCTTTTTTTTGGTACATACACAAAATAATAATAAATGAAAAATAAAATTATTCATAATAAAATATAAATAAAAGTTATATTATAAACAACATTTGTTTGCACACCGGACCATCTCACGCCTTACAAGACTGTCTTGACTTGACTTATGAGAATGTAGGCGCAGCTAAGCACGGTGCAGTGCATATCCCCACCAAACTCCGGTGCAACGTGTACCCCCACCAAACTCTTCCCGTCTCCTTGGGGGTACGTGTAACCACACTTTGGGAAACACTGCCTAACACATTAATGATTTTCCTGGAAGAGCTTCCCAGACCCAGAGTTGCTGAGTCCAGGATTTCTATGACTCTAGGGCTTTTTCTTTGAATCACATGTAACCAAATTTTCCTGTCGGTAACCTACCCATCGGCACTGGGCATGGTTGTGCTCTTGCTGTTGTGACTACTGTTGTTGTTATCTTTATTTAATGGCCTGGTGGCTTCACTTTTGTGATGGGTGCCTCCCTTTTCTTCCATGCCCAAGTCTGGTACTCATGTCTGAATCTGAGGGCTGTTGCCTTTTGGCCAGTGTCTGGAGGGAGAGAGATGCCACAGTGGGTAGAGATGTGCTCTGTGTGCAGCTTCCTACCCAGCCGGGCTGCTGGTGACTGATCCGGGCCTCCGTGAGCGTCCTGTGCCCGGTGGTGCAGGCGGTGAGGCTGTGGTCCTCCCCACGACGGGGGGAGGGGGAAGTCCTGAGCGAGTGTTGCCATCACCGAACAACCTGAGCGTCTATCTCTGGGTTTCCTGGCAGCTAGGGAAAGCTGGCTAATTAATTGGTTCCCAGGGAGATATCCAGTGTTATGTATGAATATTCTTTTGGGCTTAATGCCAACTATAGTTTGATTACTGAAGAGCCCTTTCAGAGGATGCTTTGATGGCATAGATGGGCATTATTTTTCAATGCTAATATGAAGGGAGACTTGGCAGGATTTTGGAAGAGGCTTCACCATCTAGATGACTTTGTTTTGATTTTAGTCATTAACTGTGCAGTTAGCACTTGAAACTATAATTAATTTAGGTTATGTTATTCATAAAGAAAACTGCAGGATAGGTGGTTATTAGTCATATCAAGATTGTTAGTAGGGATTTGAGTTGGGAAAGAAAGATTACCGTTAGGAGACAAAGCTCGTATCTACTGTGCCTTGCCTTCTGGAATGAATGGAAGTGATTTCGAGAATTCTGGTCTTTGACTCTGCGGTGACAGTTTGGTTCTGAACCCTCAAGATGTCATTTGATCTAACCCAGACAGGCAAGGGCTGTGTGTATTTAACATGTTATGCTCTTTAATATGTTGGCCAAGCAAGGCATTGGTGGAGAGAAAAGGGATGGGAAAGGCGCTCCGGGGCTTTAAAGACGTCCTCCTGCCTCTTGTACTTGCTGTGGCCCATGGAGGGAGCCAGCTGTGAGACACATCGGTGTGGAGGCACAGTCACGGGTGTGCCTGGTTGTACTCAGCCCGGTGGTGAAATAAAGCACTGATGGACTTAAGTCACATTACGCAAGAGCCTGCTCATATGGCCGAGTTCGCCGTGCACAGCACAGCTATTGGGAGAAGAGACGTCTTGATTTGTGGTAATAAGTAATAAGTAACATTCGTCTCCATTTCCCATCATTGTGACCATGTCCTATTTGGAAATGTCACAACCATGGGCGTGTGCTATTTTGACCTCATGTGAAGGATCCATAGCAGCAGTAAACAGTTCACACTGCAGGCCCTCAGAAGGCAATAAAACTGGTGATGTAGGCGGCCTTGGCCTGCAGGGCAGCGATGTTGTGAAATCCCCGGGCCAGCAGCGGCACTCAGAGATGGGATTGGCCCTCAGGGCTCCGGGTGGTGATGGCTGGGAACGCCCCTTTGGACTTGTCAGCGGTTGCAGTTGGCCCGTGGGGTTGCCTGCGTGAGTTCTCCTTCGGCTCATTGGATGGTTGCACCACTGCCCTAGGTGGTTCCTGTTCGTTTCCGGGACTTTATTTACAGAATACTCCTGTTATTTATTTCTCTTTTCTTACACGAATCCTCAATTAAAAACAAACAAACCCCAGTATTGATAAGGCTAAGTGCACAGTGGAATTTCCAATTGCTACCTTTCCCAAACCAGATAATTTGGATACTCCTTAGCATATTTTTTCGTGGAATGACATATTGTGAAAAAGCACACACGTGTCTGCGCGTTGGCCGAAGGGACACATTTCCCACAGCGTGCTGACGAGAGTGCCACCGTGGAAGTTCACAGGGTTTGGAGCCACCCTGGCCTGGGCTGAGTATCTTCGTGTCATCATCATCAGCAGCAGCAGCATCAGCATCATCATCGCTTATGGATTGTGTGGCCTCAGGCCACTCGCACTGCCTCTCTGAAAAGCATCTTTCACTCTTAGCCGGAATCACACCACCCATTGTCTGGGGGCTATGGCAGGCCTGAGTGCAGCTGTGGCCCACTCTTCCTGCAGAACCAGGGGCTTGTGACGATGGCAGAAGTGGCGCTGTGAGAATTCGGGGGCAGGACTCCACAAAGTGGCTCATCGTCCCCCCGGTGGTCCTGGGACGTTTGGTGTGGAATCCAGCCGGCGGGCTGTGAGGGAGCCGGAGCAGACTCGGCCCACACAGCCGCCGGTGTCCCCCTGGTGCTGCGGGGCCGGTCTTTCCAGCCCCGGGCTGCGAGCCGCCTCAGCCGCACAGTGGAAGCTCCAGGCGTCGGGAGCTGACATTTCCACGGCGCTCTGTACAAACATCCCCACTCACAGAAATCGGGAAAGATAAACGTACTGTCTTTTAAAAGAATCAATGTGTAATTGATGTTTACAGTACAATGATTCCATGTTTGAATGTATTCTGAAATGATCACCATATTAAGTCTCTCTATATGCATATTGTTACCATATATATTTTTTTACAAACAGCATGAGATGGGCATTGGACTCCAGCCTGTGGAAGGCTCCAAAGCTTATTTCCACATGTGGCTTCTCTAAGGAGCACTGCAGTGCACATCCATGTGCATGTGAGCACCCTCAGCCCGGCCCTGTGATCGGACGCCAAGACACTGACATTCTCCTCCTGCGTTTGGCTTCAGTTCAGGTGGCACCTCCTCCAGGCAGCCTTACCCGACAGCCCGCCCCAAGTCCTCCCACCTCTCCTTTCTCCCTTCGAACCACATGTCTTGGTTTTCCTCTCCAACCGTGAGTTCTTTGAGAGTAAATATGGCTTCCTTTATACTTATGGCCCCACACGACACAGTATAGATGCTCAGTACATATTAGTACATAGTGATTCATACGCATGTAATTCATATGGTTTATACATCCTGCATATGAATGTATAGATAAATGGACTGATGGACATTAGCTAAAACTGAAGTCTCTGTGTCTAACTTTACTTCCTATTCCTTCTCTTGCATAATACGAATTTTAATCAGAATATGAATATTTTATCTTGAGGGTTGTTTTTAATAATTCTTTATTATTCACTTTGGGTTTTAAATTTCATTTTTTTCTGGCTTTATTTTCCTCAGCTTGGTTGAAGTTCAGGGAAGTATTTCTCATACCCTTTCACTAAGTTACCAGAAAATGTCAATGTGATGTTTTGAATTGTTTAAAGTTGTGTTGTTTTATTGATAGTGTGTTACTAAGAGAGCGAGTAATAAAATATTTTAATGTCAATTTATTAACTTCTCACATTTTATTGTACTTAGCCATTTGTGATAGCTTTTGGTATATATTCAGAACTGTATAGTTATTTATTACTAATTTAGAGAGATGAAATTCAGAAGGGGTAGTACTCCAGTAATCGCTGTCCAGTGGCTTCTAACATTCTCCATCTTTGTTTCTCCGTGATTGCAGAGGAGACAGAACACTGCCTATTCTTTTGACTTCAAGGGATGCATTTAAAACAAAAGAAGAGGAACCCAGCTGTGGTTTTCTTGATCTTCAGAGCCTGTAGCCCTGTTGAGTTAATAATGCCCACGTGTTCATCACCTTGGCTCTCCACAGATGGTGACAGCCACTGCTATTTCCCTTTCCCTTACCATGACGAGTTTTGCGTTGTTGTTCCAGTTATAGTTATTTGAAGGCCTCTCAAGCTAAGTTCTTACGTCTTCCTGACATTGCAATACCACGCTACTCTCAAGTGGAGCTCACTGGTGTTCTCTGCATCACTTGTGTTTAAAAATGGCGTGAACGTAGGATTTGTTGAAAGTCACTAATGGTATTAAATAGAGTCATCGCTGTGGCTCATTGCGTGTCGGAATAGCTGAGAGGACAGAAATTCTGACTTTGGGCAGAAAGCGTTGCATTGTGTCTCTAAGCCCAGGTGAGAAGGAATGGTTTGTGCTGATCAAAATCTGCAGCAGAAACTGCGCCTCTGAGGAGACCTGCCTTTTCAATTGATGGAGCTTTCTCTTCTCCTTTCACACGTTTTTTGGTACCGATAAGATGACTGCTTTCTGTGCTTCGTTCATTCAGCTTCTCCCTCCGACCCACGGCTCAGTCAGTCCCTCTCCCCACCTGCCAAGCATGATGTTCCCTAAGTCAGTGGAAAGGCCACTCTGGACAGGGTGGGGTTCCCAGTCTTTCAGCATCTGTAGAGTGTAGACTAAAACACTTCAGCGCTCCCTTCATGTTAGTTGCACTTTCAGAATCCGTTAGTTTTATAAAACTACAGGGAATCCAGTAAATGCCTATTTTATATTACATCCATATAATGCTATGTATATTACATATGATGTGTGGGTAATATTTATATGTTAATTACATTATTTACTTAGCATACAGATCATTCTTGATGTGCATATAGAATCCCATACCCCTTGGGGTAACTTTTCTGTCAGGTTTGGTGACTGTGGGAGCATTGGCTGTTCATGTCTGTGCGTCTTGGGCAGACTTTATGCTTTCTTGTGTTATTTTATTGTATTTCCTTTAGCATGGGGGCACTAAAGGCTTCAGTAGCATTTTAAAATTAAGTGTGTGTGTATTTAAGGCTTGTGAATTAATTTTTGTACTTTAGTAGGTTCTAAAAGGGCTTTAATTGATATTAGAAATTTTATCCCATTTACTGCTTGAGTAATCCTATTTGCTTAGCTTCCGCCAGTGGTAACGTGCAGTGTACACCAACATTCCTTCTCCTTCTCGTTCGGGCCTTGAGAGTTATCATGGGTCTTTTGAGTTCTCCGGCTGCCGGCATTAGACAGCACGCAGTCCCTGCCACATGCTCAACGCCTTCCTCGGTTCTGGCCCCGGAGATGAAAGATAAAGTCCCTCCCCTCTCCAGCTCTCTCTGAACACCCCGGGGCTTTACTAAGTTTGTTGAAATGGATTCTAGGTGCTTAAGATGTGTCCTTCCATTATAAGTCCCATGCAGATTAGGGGAACACTTTTCTAGGAATACTTAAAGTTGGTGATTTCATGTAGTTATGTGACTGCTCTGTGACCCTGAGACCTGGTGATGGGGATTGTTTACTCAGAAGTGAGAATGTGATTTAGCCATTCAGCTGGGCTATCTTTTAAAAAATATATATTTTTATTTTATTAGAATTTTTTATTGATCAGAGAGGAAGGGAAAGGGAAAGAGAGAGAAACATTAATGATGAGAGAAAATCATTTTTTTAATATATATATTTTTATTGATATTTTACAGAGAGGAAAGCAGAGAGAGAGAGCTAGAAACGTTGATGAGAGAGAAACACCGACCAGCTGCAACACCGTCGAATGGTGTTGTAATTGCAGGCATCCTTTCTCCTTCTGTGTGAGGGCAGGAGAGAAGGAAAGTAAGACCGTGGAAAGGGTTAGGACAGTGCAGTCATGGTATGTATCATGTGCTTTTACAACGGGTATTCTGATCCCAGTGTTGAAAGAAACAAATCTCTACCAACGAATATCTTTTGAAAAAATATTAATATTAGTAATCAAGTTACTGACCCATTCTGTTCAAACTGGGTGGTCTTTCAGCAGTAGAAATTATCATAGGGAAAATTGCCAGTTTCAGCGAAATTCCAGAAATAAGTCTTTGTTATAATTTTTGCAAAGAGTTGTTTGTCTAACAAACACTGAATGTTTTATGACCCACCTGGCTTGTGAAGGAACTGGTCTCGCTCACTCCCGAGGGTCTCATTTCAGAATTACTTGATTTTTCTTCCTATAGACAACTACATGAGTGTGTCTTCTGGCCAGCTTGTTTAGGTCTCACAAAATCCATCTTCAGAAAAGATAATGGGATGAAATTGAACAACTGAATCCTTTTTTTACGACTCATTGACTTTTTGGCCCATTTTTAATACATGCATTTTAACTATGCTTGTCTCATGAGAGGCCATTGTATTTTCAGACCCGGATTTCAACTTTTTCTGTATAAATTGAACCACTAAATAAATGGGATGTTGAGAAAATTGGGAGGATGCACAGTTGTGTAAGTTGCTGTTGTGGGCTCCCTGAATGCTCCCAAGATGAACATGTGCATTTTCTACATGTTCAGTGCTCTTATTAATCCTCCCTCCCTCCCTCCCTCCCTCCCTCCCTCCCTCCCTCCCTCCCTCCCTCCTTTCTTCCCTTTTTTTCCTTCCTTTGCTACTGTGGTGGTTTAGTAGGGACCATCTCCCAGGGACCTGTGGTTGTCAGCTGTCCTTTAGCTCCTCAGATGGGAGGGATGTGCGGTGTGTGATGCCTCCTTCTATGACATGGACATTTGCTCTGCTGGTCCTCCTTCCCCATCTGTCACAAAGGCACTTGTTTTGGGATCATTCAGCATTATTTCTTGTTTACAATTGTCCTGCCAACATGTGTCTCCTTCTGTGCTGCTGCTTCCAAATATGGCACGCCTAGGGTCAGTACTATACTGATACTACTACAACGACAATGACCACCGCTACTACTGTGTACTCACACAGTAGTAATGTTTTTATTGATTTCAGAGAGTGGAAGGGAGAGGGATATTAGAAACATCAATGATGAGAGAGAATCATTGATTGGTTGCCTTCTGCACACTCCCTAATGGGCATTGAGCCAGAGACATTGATTGGTTGCCTTCTGCACACTCCCTAATGAGGATTGAGTCTGAAACCCAGACATGTGCCCTGATAAGGAATTGAACCGTGACCTCCTGGTTCATGAGTCATTGCTCAACCACTGAGCCACACCTGCCAGACCCAAGATTTTTTTTGTATCACATAGACAAACCAATAGATTTCATGTATCCCTTAAGGATGGTAACAGGAAGAGCAAAGGGGAGAGGAGAGACTATAATAGTAATAAAAGTGTGATCTCTGGAATCAAACTGATTTCTGCCACTCAGGTTCTAAGACAGATTTCACGGGCTGTTTTCCTTGTCTGTGAAGTGGGAATACTGATGTTCAGTCCTTAGTATGCAACAGGCATTTGCCCAGGCTGTCTACTTCAAACCTTTTTTCCCCCCACCATTTTTTTAATTAAGGTATTATATGTGTACATTGCTTACTATTGCCCACCCCACCCCCACCTCCCATACATGCCCTCCCTCCCCAGAGTTTTGTGTCCATTGGTTGTACTTATATGCATGCATACCAGTCCTTCGGTTGATCTCTTATCTCCCCCAGATCACCCTCCCATCCCCCCTGTCATTTGACAGTCTGCTTGTTGCTTTACTGTCACTATATTTTTCTGTTCATTAGTTTATAATGTTCTTTATTATCCATAAATGAGTGAGGACATGTGGTGTTTCTCTTTCATTGACTGGCTTATTTCACTCAGCATGATGGTCTCCAATTCCATCCAGGTTGCTGCTAATGATGAGAATTCCTTCTTTTTTATGGCAGCATAGTATTCCATTGTGTAGATGTACCATACTTTTCTGATCCAATCATCTGCTGACAGGCACCTAGCCTGTTTCCAAAACCTAGCTATTGTAAATTGTGCTGCTATGAACATAGGGGCTCCCCTGGGTCCCACAGCTCCCCCAGGTCCCACGGCTCCCCCGGGGCACAAGGCTCTCCTGAGGCACACGGCTCCCCCAGGTCCCACCGCTCCCCCCGGGTCCCACATCTCCCCCGGGCCACACGGCCCGTCTGGGACCGTTGATTGATGCCCTCCTATCCTGGATTCCCCATGGGCCGAGCTGCAGGCGAGCAGGAGGACGACGAGGGGGAAGAACAGGAAGGCTCCAGCTGACTCCACCCTAGCAACCTGAGCAGCTTCAATTTCATAGGTTCAGGCTTTTAATCCCCCGGGTTAGGTGTTTAAGAGTCCCAGGCCACAAAGAGTGTTTTGGGTACTACCTCTCGGTCCTCTGTCACTCTCCAGGAGTATGCTCCGCCTTGGCACTGGCTCTCGGGGGGCTCGGCAGAGGCTCTGGCCAGCCCCTGCGCTTGCTCCCTCGCCAGCAAGGCGGGCAGGCCGGGAAGACTGCGGGCCCGGAGACCAGGCTCTGAGGCAGCCCACTCCCTGGGCCCGGGGTGGGGCGAGCTCTGCTCTTAGTGGGCCTCCCTCACTGGCGGCGGCTCCGGCAGCTCAGGTTCCACTGCAGCTTTAAACTCCACATGGTGGCAGCAGCGTTTTTCCTTTCCTTTAGTTGTAGCCATCCCATTCTGCCAGCTCTCCTGTGGATCTGATGTGATCCCTTTCGATTTTAGCTGTTGTTTTTTTCCCAATTTGTTCATGAGGCGGCAGCTTAGGAGACTACCTAGGCCGCCATCTTGTTTTGCAATCTTACTTCAAACCTTTTAATTCTCCTTTGGGTCGTAGTGGTTATTATTTTCCCAATTTACAGATAATTCTGAGCACAGAGAGGTAAGAACTTTGCCTGTGGACGCACAGCCAGTGTGAGGGAAGCTGGGGCTGGGCCACAGGTGTCAGGTTGCTCCATGTTATAACACGTGACACTGAGCATGCCACTTAGCACATTGTAACGTTTAGTCAGAGTGTAATACCATGATCACTTTTCTTCCCATCGTGATCTTGTCTGCTGTGGGTGGAGGTGGGCCTGGTCTAACTTGGTCCTTAAAGCAAATGTAGAATGATTGCCTCTTAGGAGCTTGCCTGTTTCTCCTGGGGCTCCCAGCGAACTTTAATTGCTTCTGTTCACTCTCTGCTTCCACCTCTGTTTCTGGCTTTGCATCAACACGTTGAGAAATGTTCAAGGAGGTTTCAGCCAAAGTCTCTGGTGCATTGATGAGCTGAGTCACCCCAATTAGGCTGCAGGCCTGCCTTGTGGGAATACTCTTGTTTACTGAGAAGCCTTCCCCCTCCCCCCCCCCCCCCTTTAGAGTGGATTGATAGCATCAAAGCCATCCGAAGTGAAGTGCGGCCTGCATTGCCTTCCATCACCCCAGCTTCCAGCGGGGAGCTCTGGCTGCAGGGGGAAGCTCAGACAGGGTGAAAGGTGATGCTCTGGAGGGAGAAACTGCCAAATGCAAAAGCCAGTTCCCATCTTTAGCTCCTCTGTCCACCCCCACTTGTTGCACAGATAATTGGAGGCAGCTTCTGGTCACTAATTCAGACCAGGCAGCCTTCCGTTGGGCTAGGTGTGAGCAGGCTGGCAGCGTGGGAGCTTCTTAAATGGCCACAAGTGCAGTGTGCAGTCATGGTGGGAAGACTCTAGTTGTGTCTGGTGTCACTTGTTTGTTACCGTTATTTCTTCCTTCTAATCATGGGAATAATAAACACCTATTTGAGAACTGGAGAGAATAATAATTTATTTTGTTTTTATTTGGGCAACTAAAGAATGGACCTACCTTGTCACATCCAAATGTTGACGTACAGCCTGAACAGCCTATCAGGTGAGGATTTCGCCCCAAGATGTGTGGTTTTGTGATAGACTGTGGCTCTGTTTCTGTTAGGGGCTATTCTGTTCTTGCAGGTGATTAGGTTCCTTTCTGATGACTACAGAGCTTCTGAACAGTAGTTACTGAAATACCTAGGGGGCTGTTTTGGTGAGAAATATTAGCCCACCTTTTTCTTACGTTACTGCATCTTCTCTGGGGATGCGACCTGCACTCTTCAGCTGGATACGAGCTGAGGTCATCCCTGGGGAACCTGTCCCCATGGGAGGAAGTGAAAAAACCCCCACACAAAATACATTAAAATATCTGGGGGATTTTGTCAGCTGCTCATACTTATGGGGAGGCTGCAGTGTTTATGGCCCTGCCTTAATTATGCGCGTTACTCGTGGCAGCTGGTGTTGGTAGAGAGAGTTGAGTTGTGTAGGGTTTCATCCCTGATGTGGAATGAAGTTCCTCATACTGGTGATTATGTGAAAAGTGACTTAATTTGTTTCAAGATGTTTTCTAAGACATTTCCCAAAGCATTTTATGTAAATTTCTTAGGGATAAAGATCCGATGGCATGGATTTTTGGACTCAGACCTGTATTGAACCCCAGCTTGAACTTGGACAAGTTTTTAAATTTTGTTTTAACTTAATTTTGTCAAGGTAATAGATGTAGATAATTTTAAGAAGCTCAGAAGTATTTTTAAGATTTATAACAAAAGTATGAGTCCCCAACATCATCCTTCTGAACAATGGGACTCCTTAGAGAATACCATGTTCAACTCAGTAAGCTGTTTTCTTTGACATTTCCCCCCAGATTCAAAAGCATGTTTGCATTTCTATTTCTTGTAGTTTGGAATGTAAGTATTATCAGCTATTATGTCTAGTTGAGGGTTCATCTTTACATTCCATTTGTTGGAAGTTCTATTCTATTCTCATTAAATTGTTTTGGCACCCTTGATGCAAATTAAGGCCATAGTGGCTTTGACATGCTGTCACACTATCTTTCTGTCCCTTGAAGTATGGGCGACTGGTAATAAAACGAATGTTTTCCAACAGTCTCTTGTGTGAAACCTTTGTGACCAGAAGGAATAGGCATCTTGGGGGGAGGGGGGGATGCATCCCAAGTCAGACAATGGGAGCCTAGAGAACCAAAGTATAAGATCATGCCAACTGAAAAATGTCAAACGTGCCAGAAGATATGAAATAGGAATTAATTTTGAGAGTAATCAAGAGACTATGACATAGCATAAGCAGGCTCAGGCCAGCTTTGGACGAGCTGTGCTTTAGCCTTTGCCGCAGACCTCTGCGGGCCCAAGAGGTGCTGTGGGGCTAAGCGGTGCAGAGCAGCAGATGCACTTGGCTGAGTCCATTGGATGTGTCCTGACCTACACTGTTCCCATTCCCCGCATACAAGGTTGCCTCGGGTCTCAGCAAGGGACAAGTCAGCACTTTGTCTGTGGACAGCACCAAAGCCTGCCATCTTGGCTGCTGCCCAGAACCTTGGATACCTCTGCAGTGAAATGGATTTAGATATTTTTATTGATTTTGTTCTTTTCTTTTTTTTATTGAAGTCTGGAATACCTGAAGTACACTGATATTAAACACTGCTTGGTGACCTTCTGTTGCCATAGCCCAGATCAAGACATGGAATCCTGCAAGCACCTCCCGAGCCTCCTTTCCACTCAAAGCGCCTTTCTCAAAGCGGTCACTCGTTGGCCTGTTTTTGAGCAGGGAGCATTTCAGTTCAGTTCTGCTCCGTTGGGAATGCCTGTGCCAGGCTTTCTGGTCGGCACTTGGAATGCCGCAGCTAAAAGCAGAGAGTCTTGCCCTGGGGTAGCGTGCATTCTAGTGGGGTGGCAGGTAGGGCAGGGTTGACGCTAAGCTGTGAACACAGTCGGTGAGTACATTGTGAAGTATATTAGAAGTTGGTTAGGGCTCTGTAATCAAGGAAAGTAGAGCAAGGTCAGGAAATGGACAGTGCCGAGGGTTTAGTAGATTATAATATTCAATGGAATAGTCACGGGGAAGTGAAGAATTCAGTAAAATGTGCAAAACATTAGAAAGACCACTGAGTCCTAGAGTCTAGCTAAAAGGTTTTAAGAGCTCGTTTGACAAGTCTTTGTTGAGCTGGGTACCATATAGGAATGGCTTACCAGGCCCCAGGCCCCGTTATGCCTTGCCGTGTTTCGAGGGAGACCAGTTCACGCCTAGGAAATAACTGTCACTTCAGGGAATGGCGTGGACAGATTTGGCAAGAAGTTCAAGGTGGAGAGATGACATCAGTCAGCACTCCTAGATGCATGCTGAGCACACGCTGGGTGGTGCGTGGGATTCCTAGGCGTTTTCCCGGAGCACCGAATCTCCGCACAGGTGGACGGAAGCGATTTCAGGCCTTGTCTTGAGAGCCAAGCTACCTCTTGGATGTGAGCTCTGCCATTCGACATTTGCTGTGCTCTTTCACCTCCTTGAGATTTGCTTTTCTCCTCTGTAAAATGGGACTAGTCATGTTGGCTCCGGGGGTTATTGGAACACGATCAGAGGATTGGTGACAGTGTTGTTTGTGGGGTGTGACACGTCGTCACACGGTGATCACGGTTACCCGTCTCATCTGCAGGATCATTTGAGGCTTTACTCCTGGCGAGACGGCCCAGGTACCGGTCTCACAAAGTCTGGGCACCGAGGCCGGGGGAGCGGCGTGTGGTGGGGACGCACTGGCACGTCTTGCTTCCTCCCCCCAACACAGGCCCGCTTTCCAGAACGGCATATGGGCCAGGAGGAGGCCCAGGGATTTTTCCCAGCAGGTGCTCGGGCAGACAAACGACAGGGCGGGAGGAGCGGCTTGTGGATTCCTGACGGATCAGCAGTTAAGGTGTCGCCCCTGGGACTGCCATCTGTTCCCATCCTCGCCAGCCTCGCCGTATCTCGTGTCTCCAACCCAGAGTGGAATTCGGAAAATAAGTGAAGGGCAGAGGCCCCCGGAGGCTGGGGGAGGGCCGTCTTCCCCGGACGCTGCCTTCTGTGCAGCCACTCACACCCTTTGAGCTCACAGGGGTCTGGGCTGGTGATGTCAGAGGCCGTCATGGACCTCCCTCGGTAGGAATTGTGGCTCCATGCATCCGTATATTCACAAACGCCGCTGCCAGCAGTGTGCCCGCACCGTGCAGTGGTCGGGCGAACGAAGCTGGCCGAGGCCCTGCCCTCAGGTGGCTCCCCGCGGTCAGGCAGGGGGTGCTCATGGTGAGCAGTGATGGCTTGCCGGGGGCCAGGTAGCTTTCTAAGCACTTTGTATGGATTCATTCATTTAGACATCAGGCCGGCCCTGTGAGATAGTTTTACCTACAGTTTACAGATGAGAACTAAGGCTGAGAGAGGTTAGGTAGCTCACCCGAGGGCACACCCCTATCGTAACGGACACTGAAAATGTCAGGAAATTTCACAGACATCCTGGTTTTCAGCTTCTCCTTAAAAGGATCCGATGGGACAGTGTGGAATTGGGCTTGGGCAGTCATCGGGCCTGGATCAGGAGAGACCTTGAACGCTAAGCCAGGAAAGTGCAGTTTTATTCGTCTGCGGTGAGAGAATGACTTCATCAGATGGAGAGCGTTAGGGGGATGTTAGCCACTGTGACCGACAAAATGCAGACCGGGATAGTCACAGACGTGCCCATGAGGAGAAGGAGTACAGTAGAGGTAAAGGTAAAGGTAAAGGCAGTTTTGATTCCTGTTGGGAAGAAGCAATGATTTAATTCTCCCTTATAAGAACTTTGAAAACCCTGGTTCACATCTTTCCAAGTTTGTTCGCAGCATTGTCCAGCCGAGGGGACTCACACATCAACGAGAATGAACGTTAGCTGCAGGACCCGTTGTGGATGGTCTCCTCCGCGGCTGGCCTGTGGCATGGAAGTGAGCGAGGCCACTTCCCTCATCACCCCGGTTAGCTCCACACCTCGTGGCAGCCTGTCTTATCATGGCAGCGTGGGCAACGAGTTCTTTCTGAAGTCACCTGGAAGCCTTCCTCAGGAATTCTGTGTGGTGGTGATGACCACGTGGATGCTTAGGCCACTGTGAACATATTGTACTTGTTGTCACCGTCTTAGAATGAACCCTGTTGAAAACACTACGTTTTCATGAGCCTTTATTTAAATCACCAAATGTGTGTAGCTATGCCAATCTGTTCCCTCCTTCCCTCCCTTTTTGTCCCCTTTTGAAATGCCTAAGGGACGCTGTCCGTGTTTCCCTTGTGGAGAGAATCCAGCACAGGTACAGCAGGGCCTACCTGTGTGTGTCTGTGATGGCAGACTGTAGCGCCACCTGTCTGCGGTCCCGGTGCATAGCAGTTTGCAGAATTCCACGAAAGGCAGCATCTCAGGTTTATGCCTTTTTGGGTTTGTAGGGGAAGAAAAATAATTTCCTCTCTACCCTTTTATGTTCTTGGCTGGGGTCTCTAATAAAAGACAGATTAATGGGAAGGAAACAAACAGGTTTAATACTTTCATGCACATGGGTGATACCCAGGAAGACTGAGTAACTAACTCCATGAAATGTCCCAGCCATCACCTTATATACCATCTCCAGCTGAAGACAAAGGCGAGACTGGGGGGAGGGGGAGGTCAGGTAGGGGAGGTGACCAGGAGAAGCCCGGGGACAAGGGTGGGCACATTTCAGCCCAGCTGCATTCATTGACGGGGTGTCAGAGTTTTGGTCACATTTCTCTTCCTGGTTCAGAGAGGGAGATGTCCTTATTGATGTCAGTGTCTCTCACAAAAGAGCAACTTTGCGCAGCTCAGAGCGTCCCGTGTGTCTGCCATTTCTTGAAAATAACCAGCTCAAGCCAGCCCTGTGCCAGGAGGCGTCTGATGTAGTACTGCTGCCCCCTCAGGTTCTTCCTCGATGGGAACACTGGACCCCCGCCCTGCTGACCAGCTTCCCGCAGTAGGACCCACCGGATAGCCCTGCCCGAACTGGGGCCTGGCTCTGGAGTCCCCTGTGAATGGAGCTGTGCAGTCCTCTGTGGCCCGAGGCAGGCCAGGATTAACGGGTGTAAATTAGGAAGCATCCTGATTTGCAAACAGTCTTACGGTGATAATGACACCATGGCATCAATTTTTAACTTGTTAAACGTGCAAAACAGGACATATCTGAAATCATAACTTGCTTGGCATCATTTTTGTGTTTTGATGGTTTGTAGAATCTCAGAGTCTTCGGTTCCCGTTTCTCCCTCCAGGAAACTGCTTGCCAGTCCTTCTGGAAAGACTGGTTCTGTTTCCTGCTCATAAGGCTGCTGACCGTGACCTCGGCTCCCTTTTGAGAGGCCGGGGCCGCGTTCCCAGGAGCCTCTGCTGCGGCCCACCGGCTCCTCTCGGTGAGCAGGGCAGTCTGGTTATACCGCATGTGGCCCCTGTGCCAGGTGACCCCTGTGCCGGGTGACCCCTGTGGCTGTGGCAGACTAGCAGTCAGTTTCTAATAGCCATCCATCTGGTCTCACGCGGAGGAAGGCTGGCCCTTTGAGCATTTGCACTCCCCCTCCCGTAGGCGTCCTGGACGGTGAGCACGGCGCCCCCTGCGGACAGAAGGCCTGCTCCTCCGGGCTGCCGTCCGCAGCGAGACGAGGCCAGTTCAGCCTTGCGGAGGGTCTAGGTCGTCAGCCCCCGACTCCGTGTGCCAGGCCTCAGTCTGGTGGGGACAAGCTGATCTTGAGAAAGAGCTGTGCATGCTTCACACATGGCATCCTCACTCACTCATCAGCTGTGCCTGGTGTGGGGTTCCAAAGCCTTGCAGCATTCTTGCCACTTGATGGGGACGTGCCCTGTCATTCTCCTCGGGACCCAGGGGGGGGGGGTGTGAGGGGAGCATCGCGGGGCAGCACACAGTTAGGACCCAGTTGGATGCCGCGGCCCTGAGTTCCTGGACTCGGCCCTCTGGTCAGCACGCCAGCGGACAGGAGCACCTTCCTGTTTACCACCACCTGCCAATCATGTGTCGCTTCTGCCTGGGAAGGCGTTCTTTCAAGGTTGGGGAGTTGGAAGTGGAGAGGCTGAACCCGAGGTAGAGAAGGCGATGAGTATGTGAGGGCTGTTGGGGTCGGACCTGCATTGCATTCCTCTGGGGGCTGTTCTCACCGCTTTCCCTGCCCCCTAGGCTGAGGGCTGCTCCCTACACACTCCGCCTAGACCTGCATTGTCCTCTGTGGCAGCACTGGCCGCGTGTGGCTGTTAAACTGAAGTGTCAATGAATCTAAATGGAGTACAGTGAAAACATTAATCTCTCAGTCACGATAGCCGTGTCTCAGTGTTCATAACCACGTGGCTGCATAAAGGACAATGACTGCAGACCTCAGATCTGTCTGTCATCGAGGGAGTTCTGTTGTATGCATTAGGACAGAGAGCTCAGGGATAGCAGAAGGGGTGTGTGTGTGTGTGTACATGTACGTGTGTACGCGCCTTCGGTGCCGGACCCCTGAGAAGCTTCCAGTGACTACCAGTATCTGTGCAGGAGCGAGTGCGGGGACATGTTGCCTGGGTGGATGGGGGATGAAGGGGTTGCTACATGTGCGTGGCCTAGCACTGGCCTTTCCCTTGCCCGAGCCAGCGCACCCTGTGGCGGCAATGGCTGTCAGGCCTGGTTTTCATAAGTTTACATGTGCCGTCTGCCTCCTCCTGACTTCGTTTATTTGAATACATTTCACTCCGTTCTTCAATGATGTGAATCTCTTGCTTGCAGAGCTCAAGGCAGACATTTCATAAGCCTTTTCCATCTCACAGACACAGGGGTTTCTACTCCTATGGCATCTTACTGAGCGCCTCCTGAACCGGGGTGGATTCCTGGCTGGCCAGGTGGTCAGTGCTTCAGGTAAACATTGTGTCCCTCCGGGAGGCGGTGCTCACAAGGCCCCGTGGGAAGGCTGAGGCCTGCAGGGTTAAGAAGTTTGTCCAAGGGAACCAGCTCCCAAGAAGGCGCGGAGACAATGGTCACGTCCTTATCACAGACCTCAAAGCCCCGAGGCTGGACCCCTCTCACTGTGCCCTCACGGCTGCTGTGAGCCAGTGTTCTGCTGACCTTCGGCGCCCCTCGGACCCTGGTCAGCTCGGAATTACACTGGGATGGCACTGCAAAGTCTCAGCAGTAGCAGCCTAAACAAGACGGACTTTCCTCCCAGGAAATGAGAGGTCGGGGATGTGGCCCAGAATGTCAGGGGGTCCCCAGCTGCTTTCTGACCAGACACCCTCAGGCCAGGGCCTTGTCCTCACCTCACGGAGGCTCCTGGACTGAGTGCAAGGCAGGAGGAAAGGAGAAGGAGCTCAGCCCGAGAGGAAGTGGCCTGTCCTCTTTGAAGGAACTTTTCTGGGCGTTTCCCCCACCAGCTGTGCGGACACCTCGCTGGCTGCCCCTCCCTGCGAGGGAGGCTGGGACGGCCGCTTTGTAGCTGGGCAGGTGGCCTCCCACCAGAGTGGGCCCCTCCACTGGCCCCGAGAGAAGCGTGGGATGGGGTCAGCGCCCGCAGCCTGTCACCGTTGTTTATGTTTCTGTGTGCTTAAAAATACATATTTTTAAAAAGGTTAGAATTTTCACACAACTAAACTGGGGCATTTGGGAGGGAGGGCTCTCAATTCAGCAGACCATTTATCATATTAAGGCTGGCTTCCCTTCCAGTGTAACTACAGAAGGCGTCACTCGGAGCCCTTTAGCACCACCGGTAAACGGAGTATGGTCTTGGGTAGACAGAGGCTGCTTCTGTCTCCTGGACCCCCAGCCTCCCGGTTTGGGCACCCTTTCTGGGTGCATCCAAGCAGAAATGCGTCCTTGGCTTCTCTGCTCCGTCCAGGGGGCGGTGGTGTGGGCCGAGCAGAGAAACGGGTGGTCTGTGTCAGAACTTGCCAGCAGCTGAGAAGTGGGGTGTACGCTCTATCTAGACTTTTGGTCTCGGTACTTGAGAGGTGGAGCTGAGAGTTCTGTCCGCACAGAAGGACCTGGGACCCTGCCCGCCCGGAACTCACTCATCAGTGTGTTAAAGGGGCCCGGGTGAAACCATTCCTACCGGGCGGGCGGCGCTGTTGGCAGGTTCCATCCACCTGCTGCGGCACAGGTGTGTGTGTTGGGGACGGGGGGAGGGGGAAGAGGGGCGCTGTCTAGAGATTGTAGCACATCTCAGAGCCCTTCGGGAATCTTGAGTTGTGAATCAAAGGATGTTGGCGATGTGTCTCAAAATAGCAACCACAGTGTTTTCTAATAGTTTGCCAACAATTGTAAATATGCGTGTCCGCCATGTCTTCTAACATTTTAAAAATGGAAAGTTTGACTTAGCTGTTAGGTGGAGCTTCCCAGTGGATCCATAATCCCAAACATCATGTGGGGCAGAGGCAAAGGGCAGTGTGTTTCCTCCCTGGCCTCCCCTCCCGCTCCGGCGGGCTCAGGTCTGATGCTGGCGGGGCCAGGGCGCCGTCCCAGGCAGCACGCCGCTCCCGTCACCCGGCTGTCGCCTCATGGGAGCCGCCGGGAGAATGACCTTGGCCAGGCTTTCTTCCCGGCACAGGGACGGAGAGGAAGGCAGGTGCAGGAGCACTGGCCCTTGGACACCTGGCGTTCAGGCTGGTCCCGCCGCCTGGCGGTGGCCATCTCGCCCGGGGCCGGCCTCCTGCGCCCTCCGCCTGGCTCCGGAGTGCCGTCCTCACCGCGTTCTCAGCTTTTGGCCCTTTGGAGGTCAAAGGGGATTTTCTTCCCACCTTCCTAAGTTCTTCTGTCGGGGCCAATAATCTGATGCTAACAGGAGACAGGTTAACAGGAGAAAATGCCCCAAATTATGACATTTTCTGAGACAGCCACTCAGCGCGGACAGCGGGGGAGCACACACAGCGTAGCGTGGAGGCGCTGGGTAAGGGGGATGCAAGGGCGCGGATGCCGAGAGATTCCACTGCACCGCTCAGTAATGGTGTGCAGTTTAAGACTTAGGAGCTGTTTCTTTCTGGAATTTTTCATTTACTGTTTTTGGAGTGTGGTTGACCACAGGTGACTGGAGCTGTGGCAGGTGAAACCGAGGATAAGGAGCGATGACTGCGATGGCTAGCTTAGCTAAGCCTTAGCCCAACGGATTTCCCCCAACTGAAGTTTGTAAATTCACGCTCCATCAGAATCCAAACACAGCAATAGCATAGTACCCATACGCCGCTGAGTGGGAGACAAGAAGATGAGGAAGAGCTTTGTAGAAAGAATAGCTATTGCTTTCCCACAGCCCTATTCTTCTGCAGACAGTCTTCTCTGAGCTGACACGGACCCTCCCGTGGATATTAGCTGTGCCCTGATGCGGAGAGTTAGCCACCCATTTACCGAAACACCTTTGTGTGAGGCCTGCTTCTGGTTCCCGGCACACAGGAGTGAACAGAACAGGCAAAGCCCCGCCTTCCTGGGGGCAGTGCTCAGAAACACAGGAATCGTGGTGGAGGCCCCCGGGAGGCCGAATGACGGGCTGAGGTCGTGCCCCAGTGAAGGCGGAGAGGACCTTGCGCCGAGGGCATTTCTGTGTGACTTCTCTTCTCCCGTCTGGCTTCTCAGTCTCCCCCACCGCGTGCCCCCGTGAAAACAGGCCAAAGAGCTCCACCTTCCCTTGGCTGCCTGGGTTTTTCTTTCCTAAAAGGTCGGCCAGAAGTTATGGGGTATTGTGTTTCACAGCTTTGTTTCAGTGAAAACCCTTTTAGGTGGTGCGATGCCCTCCTGTATCTCACAGAGGAGGGTGTGTCTCGGAGTGGGTGAGCACCGCACTGGCGTGTCCTGGTGGACGCGCTCCTGGGAGGCGACCTCCCTCCCACAGAGGCCGTCCGGGACGTCTGCTGGGCTGCGGGCCTGCGGCTCCCTGGCTGCAGGGCTGTCCGTGTTACAGCTGCGCCCAGGGAAAGGGGTGAGCAGTGACCCTCCATGGCATGCTGGCAGTGCCTGAGAGCAGGGCAGAACACTGGGCAGCATCTCAGAACACGCCCACCCTGTTCCATTAAAAAATTTTTTATAAAGGAAAAGTAGCCAGATGAGTTTGGCTGGTGACATTTTACTTCACTTCTACCCGTTATTTAGTAGGAAAATGTGATATGGCCCTCAACCTTAATAGAGTATAGTTATCATTAATTCCTGGTGTGCGTTCTTGCTTTGTGCCCGACTGGTAAAGTAACTTATTTATCTGCATTTGACACTGAGTCCCGAGAGGGAGAGCTGGTTCCCTCAGAGCTAAAGGTTTATAATTTCCAAACATCGACATCAGACCTTCAGTGGAAAAGGAGGAAAGGAGAAAATGTTTATTGATTTATATTTTAGTTCAGTTCCTTCTGTGTTAGATGTAAAGAAAAACATGCCTCCCATGAACCACTGCAGCACTCACCATATCGTCCGGTCCAGAGAAATGCTTGTTCCATACCAAGGAAGAAAGGAGGGAGAGAGGGAGGATTAATGAGCATCACGGTCAAGGTGAAGCAAATCACCGCACAGCCAGGAGGATTATGGGAACGGACCAAGCTGCATTTAAGTGCCAGCTCTGCTCCTTACTACTCCTGGCTAGTTCTGGGCCAGGTTCCAAGTTCAGGCTGAGCCTCAGTGTCCTATCTGTGAAATGGGCAGAGCGCAGTCTCCGTGGAGCTGCACATCGAAAGCACACTGAGCATATGTGGACTTGACCTTCCATCCTCAGCCCGAACAGGGAGCGATGTAGATGGTTCCCAGGCAGTTAGCTCAGCACCATTCAAACCCTGCTGGGTGGGAGTGTTGGGGTTTTGAACTCATGTATTTTGATACATCTTTTATCTTTAAGAGCATGCTCGAGATGAGAATGTCTCTATATAGATGAAAACTAAATTTATTCAACACTCTAGTTAGAATTACAGGAGTAAATTATGAGTTAAAGATTGCTTTCTTAAGATCAGTTTCTTGGACAGCAAGAATATTGTTCAGATCTTAGTGTGGTTTTTTGTTTTTGTTTCTTTTTGTTTTGTTTTTTGGCTCTTGGAGACTTGGATTTAGATAAAAAAAGAACCACCAGGTGGGGCCAGCCATTTTCTGATCCAGGGAGAAGAAATACAAACCCAGCTACCGGTTTCCGTCGGGATACCCTTAACAATGGGGGAGAAGGCATCAGCCATCGGCCTCCGATTTCGCACTAAGTACATTGAAATCCCTGAGCTTTAAATCCTCATGTCAGAGCTCGGTCTCTGATTTGTGATTTGTCATGCTACACTCCTAGCCGGTAGCGCTTTTGTGCCCGTAGTGATCAGCTGTTGCTTTTTGGACGCTCATTTCATCAAGTAGGAGTGTTTAAATAAGTACCCACCCACAGGGTAGAAAAACGTGGCTCAGGAAATCATTGTCTTAAAATCAGTGTAAACAGGTGTGCTGGTGTTCACGCAGAAGGCTGCTGCTGCTCTGTGTGACCTACACGGAGAACAAATGAAATGTTTTCTTCCCTCGGAGCAAAGGAAGTGCCTGAGGATACGAACACCAGATACTTGCCCTTGTCGATCCTTTCCTTCCCCAAATGCCTGTGAGATGCTTCCTCACGGGGGCAGTGTGGTACAGTGGCTAGGACCTTGGCTTGGAATCCTAGCTCCGCATTTCCTATGGTAGCTGCCTTGAGTCAAGTTGCTTAACCTCTCAGGCCTGCAGTTATCCCATCTGCTGTGGGAATCGTAACAGAACCGACTTCAGGGTTGTGATGAGGCCAAAAGCATGGCTCACGTGTTTTTACAGAATAAATGCTCAGAACGTGTTGGTGACCACGGGTGTTGGTATTGTAAGCCAGCGGCCACGTAGGGTTAATACGGGGAACCTCATGGAACTGGCAGCCCCACCCCAGGCTCGCTCTCCTCGGTGCCATTGGTGGTAGAGCATCATTTAGCTCTGAAAACCGGGAGGATCCAGACCGTGCCCCCAGCTTTGCCAAGGAGGGAATGGTGCTGTGAGGCCTAAGTACCTTGTTAAGAAAGCTGCACAGGGCGTCACTCCTTGCTGTAGATTTTCCTTGTTGTCAAGTGTAGGGTGAAATGTCCCCTTTCAGCTGTTACTCACTCGAGACCGTGCTACATCATGGCTTGCACCCCAGAACACTCATTTCAGGCAGCCTGCAGTCCGCTTTAGGGGGTCCATGAGCGCCTTGAAAACAGCACTTTACATCACCTGCTGCCGCTTGGGGGCGCCATTGCATTCAGTGGGAGAGAAGCCTCCAGTAGGTGTTCGGTGGGGCTGGCTGTGCTGCATGTGCAGCTGCCCAGTTTCTGTGCCTTTGCTGTGTGCACCCTCCATTTCCACGGATCTCTACTGGCCAGACATGGTGCCAGTGTGGCATTTTTACTACAATTTACTATTGTAGCTCGGATCCCCAAATTTTGTGAAAGAAACTATTACGCTTTTTAAGCCTCCTCATCTACCTACTTTTCATCTCTGGGCCAGCTAAGGACAGAAGGGTCTGTTAGGCTTCGCAGGTTACTGATTGCTAGGCCACAGTAAGATGTCGGAGGCATCATGAATGCCATTGGAAGGAAAACAGCAAACCTTACCTTTTGTAAATGACTGAACTTCTGAAATTGGGGTGGTTAGTATGGCACCACCTGCAGTTCGAACGTAGAGAAGGTCTAGACCAGGGGTGGGCAAACTTTTTGACTCGAGGGCCACCATGGGTTCTTAAACTGGACCGGAGGGCCGGAACAAAAGCAACCTGACCATGCTGGCACTCTCATCTTGGGCTGCTGGTGAAGGAGCGGAGGGGAGAGCAAGAGAACTCTTTTGGCTCCGCAGGCCGGATAGAACAGCCAAACAGGCCGGATCCGGCCCGTGGGCTGTAGTTTGCCCATGGCTGGTCTAGACAGATATGTGGGACCAGTGAGGGTGAAAAGCTCAGAGCTGCCATATGAGAGTGAAGTCAAAGTGTCTGGTGACACAACAAGGACATTGTGAGTGGTGTGGTGAGCATGTTGAGGTGTTGGGACTCTGTGAGTGGTGTGGCTGAGCATGTTGAGGTGTTGGGACTCCTTTAGACACTTAAATTGGTTAATTGAAGGTCTGATGCATTAGGTGGTGATAACAGTACCTAACAGGTGACATTTATTAAGAGCCTACTATGTGCCAGACATCATGCCAAAATTAAATGACCTAATGTGATCTTGTGAGGCAGGCCTTAATATTTCAGTTTTATAGATACAGAAGGTGACACTTAGCGAGGTTAATCATCTTCCCAAAGATTTCCATTGGCTGATGTCTCCTTAACTGTGAACTCTGAAGAAAGAGTGTGCTCCTGGCCCCTGGCGTGTCCTGTAGATGGCCAGTGATCAGTATCACCTCATTCAGAATTTGTTTTCCATGTGTTTAAATGGGCTGTGATCTGCTCTGGGACGCACACTGTCAGATAAGGCCCAGGCCTGTGTGGCCTGGGTTTTCACTCACGTTCCAAGCTGCACTTGGAGAACTGCTGCCTTTGATCTCTGGTTCCTAGAATATGTCACTCCTGGGTTCAGTAGCTCCTTGAGAGGAGAAACATGGGGTGTGCAGAGCGGCCTGCAGCTTACAGAGCGCCTCTGCACGGTGTTCTCCAGGAAGAGTGCAGAGCTTGTCAAAATATTTGGCCCGAAACTCTCTTACAGAGCTCCTCTGAGACAAGGGTTGCAAACACATGAAAAATGTGAACTTTACTTTCCCCTACTTCCATTGTGTTTTGGTTGCTTTAATATGAAAAACATTCCACAGGGTGAAGTCATCAGGACCCTACTGAGAGCTGGAGCGAAGGGATCCCTGAAACGGGCTGTGTGGAAAGGAGGGGGTTAAATGCAGGTGACTCAGTCTGACCCTGGCTGGAGAGGAGCCTGGCTGGGAAGGTATCTTAGTCCTCTACTGCTGTGCGACAGAGGCCCCCACATCTGTCCGCTCACAGCAGTACGTTGTGTATTCCATGGTTTCTGTGGGTCAGCAATGTGAGCAGGGCTTCCCTTGGGGTCTTGGCCCGGGGTTTCTGATGAGATTGGGGGCACACTGTGCACTGGGGCTGCAGTGTGAGCCGAGGCTCGACTGTGGGCAGGGGACTCCCCTTCCAACATCCCTCTCATGGTTGACATGCCTTGGCCCCTCACCACGAGGACCTCTCAGCACAGTGGCTGCACAATATGGCATCTGGCTTCGCCCAGGAGGAAGGGTCTGGGAGCGGGAGGAAGAGATGGTCTTTGCACAGGCATAGAAACATGGAACAAATTGATAAATCTCAGAGGGAAGAGGGGAGGGTGGGAAGAGATTAACCAAAGATCTTATATGCATACTAGAGGCTCATTGCGTGGATTCTTGCACCAGTGGGGTCCTTCACCTGGCCTTCAGGGATCAGGCCAAAATCGGCAGTCTGACATCCCCCAAGGGTTCCAGATTGCGAGAAGATGCAGGCCAAGCCAAGGGACCCCAGCAGTACACAAATCTGTGCACCGGGCCTCTCACCTATTATAATAATGCTGCTATGAACAGAGGGGCATGGATGCATGGAACAGAATGACAGATCTCAGAGGGGATGGGAAAAAGTTAACCAGAGAACTTACACATATATATGCATGACCCATGGACCCAGACAATAAAGTGGTGAAGACCTGGGGTGGGGCTGGGACTGGTCAAAGACAGGCAAAGACAGGGAAAATGGCATACATCAGTGACACTGTCAATAACCACAAAATAATAATTCTAGCACTCATCAATAATGTGTGTGTGTTTACCATTTTGGTGCAGATTTTTCCAGGTGTGTGTGTGTGTGTGTGTGTGTGTGTGTGTGTGTGAATTACTAAAACACAGTCACGTATATAAAATAGTTTTATGTATATACTGGAGGCCTGGTGCATGAAATTCATGCACAGGGGGAAGAGGTGTGTGTGGCCCTCAGCCCAGCCTGCACCCTCTTCAATCTGGGATCCCACTCACAATCTGGGACTGCTGGCTTCCAACCGCTCACATGCCTTCCTGTCTGCCTGATTGCCCCTAACCACTCTACTGTCAGCCTGATCGACACCTAACTGCCCCCCTGCCAGCCCCATTGCCCCTACTGTTCTCCCTTGCAGGCCTGGTCCCCCAACCACTGCCCTCTCCTGCAGGCCTGGTCCTTCCCTCCCCCCACAACTGCCCTTCTCTGCTGGCTCGGCCACCCCTAACTGCCCTCCCTTGCAGGCCTGGTCTCTCCCAACTGCCCTCCCCTGCTGACCATCTTGTGGTGGCCATCTTGTGTGGTCAATTTGCCTATTAACTCTTTATTATATATAATTTAAAAATTATATGTAATTTTAACTTTAAAATACAGGTAGACATCTTGTATTGATAAATGTATAGTTCTATATTACCTTTCAGTGTTTTAGAAGTTCATTGTGTTAATGTGTCATAGTTTCTTTCTTAATAATTTTTAAAAAAATAAATATTTTATTGATATTTTACAGAGAGGAAGGGAGAGAGATAGAGAGCTAGAAACGTTGATGAGAGAGAAACATCAACCAGCTGCCTCTTGTACACTCCCTACTGGGGATGTGCCCACAACCAATGTACATGCCCTTGACTGGAATCGAACCCCGGACCTTTTAGTCCGCAGACCGACGCTCTACCCGTTTCGGCCATAGTTTCTTTCTTAACAGTGTATTTTTGATGGACATTTAGCTTCAGTAGTGCGCTGATAAGTATTTAATAACTGGTTTTCCGGGTATAAAAGAGCCCTGATGTGTGGCTGCTTGCTTTCCAAGGTGTGAATATATCCACCATGGCTGACGGCAGGCTCTAGTGTGAAATCACTTTACAGGCAGCTGTGAAGAGATGCGACTCTGAACCAGGGCACGCCAGCATCGGCACCACACTGCTGAGGTTGAAGCTTTAAGCAATTGATTTTAAGGATAGTTCTTCACAAGAAGTGTTGTTTAGATATTTAGATGCTTGACAGATTCTAAATGTGATAGGAGAGTCACTCCGCTGGGGCGGGAGGGGGGAAGGAGTGGGGAGAACATGCCTGCCATTGTCTGACATGTTTAATTGATAAGCTGTCGACCTTTTTCCTTTCACTGCTCCTGTTCTCTTAGTCTTTCAGAACTAATGCAGGGCTTCCGTTTTCTAAGACAGTCTTTTAGGACATCTTGAATCAATATGCTGTATAACGTGATTAATGCATTTTCTGTGTCTGTGCCTTTTGAAGATGTTACTCTGCCCTTGACTTCACGGATACTTACTTGGGCTGTCAGTGTGTGCTACCTGGTGGCCTGGGGTAGGGAGTGCAGGTCGAGCTTTTCCGGGAGCATCTGAGAACATCGCGTGTCCGTTTAATCGGAAAGAATGTTTTAATGTCCATGGATGCTTTGGAGTCTGGGAACAGAGGGGTCAGAATGGACAGAAACATGGCATTTTTTAGTCAGCAGATGCTTTCTGTAACTTTCAAAGAGGTTAAATTATATATAGGCCAGGAAAACAAACAAACAAACTTCAAAAACATGGTTCCTAGTACTATTGCCTTCCTGATGAAAAACCCTAAGCTCTAAATGCAGTGTTCGATGTGTATGGTATTAGGTGACCACTTTCAGGAGGAAATGGAGGGCTGTTGTATCCATTTCTTTGTTCATGAAACTATTAATGGTGGAAAGACTTGGTCAGGTGAGAGTAGGTTTATTTTTGGAGAGAGTGGTCCTTATGCAGGACCCTTTCAACAATCCATTCAGCTTGTACATACGGCCTTCTTGGGGTCTCCACTACCATTCATTTGTTTTTTAGCATCTCAGAGCCAAGGATTAACCTTGGGCCTCTGGTCCTGCCTGGCTTCGTTTTCTTCCGTCCACGCAGCAGATACATTCATTTTTCTCTTGCAACAGGTGCACAAATAAGAGGTATCGCTTTGGTACCTGCAAAGTGTCCTTGGGCAGCAAGAATTGGAAAGGTGTCCAGATGTCATATGCAGACAGTACACACTATTTGCACACCCGCAGCTCTGACAGTTAATTATGTCTCTCCTTCAAGATCCCACAAGGGCTTAGAGTGAAGGTAGGGCAGGGATTCTCAAAACCAAGTCATGCTCCAAATTTGCAGTGGTGGTGAGCGGGCATGGGTGGTTTGGCAAACTAACTTTTAATCCTCTTTCAATGAAAACAAATCCATTCTTTAAAAATTTCCCGGAAAAAAATGGAACAGTAGTCAGTAACATATTGATTCTTTTGTACTGGGCTTGGTGAAAAGTACTTTATGTTTAATTCTAATGCCAACTCTAGGAATCATTCATATGCTCTCCTTTACCAGCGAAAACACGGAGTGAAGAGGATTGAACCAGCTCATCTGGTGCCCACCATCTGGTGGGTGGCAAAACCGAATTCATGCCAGGCCTCAGGAATTCTGGTGCCCAGCGAGCATGTCTGTGTACCACATGGTGAAGCTGGAGAAGGGGCATGTCAGGCATGTGCCCACCATTAACAATGTAAGCCCCACAAGGCTTCCTCAGTGCATAGGTCAGCCCTGGCTATAGTCCACATAAAAAAATATGTGTTTACATGGAGGATAAGTATATATGTCGATCGCTCTGGGTTTCTCGCTTCTGTTGCATTCCCATAATAAAGGAGATTCTGTGCTAAGCTGTCAGCACTGGGGGAGAAGCCACCTGGAGGTCTGACAGTAGTGACAGAGAGGACGAGTCAGAAAGATGCTCCTGGCAGCAGTGTGGTTCAATAGCAGCAGCTGCAAAGATTTTATTTGGCTTGTATGACCCTCCACAAAGCTGCCGCTGGCCTCGGACTAGAGAAATGAATATGAGCCAGTGGGAATGTCCTCCTCTTCTTTAACAAACATTATGGGGCCCCTTCTTGATCAGGAACCGTGCGGGGACTGGGAATCTAACAGACAAGATGGCTAAGAGCCCCGCTTTTGTGGGCCCCGCTTTCTGTCTTGTCTCCAGAAAAGAACTGGGACATGAGAAGAGTGGACAGGACAGTTCAGTGACCCTCCCCGTGTGCTCTGTCCACCCAAGTCCTCACGCATGTCCTTCCTCGTGGAAGCACTTTGTAGATGTTCTCTCACTTCCTGTATCTTTCAGGGTGTGCTTCTAAGAGAGAAAGATTTTTAAAATGTTATGTTAAAAAATTAACTTCATACTGTAGTCATCAAATATCCAGTCTGTTCAAATGACTAATTATCGACTGTCACAAAGTAGGCTGGTGTTCTCTTTGAATAAGGATCAAATAAGGTCCCCAGTCTGAGAATGATTGTTCCTCTCTGCTACTGGTTATCTGTTCAGTTCCCTCTCCGCCTCCTGGCTCCGCACCAGTCTCCCTTAGCTGTGGTTAGCCTGGAAGAGTGTGGGTTGTTTTTCCTCTGTTTTCCTGCAGTGGATGACCCCTCCCTCCGCTCTCTGGATCCCCTGTGAGTCGGGAGGGACAGATAGACACCTGCTCTCTTCCTTCCCTGGAGGATGGACAGTGGAACAATGTGGTCCGGTGGAGCTGATCCCCTTGAAATGCAAAAATGAAGTTCCCCAAACAAATACTTGTCTCAGGGTTTGTTAGCTTATCTTGGCCATCATTCTTTGGAACGTGCCCTGCTAGGACTTGAGTCTCTTCATCGTGATGCACCATCAACTCTGTCCTCTGCCAGGTCTTAACTTTCCCCCAGTCTGAATATGCTGTCACAGGGGCACCAGGAAAGCCCTTTGCCCAAGTCAATGGATGACTGTTTGTATTATCCTTGTGTTGTAGTGATAATCTGTTTTAGCTCCAAGTAAGAATCAGGCTTCTCACTGTATAACGTCTTGGACCTCTGAGAAGGCTGGTGTGGAGTAAACATGGGGAGTGGTGCCCCCAGGAATATTGCGGTATGGAGCTTATAGATAAGGGTAAAGGGCACCAATCGTATACACGTACTGGCATATACTCTGGCCAGAGTGCAGGAGCCCCCGCGCCTGAAACCGGGCAGGGAAACAACCCCGCCCTGACCCATCCACAGGTCTCCGGGTCCCCACCGAGAATCGCTGGCCTACATCCCATTGTCTCCTTGGCCTCTGAGATTCTGTGGTTCTGAGATCCTGCTGCAAAAGCTGAGGCTCCTAAGTTCAGTGTGTGGGTCAGGAGTGTGTAACCAGCACCCACTTCCTTGTCTGCCAGCAAAAGCCTCTCAGATTTATGGTGAGCCACCGTGACCCCTTCCTCTGCTGACTTGACTCACAACTCAGGCACAAAATTGGGCAGAGAATCATGTCTCCTTGGCGGACTCTATCACATTGATGGAATCAACATTGTGAAAAAATTAGACCTCGGTTCTGGGGATCTCTAATTTTGACCTGACACCACGCAGGTCACCCACTGACCTCTAGAATGGAGGATGTGAGGGTGATGGGCAGGAGGGAGAATGCAAACACTTCCAGGCAAGCTCATTCAGCAATAGCTCCCAAACCATGTTCTCATGTTGGGGAGCATATGCGTTGTTAGTGAAGAATGATAGAAGTAAATATGTATTTCAGTGAATTGGTAAATGAGTAAGTTTTCCAGAATGAATTGTGTTGAATCAGCGTTCCTGGTTTTGTGTTGAGCCGTTACACTGCGTTCTGGGAGGCCGTCTGCAGGTTCTTCTGCTCTCCGGCTTCCTCCACACCCCAGTCTCCTCTCTCCAGGGCTGACAGAACAGATGTCCCGTGAACCTCAAGGCTGGTTCCACCACACTGTCAAGATAGAACCAACACGTCTTAACAGCAAGCACGGGCCTTCAGGGGTCCCCTCAGCTCACATTGAGCACACGCCTCTCCCGTCCAGCTCACTGCACATTGCCATCGCCTCTCGGTGCTGTGCCCACTGCCACTTTGTGGTGCATGCCACTTCTCGGGCCAGTGATGCGCACAGCTTTCTTACTCTCTGCCCTCTGCTGCGTGGGTTCATGCTTTGGGTCACATCTTCTAGAAGGCTCCTCCTCTTGTTCCTACATTGGTTTGGACCCCCCCCCCCCCGCCCCTCCCCGAATGTTCTGGCAGCACCTGTACTTACTTCCTTTATTGCCTTTATCAGCCCTTATTCAGCCATACATCTATGTATTGTTCCATCAGCCATGGCCCTTACCGAGTTCATTGTCAGACCTGGTGCATCTGGATGGTGCTTGGCAAATGATCCCTCAGTAAATATTTGTGGAATTAAATGTTGGAGAGAGATGTACAAAGTAACTACAAAATAAAGCAGTGAATTCTTTTGTAGAAAAATTTATAAGAGAACCCATGGAGGAGAAATTAAACCACATTTTCTAGACCAGGGCAGTGTTTGAATAGTATATTGGACTAACACAATAAAAGTCTCCAGTTCTTTTTATATTCTGTTTAGGAAAGGAGAAGGGTGGGGGGAGGCACTCATAATAATTTCACTCAGTTGTTCTTTGATCGCAGTTAATGTTATGTGTTTTAGCTTTCGCCGTGTAACTAGAAAGGAGCAATTAGAAGATACGGTCTCCTGAGCTGGAAATGACTATTTCAGGCCATTACCACCGTCCAAATTTCTTTTAGGATTTGCTTTTCTGTTTTATTACACCATTGTGTCTGGGTCTAATACATTTGCCATGTCATTAGCTTAAAAACACAGGCAAACTTTTTCTTTCATTGCTGTCATAAAACCAGTGCTTCCCGAGGCCAGAGCAGCCCCGGTGCTTGGAGGACACAGAGGTAGGCAGGGCCAAAGCCTGTCCCCCGAGCTGCTGCTGAGCGGAGGCCCAGACACGTGCTCAGTGCACTGGTCACTCTCCCTCTCGCTTTCCCATGCCACCCAGTGGGTCACCTGCTTCGTTTTGAAAAACGGAAGGACGTTCAGAGATAATAATACTGAACCAATGAGAAGTAGTATATCAATACCTTTTTTGCCTCTTATCTCCAGATACTTTAATTTAGCAGGTGAAGCTCTTGCTGGCTTCTAGACTGGTACCATGCCCGGGTTTTAGCGTGATTGTGCCGTAAAGGTAAACGTAGATCATAGGTGACGTTTGCTTTTGGAAAGGGCCATTCAGAGTCTAGCAAGTCATCTTAATTATGGGGCTTTCCATTAACTGCAATTAATGCAGTTAACGAAGTGCAATTCCCTGCAAGGTGTTTCTAAGTCAGATTCCGAGGTGAAATATGTCAACGTCTGATGTAAAATTCAGTAAAACTGAGGCTTTTTAAAAAGCCCGTCATCTTACGACAGAAGTCAGGAAGACATGCACATCTCCGGAAGGAGTCCACTGACACGGGGTCCTGTAGCCCAAACGAAGGGCGGAGCTTGGCACACAGGCAGGTAATTTACCTGAGAATGTGAAGCATCCTTGTTTCAGTAAAAGTGAGCTGTGTTGGTAACTTACATCTAAGCCCTCATAGTCTTCAAGTATGATTAGCTACAGTATTCAAGATATTGGATAAATTAATGTATTCGTAATTGCTCTATTATTAAGTTATTAAGTAATCCAGCGATTTTCATCCTTTTTTCCTCTCAGGGCACACATAAACTAATTACTAAAATTCTGTGGTACACCAAAAATATATCCTTTGCCAATCTGAACAAAAACTAGGTATACTTTTGATTGAGTTACAGGAATAATAGTAATTACCTACCTGTTTTGCTCCAAAGTGACTTAAAAAAAAAATCAGATATCTGTACCAGTACAAGAATTAACCCATCAGGCACAACCTTGTTATGTGATGTGACCAGTAAGACACAACTCTTATGTCACCTATATGTTTATGGTTCAAGACAGAGCATTCAAACTAATGGCTATTGTTGTGTTGGCTGTTGTCTTTTTATTTTTATTTTGACAATCTAAGGAAAAAGAGGTTAGTGCTGCTGGCTAAATAGTCATTTATTATATGTTTTAAAAATTCTTTCAGCAGACCAGTTGAAAATCACCGAATGAATCCATTGAATACATACTTAAGAGCATTGGAGTAGTAGATATGAATGCACATATCTAATTTCTCGCGTGCTAAACTCACTTCATTTCTTTGCATTGCCATTATGAAACTATATATGATTGCCATGTTAGCAGTTGGTACCAAATCTGTATAATTTGCTTGTACAGAACAAATTAAGAATGATCCTGAAGAGCTCTGTCATCAGAGCATATTTGGTTGGACACATTTGATAAGTTTTCAACGACATCGATCATTTTTTTCCTATTAGCTACTAAGACCATCTGTATCATTAAAAAAGGCCCATTTGGGAAAAGCAGTTTTGTTGACTAATAACAGTAAGAGTCCATCTGCTTTGCTTCTCTGCTTACGTCAGCATCTCTCCTCACCCACTTCCAACCAGTGAAGCCGAGGCAGACTGATGTCCAGTGCAACAGCTGCTCCGATCATATGGCTATTTAAATTTGTTAACGATGGTTCAATAAAATTTGAAATTCACTGCCTTAGTCACACTAGCCAGTGAAGTTAATGACTACCAGTTTGGACAGTGCAGATGATTGAATATTCCCATCACTCAAGAAGGTGCTTTTGGATGGAGCTGCTCTAGAGATTTGCAATACCTCCTTTGGCCCCTTAGCTGCTTCTGTTAACAATGAAGTCCTACCCCTAACCCTTCCGGGTGGTGGTTTCTAACTTGGACTCCACACAGGAATCAGCTGGGGAGTGTTCAGAAAGTCCTGTGCTCAGGCCAGTGGAAATCAGAATGGTGTGTGTGAGGCTCAGGCACCATCATTTAAAAACATTCTCTGAGTGATTCCAGTCACCGCTAACATTTAGCACTACCATTGTAGCCAACGTGTTTCATTTTTTAATGTACCGATCAGTGTCCCTTGAACTTGGTCCACCTGCCCTTTTTTGACCAACCTCCTGCAGAACCTGCTTAGAGAGACAGTAGAATACAATGTCTCGGGCCTCAAGTGAACCTGGGTGTGCTCCACAGGAGCTGAGTGGCTTTGGGCCAGTTACTAGGCCATTTTGAGCCTTTGTTATTTCACGGGTAAAATGCAGATAGTAGTAGTACTTGGGTTGGAGCCTGTGAAGGTTAATTAACATAAGGGATATAAAACAGTTGTGACAGTTCCTGGCATATAAGCCCTTAATAATTATCAATCTATTTTAGAATAAGATATATTTTAATATGTATGTAATAAAATATATTAAAATGTACTTCATAATAGAATTTTACATCATAAAATTCTTGCTAAGATCATTGTACATGATTTGTGTTCATGAATTTTTCCTCTCTGCCAGGGAGCGTTTAAATATCTCCTTACGGTATCCAGTGGGAAATCCAGATGGGGACTTGGGCATCCTGTTAATGAGTGGGGGGATATTTGGGGGCAGGAAGGCTTCTATAGAGTCTGCTGTTTCTACCACAAGCTGCTTGCTCTGCTTTCTTAGCTCACATGGTGAAATTGCTGAGCAGGATTGAATTGGAATGCTCTCAGCATTGTTCTCTCTTGAGAAATGACTGGGCTGGTACCCCCTCCATACTTAGAAGGATCAATAACTGTTATTTGGCCGTGGCCTGACTTAGGCAAGACCATCTTATTCCCAGACCAGTGGGCCCAGACTTATCCGATTGTGAAGACACTCCTTTCCAGTCCTTAGAATCGGTGAGACTTCCACGAGGTGGGACTGAGAGGTCGGGATGGAGGGCAGAGGTCAGCGCTTGCAGTTCGGTGGTGGCTCGCTGAGCCCCTCAGACAAAGGGCTCTCATGACAGCAGTTGGCTGGGAACTGGACCGGTAGGACTTGGCAGTCTCTCAGCGGATCTGTGGATCGATTTCCTCAAGTCAAAACTAAAATGCAGTTAACTTTTATGGGCTTCATCCATCCTTTTCCTCTCTGTAGACACTCGTATTTTCTTTCAAAAGGTATGTCTTTAGAAGCTGCCTGTTAAAATGCCAAGACTCTTAGCAACTGGTTATATAAATGGACCATTTTATGTCTGTGTTTTAAAATAATCAAATCGAATTACTATAGAAATGAAATCTGAATTATGGCCATTTCTCGAAGACATGGAAACAGGCCAGCTCTACTCTTTCCCATAAAGGCATCTGTAACACTCTGGGTCAGGGGTGGGCAAACTTTTTGACTCGAGGGCCACAATGGGTTCTTACACTGGACCGGAGGGCCGGAACAAAAGCAACCTGACCATGCTGGCACTCTCATCTTGGGCTGCTGGTGAAGGAGCGGAGGGGAGAGCAAGAGAACCCTCTGTTCTTTTGGCTCCGTGGGCCGGATAGAAGAGCCGAATGGGCTGGTTCTGGCCTGCGGGCTGTAGTTTGCCCACGGCTGCTCTGGGTGTTGTTTATGTAGTTCTGAGGTGGTAGGGAAAGGTGGCCTGGTGGGGTTTTTAGTGAGGATGTGCATTTTTATTTGTTTCTTAAGGAGTGGATTCATTTTTATTACACAGTAGAGGTCTGGTGCACAAGATTCCTACACGGGGGTGTGGGGAGAAGGGGTCCCCCAGCCATTCTGAGCCCTCTCACAGCCCGAAAGCCCTCAGGGGATGTCTGACTAATAGCTTAGGCCCGTTCTGACATCATTAGCTCTGCAGCGGAGGCAGGAGAGGCTCCTATCACCTCCACCACCACTGTGCTCGCCATCCATGAGAGCACTGACCACCAGGGGGCAGCTCCTGCATTGAGCATCTGCCCCTTGATGGTCAGTGTGTATCATAGCAACTGGTAGTTCTGCCGTTCGGTCGATTTGCATATTAGCCTGTTATTATATAAGATTATTTAGGTGGGTGCTTCAAATGTAATGCAGGTTAAGTCTGGGGTGAATGGGGAAGAACTCCCCCCACCCCCAACTGGAATTCCCTGCTCTCTGTTGCAGGGGCCTTTAGCTCAGCAACTCCTTGGGCCTTTCAGTTGGAAGAACCCTGACCTTGGGTCTGTGTGTATATTTCTGGGCACCACCCACCATGTGGGGTCATTAGCTGGTGCCCTTTTCTCCCTGGGTAAGACCATGTGTGGTTTCATGGTTTGGAGCAATACTCTGCGTCTCTCTGCTCACAGCTGTAGGAAATGCTGGGTCCAGGATGCTGCTTATTTTAACGAAGGGCACTAGAATGTTTAAGGCAAGTTCCCTTCTACCTGCCAACTTAGAGCCTGTCCTTTCTCTGCATCCTCACTATCACTGTGTCCTATACATTTTTCCCCAAATAAACTGCCCATTTGATAGGCCCCAGATAGAACCTTGTTTCCGTTTGATTTGTCGATTACTAGTGAAGGTGATCTTGAAACCCAATCACCTTCCTTCTTCCCTTTTTCTTTCTCTTATTCTCTCAAGTTGCCTCTGTCGGCCTCTGCTGGAGGGTAGTCATGCTTTATGGTAGAATTTTCTGGGGCAGGAAGGCAGTGAATATTGGACGCATGCTGGATCCTGGGTCTGTGAAAGGGAGGGAGCCAATGCAGGGGTGAGGCGTGGTGAGAGACAGCAGAGCTTGGGAGGTGGCCCAGATGGCCTGCTGACACTCTCCCTCCTGGATTCTTTCAGGAGAATGAAAGTGCTCTTACCTTATGTCCTCAAAAGGCACGGTGACTTTGAATGTTTTCTCTTTAATAAATATCAATTGACTTTTTTATTTAAAACCATGTAAATCACTTTTAACCAGTCATTTTGTGCCATTAATTTAATGTTATTTGAAATGTTTTTGGAACACAGGATGCCAAGTGTCATTGTTAACTCATAATTACCCTGTAATTGTATTCAGTTTTCACTCACAGAGGACGTTTTTATGGATTTCGGGTCACAGCCGTGGGCACCCTCAGCTCGCTGGCCCAGTTGGGAGCACTGGGTCGGGCAGGACCAGGTAAATGATAATATTTTAATAGCAACAACACCGCAGTGAGCATTTCTAGAACACCTACTCTGTGCTACCTTTTATACTGCACCTGTGCTGAGTCAGAAACGTGCAGAGATTGGCCAGTTTGATGGGGCACTGGTTTTTTCCCCCCTGGCACTTAAAAAATATTTGTCATTTGTCTAGGAAAATGTGTTTTCTTTAGATAGCTGGGCTTCCAGTCACAGAGATACACGGGTGAGTTTCAGGCCAGATTACTTCAGAGACCATGCAGTCACCTCCCTCAGAGTTTCTGTGGGCGTTTGCATAGAAAGAAAATAGTTCCAGCCCAGCTGCTGTGGCTCAGCCTTTGAGTGTCGACCTGTGAACTAGGAGGTCATGGTTCCATTCCCAGACAGGGCACACGCCCAGGTTGCAGCCTCCATCCTTGGGGGGGTTGGGGGGGTGGCAGAGGCAGCTAATCAATGATTCTCTTTCATCATTGATGTCTCTCTCTCTCTCTCTCTCTCTCTCTCTCTCTCTCTCTGCCTTTCTCTCTGAAATCAATAAAAAATATTTTTTAAAAAGAAATAGTTCTGTGTTTATAGCTCTGTGGGCATGTGTGTGTCCATACACACATGCATATGTAAACATACGAAAGATTTTTATATTCTCAGGAATTCAGAACATACATGTTAGGTTATGAATGAATTAGCTAGCAATGAAGCTAGCGTAAGTAAGGCGAGCAGAAGAGGGGGATCTTTATCATACAGGGGTGTCTCATGCCCCTGAGGGTCAGGAAAGAGCTGGCGCCCGAAAATAGACTGGACACTGGACCTGAAAGGCCAGGCGGACTCTCCCTCTGGTCTCCCTCCGAGTTTGGTTTTTGCTGCTGCTTCCCCGACTCCGCAGCTCGGCTCCGAGGGGAAGCAAACATGAGTAAGCCTGGCTCCCACGGCGCCAGCCACCCATGGAGCCTGCGAGCTGGCAGGCTCAGCCCCGCATTCCCTGGAAGGAGGCCGCTCTGCCAAGCCGGCCAGCTGACCGCTCCGGGCTCACAGCGCTGCCTCGGCTCCCCGTGGGGCTCCGGCAGGAGCTTCCCAAGCCGAGGGCTGGCTCTGGGCTTGGCAGACAGGCCCAAGATCCAGTGTAATAAGAGAAAAGCAACCCAGCACTTAGACAGGGACATCTGGACTCTAAGCGGAAAAGCTTAGCTAACTTGCCTCCGTCGTTTGTCCGCGTCAGTGGGGAGCCAGTGATCAGACTCAGGGAGAAAGTTCCCAGGACGGTAGATGCCCAGCAGATACGAGGCCAAGATGCAAAGGCTGTTTTCGAACTGTGTGCAGGTAAATAAGGAAGTGTGGAGGGCCGCGTTTGGCTTTCCTGCATGCGCAGTGTGGTATTGTAGAGCATCTTCTAGAGTTAGTTTGCAGTGGCTAAGCACTGATTATCCACTGAGAAGTAAAGCTTTCTTGTCCTTGTCTGTATGTGGTATGGACTCCAAATCCATGTGCTGAAGCCCTCACCCGATGTGATGGTGTTTGTGGGGGAGAGGGAGGGCCCGGCCTTTGGGAGGTCATTAGGATAAGGTGAGGCCATGAGAATGGGCCCCCGTGGAGGGATGCGTGTCCTCACAGGAGGAGAAAGACGCAGTGAGACGGCAGCTGGCTGCAAGGCAGGAAGAGAGCTCTCTCCCGGAACCAAATCCGTTGGCTCCTTGGTCTTGTACTTCCCAGCCCCCAGACCACGAGACACAGACGCCTGTTATGTAAGCCCCCTGGTCTGGGGTGTTTTGTTACGACAGCTATTGCTGACTGAGACAATATGTAGCTACTCATTAAGTTATTCATCAATTCTTTGTTTAAAACCAGTGGAGCCAAAACCGGTTTGGCTCAGTGGCTAGAGCGTCAGCCTGCTGACTGAAAGGCCCCAGGTTCGATTCCGGTCAAGGGCATGTACCTTGGTTGCGGGCACATCCCTGGAAGGAGGTGTGCAGGAGGCAGCTGGTCGATGTTTCTCTCTCATTGATGTTTCTAACTCTGTCCCTCTTCCTTCCTCTCTGTAAAAAATCAATAAAATATATTAAAACAAACAAACAAACAAACAAACAAACCATGGATTAATGATCGCAGCCAGTATGTATTAAGTGCCTACTCTGTGCCAGGTCTTTGCAAGGTAGTAAGGATACTGCCCGGAGCCCTCCTGAAATACAGAGCCTCATGGAGGGGAACGGGCAGGAAGACCAAACACATTCACAGAGAACAAAACAAGCGGGAAAATAGGATGCGCAGGCGCCATGCAGGACACAAAGAGGTTGTGAGTCAGGTGGCCTGGGGAGGGAGCAGGGCTGGTTTCCATCCGCTATTTACAGATCACGACAGAGACCTCTCTGATGGGGTGACCCGGATGGAGGCGGAAGAAGGAAAGGAACTGGGCAGAGACCTTTCCAGGTAGAGGAAGGGCAGGCGTGTTGCTGAGGCCTAGTGAGCGAGGTAATTAGGACACCTGTGGTGTGAATGAGCCCGGGTCGCGAGGGCCCAGGAGAGATGGTGAGTTGTTATTTTTAAGAAATCCACATGGTTCACAGTCCATTTTGTAATACAAGGAAGATTTGGCAGCAGGAAGTACATTTGGGATGAGAGGTGCAGGGGCTAAGGGATCACAGCAAAGGCAGAATCTATCTTGTTTCCCCGAAAATAAGACAGTGTCTTATATTAATTTTTGCTCCCACAGATGTGCTAGGTCTTATTTTCAGGGGATGTCTTATTTTTCCACGAAGAAGAATAAGATACACATTTATTGTTAAATGAAAATAAAGGAAATTTATTACCTGTATACGGTACGGTAGTACGGTAGTTATCAACACAAACCAGACAAGCTGTGAATCCTGGGGGCCTTATTTTCAGGGGGATGCCTTATATTTCACTCAGAAGGAAACCTGTGAGTAGGTCTTATCTTTGGAGGACGTCTTATTTTCTGGGAAACACGGTACTTCCCAGGCCTGCTGAGGCGTGTGTCCCCGGAGGTGTGATGCTAGAGGTTTGAGTTTCTTCGGAAGCATCTGGGCAGATGGGTGTCTTGTCACCACATTCGGAGGGTGGGCTGAGAGTCACTGTGCAGGACGTACTCTGAAACTGCTAGACAGGTCCCCAGGTTGACATTAAAAGCGTGGATGCCATAAGAAAACAACTAGCAGCCATCCGGCCGGCGGAATTACTAAGAAGGCAACACGGCCTTCCGGTGGTAACGCATTTGTGAGTTATTCTGAGCTGGAGCGACCACACTGTTGGGTGTCAGGGTGTGTGTGGGTGTCTGTGTGCATGCTGTGTAGGGAGCAGAGCGGTAGGGTGTGGGGGTGCATCGCCCATGTTTCTGGAAGTGGAGACATCTGCCATGTGACTGAGGAATGCTAGTGCTCAGGCAGGGACGGCCGCCATCTCCCCAAACTGCCCCTTCACATCTCCTCACAACACAGGAGCCTCCGCGGTCCCCGGGGACCAGAGGAGGAAACCCCGTCAGTTCATTCGATTCTCTCCGGGGAGCCACGCTGGAGCGCATCCCGCCTCGCTGCTGCAGGGACTGGTTCTTGTCTGAGCGGAGTCTGCCCTGAGCCTCCTCAGCGCCGATGGGATGGATTACCGTGGTTCATCCAGCCGTCTGCTGGAAACGCCTCTGGCAGGACGCCTCGCTGGGGAGCGGCGCTCCCGGCACCACGTGTCCCGTTAGGTGAACGGGGCGGGCATTGGGTAAGGGAGAGAGGCGCCTGCTGGCTGGACGTCAGAGCAGACCATCTCCGCCCCGACTGAAGGCCACTGGGAAGAAAGATCCTCGTGGTCTCCCCCAAAGTGCCCCGGGCCTGCCCTCCCATCATCAGCACGCATGCCTCCTGGTGGGAATGGCGTACCGGTGTCAGAGCAGGATGCTGGGAGCCACTCGGATGAACGAGTTCGAGCACTGGCTCCCGTTTCTGGCAGAGGTGAAGCCAGGAGATGCTGGGGAAAGGAGGAGATGCTGAGAGGCGGGAGAAGGAGGATGGCAGAGAGCGGTGTGTGTGTGTGTGTGTGTGGTGGGGGGGGGAGGGAACGCGGATGTGCACCCCGGAGGAGGGGGAGGGGGGCACTCAGGAGGGGTGTGCGGAGCCCCCTGGAGGGAAGGGGACCAGGGGAGCCCTCTTCCCACGCAGACTGCGTTCACCGTGACACACCCACAGATCGGGCCGGCCTCAGCGTGTCCTCTGATGCGCCCACCCCCTGACTGTGGCCGCGGGGCCCCACGTGGCCCTGGGCACGAGCCTGTTCCCCTGGCCTCCAGGCTGGGCCGTGACCAGGTCAGCAGGGAAAGTGTCCCACCTTCAGCGTGAGAGCGGGTTTCCGTCAGAGCTGAGAGGGTGCAGTGGTCCAGGGTTCCTGCAGGATTCGGGCTGAGCAGAAGGAAGCGCACGGCCCGGTGCACAGAGACCTGACCTGATGGTCCTTTCCTCCCCACCATGTCTCCCCTCCGCCCCTGGCTGCCCGTCCCTGCCTGATGTGCACAGCGCTGCGCTGCCACATTGTGGGAGCTGGAAATGGAGGACATCTGAGGACTGTGACGTCTGTGGTCCTGGTGAAGGTTTAGATAAGATCTGTCACCCCCTTAATATCCCCTTAAAATGGTAACAATTGTGGGTGTGTCCTAATGGCCTTAAATTGGCATTTGTCTTCTCCATTGGAGCTGCAGAAGGACCCGGAAAGAGGCTTAGGGTCCCAGCTGTCAGAGCATGTCATCGCTGTCCGTGGCTGGGCGCCTGGTGAAAGCACCCCTCTTTCACACCGCTCCGCTGGGCGCGCGCGTGTTTGCGGCCCGGCGTGTCACTCCACGTGCGTTTCTTTTTTTTCCCCTCTTTTTTTTGATATATATTTTTTCGTTTTTTTTTTTTTTAATATATTTTATTGATATTTCACAGAGAGGAAGAGAGAGAGATAGAGAGCTAGAAACGTCGATGAGAGAGAAACATCAACCAGCTGCCTCTTGCACACCCCCTACCGGGGATGTGCCCACAACCCGTGTACATGCCCTTGTCCGGAATCGAACCCGGGACCTTTCAGTCCGCAGACCGACGCTCTACCACTGAGCCAAACCAGCAGAGACCAGGGAGCTGCTGCACACCCTCCCGCGCACAGGACAGCTCCCATCCCGGGACCATCTGGTCCCCGTGTCAGCAGCGTGGAGGCTGTTCTTACCATCACCGATGCCGCCTGGAAGCCTTTCCTTCCTTTTGATGTTTTGGCATTACTGTGTTTCTTTTGCCAGGCTGTCTGAAAACTGCTGTTCTGCAGAATGATGAATTCTTCAGAACTTTCTGCCTTTCTTATCTGTGTTCTGTGCCAAGCGGAGCCTGTGCCAGACTGTGCCGAGGAGCTAATGGGCTGATTCTTCTCGGGGCTGCCACATCCATAAGACAGATGTTTGTTTTTGAAACTTCCTGAATGTTACAAATGAGGCTTGAAGTTCTGGAAGCTGTCCCAGGGGAAAGTGGAGAGTGGATTTTAGAGAGGCCTCAGACGTTGCTCCAGATTCTGGTTAATTTGGCATTATTATCTTTATGGTGTGAGTGGTCTTTATGGACCTCAGTTAGGCATTGTCTTCGAAGCTCTCACTATCATTCCTGTGTAAAAGAAGAGACAAGGTATTTTGTTATTTGGAAAACCTATTTACAGATTACTTGGCCTTCTGACATGCTGAGTGATGGATTAAATAAGGTTTCCTAAGTGGAAGTTTCAAGATGAGAATTTTGAGGTTGCGTACTGTGTCTCATCTGAGTATTTTCTTAGTGTATCTTTTATTTATAGTCAATACACATGCAAATAAACATTATTTAAGCATTGACTATTAAGATAGCTATGTCAGGTTGAGACATCTTCAGCACATTTTCATGCCGTGATGCCCTGTAGGCTCAATGTCACCGATGTGACCGCAGCCCAGCGTTCCCTTTCCCTGTCCCACAGAGCCCTTCTCAGAAGTGCTGAGCGAGGAGAGCTGGGGAGGAAGGGGAGAGGGTTTGAATCTCAGTTTCTGCAAACAATGGTAGCGCATAGGGAGAGTTCAAATAAATTAGAATTGAAGGAAAACATTTAAATTAATGCAGCTGCTTTGAGGGTTAATCAAGTAGGAACCCTGTGGAGAGCCGCCCGGGAAGGCATATGGGCATTTCCTTTCATTGCTGCCAGCGGAGACCAAGACACACATTTCCCCAAGATGGTGGAAGTGTAATCAGCTTGGCCTTCAATCAGCCCAGGCAGGGGCAGGTCTAGATATGTGAACCCAGACAAGCACCAGGAATGCTGGGGCCTACTTAAGAACGCAAATAAGCTCTTTTGATCCTAAGTTTTGGTGCTACTCCCTGGTATTGGGGGTGTAAAATAAATGTGCTGGGACAGGTTGTGGTCTTCCTGCCTCTCCACCAGAGAGAATGGCGGCCCACCCAGCTCCCAGCTTTTAAATCTATCTTCCCTCCCTCCCTCCCTTCCTCCCTTCCTCCCTCCCTCCCTCCCTCCCTCAATCCCTGGCCACTTCTACTTAGAGCTGGTTCGTCCATCTCTCTTTCCGTGCTAGACATAGAAAAGGGAGATCCCTGCCATGTCTGGCCCCCGCCGCATCAGGCCCCCACAGAATCCTGTGAATTTCTGTGTGTTTTTTTGTTTGTTTTGTTATATGTATTTTCTTAACTGATAATAACAGTAGAATTACTGTCATGTTAGGATCCACCAACGTTTAACTGCATCTGCATATTAGGAAAAGTTAGGCGCTCCTGAGCTGGAGGGTAGATGCGGGGAGTGGTGGGTGCAGGGAGGCCTTTGGGAAGTGAGGAGGGTGCAGGGAGAGAATACTGACGGGGCTTAGGGCAGGCCACCCCCAAATGTGCCACTTTGGTATTTAATTATTTTGAATGAAAGTTCCTTGAGAAACAGCTGGTGTAAGAAAGAACACCATAACCCTCTCCCTGCCCCCCCCTCCCCCCCCAAGCAGGAATTAAATCCCCATGTGAGGGCACCCCTGTCTGCAGGTAGGGAGCTCAGGGCTGAGAAACCTGTGTAAATAGACGCCTTTCGTTCTTCAGTAACTTGCTCTCCTAAGCAACACCCCAAGTTGTGTCATATCTTCACAGGTCATTGTTGCTTTGTCTAAAAATGTAGATAAACAGCCTGCCTTGGTCACTTCTTAGGTCCCATTCCTACGAGACATTCATATGGGTAAATACGTTTCCCTTATGAATCTGTCCTGTGTCCATTTCATAGTTAGGCCGGCCATTAAGAAGGGCAGGGGAAATTAGCGCCCCCTCCCCCGCAACAATACCCAGATTTATGGAGATCTTCCTCAGACCTTGGTAATGCAGAGCTTTCTCCAGCCAAGTTTGCCGACGAGGCTGCTGCAGCTGAGTGATCCAAGGCAAAGATTTTCCTCCAGATTCATTAGTCATCTCGATGGAATCTAAGATCTCAGCAACCTGGCATTTTTTCTAGAATGCTAGGACTTTGCATCTGATCTCAAGATCTAGCTCTTTTTATCAACACTTCCTTCATTTTTATATTAATTTTAAACCATTCCCGGGAATGTCTGAATTAGGTCTGGAAGCACTCAAGCTGTTTGTATGGACTGCATCAGTGTTTTGTATCGCTGGAAGCTAAACACCTGCTCTCTTTGAAGTCTGCTTTTCCCTTGAATTTCTGCCATGGTTTCTTGCCATTTCAGAAATGAAGTTTTCATTGGAAGCTTTAGATCCATGGGGCTAGCCTAGAAGAGCCTTACGCAGAGTCGTTCTTTATCTATTATTTTTCATAAACATCTAAAATAGAAACCAGTGTGTGGCAGTTTGCAAACAACTGTAAGGTGACTGAGAAGAAATGTTAACCCCACCAGACCGCTGCACCGGTTTTTCGGTGATTTCTGCATCTGCTGCTAGACCGCTGTACCTAATTTTCTACAGGGTCTCCCAAGTTCCATCTTATTCTAACCACTTGTTTACATGTAACTAACATTTTTCTACATCATGTTGATGTTTTCTCTTTAGTGCTCAGGAGCCCAGGCACGGGGCACAGTTAGGTTCATGGTCTAAGGAAGAGCTTCCAGGGAAATTTGCCTGCCTGTTGCCTTTGGCCATTCCAGGTCTTTGGCCAGTGTCTGCCATTGCATCTTTAACTTGTGTTGGAATCTTCTAGCCTTCAGGTGTGGTCCAGGAAGGCAAGGACTTGGGGTCCAGTCATGATTTGTGTTGTGGAATGCAGTTCATCCCAGAGACTGTAGCCATTTGCTCCAAAGGAAAAGGAAAGGATTGGGTTTGAGCGGGGTGCGGGGTTCAGGGAGTGCCCCATCAGTCCGAGGAGAAGGTTGGTACCATTGTGTCCCAAGAGCAGAAAATGGAGTGGGTTTTGTCTACGTGGTATCCATAGAGAAATATTTCCGGGTACCATATGTAATCTCTTCGTGGCCGGATTCCCAGGGTGTAGTGAAGGCACACTGAGAGGAGGGCCTTCCGGAGAGAGAGCCTGACAGGTCTCAGCTCCTCACCCAGCCTGGGAATGGGTATTTGCGTGAGTATTTTCACTGCTACCTTTTCTAGGCAGCACCCAGCTTCTTAGACTGACACCTTGAAGTTTGCTCAGCGGCTCTAATCCCCCAACCCAGCAGTTTTTAACTGGTCTGTCACAAGCATTTTTAAAACATTTGATCCTGACTAGTCAGGAGTACTGACTTCTTCCCTTAGATTTCTAAATAAAAAGATGACAACAGCCAACACAGCAATGGCAGCTGGTGTGAATGCCCTGTCTTGAACCATAAATACACTAGAGCCCTGATGCACGCAGGTTCGTGCAAGAATGGGCCTTCCCTCCCTTGGCTGCCGGAACCACCTTCACTCCAGCAGGAGTCGCCCTTCCTCCTTCCCACAGGCCCGGAGCAGTTGGGGTGGTGTAGAATGCCTGTGTCATTGCCATAGTGACGACACAAGCATCCTGCCCCACCCCTGGCTGCTGGGCACCTGTATAAGCAAATTAATCTGCCATCTGTCCTGCAGGTAACACTCCGTCTGTCTGGATGGTGTCTGTCCGCTTGAAAATGACCAGACCCTGTGAACCAGCGCCCCCCTGCGTCCCTGTGCCCCTTCCAAAGCCCCCGTCTTCCTGAGCTTGGCTTCCTTAGAGACGGTCTTCAGAGGGTTTCTTAGCAAGAAAAGAAACCGATTCCACCCAGCTGGTTTCCTGAACAAGTCTTTAGGGTCAGAATTTCACTGTTTAGTTAACCAGTTTTCAAACTCAAGTGCAGTGGTAGTCCTCCCCCTGTGGTGTGCTTGAGGGTCACAGAGACTGAGAATCCAAGTTCCAGGGCCTCACCTTCGAGGCTGTGGCTGAAGAGATTGGAGTGCTCAGAGCTGAGGGCACTTTTGGAGAGGTGTCTATAGGCAGTCGTGCTGCCTAGACCTAGCTCAGACTGCGCCATTATTATAAAGGTCTAAAGAAACACCACGGGATGGGAGAATGAATATATCCATGTCTATACCTATAGATATCCTATCTAATAAGAGTAATATGCAGATTGACCATCACTCCAACACATAAGATTGCTGTCCCCATGTGATCAAAGATCCTGCCCCCATGTGGACACAAGATGGCCACCACAAGATGCCCAGAAGGGGTGGGCAGTTGGGAGGCACCAGGCCTGCAAGGGAGGGCAGTTGGGGGCGATCAAACCTGCAGGAGAGGGCAGTTAGGGGTGACCAGGCTGGCAGAGGAGGGAAGTTGGGGACAAACAGGTTGGCAGGGGAGTAGTTAGACATCAATCAGGCTGGCAGGGGAGTGGTTAAGAGGTGATCAGGCTGACAGGCAGAAGCAGTTAGGGGCAATCAAGGGCAATCCACTAGGATGAGGCCTAAACGGGAAGTCAGACATCCCTTGAGGGGTCCCAGATTGGAGAGGGTGCAGGCTGGGCTGAGTGACACCACCATCGCCTCTACCCCCGTCCCCACCCCCACCCCCACAAATTTCATGCACCGGGCCTCTAGTGTATAAATTAAAGTAAGTGGTTTTCCTACCATCAAAGTAACCTATCTTCCTTATAGACAACTTGGCAGGTGGAGAAACATGGGAAGAGAGTAAACACAACCCATAAGCTACCAGTAAAAAAAGTTTATCTTATTGTTAATTTGGAGGGAAGGATGGTAAATCCTCCATTGCTTCCTGTCCCCTTTCCCATTTCTTCCTTTCTCTTCTTGTCTCCTCCCTCTGCCCTTGTATGTTCAAGATAAAGTAATGATATAGCTACTGATAATTGGATAATTTTTAGAAAGTCTTATTTGTAAGCTTGTGCCCCTTAATGTCCCTTAACTGTTGTCTGATATGAATTTTTTAAGCCATGTGCTTTATCTTGCTGTCTGTCACACATCCCTAGGAGGGGACCTGGTCTCTCTGAGTCAGAGACCCTCCAGCAGTGCCCTTAGGTCAGGAGATGCTACATAAATGTCTGTTGAGCAGTGTCAGAATTTGGATCAGAATTTACTTAGCCAATCCTATGCAGCTTGTCATTTAAGCTTCTGCCCAGTGAGTGTACTTGTCTGCATACGCTATGTGTTAGTGTTTTTATCCAACTGTTTTCTTGAGAAAATTATACCTCAAGGTGGAGTTCTACATCAAAATGGGACTATCAGACAAAAGGTTTCAACATGAAAAGAAACCTGTTCCAATCAGCTGGAGCACAGGGAGTCACCGAAGGAACGGGCGGCTCTGGGAGCCGAGCACGAGGGAAAGAGCAGGCCTTGTGGGACCTGACTCAGTCGGTGGACATTCAGTAGCCAGGGTCCCCCTTTGTCTTCCCTTGTTTTAGTTCCTGTTCACCACTCTTTGCACCTACCCCACTGCCTTTCCCCTCACAGCATGTGCTCCTCTGTTTTCACATGTAGGGGGGGTGGGGGGGAGAGTGGAAGGTGTGTGTGTGGGGGTAGTAATCGCAGCCCCGGCTTTGTGGGGTTTCAGCAACAGGCTACAACCAAATTGCTAGAGTTTGCCTCTCGCTTCTGAGTTGTGGTAGAGAGGGTCTGATGGGCCAGCCTGTGCCAGTCCTCTGGGGAGATTGTGGGTTCCTCCATGGTGTGTGAGTCTGCAGTGATCCAGGGCATGGGGTGAGGAGCTGACAGAAATGGGGGGCGGCAGGCACTGGGAAGGTGTCTGTGGCAAAAGGATTGCATGTTTAAGGCATGCTGATTTGAGCGTTCTCCTGTCGCACCCATCTCTGACCACTTCGGGAGGGAAAGACTCTGATCTCAGGGAGCTGAGGTTGTTAGGGGGACATGCCACGAAGCTTGAGTCCAGGCTACCATTTCCCCACTTCTTTCGCTTAAGTTGAGCATTTTTTATTTATAGCCAATTTAACAGGACCAGCAAAATGTTATTCTGTCAATTTCCGAACTATGTGTTTGGGGGAAACAGATTGTGTTTTTGTCTGACAGTCATGTCTTCTGCTTAATCAATGAAATGACGACCCCAGTTGGCTTTCAGTCAAAAGAAGGGCCGTTACTAGACTTCAGAGGGGTTGGGTCCAAAGCTTGAAGAGTCTGAGTTAATAAAAGACTAATTTGGGTAGAGCTGTTCTAGGCAAATGTTTTTAAAGGAGACCTCAGTGGCTTCCTTCTCCTTTTTCTTCTTTCCTCCTCAATTGTGTGAACTGCTGTAATTAAGAAGGCAGTACGTTTTTATTTTTCCTTTTTATGGTCCAGAGGCACTATAGTTTTTATTAATTTCGAATACTGCATCTTGATTATTAATGTTGGGTTTGTTTGGTGAAAGTGGGTGAGCATAAGTTTGCTTTGGCTCTTGGGAAAGTCAGAACTACTGGTCTGGAATAAAACAGACCAGAGCTGGAGCCCGGGTCCTGCTAATGAGTTCATCACCTTGGCTCTTTCGTTCTCCTGTTTCAACCTCAGTAACGTTATTTTAAGATTGGCATGAGACACTGGGAGTGGGGAGGAGGGGGGTGGTTGTATAATTGCCAGGACAAACTGCATCTGAAAACTCTTGTTAAACTTTTAACATATATGACTTGTGAATCCTCCCCAAATGGGCTTTTGGAGAATTTCTCACCGTTATTACTTGGGCCTAGTGACAACATGTGTTAATTATTATTTAAGGTTTCTGTTTTGACCTCAGGTAAATTTAGAAGGGTCTAGAAAATGTGGGGGTGGGGGGGATGCAGCCTCCAAACTTGCAAAGGTGGTTCCCTAAGGGTCATAATGTTTATTCTATTTTTGTGTGATTAGTTCACCTCCTTGACCTCTGTTAGTCTTTGCTCCATACTCAGTTTTACCTTTTGCTTAGGGTGATCTTCTGCTTACTGCAATGGCTAGCTCCTCCCCCAGCTTTCAGCTGTATTATCACATCCACCTGTAGTTATTATTAACCACCCAAGGTTAAATCAGGAGGTCAGCGTCTGTGTTCCTACAGCACTGCATGCTCACCCTGACATTCCATTCTCCTCTGTTATTGCCCACCTGTTTGTCCATCTGGTCTACTACAGGGCGGGTAAAGGGCCCTGTTTGCTGTCCTATCTCCCGGCACCTAGTTCCATGGAACAGTTTTTAGGCACATGCATGAATGATGTGTGAGCGTTAGTTCCCTTGTTGCTCAGGTACAGCGTGTTTTGGGCATTGTATTTAAGTTTCTGGGATGCCTAGAACCCGCTAAGCGTGGCGCCTTTGTTTTGACAGCAGACTGTTCACCAAAGCAGTGGCAGAGGAAGACATTTCTAGTTGTTTATCATTTGCTGCTCTGGCTTCTTATCCAGTGAGTTGCTGTGAAAATGCTGTGTCTGCAACAGCTCATCCTTCTGTGTCTGCAGCAGCTCATCCTCCACCTCTTTATTCATCCCAAATGCAAAATATCTGTAAAAATTATGCCTAATTTGTGTGTGGCTGAGCTGGGAGTCAAGTACAATTTTTGCAATTGTTCATGGTTGTGTGGAGAAAGTAGGGCCAGTGTTACGATTGCCTCCAGACATTATTCTGATGTCAGGCCATTGGAAAGAGGAGGTGAATGGAGAGGACTCCTGTTTCCCTAATGAAATTTCCTATCCTGTGGTTTACTCAGAGGTGCATTGATTGAAGGACGCTAAGTAGGAAGACGAAACATCACTCACTGAGAGAGGCATGTCGGTCAATATTAAGGGATTTCTGGCCAAGACATTCTATTTAACACCACAGAATGTCTCTATGAACTTGTGTGAGAGAGATTTATTCAGTGGAATGACTGTGATGTTTTATTCATTTGTTGTATGAATGAATGGAAATATTTTGATGTGGTCCCCATGGCATAGTAGATACATTCTTTTTCCTGAAATATAAGAAATGTGGATATCATTCATTTTTTAAAAATTTAGCTCATCCATTTAATAAATATTTATCAAGTGCCAGTTACACCAGGCATTGTTCCCGGGGTTGGAAATAGAGACCAGAGAACCAGAGATCAAGTATTTATGACATGTTTCATATCTTGTAATGATTTGTATTATTTGAATACGTTTTATGCTAAATAAATAACTTTGAATAATCTGTTGTATGACGACTAGAAGGAATAGAAATAAGCCCAATCCAATGCTAGATACAGTTCCTCTGTTATTGAAGTGTAAACATTTACTTTCTGCCTGTGTATGTCATGATGTTTTTCAACCCATCATCGACTTTGGCCACACTGTTGGCTTAAATGTATTAGATGAAACATACTCATAATATACCCTCCATTCCCCTCCCCACCCACATACACACTGGGAGCTGGGAATGAGGTTAAACTGATAAATATTGTATTTCCTAGGTGATTGAGAACCTCCTCATTATGTAGCTATGAAGAAAGTGCCCTCTTGTGGTTGACTGGTTGTTTTACAAGACTTTCTCAAATATCTTCCTCCTTATATGAAAACTACATAGTAATTCATAGATACACACGGAATACAGAAGTTAAATCACATTTTTTAAAAATAAGGTGAATGCAGGCAATAATAACACTGGCCCTACCTCCTCCACACAGCCTTTACAATTGCAAAAATTGTACTTGACTCCAAGCTCAGTCACACAAACATTTTAATTATATTGAGATACAATTAATATACCATGTAATTTATCCATGTAGCATATACAGTTCTGTATTTTAGGACATTCACAGGGTTGTGCAACCATTGCCACAATCAAATTTTAGAGCATTTTATCCCTTTCACAAGAAATCCTACACTCATTAGTAGTTACTTCTTGTTCAACTGGCCCCTCCTCCCACAAGCCCTAGGAAACCACAGACCCACTGTCTGTCTGCACCAATTTTCCTGTTCTGGACAAATGGATACAGAGAATCACGCAACACCAACACGTGGTCTTTAGTGATCGGCTGCTTTCACCTGCCTTGTTTTTAGGTTCATACATGTTGAAACATGTATCGGTACTTCATTCCTTTTTATTGTGAAATACAGGCAGTCCTTGGGTTATGCCGGACTCGGTGTGATTCATTTCATGGTTACGTTGCCATCTCCCATATATTTATTTTTAAAAAGTGTTCCATCATTTCGACGTATGTACATGTGTGCTTTATGTTTTTTATTATTTATTTGCCACAAGTAAAGATCAGGGATTGTTATCTTTCTTTTAAATTTTTTTACCGCTTCATTTCATTACTGCTGTGTCTGTGCTCCATGTGAATGACCTAGATGCTCAGGTAGGTGGGTTCCGACTTACAGTGAAAATCGAGTTATGTCACCATAGGAACGGATCTCCGATGTAACCCGAGGACTGCCTGTAACATCCTACTGTGTAGATATACCACGTTTTATTTTCCCGTGCATCCATTGATGGGCATGTGGGTAGTTCCTATTATTTGACTACTATGAATAATGCTGCTATGAGCATTTATGTTAGCGTGTGTATGTGGACGTTGTGTTCTCATATCTCTTGTACATGCATGTAGACGTGGATTTGCTGGGTCGTATAGAAGCACTATGTTGAATGTTTGAAGAACTCTCAGACTGCTTTCTGAAGTAGCTGGTTCTCACTTTGCCACAGTCCCACCAACACGAGCTGTTGTTCCCTGTTGTTTGTTGACTGCAGCCTTCCCAATGGGTGTGGAGAGGTCTCCTATTGTGCTTTTGCTGGCATTTCTCTGATGAGTACTGATGTATTCTTATGTGTTCAGCATAAAGATCACTTCTCAGATGAAATGTCTGTTAAAACACTGACCCATTTTTTAATAGGGCTATTGTTTTAAATTTATTTCTTTATTATTTCATTTACTTCAGAGAGGGAGAGAGAGATAGAAACATCAACGATGAGAGAGAATCACTGATCGGCTGCTTCCTTCATGTCTCCCACCAGGAACTGAACCCACAACCCAGGCATGTGCTCTGACCAGGAATCAAACTATGACCTCCTGGATCATAGGTTAATGCTCAACCACTGAGTCACGCTGGCCAGGCAGGGCTGTTGTTTTATATAATCGGGGCAATGGACCCTTTCAGATACATAATTTGCAAGTATTTTCCCCATTCTGTGGGTTGTCTTTTCACTTTCTTGGTACTGTAGTTATAGCACAAAAGTTATAAAATTTGACAAAGTCTGATTTATCTCTTTGTTGTTTTTTTCTTTAATTGCTTATGTTTTTGGTCATATCTAAGTAACCATTGCTGAACTTAAGGTCATGAAAGTTACTTCTGTGTGTTTTTTAAAGGATCTTATAGTTTTAGCTTTTACATTTAGGCTTATCCGTTAAATTACTTTTTACCAGTGGCTCAGCAGTAGTAGTATCTACCTCATAGATTGTTGTGAGGACTTAATCAGGTGATATTTATACCTGGAACATAGTAAACACTTACTTAGTAAATGTTTATTGTTGTGATTACTTAACCTGAAAACATATCAGCTTTACTAAAACAGAGGCCTTCAAACCATCAAAACTATACCCTACACTGCAATTGTAAATATCAGCTACCTTGAAAGGCAAATTTTTTGAGGAAAGCAATCATAATAAAGTGAACTTTTCATAAGCGATTTTTTGTTTTGTTTGGTAAAACAGTGCATATACAAGGCAGTCCTTGGGTTACACTTACATCGTTTCTTGGTTACGTTGCCATCTCCCATCTGTATATATAAAAGCCAAAGCGATCATTACAACCAAATTACCGGAGTGACCGTTGACCAGTCACTATGATGTGCACTGACCACCAGGGTGCAGACTGTCAATGCAGGAGCTGCCCCTTGGTGGTCAGTTCACTCTGACAGTTAACCTACCGCAGCCGGCCAACCTTCCCCGGTCACTCTCTGCAGCTGGCCAACCTCTGGCAGGCCCCCCCTTCTATTGCTACCCCTGGCCTGGCCCCCATCGGCCCTGATCGCCTGTCAGGCCTAGGGATCCCACCCATGCACGAATTCATGCACCTAGCCTCTAGTTTATTTATTTAAAAAAAAGTTCCGTCATTTCAATGTATGTGCATATGTGTCTTATGTTTTTTATTATTTACCACAAGTAAAGTCAGGGATTGTTATCTTTCTTTTAAATATTTTTACCATTTCACTTCATTACTGCTGTGCCTGTGCTCCATGTGAGTGACGTGGGTTCGACTTGTGGCAAAAATCGCATTACAGCCGAGACCGGTTTGGCTCAGTGGATAGAGCGTTGGCCTGTGCACTGAAAGGTCCCGGGTTCGATTCTGGTCAAGGACATGTATCTTGGTTGCGGGCACATCCCAGTGGGGGGTGTGCAGGATGCAGGTGACCGGTGATTCTCTCTCATCGATGTTTCTAATTCTCTATTCCTCTCTCTTCCTCTCTGTAAAAAAATCAATAAAATATATTTTAAAAAATCGCATTACATTGCTCCATAAGAACGGATCTCTGATGTAACCCGAGGACCTACTGTAGTTCCTTTTCAAATTGTTGATATTCTTCCCCTTCCAAGAGGTTGAGAGAGAGACTCACCTACTTCCTGTATCTGTTTGCTGTAACACATTTCTACAAAGTGACTTAAAACATGCAAATGCATCATGCTGCAGCTCTATAGGCTAGAAGTCCTGACAGGCGTCTTTCTGCCGAAGCCCAGTTGCTGCAGGCTGCGTCCTCTCCAAGGCCCGATGGGAGAATCTGCTTCTGGACTTTTCCACTATAGAGGCCTTCTTCTGTCTTCAGAGCCAGCAGGCTGGATCTTTCTCCCGCCGCCACCCCGTCGGCTGATTCTCCCTTCTACGTCCCAGGCCTGTGGTTAGGGCAGGCGCCTAGGTAACCAGTGTCCTCTCACTGTGCATTCGAGGTCACTGTAGTTGGCAGCTGTACCTCTCCTTTGCCAGGTGGCACATTCAGGGTCTGGGGCGTTGGGCATGGCCATCTTTGGGGGCCTTATGCTGTCTGCCATGCTGCTTAGTTATAATTTCAGCCATCTGTGATTATAGTTTTGATGACCAGGGCCTTCGTAGACTAGACATGTGATGATGAACTGACATGAAATGCATCCATCCCAAACTCTAGGAGACAGTAAAATCTACAAATCCGCCCTGAGAAGGCTCTTTTCAAGGTGTCTCTGTTTTTCCAGAACTGTCTTCGGTGAGGGTTTCCATTCAGCTAGCTCGCCCCCCACCCCGGGACTGACCTGATTTGCAGCTCAGAAGGGGCGGGGTGACAGGATTAATCATCATTGAGGGATATCGCCCCTGTCAGCTGAAGCTGTTATGATCCTGTAACAGCTTCCTAGTCATGAGATGAAACTGAATTTTCTATAAGATGAGTTTAATGTCAAGTCAATTTCATTATATCCTTGGTGTTTGAAAAGCTACACTTGCTACACTATTTGGATAAGAATCATTTTAATGAACCTGTTTCTGTGAAAAAAACCTTTTAGTTAAGAATACTTGATACAGTCCCTGCTCAGGCAGAGAAGGCAGCGGTGAAGCTGGAAGCCAAGGGCCTGGAACTGAAAGTGCTCAGGGGGTGCAGTGCTCAGGAGTGCAGTGCTCAGGGGGTGCAATGTTCGGGGGGGGGGGGTGCAGTGTTCAGGGGTGCAGTGTTCAGGGGGTGCAGTGTGCAGGGGGTGTAGTGCTCAGGGGGTGCAGTGCTCAGGGGTGCAGTGCTCGGGTGCATTGTTCAGGGGTGCAGTGTTCAGGGGGTGCAGTGCTCAGGAGTGCAGTGCTCAGGGGGTGCAGTGCTCAGGGGTGCAGTGTTCAGGGGTTGCAGTGCTCGGGGGGTGCAGTGTTCAGGGGTTGCAGTGCTTGGGAGGTGCAGTGTTCAGGGGTGCAGTGCTCAGGGGGTGCAGCACTCATGGGGTGCAGTGCTCAGGGGGTGCAGTGTTCAGGGGTGCAGTGCTCAGGGGTGCAGAGCTCAGGGGTGCAGTGCTCAGGGGGTGCAGTGTTCAGGGGTGCAGTGTTCAGGGAGTGCAGTGCTCAGTGGGTACAGTTCTCAGTGGGTATTGTCTTCATTGGGTGCAGTTCTCAGTGGTTGTAGTGCTTAGAGAGTGCTGTGTTTAATGGGTGTTGCACATAGTGGGTGCTGTGTTCAGTGGGTGTTGTACTCACTGGGTGCTGTTCAGTGGGTGCTGTGTTTAATGGGTGCTGTGCTCACTGGGTTTGCGCTCACTGGGTGCTGTGCTCAGTGGGTGCTGTGCTCGGTGGGTATTGTACTCACTGGGTATTGCACTCAGTGGGTGCAGTTCTCAGTGGGTGCTGTGCTCAGTGGGCATTGTACTCACTGGGTATTGCACTCAGTGGGTGCAGTTCTCAGTGGGTGCTGTCTTCACTGGGTGCAGTTCTCAGTGGGTGCTGTGTTTACTGGGTGTTGCACTCACTGGGTGCTGTGTTCGGTGGGTGCAGTTCTCAGTGGGTGCTGTGAAACAGCTTACAGTGCATCAACGTTGGTTCTTGAGGATGCTGTTTGAAGGCACTGTTCTGTTCTGTTTTCCTTCTAAACTTAAAAACAGGAAGTACTAAAATGTAAAAACTAAAATGTAAAAAGCATAAATCACCCACAGCCACAGCCCTTGCAAAGTATAATATAAGCAATCTTTCCACTCCGCCTGTGCCACACGGGCCCGCGTCTTTCCCCCTGTCTTCTGCACAGCATGGCTCACAGCTTGGCGCCCACCCTCCTTAACTTTCCTAAGTTTTACAAGCACCCCCCACTGCTCTCAACATATACAGTGTTTTCTTTCATCCAATTGATCAAAATAATGATTTCTTTTACCTGTTAGAATCTTAAATTTTTTAAAATTTTGTTTACTGATGAGAGAGGGGGGGTCGGGGGAGAGACTTGTTGTTTCACTTATTGATTAATTCATTGGTTGATTCTCGTTTGTGCCCTGACCAAGATCGAGCCCACAGTCTTGGCATATCAGGGTGATGCTCCAACCAACGGAGCTCTTTGGCCAGGGCCAGTGTTAGGATCTTTTTTTAAAACGGATTCTTCCCTCAACGTGCACATCTGAGTTCCGCTGTGAGCGCTGACGCTCTCCGTGAGAAAATGCGAGTGAGCCTCCGGGATGCCTCCCTTAGCTCGGCCTGGCTGTTGGCCTGTCGGTGCCTTGGTGTTGTGGTTGTAGAACGTTTGCTTTACGTTGTCTTGGGTGCTTTCTCACTTCTTTATGGCAGGTTGGGAATTTTAGAATTAAGTGTTGACTTAAATTAACCTGTATGTGTGTGACAGGGGGAATGATTTTGCTTGCGTATTTGGTTGCGATCACATGGAATAAACCTCCTTTCCTCCGCCGGCCTGTCATTACACATTAACATGATGGCACAGGCTCCAGTGGTAAGCCGCCCTTCTTCAAGTGTGTGGGCTGTTACAGCTGCCGTTCCCCCTCTTAAATGCTATGATTTGCATGGAAATTCATGCTCCCCTCATGTGTGATAGGTAACAGAGCCAGCTGGTGAGAAAAAGGTTAGGGTTACTTGTTACTGCTCCGCTTAACAACACACTCGTGTCACTTTCGACAGATAGATGGCTTTTGGAGACCTTCGGAATCAAAAGCTTTTCCTCTGTGGTGTGAGTCAGATTCATTTGTCTGGGACTTTCAGAGACCCATGTTTCCCCCTAGGAACTGGGTATCCCAGTAGATCCATAAATCTTACGCTGAAATTTTCTGGGAAGGGACAGAAGCTATCAAATTAGGGGATACATCTATCAAGTGACTGCAATTCCTGCTCGGGGCAGATTCAACTTTACTTTCCAAAGTTCATTTTAAATCACCTGCCATTTGTTTCTGCCGGAGAACACGGGCAAGGAAGACACAGTCCTGGAAAGTGTTGAATGCAAATGCATGGCATCAGAAAGAGCCCCCTGACTGCCCTCAGGTGGGGCTGAGCCCTTTCAGGAGCCAGTTGGGGACCACCTGTGTCAACTTGGCCCTGCTGTTGGTCCTTTTGCCCACTTCAATATGGAGAAGAGAGGGCTGCGGACGTGAATGCTGGCCATGCCAGGCGGTGATGGACGTGGTCACATTTGTGTTGACACATCAACTTCGTGGCGGGGAACATGAGCAGCCTGACTGGTCATTCCTGTGGGTTCTAGAGCCTGGCCAAGCACTGTACAGATTATTGCAAAGTCAAAGGTTTTCGTTTCATTGGTGAATGCAGGGTTTTGGGACATCCACACTATTGATATTCAGACATAGCTGTCTGGGGCTGTGCCGTGCATTGTGGGGATTTGGCTGCATCCAGGCTCCACCCCTGGATGCCAGGAGCTCCTCCCTAGTGTGGCCACATCACTGTCTCTGGACACTGACCGCCCTGGGGGCATAGTCAACCCTGGTAGAAAAGCTGGCGAATGCCCTGGAATCTTTGTAAACCTCTTAGATCAACTTGAGCGGAGACGAGAGTCTGCATTTTCAAAAGTTTCTGAAAGTGAAGATGAACTTTGACTTGTGTGTTCATCTTCATGTTTTTCTGCTTAGCAAATTTTAAAGTTATGGGCAATACAGTCTGTAGATCTGAGCCAGAATTCCGGCTCTGGGACTTGTGTGATCTCGACCGATGGCTGCCTTTAATCAGTACTACCTTTCTTTTCATCCTCTCCTGCATTTCCCAAAAGTTTTTTACTTTTAAATTACTGGTGTTGTTGTTGTTGTTGTTGTTGTTGTCATTCTTAGTGCAGTTAGCCTCATGTGCTGTTGTGGGGCTTCGCAGCAGATGATCTTTGAAATTGCCCGATACGATGTAGGTGCTTAATGAGCAGTGGATGCAGGAAGAAGTGATGCACAGCATTAGTTATTATGCAGCACCTATTTCATCATGAGTTAACAGATCCTCAAATAACACTATAGCAGTGTTAGCTAAAGTATATTGGTTACTAACTGTGTGCCAGGCATCTTGCTAAATCCTTATTTTTTAAATTGATTTTTTACAAAGAGAAAAAGGGAAGGAGAGACAGACATTGATGTGTGAGAGAAATACAGATAGGCTGCCTCCTGTACTCCCCCCACTGGGGATTGAGCCTGCATGTGCCTTGTGGAATCGCACCTTTTGGTGCAGGAACCGTGCCCCACCGACCGAGCCACACGGGCCAGGGCCTTGCTCCATTCTTCACACCCATCAGTAATTTAATCCTCACAGAAGCCCCGTGAGAAAGGGAACTGTTGTCACCACCTCTGTGTGGTAGTGGCTGAGCGTCCCGGAGATTCTACACCCCAATCAAACAGGCAGGATCGAAGCCAGTGAGTGCATTTGTTCCCCGTCTTGTAGGAGACTGAACATATTTTTGAAGTCCATTTGGTATTTATGCCAAGTATGGCCCTGTATTTTTATAAAATAGTGATAATGAACATGCTGTTTCTTTGCTTTTATTACTTTTTTTTTTTTTTCCTGACTTGCAGCATTTATTCTGTCCCAGTTGATCTGGGCAGTATGTTACAAGCAGAAAGGAATCTCACCCCAGTAATGCCGAGGCAGGTGCTGTCACTACCTGCATTTTACGGGTGAGGAAACTGAAGCTCAAGGGGAAGGAATTTCCCTGGAGGCACACAGCTGAGCATAGTGTGTGTGTGTGCTTCTGAGAAGTGGAATATTTGCTTTTATAAATGAAGCTATTTTAGAACTAGGGAAAGTTTTTAGTTTTTGACGTTTGCTTTTGTTCAAATGTTAAATTTATATATATATTTCTTTTTTGAAAATATTTTTTATTAATTTCAGAGAGGAAGAGAAAGGTAGAGAGAGATAGAAACATCAGTGATTGCAGCCTCTTGCATGCCCCCTACTGGGGATCGAGCCTGCAACCCAGGCATGTGCCCCTTAACATACCCTTCAGTCCTCAGGCCGACGCTCTGTCCACTGAGTCAAACCAGCCAGGGCTGTTCTACTTATTTATACATTCGCTAGAGGCCCAGTGCATGAAATGTGTGCACTGGTGGAGGGGTCCCTCAGCCCAGCCTGCACCTTCTTGCAGTCCGGGAGCCCTCAGGGGATTTCCACCTGCTGGCTTAGGCCCCATGCTAGACATCCCTCTTGCAGTCCAGAGCCCTCACTGCTTACTGCTCTGCTCGCTGCTCCTTAGCACTGTTGTGGCATGAGAGGCTTCCGCCACCGCCACTGCGCTCACTGCCATGAGCCCAGCTTCTGGCTGAAGCACACTTGCCACCAGGGGGCAGCTCCTGTGTTGAGTGTCTGCCCCCTGGTGGTCCATGCACATTATAGCAACCCATCCTTCCACAGTTTGGTTGATTTGCATATTAGCCTTTTATTATATAGGATGGGTTGCTTCTTGTATGTGCCTCCACCAGAGATTGAACCTGCACCTTGGCGTATCTGATTAAGGCTCTAGCCAACGGAGCTACTGGCCCAGGGCTTTGTTTAAACCATCTCGATCCAGTTACACTCATTCACTCTCGGTCCACCTGCCCTGCCTCTGGCGGAGCATCTGCCCTGTGCAGGCACTCTGCTGGCTCCGGGTGCCCTTCAGGGATTAGGAGCAAGGAGGAGGCAAAGGCCTTGTTGGGCCAGTGGTTCAGCACCAGGAAAGCCAGGCTATGAATGAGGCAGCCAGGACAGGGCATAAACAAATGGCTGGAATGCAGAAAAGCTCTGGTGGAAGCGATCGAGTGACTCTTTGTTCACGAATCACACAAATGTCTTTCAGCTGCTCTAGGCTGGAGGCTGCGAGGATCCATGTTTTACATTAAATTCGTGGTTATTATTTTTGGGGGTGGGGGTGGGGGGACACACACACCATTTTTTGTTTCTGTCATGAGTTTTTTCATCACGGCGCCTGAAGGCTGGCATTAATTACTGGAGCAGCGTGTCTGCCCAGAGATTCCCTGTAGTTGCCAAGAAAACCAAATATCCGAGCAGAGTCAGAAAATCGCCCCAGATGTGTTCTATTACGATGTAGAAATCAGCCTTTACAAAAATGATGTCCAAATTTATAATGTAATGTTTGACAAGATCTTTTTCCTGTGTGTGTGTGTGTGTGTGTGTGTGTGATTGTGCTCACCCCCTTAAATAGGGTTACCATTTTAAACATTGTGTTTTCTGGAACTCAAGAGACCTTGAAGAATTTTTGGAAATATATCTTCCATTCTTCCACTTCATCACTTTTTTGACATGAATGTTTCTGAGGCTCTTTAACAATAATAGTGAGTGGGATTTAATGAATGGGAGGCAGACACTCAGAAGGCCTAGAGCCCCCGTCGTCTGAGGGTGGGTTTCCTGCAGCAAGTGGTCCAGAATGCTGCCTGGGCGCCTTTGGACCTTTGAGGCAATGCAGGTTCGTATTTCTAGGGACTAGTGGAAATTGCAGATGTACAGTAAGAGCATCAGAAAGCTGTACTGTATTCGTTCAGTTTATTCTGTTAGATTTGGGACACAATGTAAGTTGGGGGTTTATGCTTTATTTCTTTTTTAAAACATTTTTTTTTTATTTCAGAAGTAATTGTGTTTCTCAAAGAACAATTAGAAAATGCCCCCAAAAGACCTGTTGACTTGCCAATCACGATAATCACAATGAGCACTTGGGTGCATGTGACCGCAGATTTTTCCTGTGCATATCCATTCATTTATAGACTGTGCGTTCTTCATTATAAGACACTGTCTATTGTGATGTTTATCATTGCTCACCAGAGTAGCCATCGGTAGTGTGGAAGGGTGGAGGAAAAGGCGAAGGAAACTTTATTAAATCACAGATTTCATAAAATCTAGAATGAAAAAATGCGCTTCGGATCAATAAGTCTGTATTTATGTTATATGAATGTGACTCTTTTGGATGATGATAGGAATAGTAATGATAGAAAATTTATGGCTAATGTTGAGTTCTTGCTATATGCCAGGCACTATGAACTTTATATACGTTGTCTCATTAAATTTTCACTGCTGTCCGATGCTGATGATATTCTTAGTAATTGACTTATAGATAATCAATAGCAGAGGCGGAAATCAAACTCAGGCGTATCTGCTTCCAAAGGCTGGCTTCTTCCTCGTGTCTCCCTGCTGCCTAAGCCGGTGCTGGGCCCCAGGACCCGGCCAGGTAAGAACACGGGCTCCGCCGGCACCAGTCGGCTCTTCAGTGAATGCCTGGGCTGTTTCTTACTTCACCTCGCTGTGCTCTCTGCGCTGGATGTGCTTGTTCCTCCGGATGGGGAATGCTTTGAGCACGCTATTTCTCTTAGTGCAGCAGGCTATGTCAAGGCGAAGGATGGGTGCATAGCGTGTCCACAGACCACGGAAACAAGAGCTGGCTGGACTCGGGGTTTTTGGGGGACACAGGGCTCTGCGGAAAGTGTGTGAGCACTCAGTAGGAGTCCATTTCCACCAAAAGCGGGATTTCAGAATAAGAAGGAACTCTTTGCTGTGAGACTTTAAATGTCAGACCGAGTTGGACCTCAGAAAACAATGATCCCAGAAGAGATGCAGGAAAAAAAAAGAGAGGCTCATTTCAAACACATTTTCAATAAATTTGTGGGTGACAATAAATCACAGGCAAATCATACAGGCAACATCGGTATTGTGATACGTATAGTCCACCTTTGAAAGCAACACCAAAGGCGATAGCCACCGTTCCACCCTGCTTAGGGCTTCTGTGTTTGTCAAGAACGGAATTTTGGCTCAGCCAGAAGTATATGTTGTAAGTAGACATTTTTAACAATGGAAAGTTAATTCCAATGTTAGCCCAAGCCTGTATCATATACCACTTTTTTACTTTTTGCTCTGGGCTCTGGAAACAGATGTCCGAGTGCCACTTGGTCACTGGGCAGCTGCATTCTGGGGTCCTGTATGTCGATTCTGTACCAGAATCCTTTGGCGTTTTCTTTCTCCCTGCGAGTTCTTCTTCCCCTTTGTTCTTTGGAAGAAATTATTTTAATTTGTAACTCATTCAGCAACCGCAAGTAATTTGTATTAAAATGAAAGTACGATGGGACATAAAAATTCTAATCTGGGTATCTAATTACAAAAATGTCATTAAAATTAATGACTTAAGCATAATTAAGGCGATCCAGCCTAGCCAAGGCAATCCGAAACCTGAGAAGGACAAATTAGATTGCAATTATATTTCCTTCGGAACCCCTCTTCCTCTCCAGAAGGCAGTCCCGTGCGCTTTTAGATCCTAGAGCAAACTCAAGGTGACGCAAGGTAGCGTGCCAAGGCCTGTCTGTGAGCACCCCCAGCCCTGGCACTTTCCAAGCCAGGAGCCCTCTGCAGACCGTCCAGGGAGGTGGCCGGCCTGGGGCCCGTGTCTGCCGGGAGTCCCTCCCCCCCATCCAGGCCATTCGTCTGCGGAGGTGTTGGCTATTGTTTTAATATCTGATGCCTCGCTCACAGTGATTCAGGATTGGTGAGAACGTGGGGGTTTATATGTAGTTTTAACTTTACATGCCACGGGGATAAAACTAATGCTAGCTGGCATTAATGGAGAATCGCTCCAGGCCAGGACTTCCCTGAACACTTCCTACGCAGGGTTTCATCTATTCCTTACAGCGGCACTGCCAGCCCGGCGGCTTCCCCATCGCACACACCAGGGACTGGGCCGTGCTGGTCCGGGGAGTCTGGGTCCGGCACTGCTGCACCCGGTCCCAGGGGGTCCCATGGAGAGAGGGCAGGGAGGCGGGGAGAGTTTGGCACAAACTCCTGGTGAGCACAGCGAGCCCTCGGCCCTGTGATGTATTTTCTCCTCTCTCCCTCATGCCCCCGCACCCCAGTAACAAGGTGTGTGGGAGCTGTAACAGTGACAGGGCCCAGCCTGCATGCATGGGCCCCAAGCGCCCCACCAATCTTCGGCTTGAGACTTGAGGGTGCATTTGGCCGGGAACATCTTTGCCCAAGGACCCTGTTGGAGACAGGTGTGACAGCAGAGTCCATCTCTGGGCGATGTTGGAGTGACATTAGAGAAGGGAGGCAGCTTGGGGAAGCTGTCCCAAGGCCCTCCACCCTCTAGAGCAGCCGTGGGCAAACTACGGCCCGCGGGCCGGATCCGGCCCGTTCGGCAGTTCTATCCGGCCCGCAGCGCCGAAGGAGCGGAGGGTTCTCTTGCTCTCCCCTCCGCTCCTTCACCAGCAGCCCAAGATGAGAGTGTTTTTGTTCCAGCCCTCGGGTCCAGTTTAAGAACCCATTGTGGCCCTCGAGTCAAAACGTTTGCCCACCCCTGCGCTAGAGTCTAGAACCTGAGCTGGAAGGCCCCTTCGCTCTCATTCTGCTGTAGCGTCCTCAGAGACCGGAGAGGGGTACGGAGCCCGCTGCACCAAGGTCCCGTCGGAGGGATGATGAGGTTCTAGCTGGCGGGATGAGGTGAACCCTGCAGGAGGATTTGCTGCTTGGTTTCAGTAGAGGTGTGTGTGTGTGTGTGTGTGTGTGTGTGTGTGTGTGTGTGTGTGTGTGTGCTTTCTTGCTTGCTTTAGTAAAGCAAAAAAAAAGTTACAACTAAAAAACCTGATGGTGACAGGTGACCTTTCTTTTGCGGGTTCTTGCGTTTCATCCGGTGGGGCCGGTGTTCTGTGGTTTCTCCGCGGTGGGAAGGGTGTCCGGCCGGAGGGGCGTCGCCTCATTCCGTCCCCGGCTGCTTTCCGGCCGCGCTCCCCTCGGAGGGAGGCGGGGTGGCTGCGGGCCTCCTGAAAGGTGTACAAATATTACTCAATTCAGGGTGATGGGGATTTTGAAAACATTTTGAGGAAAGTATTAAAAAAAACAAACAAATGTGCGGATGACTCACACTTCAAAATCTGAAGAGACAGTCCTGTGGGGGTTTCTCTCCAGGCCGGGTCCCGTGGGAAGTGTTTGACCTGCATCATGCCATCCGAATGCCAACAGTCCTGCGAAGGAGGTGCTGTTGGGGTCTCAGATTTGCCCTGGAAGCTGGGGCAGAAAGCTGTGTAGCTCTTTACTGGCCAGAGCCACTGAGTGGTAGAGCAGGATCCGAATCCAGCTGTTACTTCTAGGACCTTGAGCTTTAATTTTGCTGCCACACATCCCACGTGAGGAGGAGCCATTTCCAGTCCCTCAGTAAAGGGACGCGCTCCCAGTTTCCCGGAGCAGAGGACACAGCTTTGCCCCGACCGTGTCTTTTGTAGCAGAAAAGGATAGAAGGCCAATGCCAAGGACTTCTGTTTGTGTGACCCTGTGCCCATCTCACCGGAAAGCAGCCCCCCAAGTGCCCCTTATCTTGCCCGGGACTGCTCCCTTTGGATTTCGCAGTAGGTGTTTCTCCTGGTGTCTTTCCTCTCCAACATTTGCGTGTTCTGCTGGAATCCCACACACGGCCTGAGGCTCACCGAGAGCAGCAGCAACCACCGCACGTTCCCGAGAGCGCACTGTGTGCGAGCACAGAGCTAGGAGCCTGAGTCCCGCTGCTCGGGCCAGGACCCGGGCCTGCAGTTACATGCGGGCGTCGAGGAGCTCACTCCCACATCACAAACCATCCTGGCACATCGTTGTGGCAGGGAAAGCACCGGGGAAGAGCCGGTCCCCGCTCTCCTGTGTGCACACCGCTCACCGGGGCAAGCAGGCGAGTTGCTTCCCTGCCCACGGGCGCGCCCTCTCTCCACGCTGGGCTCACTCTCCCTGCGGGCTGTGCTGACGGATGTGCACTGACCGACAGGGATGCTTGCAAGCATTTGATGGTTTAAAGTGTGAACTCTGCTAACAGTCACAAGCGTGTGTGTTCATTGTCGTACGTTGGAGTGTGGGAAATACGTAAATATTTGCCCATTTCTCGGGCTTCTGGAAGGGATGTGTTGAAGTCCGTTGAGTTTGGAGTGAGAAAGTTTACTCTTGAGAGACACCAAGCTCAATGAGTGAAGGCAGCACAGTGCCTTTGCTTTCTCCCGGGCAGTGCCTCACCCTCCACACCACAGGCAGCGTGGGTCGCGCACTTCCTGCCGTGGAGGTCTGTGATTGTAGGGTTAGCATATCCTCGGCCCGTGTCCGCTAGATGCCAGCAGCATCCCCTTGTGTGACAACCAGAAATGTCTCCAGACACTGCCAGGCGTCCCCTGGGGATGAGAGTAACCCCGGTTGGAGCCATTGGTCTGGGAGCCTGTGTTGGCAGGGAATTAACTGAAGAGTAAATCTAACGGTGGACTGGGCACATGTGCCGATGGGCCACGTGGGCAGTTTGTGGACAGAAGGGGTCTTCCTCTCAGGTACCTGCCTTTGTGGGAATGGGCACCACGTGACTGAAGGAGAAAAGCGGTGAGCCAGGCTGGCTGTCTGGGTGGGAGGTGCTGACTGTAATAAAATCAGGAGCAGGAAGCATCTTTGAAAAGGATGAGTAATCTTCCTTTCTCTCCCTTCCCTTCGTTTTGTTTATGTCTCATTCTGCCCCCTCCCTTCCGTGCTCCGTCTAATTTTCTTTTCCTAAAATAACTTAATTTTTCCATTGTGGCTGGCGCACAACATTCGTTTCAGGTGTACAGCCCAGTGATTAGACATTTATGTAACTTATGAAGTGGTCCCCCTGATAAATCGGTACCCACCTGGCACCATCCAGTTATTGCAATATTATTGGCTGTATTCCCTACGCTGTAGTTTTCACCTCCATGAGGATTTTGTAACAACCAATCTATGCTTTTTAATCTTTTCACCGTGTCACCCAGTTGCCCCATTGGCAACCATAGGTGTGTTCTCTGTGTCCGTGGGTCTGATTCCGTTTTGTTTGTTGTTGTTGTTGCTGCCTTATTTTGTTCTTTTTTGTTGGCTTCCCACATCAGGGAAATCGTCTGGTATTTGTCTTTCTCGGTCTGATTTATTTTACTCAAAGTAATCCTCCAGGGTCACCCATGTTCTTGCAAATGGTAAGATTTCATTCTTTCTTTATGGCCGAGTAATATTCCGTTGTGTACATATGTACCACATCTTCTTCATCCATTCATTCATCTGTTGATGGGCACTCAGGTGGCTTCCTTATCCCGGCTATTGTAAATGATGCTGCAGTGAACATATGGATGCATATGTCTTTTTTATTTAGTGTCTTGAGTTTCTTTGGATAAATTACTCCAAAGTGGGATTACTGGGTCCTTCTTTGTCTCTTAGTATAGCCTTTGTTTTAAAGTATATTTTGCTGGTATAAGAATTGCAACCCTAGTTGTTTTTCCATTTTTATGAAAAATCTTTTTTCCACCTTGTTTTCTTAACATGGGAAGGTGATTGGTTCAACAGTTCCATGCGAGGTGGTTCTTTCTGTGCCTCTGGGAGATCCGTCTCCTTGGGAATCAATACACTCCTGAAGCAGCAAGTGTCCTTGTGTGGGCTAGCACCCACTTAGTTAGACGTTAGGATTTCAGGGGCCATCCAGCTCTGTGCAAGGTGCTGAGATATTGACAAAACGGGCCTCTCCACTCAGCTTTTCCCGGGAGAAGCTTCTGGCAAGAGAAGAAGTGCTCTGAAGTGTCTCCCTGGAACAGAAGGTTTACCTCTGTCTTTCAAAGGAATTAGCTGGTTCTTTTAGTGAAGATCCAAGAGTTTCTTGTTTCCATATTAAAGATGAAAAATTCAACGTATGATCCAGAGAAAGTAGAAACGAGTGGGTGTTTTTTTTTTCTTGTTCCCACCTCGTTTTCGTTCCATAAATAATTTATTCGAGAATTGCTTTTTATGGATCATATGGCAGAGACACCAGCAGAGAAACCCAAAGCACAAGTAGTGAGCTGCCCCTGCCTCTTCTGAGAAGATGGGTTAAGTCCGCAGGAGGGTCTGGTTTTATTGATGGGAACTTAATTTATGCTGCATTAAAAAACCAGCTGCTCATGCTGTCCAGTGCACTCGCTTTGTTTCATGTTTCCAACACCCTCTTCTCTGGAAATGCCCTCTCTCTCACCCCCAGCACAGCCCTCCGGAATGCTTAGGAATTAGTGCCTGTCATGAGCTCACACTCAGTGAAGATGAAAAGTTAACACAGACAATCAAATGTGTTTTTGTTTCCAAATTACTGTTTAAAAAAATAGCAAATGGAAAGCTGCAAAATTCGAGAAGGGCTTTTAAATCATTTTATAAACTTTGCATTCAAATAGGATACCCAAAGCTCCGATACATTAGTTTAAGTATGTATGTTTTAAGTGCCTAAAATAAAATTAGTTAATTATAGCTTTAAAGTTATTTTCTTGAGCGGAAATGCTTTCAAAGGTGGCCTTCCACGTGACAGCAGATATAAGGTCTGCCTCACCACGGGAATTCCCCTTTGCATCCAGGGTAGGTCATGGAGCGAAGTATCCCGCGTGTATGACTGTGTGTTTGTGAATGTGGGTATTATTTTTTTTAGCTAAGACTGACATGTAGATACTGTGTATAGTTTTTATTTTAGCTATGTTCTCCGAGTACTCTGTATTGCTGATGATATCTACCAATGGCCTCAGAGTGTGTCACTTGCGAACATGACCAGAATGATGTCATAAATGCCGTTCACAGGAAGAGATTATGCCACCATATGCACTTTGGAGGGTGAACAGCGGGCAAAGGCCATGCCCCCGGATGCACAGAGATGCTGTGGAAGGCCTGGCAGCAGGTGCGGAGGCTGGGTGGGCACCTCGTGTTCACAGACTGTGCTCATGCCGCCCAGTCCTAGAGCAGTGTTGCCTTTAAGAAGGCAGTCCCAATAGGAATTGTGACCCTTGCTGGTGTTGTTATGAGATACGGAAGGTGGTCCGGAGTGACTGACTCCATGACGATGTGTACTGAGATCTCTGGCCTCAGTTCTCTCGCTCCCAGCACTGAGGACTGCTGTGTCCACATCCCAGCGCCACCACCTCTGGTCCCTGCCTGAGCTGTGCTGCAATGTGCACAGTCTCTGCCTCGTGTGTGTGCCCAGGGGGTCAGCCTCCTCACCTGCTTCTCCCCCCAGGCTCCACCGTGAAAAACTCTCACGTTTGTCCCATTCCTTCCAGCAGGTGGGGGCTGGGGAAGCCCAGCGGAGAAAGAGGCGGAAGTCTCTACCCCTCCCCATATAAATGCTCTTCCTGCATGAATATTATGCGGTTGTTCCCGGACTTAGAATGTCTTTCATTGTGAAAGTTGAAAGTATTTGAAAGGTTTAAGAGGAGAGCTTATTCACAAGTGGAGAAGTGATAATGATAAAATTACATGAATTTTAAATGTATGAGATTAGAAATGATAGATTTTGAATTATCCACGTTCAGCTTATTCATTATTACAGCATAATAATGCACACAGTTGCCTTTGGGATAACAATTTTCTCAAATTGGTCCTATCTGAAATAAGTTGGCACAGGGTTAATGAGATTTTATTTTAGTAATTATGATAACTTTGAAGAATAGCTATTGCCTTAATTTTTAGAAGACTTACTTGATAGTGGTGAGTTAATTTTATTACTCACACGAACAGATACTAAAGCATCATGACAACCTCTCTGTAGGCCATCCATATACATAGTTGTATCTTTGGGTCTCATTTACATTTTCATAAAAGACACGGATTTTCTTATGCCTCTATGTAAATTCCCACCACATAATAGTGAGTCCCATCACACACTGGAATAAATTAATTCTAATACCACCTATGCTCTTTCCCTTTTACCTCTATGACTTTACACAAAGTGATGATTTTTTTTCCCACATACACTCCCATCTGTGTCTGCAAATATGCCAGTATCAGAAACCATAAATAAAGGGGGAGGTATGGGCTGGACCTGGTCAAAAATGACCATGAACCCCACCAAATTACTTAAGCTTCGTAGCTCTTTCTTTTAATTGTCTAAGGAGATAACTGCCTCCTCAGGTGAATTATTGTATGCGTTAGTTGAGATTAATGCATACAGTATGTAAATTGGTGCAACCACTGTGGAAAGCAGTACGAAGGTTCTTCAATGAATTTCAAAAAGAGCTATCTATCATATGACCCAGCAATCCCACTTCTGGGTCTATACCTCAAGGAAGAGAGGAGCAGAACCTTCTGGGGCGAATATTCGAATAACTGTCCCCAAGAGGTTTCCATGCTCCATGTTCATTGCAGCATTAGTCAAAATTGCTAAGACATGGGAGCAACCTTAGTGTTTATTACTGTATGAACTGATAAATATATATATATTATACTAAAGGCCCGATGCATGAAGATTTGTGCAAGAATGGGCCTTCCTTCCCCTGGCTGCTGGCACTGCCTTTGCTCCGGCTTGGAGCCACCTTTCTGCCTTCCCACACTGCTCAGAGGCCAGAGTGGCTCTGGGCAGTGTGGGAGTGGTATGGCATGCCTGCCCCTGGCGGCTCAGTGCCTGTGTATGCAAATTAACCCACCATATGTGTTGGGTTGATTTGCATATTCACTTCTGATTGGCTGCTGGCTATCACGAAGGTATGGTCAATTAGCATGCTACCCTTATTAGGTGGAGATTATATATACCGTATTTGCCGGCATATAAAACGATTTTTTGGCCCTGAAAAATATGCCTCCAAGTGGGGGTAGTCTTATACAGTGAGTATATAACAAACTCTGTATTTTGAGTGGAAATGTTAGGGGGTCGTCTTATACGCCCAGTCGTCTTATACGCTGGCAAATATGTATTTTTCAGGGCCAAAAAATCGTCTTATACGCCGGCAAATATGGTATATATACTGTTTCTTCATAAAAAGAACAGAATCCTGCTATTTGTGACAGCATGGATGGGTTTTGAGGGCATTATGCTAAGTGAAATAAACATAGAAATACAAATACTGTATGGTCTCACTTATATGTGGAATTTAAAAATACTGAATCCATAGAAACAGAATGCAACTTGGTGGCTCCCAGAAGCTGGGGATGGAGGCTGGGGGAATGGGTTTACAAAAAGAGAGAGAATATGAATGCACTGTGTTTTGGTGCATAATAGGTGTTTAACTGGTCCCTGAGCCCCCTCTTTTTACACAGAAGATACCTTCTCTCAAACATGAAAAACAGCAGTCAATTCATATGTGCTCCAAATTGGCTTAGCCTGCAAAATACTGCCCACATTGGTTGACTAGGAATGTGTCATATGTTTATCTGTAACTTGGCATCCTTGGTTTCAAATAATAATGAGGATAAAGAATTTGAAAAGCAGCGGGGCTTCTCTCAAGTTTAACTTCTTTCAGATGCTTGGAACTAACCCTGCCTTGGGGTGCGGGGGGCTGGTGTACACAGGCTGTTTCCCTTAAAGCGTTGCCTTTTCCAGGGGCCCCGATAAAGCAGACTGACAACATCAAAGACCGCATCCTGGCATACAGCTAATACAGGGTCCGCTTCGGAAGCTTGTGAAGTAACTTTCTTGCTCTTGAAAAATAATGTGGAGGCCCTACCCGATGTGGCTCAGTGGATAGAGTGTTGGCCTGTGGACTGAAGGGTCCTGGGTTCCATTCCGGTCAAGGGTACATATGCGGGTTGAGGGATCCTCCCCAGTAGGGGGTGTGCAGGAAGCAGCCAATCAATGTTCCTCTCTCATCATTGATGTTTCTATCTTTCCATCTCCCTCTTTGAAATCAATAAAAATATCTTTTGTTTTAAATTATGAGGAGGATAAAAATCTGAGGACCAAAGCAAGTGAGTGAGCAGAAAATTGGGTGACTGTATCATGTGCCCTGAATATAGAGTTTTTTATTAACTGATTTGAGATGAAGAGACTTCGATCTGTTGCTCCATCTATGTATGCATTCATCGGTTGCTTCTCATATGTGCCTGGCGAGATCGAACTCACAACCGTGGCCTATAGGGATGACACTAACCAACTGAGCCGCCCGGCCAGGCTGCGTGCCCTATATTTTAATGTCTTAAATAGTTATTTTTAAAAATTTCTTCACAAATTAGCTTTTTATTTTATTTTTCTCCTGGAACTGTCACTTTAGTGGGGTTTGGCATTAATTTTTAAACTGCCATTATTTTTACATCAGATCCTGGCATATTTGCTGATTCATTCTTTGCTGTGGTGATCAAAATTGTCTCTCAACCATAAGTAGGAAATGTGTTTTGCTTTTATGCTTAAAAATAATTGGTTAAAAAAAAAGTTACTGAATTGTAGCAGTAGCCATAATGTGGTAGATTCCACATGAATGGTAAATGGGGCAGGGAGGGGCAGAACCTTCTGGGGGGAATATTTGAAGACTAACGAGAAAGATTTTGTCTGATTATAATGAAGGAGAGTCCCGGTGCATGAACTTTGTGCATGGGAAGGGTCCCTAGGCCTGGTCGGCAATCGGGCTCGATCTGTGGGGTGACAGGTGGGGCAATTAGGAAGGCTCGCCTGGGGCCTGCAGGCTGGGGGTATCTCCTGCATTGAGAGTCTGCCCCCTGGTGGTCAGTGCATGTCATAGCGACTGGTTGTTCCACCAGTCTTTCCGGTCAATTTGCATATTAGGCTTTTATTGTATAGGATGAGGAGGGCAAACCAACTTATTCCTTCTGTTAGACATTAAGCATCCATTCCATCCAAAAAGTGCCTGAACACATGTTGGGATTGGGGGTTCTGTGGGTTTGGCTCTTAATTACCCTGGAATTTCCGTGTTCCTTTTCCTCTTTTCTCCTGGATATCGCTCCCAGAGAGTCAGCTTTATGTGCTGGTGAAAAGAATCAAACTGCCTGTGTTTCATCCAGGCTCTGCCACTTCCTAGCTGTATAACTTGGCACAAATTACTTTTCTAATTAGTTATTTCACAAATAAAATGGGGATAATGATTATGCCTATGTTAAAAGATGAACTGGGGCACATTAACAATTTTAAGAGTTTATTTGAGCAAAAATCAATTCAATTTGGGCAGAGCCGACCTGGAAGTCCTGGGAGTGCGCCCCCCACTGGAGAGGGGAGGGACTTGTATAGAGAAGAGGTTGAAACCAAGCCAGGAAACCGTTTGATTGGCTGTAACTTCAGCAGTTGCATTATTGAGGAAAGTCTTGTGAACTGTTAGCATTGCTGTTGTTTGGTTTTGCTTTCTTAATCTAGGCCAGAGGTGGGCAAACTTTTTGACTCGAGGGCCACAATGGGTTCTTAAAACTGGACCGGAGGGCTGGAACAAAAGCAACCTGACCATGCTGGCACTCTCATCTAGTTTGCTCATGCTAGTTTGCCCATGGCTGATCTAGCATTCCATGCTTAGGTTTTGAGTAGCTTATGTAGGCTAAGACTTTAAAGCCATCTGTCTATAAGACATCCATGTTTAATTAACTTAACACCTACTTCTGTGAGGTTTCAGTGGGATATACACATGAGGGCTTCACCTTGGTATTTTTCTTTTGTTTTCCATTGGGTGATAATGGGGGTATGTTTGGACCATACCACAGGTTTCAAGGACCCTGGGCAGTTTAGAGAGGGAGGGAGGGAAGGAAGGAGAGAGGGAAAAGAGAGGGAGGGAGGGAGGGAGGGAGGGAGGGAGGGAGGGAGAGAGAGAGAGATTGCAAATGCTTCTCTATAGTTCTCAGACACTGCATTTCAATTCAGGATATATGGTCTTTTCCTGATTTTCTTGCCTATTCCTGTCATCTTTGTGGCTGTCTTATGACATGAGCTCATGCTCGCTCTCTCTATTTTTCTTTTGCAGACTGTTAAAAAGAAAACATTCAGACACTTGTTAAAATGGCACAAAAGACTTCAGTTTGATTACAGTGAGGGTTTACAATCGGGGAGAGAGATTGGGTTCAGGTCTGAATACTGGGAGGACCAGAGGGGTCTGTAACCACTGAGCAGAGTGGGGGCGGTGGAGGGAAGATTGCTCAGGGAGACATCACGGAGCAGCTTCATGATGCGCGGACTTCCTTCCGCCTGAAGGCAGGTCACGGTGATCAGACTTCAAGGGTGGAGGGATGGCAGGATGTTTCTGCTAAAATCGGGCCGGGAGGGCAAAGACAAGATGGGGACCAAGGTCAAGACCAAGTGAAAAAGCAGGGATCAGTGAGAGTCTGTCGGTGCACAGGGACACAGCAGGGCTTGTCCTGAACCAAAAACAGACGGCTGCTGGCCCGTCCCCTCACAGCTCCGTTCCCTTGTGGCTGTAACTGCCAGGTGATTTCCAAATTCTGTGGAGAGCACCCACTTTGGGTTACTTACACTGTTTCATTGTGACTTTAAGCTACATTTCTGTGACGGGTTGCCATTTGTAAAGCACTTGACCGTGCCTTGTTTCACATACTCCTCCCAAGAAGCCCCAGTGAGCGTTTCCTGACTTAGAGGAGAAAACTGAGACTCCCGGAGGGTAGGTGCTGCCTACAGTCACCTCTAAGTCAGTAAAGGCATACCCTACAGATAAACGCTGTTTAAAAATTCCCCCGTAAGGAATTCTGTATTTGTAAAAGACTGAACAGAATAAAGAAGGGAATAAAAAATTGGTGAGCAATCAGGTCTTTTGACCCTAAATACTTTCCATCTTCTCCTGGACTGTGGAAGTGTTATGTGAACTCGAGGGTGGTGTTGTTGGGTGTTTCCATCGGGGCAGGAACAAATAAGGAATGTGCAGCTGCAAATGAGGCCGCAGAACGCGCATTCTCACACCACGCAGGCCACCCTGGGCTCAGTGATTCTCACAGACGATGTTCAGCGACCTTTGGGATCGGCCTTTGTCACCGTCTCTCTCTCCTAAGGCCGCTATTGAATGACCGACCACCCTCTCTAGTCCTCTGTCTGGTAGGAAGGATGGCAGGCATTTTTTTCGAAAAAGCTGCTTATCGGAGTGGTGTAGAGCAGCGCCCTGTCCTCCGAAGGTCAGCGCGACATAGTCTCTCAAATAGAGAAGGGACATCAGAGTAGACAAAGGAGACCTGTTAGTTCTTTGCAGGGTCCCTGACACATAATGAAACCCTGCTGCCTGGTTCCCATGCTGCAGACATTGGGGACTTTCTCCTTCTGCTGTTACTCTGCTGCCCAGCAGGGGGCAGGGCAGTTTGTTTCTTTCTTCATGAGCCCTTTCCCCCCTGGAGATCCGCCCTGCTAGTTCCCAGGCCTCAGCTGGTTAGGGCAAATGCAGAACTAGTCACACCACTTTAACCAGATGTTGTGTAATTACTGCTTATCCTGGAGAGCTCAGAGCTTTCTGGGTGCCTGGCACTGTTCACCCAGTAAATGCATTAGCTGGGTCAAACCTCAGAACAGGTGTATGATGTTATTTTTAATCCCCATTCTGAAGAAACAGAGAGGTTAAAAAATTTGCCCACTGCATATTATGTAAAGGAAGGTTCAGAAAACTTTTTTTAAAACTTAAAAAAAAATACTTTATTGATTTTTTTTACAGAGAGTAATGGAGTGGGATAGAGAGTTAGAAACATTGATGAGAGAGAAACATCAATCAGCTGCCTCCTGCACCCCCCCACCCCCCCTACTGGGGATGTGCCTGCAACCAAGGTACATGCCCTTGACCAGAATCGAACCTGCGACCCTTCAGTCCACAGGCCGACGCTCTATCCACTGAGCCAAACTGGTTTCAGCAGAGTTCAGAAAATTTTTATAAGCTTCTTTGATAAGTCGTTTTGATGTTCATTAACACCTCCTGCTGTAAAACTCTTTGGCCACACAAGTTCCAAGGAGTGTTTTAGTTCTGTGCTCAGTGAGATCAGCTGAGTACATGCGAGCCCTTCCTCCAAGGTCCCCCTGCTTCCCCGGGGCCGCTCAGGTTCAGTGAACGCAAACACCCCGGGCCTGGGCCAAGGCTTCTGTGACCCAGAGGTTCCGATGGAGTGGATCTGAATTCGGGCCCGAAAAATGTGCATTTTCCACAAATACCTCAAGTGAGAGAGATATAGACAGTCCATGGGCTACGTTTGGAGAAATTCTGATCTATATAACAAAGATTGCACTAATTCTGATTTTCAGAATCACTAACGGGATTGCATAGGTGTATAATATAAAATGTTTATAAACCAGTATTTGTTAAATTATTCACAGTTTAGAAGTCCCGTGTTGTGTGTTTTTATAAATTTTATTGAACTCACTCTGTTTGTTGACTTGATTGCTAATACCAGATTTCATCTGGATGCTGCATCTCTACATGAGAAGCAGGGTTAAAGATTCCTTTCTCGCCTCTCTGTTTCAGAATCCCAGTTCCTCCGTCCCCTTTAAAGCATGTCTTTATAGACTTTAGAGCGAGAGGAGAGAGAGACACATCAACGAGAGAAACATCCATCAGCTGTCTCCTTCCCGCCTCCTGTTGGTGATCCAGCCCACACCGTGGGCATGTGCCCTGACCTGGAATCAGCCCGGTGCCCTCTTTGTCCATGGGTCAGCGCTCAGCCACTGGCCTGCCCCGCGGGGCTCCATCCCATCTTAAAAGCCCATTTTCCCGGGGAACATCCAAGATGGCGGCCTAGGCAGTCTCCTAAGCTGCCGCCTCATCAACAATTTAATTAAAAAAACAACTAAAATCAAAAAGGACTTCACCAAAACCTCAGGAAAGCTGGCGGAGTGGAATAGCTACAACTAGAAAGAAAGAGAGAGGCTCACGGATCAGACTGGGAGCCGAAAAGCGCTGAGGTAGGAGACGCTCGCCCACGCGGCCGCCGAACGCCTGCCTGGCGGTGGGAGGGGAGGAATCCCCGATTGCACGGAACCCTTTCGGACTGTACTGAACCCAGCCCCGGCTGAAATTCCGTGGTCCCAGGCTCATACGGGTGGAGAAAGGCACCCAGAGACTCAGAGACTGGGAGACCGGGGACCTGAGCCGCAGCCGGCAGGGTCTACAGACTCGCGCGCGCGCGAGCAAGTACGCGCTGAGGTCTGACCTCCGCCCCTCCCCCTCCGTAGCGGAAGGAGTCAGAAGCTCCAGGTCTGACCACGGAGGCTGCCGCTGCCTCTCTGTACAAGGTGGCGGCCTCTCTGTAGCGGAAGGAGTCAGAAGCTCCAGGTCTGACCACGGAGGCTGCCGCTGCCTCGCTGTACAAGGTGGCGGCCTCTCTGTAGCGGAAGGAGTCAGAAGCTCCAGACTACAGAGACCAGCCCAAGTCCGGGTGAGCCCCTGGGGCACCCACGCTCTTGCTTGGGGAAACTGGGCCGGTCAGGCGGAAACTCAGGCGAGCGCACAAGGGCAGGGCAGAAGCCAAGACTGTCAGTTCAGCCCTGAGACTCCGCCCCATCCAAGCTGAGCAGAGGCTTCTGCAGTTTTTCAAGTCTGATCCTATAAGACTGTCTCCAATACAGAAGTTATCCCAGAGTAGACACAGCTGATACCCACATCCAATTGGCCTGAAGGTCAATTCACAACAATAGAGACTTAGCTACAACAAGGCTGTGCACGCAGTCCACAAAGGGGATCACTAAGAGTGTCTACCTCAGGTAACTGAGGAGGCTGACCCACTGTGCTATATAAGACACCAAACACACAAAGCCATCCTACCAACTCTGAAAAATAGTGATAATGCCGAGACAAGGAAATAGATCTCAAACAAAAGAGATGGAGGATATAGAGTTCAGAACTACGGTTCTAAGGTTATGCAACAATATCCTAGAAAAGCTCGATAAACTTCATGAGACCCAACTAAAAAGTATAGATAAACTGACTAAATTGGAAAATATTATGCAGAGATCCAACAGCAGAATGGAAGAACACAAGAATCAGGTCAAAGAGCCAAAAGACACTCCGCTGGAGAAGGAAAAAGAAAAGAGGATCCAGAAAGTTGAAGATAGTGTAAGGAGCCTCTGGGACAACTGCAAGCGCACCAACATCAGAATTATGGGGGTGCCAGAAGAAGAGGGAGTGCAAAATACTGAAAACATATTTGAAGAAATAATATCAGAAAACTTCCCTCACCTGGTGAAAGAAATAGACTTACAAGTACAGGAAGCCTACAGAACCCCAAACAAGAGGAATCCAAAGAAAAATTCTTCTCGACACATCATCATCAATATGCCAAGGGTAAAAGACAAAAAGAGGATCTTACAAGCAGCAAGAGAAAAGCAGTTGGTTACCTATAAGGGAGCACCCATACGACTATCAGCTGATTTCTCAACAGAAACCATGCAGGCCAGAAGGGAGTGGCAAGAAATATTCAAAGTGATGAATAGGGAGAACCTACAACCAAGATTACTGTATCCAGCAAAGTTATCATTCAGAATTGAAGGGCAGATAAAGAGCTTCACAGATAAGAAAAAGCTAAAGGAGTTCATCACCACCAAACCAGTATTATATGAAATGCTGAAAGGTATTACTTAAGAAGAGGAAGAAGGTCAAGTGAATTAAAAATCTCAGGAATAGAATAAACTGGTGAATATAATAGAATTAGGGGCAAAGAAAGGGAGTGGATAGATAATTATCAGGGTGAAAGGGGTGTGGGGTGCAGAGACTGGATTAAAATTGTATAACCTATGGATGAGGACAATAGTGGGGGGAGGGGGTAAGGGCAGAGGGTGGGGTGGGAATCAGGTGGAAGGGAGCTATGGGGGAGAAAAAGGAGAAACAATTGTAATAATCTGAGCAATAAAGATTTATTAAAAAAAAAAAAAAAAAAAAAAAAAAAGCCCATTTTCCCGAGCTGCACGTGCTCCTTCCTCTTGAACCTGTCTCAGGTTCCTGGTTTCTGCGCCTGCCTCCAGCAGGGACACGCAGCGGAGTTACAGGATGGCTGCTTTCCGTCCCATTACCCGCTCGCTGATCGTGCCGGGCGCTTGCCTTCGCTTGGCATTGCCTTCTGATTGTAACTTGGGGCACGTGTCCCGGCCTCAGCACCCACTGGGCCCCTCCCCGCTCTGCCTGCGCTTAGTCAGAGCCGGGCCTGCGGAGGCTGCCCCCCCCACCCCCAATACGCACAGCCCTCCTGACCCTCCGCCCTCCACCATCATTTTGATTTTCAATGCTCCCCCCAGGGTTATGGAGCAGGTGGCAAGAGTACGCGCTGTCTGTATTGGCTGGATCTTGCCTGAGGGGCACACAACGAACCAGACATTTTAAAGTAAAGACCCGTACTGTGACGTGAGGCCTCCCCTTTGCTTGTGGGCCAGCCTGTGATTCAGTAATGCCAGCTCTTCCTGGATCCAGCCTCCAGCCCCGCTCGGCATAGTAGGTGACTGGCAAGAGCACAGTTTTGCGGCTGATTTTCTTGTGGTTTATGTAGAATAGAGTCAGAGTCCTCCTATTTAGTTGGCCTGGTGCTCAGGTACTGGGACCGCTATGATAATAGTAGCAATGGCTCTGTCTCACTGCAGGGACCTGGCCCTGACAGGCGCTGGGCGTGCTTCCACTGAATCTTTACCACCCCTTTGCCAGACTTGGATGTCTGGTGGTTTGTGTTGTGGTCCCCTCGTCACCCCATGCATCCAGTTATCCCCAGAGCCCATCGGTGCTCTTCCAAGTTAGCTCTGACCCTCCACCTCTCCTGGCCCTGTCGCCGGCCTCGCCGAGGATGCCTCTGGGCCGCCATCACCCTCCGGCCCACTCGCCTGCTCTGCTCTGGTCCTTTTCCCCGGGCTCCTGTGAGATCCTGGTACGGCTGCCCCTCTGCTCACGTGGTCCCCTAGTCTCAGCGCTGTGGTGCGTTCCACCCTTCTACTGGTGATCCGGGCAGATTCTACTGTCACCCCGGCCACAGTTCTGACAGCAGCTCCTCTAGAAATACATGTTCCTCACCGCCTTCCATGGGCACCTTTAGTATCTTCTGTCTGACATGTCAAACCCTTTTTAGAAAAATCCTCACCCAAAGATATATTTTATTTTATGTTATTTTATTTTATTGGAGGGGTGGTGGGAGTGGGGAGAGCGATACATCGAAGTGAGAGAGAAGCATTGATCTGTTGCCTCTTATATGCACCCCAATTAGGGTATGTGCCCTGACTGGGAATCGAACCCACAATTTTTTGGGTGAACAGGACAACACTCCAACCAACAGAGCCACCCAGCCGGCTCTGTTTCTTTTTAAGAAGTTTCTCCAACTTGATCACCAGGTCCTTGATGCCAGGTCTGGCACACAGTAGGGGCTTACTAAATAGCATTGGAAAGAGTGAGCGGACAGCGGAGCCTAGCCTGCCAGTCTGTGTAGCGGTACGAAGCGGCAGGGAGAGCCCTCGCTGGTGTGGCTCGGTGGGTGGAGCGTCGGCCTGTGCACTGAAGGGTCCCATGTTCGAGTCTGGTCAAGAGCACATGCCTGGCTGCGGGCTCAATCCCCAGAGGAGTGCGTGCAAGAGGCAGCCCATAAATGATTCTCTCTCACGATTGATGTTTCTAACTATCTCCCTCTTCCTCTCTCAAATTAATAAAAATATATTTAAAACAATTTTTAAATAAAAAAAGTGGCAGGTAGAAATTTATATCGCCCCGTGTCTGAAAGGGCACATCCTTACATTTCCCTTGCGTTCTGCACTGTGTGTGTGTGTGTGTGTGTGTGTGTGTGTGTGTGTGTCTGATTGCTCAGCTTTTCAAACCCTAACCCAGAAGAAAGATCTAAAGGCTCTGGGCTGAGCCTCAGTCCTCTCCAGAAGACTTGAACTTGAGAATTGAAACGTCTCCCCGCTCATGACCTCAGTTTCCGTCTCCTGGCCACCAGAGAAAGTAGCCTCAGTGGACATGAGCTGGTTCCATGCTGCTCCTCTCTGATTCTGTGAGGACGTTTTGCAGTGACCTGGTGTTTATTAGAACAGCATCTTAATTCTGCTGATGCTCAGAGCAAACCTGGAAAGACGGAAGGACTGACTTCTCTGTAAGGTGCAGGCAGCCCCTGCTCTCAGGCAGCTCAATTGCCTGAGACTTTGGTGCTTGCTCTGTCCTCGGAGCTGTGGGTGTGTGAGGAGGAGTGTGGGTGTGTGAGGAGGAGCTGTGGGTGTGTGAGGAGGAGCTGTGGGTGTGTAGGAGGAGCTGTGGGTGTGTGAGGAGGGGCTGTGGGTGTGTGAGGAGGAGCTGTGGGTGTGTGGGGAGGAGCTGTGGGTGAGTGAGGAGGAGCTGTGGGTGTGTGAGGAGGAGCTGTGGGTGTGTGAGGAGGAGCTGTGGGTGTGTGAGGAGGAGCTGTGGGTGAGTGGGGAGGAGCTGTGGGTGAGTGAGGAGGAGCTGTGGGTGTGTGGGGAGGAGGTGTGGGTGTGTGAGAAGGAGCTGTGGGTGTGTGAGGAGGAGCTGTGGGTGTGTGGGGAGGAGCTGTGGGTGTGTGGGGAGGAGCCGTGGGTGTGTGAGGAGGAGTGTGGGTGTGTGAGGAGGAGTGTGGGTGTGTGAGGAGGAGCTGTCTGATTGTGAGGAGGAGCTGTGGGTGTGTGAGGAGGAGCTGTGGGTGTGTGAGGAGGAGCTGTCTGATTGTGAGGAGGAGCTGTGGGTGTGTGAGGAGGAGCTGTGGGTGTGTGAGGAGGAGCTGTGGGTGTGTGAGGAGGAGCTGTGGGTATGTGAGGAGTGTGGGTGTGTGAGGAGGAGCTGTGGGTATGTGAGGAGGAGCTGTGGGTGTGTGAGGAGGAGCTGTGGTTGTGTGAGGAGGAGCTGTGGGTGTGTGAGGAGGAGCTGTGGGTGAGTGAGGAGGAGCTGTGGGTGTGTGAGGAGGAGCTGTGGGTATGTGAGGAGTGTGGGTGTGTGAGGAGGAGCTGTCTGATTGTGAGGAGGGGCTGTGGGTGTGTGAGGAGGAGCTGTGGGTGTGTGAGGAGGAGTTGTGGGTGTGTGAGGAGGAGCTGTGGGTGAGTGAGGAGGAGCTGTGGGTGTGTGAGGAGGAGCTGTGGGTGAGTGAGGAGGAGCTGTGGGTGTGTGAGGAGGAGCTGTGGGTATGTGAGGAGTGTGGGTGTGTGAGGAGGAGCTGTCTGATTGTGAGGAGGGGCTGTGGGTGTGTGAGGAGGAGCTGTGGGTGTGTGAGGAGGAGCTGTGGGTGTGTGAGGAGGAGGTGTGGGTGTGTGAGGAGGAGCTGTGGGTGTGTGAGGAGGAGCTGTGGGTGTGTGAGGAGGAGGTGTGGGTGTGTGAGGAGGAGCTGTGGGTGTGTGAGGAGGAGCTGTGGGTGTGTGAGGAGGAGCTGTGGGTGTGTGAGGAGGAGCTGTGGGTGTGTGAGGAGGAGGTGTGGGTGAGTGAGGAGGAGCTGTGGGTGTGTGAGGAGGAGCTGTGGGTGTGTGAGGAGGAGGTGTGGGTGTGTGAGGAGGAGCTGTGGGTGTGTGAGGAGGAGCTGTGGGTATGTGAGGATGAGCTGTCTGATTGTGAGGAGGAGCTGTGGGTGTGTAGGAGGAGCTGTGGGTGTGTGAGGAGGAGGTGTGGGTGTGTGAGGAGGGGCTGTGGGTGTGTGAGGAGGAGCTGTGGGTGTGTGAGGAGGAGCCGTGGGTGTGTGAGGAGGAGCTGTGGGTGAGTGAGCAGAGGGCCCTGTGCCTGGCAGAGGTGCTGGGAAGCAGCACCTTGTTGAAAGTTTTCGCTCAGCCACACCTGCGTCCTGCTCCGTGGCCCCTCCTTGAGAGAGGACGTGCTCCCGGTTCTCTGCCGCCTCCTCCACAGCTTCAGCTTCTAGGCTTCTGCAGTTCGGGGCCCAGACCTGTCATCTCAGCGCTTTGTACCCTGTCTCTCTTCAAGAGCCTTTACTGGTCAGAGCGGGTTTTGTGTTGACAGGAAAATTGCACAAAGTACCCAGCGTTCCCACACATCTCCCCTCACCCGAGAGTTTTGTGTTAGGGCAGCAAGCTTCACCCTTTTTCACCTCATGGCACACATAAACTACTACTAAAATTCTGTAGCAAACCAAATATATGTTTGGCTTTGCTCAGGTGGCTCGGTTGGTTGGGCGTTGTCGTGTACACCAGAAGGTTGAGGGTGCAATTTCTGGTCAGGGAACATACCCCGGTTGTGGGTTTGAGCCCCAGTCAGGGCACATACAGGGCAGCTGATCAATGTTTCTCTCCCTCCCTCTCTCTCCTCCTTCTTCTCTCTCTGAAATCTGTAAATATATCCCGGTGAGGTTAAAAAATATATGTATTCTTTGGGCCAAAAAAATAGGTATAATTATTATTAATTCATAGTGGATGGCTATTGTTATGTTGGCTGTTGTTATTTTAAAAACTTGACAACATAAGGGAAAAGAGGTCCCCCTGACGGAATAGTCAGGCCTTGCATGTTTTAAAAATTCTTGTGGCATGCCGTTTGAACATTGCTAGTGTATACATTTGTTACAATTGATAAACCAATATCAATATATTATTTAAAGTCCGTAGTTTAATCCCTTACATTCATAAATATATTTGAGAACATAAAAGGGCTTTTGTTTCTTGTATACCTTTTTGAAAATTGAAACCGAGAAATTAAAAAATTAAAAAGGGCATTTCTTTAAATTGTTGCTAATCTTTATGGTCTAGTGTAATAGAAAACAGTTGGCGTCTCATAATTGCTTCTTTTTTTCAGTCTGTTGTGGTGCCACTAGTCTCATAGGTTCTGGAAGACAATGCTAGATGTTTGTGAGACAGTGAGGGTGGAATGGCATACATATGGCAGCATCACTAGAGAACACATTTGAGCTTGTGAATTCCCTGAAAGGGTCTTGGGAGCCCTCTGACCCCACTTTGAGAACCGCTTCCACACACCCAGAGGACGCCGCCTTTACCCCCGTTCGTCCTTCAGACCACAGTTTAGGTGTGTGTGGTCAGGGAGGCCTCTCTCCTGCAGGCCGGACCTCCTGTTCGCCCCCCATCACACCCTCACGTCGGACTGTCTGGAGGCTCCGCTAGTCTGTGTGTCCAGAGGGCAGGGCTGCGCGCTGCTGGCGGCGGAGTCTTAGCACCAGTGTCCTGCGTGCAGTGGTGGAAGCAGTGATTGATTAGGCAGAAAAGAAATGGAAACTAATAGAATTGTTGTCCAGGAATTGACAACAATTCTATTAGTTGAATTCTTTATAGTCCTGTAAAGGGGGAAGAAGAGCTTGAACAAGACTTATTTCTGCATGAGACTGAAGTCCTTGATGGCAGGAATGATGCTGTTTTCTGTGCCTCGTCAGCAGGCAGACTTGTGCTGGGTAGGCATCATGCTGAGCGAGCACATGGCTATTCAGCTAGTGCGTGGGTGGGATCAGGGGTAGATGGGATTGCAGGGGCAGTTGGGGGTCCATTTGACCATGTGATTTTTGTGCCTGAAATGACCGATGACACCGTGAGTCACTGCTGTCAGCACCGAGTTAATGTTTGGCACGTGATTTCACATACGTGCAGCGCGAGTCCTTACCAGGTGTACATCCCACATGGGACGTTCTTAGGAAGCAGGCTGCCTTGGGGTTACCCGGCCTTGAACCGGGAATTCAGTCTCCACATGCCATTGCCAGCCTGCCGTGAGGAGAAGCCATCGGTGAAACATGTGGCCTAGGCTACGAGGAAAGACATAACATGATGCCAACCGAGGTTTAATGTGTGTTTTGTGTTTATGTTTTTCAGGTAAGGAATTGCATTGGGTTCTGCCCAGTTTCCTCAGGAACTTGACAGATGCTGTCTTCTTGCATTTGTTTGTAACCTGCCAAACCTGCACATGTGCTCACCTGCCAGATTAGGGCTTCGCTTGTAAGTAATACGCTCTGAGCTCTTGTCAGTGGAGGGCATCTTGAGGTAAGAGCTATGGAAGATACCTGGGCTCTGTATGTTCTCTGTCAGGCCAACACCAGAGCAGCGGCCTGGTCTGGCCACTGCTCCCGAGCACACCCTTCCCCCATCCCTCGTGCAGGCTCAGTGCTACCACCACCTGTCCTCTGCACCTTTGACCACTCTGTTCACCCTATGGGGATGCTTTCCCTTTTATCTCCTTATCTCAAGCACAAAGCCTAATCATGATTTCCCTTAGATATCCTTTTCATTATGAAAAAAATAACCTATACAAATTATAGATGAACCTTGAAAACATTATGCTAATTGAAATAAGCCAGACCAATAATATGACTCTACTTATATGAAATCTCCAGAATGGACACTTTCATAGAGACAGGAGCAAGGGAATGTGGGATTATCGCTTAATAATTACAGAATTTCTGTTTGAGGTGATGTAAAAGGGTCCCCCCTCCCCCCCTCCCCAAATTTTATTGAGATATTATTGAAAAAATGTTGGAAATAGTGATGATGGTTGCAAAATTTTGTGACTGTACTAGCAACTGTTGTCACTCAGTTGTATACTAGTGGCTAATTTTATGTTATAAATATTTATCACATTTAAAAAATATTTTTATGGATTTCAAAGAGGAAGGGAGAGGGAGAGAAAAACATCAGTGATGAGTATCATTGATCAGCTGCTACCCTCACGCCCCCTACTTGGGATCAAGCCTGCAACCCAGGCATGTGTCCTGTCTGTCTAGGAATTGAATCATGACCTTCTGGTCCATAGGTTGATGCTTAGCCACTGAGCCACACTATCCAGGCTATCACAAGTTTTAAAAAATAAAAAAGTAAAATGAGCCATAATCTCATCCTTCAAAGATTTCACAGTTAATACTTGGGCGCATCATCCTTACTCTAAAATTTTTTTTAACATATTGCCTGATAATCTCTCTTCTTATTGAAGTTAAGGTCCTATGACACAATAATTTCTACATCTTGCTTCCTTTAATCCAACCCTCTTTCATAAGTATTTTTTCTATGCCATTGAAACCTTTGCATCAATACCATCAGCTACGTAAGAGTTCATTCTGATCAGACTCAGTCATTCAAGACCAAGTGCCACCATAGTCCTTCCCAGCCCAATCCTGTTAGTGCTGACATCTCCCCTTCATTCACTAGCAGGCAGCTCTCGGGCACGGCCTGAGTACCACCCGGCCTCTGGCCCTGTAGGCGTGGGGAAACCAGGATCCCCTGACTTCTGCAGACCAGTCTGTGGGTGTATTTGGGAAACACTGGTTAAATTGTCTATGACTCTGTATCATTCCTGTGGCCCTAAAATTCTCTGGTATAGTCAGCTCTCCTTCTTTTCTCTGTTAGTGGACACTCAAGATGTTTTTGACCTCTGATAAAAACTGATTTGTAATATAATGGACAATTTCAAAGAGGTGTTAAAAAACATACAGCAAAAACCCAAGTGCCTCTCCTCACCAGACTTCCGGAGAAGAAGTGTGAAGTCTCATTTCTTTTTTATTTTTTTAAGAAGTAGAAGAACAAAGCCCACACACTGAGTTTTCTGAATACATATCTTTCTTATGTGTAAATTAATTCTCGCCAGTCTTTCTTTTCTTTTTCTTAAGATTTGAGAGCCAACATAAGAATATGAATATATACTAAATATAGATACAGAAAATTGCTTTAAGGAAACCTTAATGAGACCAGTGGAAATGTTTTTTAGATTTAGGGCTGCTTCAGAAATATTTTTCTTGGTTGACTTAGAAGGGAGATGGTGGAACATAAACTGGGTGGACAGCCTCGTAAGAATTTTCTAGACTGTCTCCTCATTGTAGAGTACCAGGCACATAGTGGAAACTTGATATGCAAGTTCGATGAATACATAGATTTTGAAAGAGCATTACACTAGGATGTGAATATTACCACCACGGGGATAAACATATATTACTTATTTTAATACAAGATCTCAAGAACCTCGGAGTGGTGATAATGGGATGGTATGAGACAGGCTTGTATGCGCCTGGCACCCAGGAATGTGTGCAGATACCTTTGCATGTAGAGAGCAGATAGGGTTTCTTTTGGTGATAAAAAAAGGGCTTATTTTTCTAGTACACTACCTCCCATTTACTCCCTGTCTTCAAAAGCTAATCTTTTTCAGATGTTTATGTGGGCAGATGTTTCAGAGTTTGTTTACAAACCTTTTGCAGACATACTGTCAGCATGTTTCTTCAATTAACAGCAGCTTCCTAAGCCTGTTCCCCGCGTTCCGATTGTATGACAAGTGCTGTTAGGCTTTCAGAGACGCAGGGACAGAGAAGCTTATCAGCTCAGCAGAACCCAGTGGAAGTCTGACTGTGAGTCTCTAGGACAGTTCGCCCAGAAGGAGTTCCCGAAAAGGGGGAGAGCAGGCACAGCAGCCTCGTTGTAGGGCTTGTCTTGAATAAGATGGTGCCCAGCCACTGCGCACTTACCCTGGTGCGGTTACCATTCCACGTCCTGCAATGCCCTCACTCACTCACTCACTCACCCACCCGCACGTGGCATCTGGTGTAAGCCTCTGAAGAGTCCCGGGGAAAGACAGCAGAATCTTCATTTCCTAGATGAGAGCAGAGAGTCCCAGAGGCCATAAAACTTGCCAAAGTCCACTTGAAAAATTTATGGTGCAGTCGCAATTCACTCCCTCATATATCATGCTTCAAAGCTCTTAATTGCTCTCTCTCTTGCCCACAAAAGAAAGAGAGAGAGAGAGAGAGAGAGAGAGAGAGAGAGAGAGAGAGATTTATTGAAATGAGAAGCATGTTTGGGGTGTACTGGATTTTTCTAGAAGGAAAAAATTACATGTGCTGTCTCAGAACATGTGCACAAGGGTTCTTGGAGTCGTCTTTATATTAAATGCAATGACGTGGCGGTTTGACATGCCTCCGAGGCAACGGAGGCTCCCGGCAAGGCCGCTGTTGCCGCTGTGTTGTCATTGGTACCCGAAGAACCTTCGTTGTTCTTGCCCTTCATGCAGCCGGTGTGGCCTTTAAAAGGGGTTGGCGTGGGGCTCTCCAGGGTCCGGTCTTGGCATCACAGTGGGTGTGTGACCTTTGGTAAGCTCATCACCACTCCGAGCACTGGTCTCCGCACCTGGGCAGTGGGGTAGCAGTTGCACTAAGCTCTCAGGATCCACGCAGGCATTAAATGGAATGTTGTGGAAGTGTACATAGGGCACCTCGCACACTATCTAGCACTTAGGAAGTGTTTTTAGTGTCAGTGGATATCAGTGGATCGTTATAAAGACCTTACAGGCACCCCCGTGGAACCGATCCACGGTGTGCCCTGGCAGAGGTACAATTACGGCTGCTGGTTGGTTGTGTGTGTGAGTACGAGGGGGAGTACCCGTGTGTGCCGCGTGGACATTACTGTCAAGGCTTTGGATAAACATGGAAACCATTTCAAGTCTTGGAGGGTGTCAGGCTGAGCGCTAGTTTCAGCGAAAACCCGGGTTTTAAACACTCTGGTGCTCTAGAGCGAAGTCGCGGCCGGAATCCATTGGCACAAAGAAGAAAGAAAACTTTGGAGCTTTTGAAAACACGATTGCTTGCAGTGAGTTTTTCTTATTAACTTAGAAAATTATAAGGGAATACAGAAGCTATTTTTAGAAGGTCTGATGAGGCTGGCTTCATGGGCTGATGGATGTGTGTGGGTGTGAGTTTTCAGTAACTGGTTAAATGAAGCATAGACCTCCCCTCACCCTTCCCAGCCCATTCGTCACGTGGAGCTAGAGTGATGTTCATAAGTGGAATCCCACGACCTCACTTCCTTTCATTGTTTCTGATTTGACATGACTGATCTCAGGCACCTACTCATCTTCACCTCCTGCCGCAGGAGTTGGGAGGCCTGGCCACATGTGGCAGCACGTGGTCCTGGGTGTTGTTACTCATCTGGTGCTGCAGACATTCCCCAGCCATCCTGGTCTCCAGGACAGGGTTAATGTCATCATCTTTGAAATGCTAGTACCCTATTAAATGGGGGCTTTGCTCTTGACACCGTGGGCTCTATGATCTAAAAATCACCACCTGCCATTCCCAGATGGGTGAGGCTTCTCCCTTTCCTGGGACTTTCCTCATGGGTTTGAAATCGAATGGTAGAAATGAAAGACCCCTGTGGTAAGAATTCGCTTTTGAAAAAACGTCAGTGTTGTCCTTGAGAATTCTGTCTGAGAGATCTAATTATTGGAGCGTCTTAGGTAAGACGTGGGTTTGGTTGCAGCTTGGGAACTCACTGGTGGTGTGACCATGAATCGACAACCGAAGCTTGAGGCGTCCATGAAATCTGACTGTGGGGATAAGAACAGCATGAGACATCTGGACGTTTTGATGACCTGGTACTTGCAGTGTCTGGCACAGTGCCGCTCACTGTATGTGAGTGATGGTTAAGTGTTATTGTTGTTACATCACTTATTTGTATTCAAATGTGTAATTTATTTTATCATGAGTGAGAATTAGCAGAGGAGGCCTCTTTAATTGTGATTCTCGTTGGTCAGTATTTATTGCCTTTTTTTTTTTTTTTTTTTGGTAGGTGGCTGTTGACAATAATGACCAGGGATTTGTTGCTCTAGGGCAGGCAGTGTTTCCCAAACTTCTCTCATGATGAGAATCACCTGGTGGAGTTGTTAAAATACAGATTCCTGAATCCCAACCAAGAAGTGCTAAACTAGAATTTTGGGGAACACATAGGTAAAATTGTTCTAAGCTTAGAGCACTAGTTAAGTATACTATTTTACCTAGGGCTAGGAGTTACAGTTTAGACCAGCTCAGGGAGTCCCACTGGGTCAGAAGGATCCCTGGCAGGAGCTGTGGTTACCAGGTTCGTTGCAGTCAGAGCATCAGATTGCCCTTGACCAACTTCACTGATTCATTCTTTCTACATGATAGAGCAGTCCATGGAGTTCCAATGCCCACACTTCTTATTGGCCCTGTTTTGCTCTTACTGCTCTACATAACCTTAGGCATTATTTCCAATATTAACATTTTCTATTGACCTCCTGTCCTTAAACAATTTAAACAGAACTTGAAAAAACTGAGCTTTATCCAAAACACGGGACACAAGCTATACATAAATTCTGCTTCCATTTGTCTAATAGAATACTTCTAGACAGCAGTCCATATGTATGGCTCTCATTCACTCATTTTCAAGGGGGAAAAAGAAATGCTGTGAATATAGCCCAGTAAGGATCTGAAGGAATCTCTGGAAGTTAAATGACATCCATAGGACTTTAATTGGCTAGATTTTCAAATAAATTGTATGCACATCTTTTTTCTTAAATATATAATCCAGGCTGAGTGGCTCAGTTGGTTGGAGCATCAACCCATATACGAAAAGGTTGCAGGTTGCATTCCAGGTCAGGAACATAGCTAAGTTGTGGATTTGATCACCAATCAGGGTTTGTACAGGAGGCAACCAATCTCAGTATCTCAACATCTTTCTTCTCTCTCTCTCTCTCTCTCTCTCTCTCTCTCTCTCTCTCTCTCTTCCCTCCCTCCCTTCTCCCTTCTCTTCCTGTTTCTCTCAAATCAATGAATCTCTCTCTCTCTCTCATGTGAATTGCAGTGATCAGTAGGATAATTTTAGGATTTGTTCTCTCTCTTGGTTTCTCTGTCTCCTTTAGAGCTATTAATTCAGACTTGATAGTGGAATTAGCATCCCAGGAATTTCTAATAAATGCATATTATATTGAAAGGGATTGGGTCCTTTCATTAGATTTAGGAGATCTGTTTCCTTCAGAAATCTTCAGAGGTCACGCATTTGCTGTGGAACCGTCAGTAAGGAGATTTAGTGCTGCTGAAAGAGATTTCTGACTAATGATAGCAAAGGCCATATAGACAAGACAATCCATTTGTCTGCAAATGAAAACGAGTTGGCATCTTGTCAGCTTGTCCTCTTTTGCTGAATTTATTCCGCAGCCCATGGTCTGTTGGCTACAGAGATGATGCACTGAGAGTAGGCACTTACTTTTGAAAAAGATAAATGGATGTAAGGAAGGGCCATTATGCAGATAGGAGAGTAGATTGAAGTTTAATTAACCCAAGATGGGAAAGTAACAGTAGGAATTAAGACCTGCATTGGTCGCCTTCCCTGGGAGAGGATTGGTAAGGGCAGTGGTGCTGTGGCTCCTGCAAGTGCTAACGCCTCTCTCTGTGTCCTCCTCGGGAATGTCCATCTGACGGCCTGTCTTCTGAGATTTCAGACTGAGCCAGCAGGGAAGGAAATAGCCCGGATGATCTCTTCCCCTGTGCGAGTGGATAATTTATGCTTTAATATGCCTTAGAAAGCCACTGTGTTTCAAAATGAAGATGGAACACCCATCGAAGGGACTGTGTTGAGATGTAAGCTGTCTTCAGATGGCCACATGTGCTGCCTCTGTCCCTGCCAACCAGATGTCTTAGGCAGAGAGATAGATGAGTTTTCCTTCTCTGGTCTCCTCTTGGTTTGCAGTTGCCATCAGTAGGTGACCTTTGGTAGATGTGTCTGCTCTGGTGGGCTAAATTCAGCTTGTTGTCGCAATTTCTTTTTCCCAGTACAGTGTTTTGAGGTAATTTAAACACATAGGCCCTGACCAGGTAGCTCACTTGGTTAGAGCGTTGTCCCGTACATGAAGGTTGTGGGTCTAATCCCCGGTCAGGGCCCATACAAGAGGGAATGCATAAATAAGTGCAATAGCCCTAAGTGGTTTGGCTCAGTGGATAGAGTGTTGGCCAGTGGACTCAAAGGTCCCAGGTTCGATTCCAGTCAAGGGCATGCACCTTGGTTGCTGGCAAATCCCCAGTAGGGGGTGTGCAGGAGGCAGCTGATGGATGTTTCTCTCTCATCGATGTTTCTAACTCTCTATCCCTCTCCCTTCCTCTCTGTAAAAAAAAAAAAAAAAAAAAAAAAATCAAGTAATATATTTAAAAAAATAAAAAAATAAGTGGAACAACAAATTGATGTTTTCCCCTCTCAAATCAATAAGTAATTATTAAAAATAAATAAACCTATAACATATGGTATTTTATGTAATCTTTCTTTTTTTTTTTTTTACTTTTCTTTTAAAAAATCAGATGATATTCCACCGCATAATCATAAGAATCTCTTTCATGGGCATGACATCTCCAGTTTGCCACAGTCCTCACCATTCCCTAATGTTTTATACCTAGTTTATTTCTCTCATTTGAGTTTCTGATCAGTGAACTGAAGAACCACAAAGTCACAGTTTTTAGAACTTAGAGACACTTTAGAGAGTAGTCATTCTAGTGCCTTCAGATAGTGGATGTGAGACCTCCAGGAAGTGTATCAAACCTCGGGGGACTTGGCTTTGGGCTAATTATGCTTACTTGTGAGGTACACTCTGTGGCAAGAGCTTTGTATGACTACCTTAGGATAGCTGAAATGTAAAAGCCTACGTCTCAAGAGAGCTGAATTTTATATGCCAGAAGTTCCCATTTTAAATCAGCTTCACATTCCTGTTTTCTCAGTCATCCCCAGTGAGTGAGTAAGGAGTGCGCAGTGATGTGCACGTTGTGGTCCTTTTCCTACTCCTGCTGTAATATGGATGCCCTCTAGAGGGCAATAGAGAGCAGCTTGAGATTTGAGTCTGGGGTGGGCTCCTGGTTTGGAGTAATTCAGAAATCTTCTGCCTGTCTTCCTGGCATGGTAATCTTGAGCCTACAGAGAGTTCTTGGAATAGGTGGGAAAAGAGATGAAAATTGTATTCTCTGCTAGGTATTGTTTATTAGCATCCCTGGGAATCAATCAGGTAAAAGGTGTGTGTGTGTACAAGGAATTTTTGCAAATCTTTGTGTCTTCAGTCAGTAGCCAGAGGCAGCCTGCAGGTGTGTTTGCGTGGCTGCTCGGTGTCTGTGACCTCGGCACGGAGACACCGCCGGAGAGGCCGTGCCTTCTCCGCCCCGGGTTCTGTGGTCTCCCCGAGGCTTGCGGCCTTTGAGGCCAAGTCTGAGTTAATTTTTATTCCTGAACAGGTTAGCAGGAGCTCATTTGCTTAATTGATTGACATGGTTTCTTTCTACTAGGAAGCAATGTAATTTACAGGGGTAGAGTTTTCACAGGGCTTAGAATTGTTCAATTGTGACATTTAATTATCACCTTAATATTGTATCTCCACCCCAAGTTACCTCCGCCAATAATATTTCCTTGGCTGTGTGTGAAATTTGAAGACTCATTCTGTCCCGTGCTTGTAAACTTCAGCCAGAAGGGAGACTATACGTGACATCCCAGTTTTGGCTACAACCAGCATTTAATGTTCATCTTAGTATCAGTCTTTGCTTTCTGGGGACAAATATGTGCCGTTTGCTTGACGCCTGAGTGATAAGAAGTAGCGTTTACTATTCAAAGCACTAAAATTGCCGATTTCTGTGCGATGATGGAAATTTCTGTACATGCTACCAGAATGTAATTTTAGCCAGATGCAGCAAGATGTTAAGCTGGCCGTGCGATGGCATTCGTAGCTGTAACGTGGAGGTGACGTGTATGTGTCTCGGAGCTGGCAGACAGACACCGCGTGCCTGCTTTGGAGCGCACTCGGAGGAGAGGCTTTGCTCCTGGGCATGGGGGAGCTGTGCCTCTTCTTTATATGCCCCCCATGTCAGCGAGGTGTGTGCTGCGCGTTCAAAGTGGACCTTTCACTCACCTCGCAGGAAAACAGGGTGATGTATCTAAGCAGTGCACGCTGGCGTTGGAAGACTTTGCAGAGGTGATCTGATTCATTCTGATCTTTGCAGTGACTGGTAACCGTGCTGTGGAGATGCCCATCTCCCTCATTAAAACAACGAGCAGGACGTCTGAGGAGGGGGGTTGACGAGGACACATTCTGTTCTGGGTCAGCTCCCAGCCTCCCGGCACGCAGGGAAGAGGAGGGGAGGCTCCTTACCTCTCTCCTGGCCGTTTGTTTGTTTGCTCATGGGCGCTTCCATTCTGGGAAGCATTGGGCTCCACTGCCTCCTGGATCCCCAGCAGCTTGCTCCCCTTGTTCCTATGAAGAGAACCCTGGCTTGTGTTTAGTCAGCAGAGCAGGCCTGGCCCCAGTGGTGCTCGCTGTGTTGTGATTGGTCTCCGCCAGTCTGGCCGATCATTCTGCTTCCACAGGGATTGGTCCAGAGTTGTCCCTGTGACCCAGCTCTGGCCAGTGACACCCAAGGGGAAGTGGGAGCTATCTCCTTCTGAAAAAAATGACAGGCACCCATGAAGATGAATTCTTTTGCTTCTCCTGTTTCTCATTTTGAATGAAGACGTGTTGCTTTGAGACACGGCAGCCCGCTTGGAACAGTGAGGTGGCAGGCTTGAGGGAAAAAAGGAACATGCAGAGGACAGCGGGACAGGAGCGAGAGCATTGCAGAAGAGCTGCGCCGCCCGGGGACCCCCTGCTGCCCTCCAGATGCCTATGAGAAAAATAAACCACGAATTATGTAAGCCCCTGTGACTCAGGGTTTCTCTTACTTGCAGCCAAAAGCATTCCTCATTGCTGCACCAGCTACAAGGCAAAGCGTGTCATGGAGATGTTCACCAGTTCAACGACATAAGGAGACAGCAGTGTATTTTGTCTCAATATGCTGTTGTCTAAATATTATTTTCTTTTGGCTTGGAATGAAAGACAGATGTTAAGAAATGTAATTAGGCTGTTGGTGGATGTGGCCAAGTTTTAATTTTTAATTGAACACGAGGCCCTAAAATATTTGACAACAGAAGAAAAAAATAATCATGTACTACTGTGTACCCGAAGATCAGAGCTAGCACAATTGCAGTACATGGGGATTGTGGCTGCTGCCTTTTGTTGCTAAGTGCTTGTTTTAAAACCCAGTCCCGTCTGCTGCTTAGACCGTATTTACAGGAAGCTGGTACAGAGGCTCTCACAGGGGACTGGCGATGGCTGGATTCTGGGGCCGCTAGGGAGATCAGGAGGCAGGGGTCACTATTGTCTGTGATGGGAGCCCCCAGGGCGGGGTCCAGAGGCAGCCGGCACGGGGCTGCTCCAGGACGTCAGCCGTGGCTGGTCATGGCTCCTCTCTGCCTTAGATTCAGCCTCATTTTTTAACTGGAATGGCTGTAGCTTAATCCACTTTCAAGCTTAGAAAGAAACGGATCTGCAAGTGAAAGGATAAAGCAGGGTGGGCAAACTTTTTGGGCCACAATGGGTTCTTAAACTGGACCGGAGGGCCGGAACAAAAGCAACCTGGCCATGCTGGCACTCTCCTCTTGGGCTGCTGGTGAAGGAGCGGAGGGGAGAGCAAGAGAACCCTCCGCTCTTTCGGCTCCGCGGGCCGGAGAGAACAACCGAATGGGCTGGATCCGGCCCTCGGGCCTTAGTTTGCCCACAGCTGGGATAAAGTGTATGCTTTGTATGTCTGCTGTACAGTGTTATACCATGTGTTAAAGCATACTGGCTTCACGTGATTTGAGTCAACTTCTAACTTTCGTACAAACTATATTCTAAAGCTAGTTAGAATTACTAAAAAACTTTCAATTGGGAAATATTTATATTTTTAAAAATATGTTTTTATTGTATGCATGCATATAATTACAACCAATGGACACAAAACTCTGGGGAGGGAGGGCATGTACAGGAGGGGGGGCAATAGTAATACATGTACACAGATAATAATTTAATAAAAAATACGTTTTTATTGACTTTAGAGAGTGGAGAAGGAGAGAGAAACATTGATGTGAGAGAGAAGCATCCATGGGCCCCCTGCATAGCCCCTAATGGGGGTTGAACCGGCAACCCAGGCATGTGCCCTGACCAGGAATCAAACCAGCAACCTTTGATGCATTGGACGATGCTCAGTCAACTAAGCCACACCAGCCAGGGCTAGGCAGTATTTTTTAATGAAGACAGTAATTTGCTAAGATGTGGGTGTAGGCAGCGTCACTGGAGAGCAGACCGCAGAGCCTGCTGTAATGAACAGATGAGCACTGGTATCAGTGTGTTGTTCTGTACAAATGCATTTCTATATGGTTTGTTGCTTCAGATTGAATCTGCCCCACCCCCAATTGTTTTTTAATTGCTAATTTATAAATCGGCATTTTTTTACTGGGTAAAATAGAAAATAGATTCAGATGACCAGATCCAAATTTTTACAAACTCTGGTTTAACAGGGTCAGAATTAATTAGGTTTTACTCTGTGTTGTTTCTTTTTAATCTCAAGAGTTTTTAAGCACAGTGAGTTATCATTCTGGGAGGAGCTGTCGTGTGGGTATTGATTAAGAATCAAGGTAAAGCCTTATTATTTTACAAAATAATTGGCTTCCATACACACTTGAGTTCTACCAGAGGAATAGTGCTTACGAAGTTAAAATTTAAAGTTTTCTCTTCAAGTTCTTTTTTTTTTTTTTTTTTCTCTTTAAGAAAGAAGGTTGTTAAGAATAATGGCACCTTGCCCTGGGCGGGTAATTCAGTTGGTGTGAGCATCATCCTGATATCCCAAGGTGTGGGTTCATATCATCGCGATATGCCAAGGTTGCAGTGGCAACTGGTGGATGCCTGCTGAGAGTAGTGATAGGTCAATGCTTCTCTCTCTCTCTCTCTCTCTCTCTCTCTCTCTCTCTCTCTCTCTTTCTCTCTCTTGTTTCTTCTTCTCTCTAAAATCAATAAATAAAAATTTAAAAAATACCTAGTTTAAAAAAGAATACTGGTGTACTGGACAAAGCACTATCAAAGCAAACCTGATCTATGAGCACAGTTTGTTTGGGTGCCTGTGTCTCCTCTGACAATACTGTGTGAGGGTGGGCGCAGCGGGTGACGAGCTTCCGCTCAGTCCATGGCTGGTGCATTTCCAGTCCCCTCTTCCCTCCCAGATGTGGGCTTCCAGGCCCAAGGTGTGAGGAGGCACCTGCGTGTCCGGTGTGAGGTACACTCACTGCTACAGCCCTCCGCCTGCTGTTCCCACCCAGAGCCCTGCCCAGCAGCAGGAATCTCATCCCGGCCTTGCCTGCTGGACCCCCCCTTGGCTCACATGAGCACCTGGGCTCCCCACGCTGGGCCGTGGGGCCGGTGATCTGCCACCCCGTCTCCGGCTCAGCTCCGGCCGCTTCCCTGCAGGGCGCTCCCCGCAGCGGCTCTGGCCCGGCGTCCTTCGCTCATGTGCACCCGAAGGGTCTGCGTGTTTGCCTGGGAGGCACCTCTTTCCCCCGGTCTCTGCTTCGCTGGCTTCGCTCATGTTCTCGGACAGGCTGCTGGGCCACCTCCTCAGAGGAACCTCCTCCTCGCCATCACGTCACCCAGGCAGATACATCACACTCGAAAGCAGAACCTAATTTTAATTCTGAGTTTATCGTATACATCGGCATTTCGGTTGTCCGTCTCCCTCTGTGGAAATGGAAGACCACCTCACCTGTTCATTCATCTCGTCTGTCTTCGAGGGAGCCTGGCCCCCGGGCCTGGGCACTCAGCAGGTGCCCACTGTACTCCTCGAACGAGAGGAAATGAAGGGAAGCAATCAGTGTCCCAGTGGACCTGGCTCCTATAGAGGGAGGTGGGAACTGGCGTAGGCCCCCACCCTGTGATCATTCACCCCTGCCAGGCCCATTCGGTCCCTTCTGTCATAAAGCAGCTGCCTCATTAGGAACTCCATGTGGAATAACTTCCCCTTTCTTTTAAAATTTATATTTAGCATAATAATTCAAGCGCTCACTGAAGCCCCTTCATCAGGTAACACAAGTTCAGTGCTTACAGCAGCTGTTCCCAAACTGCTCGGAGCTTTATTAATCCCCATGAAATTCCATGGAAAGGGGTGGGCTGTCAAACTAGTTGGTGAGATATAGGGGTATCCTATGCGTTAGCGTATGCCATGAGCTTAGTGAAGACATCCTCAGAGTTCTGTGGTGATGAAATCTGTCACTGTGTCTCACTGTTTACACACGTCATCTGGCCACAGATCTCCTCTGGCCCCACATATTTTGTTTCCTTCCAAACTCCTTCATGTTCAGGGTGTGGCATTAACTGGATTCTCTCCATGGGCCTCCCTCCTGCGCGTGGTGGCTGAACCAGGTCCCGGGGACCCTGCTTGACCCCGGGGAGGGGATTGGGAGCCCTGACCAGAGGCGCCCAGGGTGAGACCATCCGAGGCCCACCGCTGCCTGGGGCCCAGGGCTGAGGGCCAGTTTTCCTAAGCCTGGTGGACAAGCTGGGCCCCTAGCTCGGGATCTCTGCCTTCTTCCACACTGGCATGTACCGAAGACTGTTCTCACTGACCACTTCCACGATGTCATCTGTGAACTGAGAATTGCATTATTCAGATATTTCTAGGCTTTTCGAATCCTGCAGAAACTTGGAGCCCTATAAGAAAAAGAGACACTTCATGCCCGCCCTGTTGTCCTCCCCTTCGGGAAATCGGACACCGCAGTGGGTCTCCAGCTCCAGACCGTCAGTGTCTTCACCGGATGGAGTGGCTAGCATCCCAACACATGGAGTGTTCCGTCTTAACTCCCATTTTGGCAAAATTTAATCCAAAGGCAAGCCTCCTCATTGTGAAATACTATGCTAAGGTATTTTATATAAACAGCATTGAATTATTTTATTCTCTGGGTGGCATAGTCTAAATAAGATGGAAGTATAAATCTAATCAGCTGCAAGGCTCTATGTCTATGTTATACTGTGTAGCTTCTTTTAAAATGACTGATTCATAGGATACAGTAATCTCAACAAGTCTTTGCATAATTTTATATTTCTGTTCTCTACTCTCTTTGCCAAGAATATGTTCATATAAATCACTTTCCCCCTGCTAAACTGGCTTCAGAAAATATTTGAAAAGTAACTAGTCTCTTTACCCTTTCAATAATAGTGTTTCTTTTCCTTTTTTTAAAAATTACTAATTAAACCACCTGAAATAAAGGTTTCTGAGATGTGTCTTCACATTTTCCCTGTTATGCACAAGCTTCTAATGTTGAAGCAGCACTGCGGAGAGTCTTGGAGTCCCAGGAGCCAATCTCTTATCTGTGATCATTGGCTAAGGCTGTGCTGTGTCTGCTTTTAAGTTGGAATACATGGGCTGCACTCATCCCAGGGTCTGGGTAAGGAGGGGGGGGGTGTCGCTCATTCTTGTCTTCCCACTCCTGTAGCTTGTCTCACTGACCTCCTTGTGTTCCCTCCTTTCCATGCTGTGCCAGCAGATCAAAAGCGGGCCCGCATGTTTGCTTTGCAGCCTTTGTTTCTGAACAGCTAAGGAGGTCATCACTGTGGTAGGATCTTCAACGTTTGGTAGAGTTTAAAATCCTCTTCCCAATGCAGGGACATTGGAACCAGCTTCTGCTGCGTTGCGGCAGTGGAAGGCAAACAGCAAGGTATCTAATGCCATGTCTGTGGTGCTGTATAAAACTCCGGTGTTTCATGTATCTTGTTGTCTGTGATTTGAGCTCCATTGCAATAGCTGTCATTGAGGTAGGTGCTGGCGCTGTTGCAGGTGCAGACACGAAAGTTAAGTGGCCACGTGAGGGTCACACAGTCATAGGACCGGCTTCAGCCCAGGCGTGGTGGTCCCAGAGCTCACACACTTAACCGTGTACTGTCGTGTCTCCGTTGAATGATGCGATTATTGGAAGGGATACAGAATTGTATTTGGAGGTTTTTTGTTTTGAATAGATTGGAAAACTGAGTTCTTTTGACCCAAGTTCTGGGCTTTGAGATTTTAGAATGAAGTATGGAGGTTTGAGCTGTGTGTTTCCATAGAGATGACTTATTTAACAAATAGTTATCGAGCAACTGGTGTGCGTCAGGCAGTACCTAGATAGCGGCGATGCAGCACAGAGCAGAGACGGGGAAAGACCTCTCGGGTGGCGTACCCTCTCGGCAGTGCTGCTGGATCTTCTGAGCCAGGTGTGCAGTACGTTCTCTACACAAGGATGAGCTATGACCACATGCAGGCGTTCCGGGACAGTCAGTCCTGTGCCCAACGGACATTCCTCGTGGCTGCTGAAGAGTAACTTGAGCAAGTCATCCTGGCAGGAACCTCAGCGACGAGGCAGAATCACGCAGACATCCCCAGTGCGGTAGCGGGTTTTTTTGTTGCTATGGTAACCACTTTTCTTAGCCTCCCTCTCCACCACTACATCATAATTTTGACAGGACAGTGTGAGTTTATGTACAAACACACGTGATTTCATAGAGCCTGGTTGGGGTGGAAGAAAGCTCTAATGTGTGTGTTTGCCTTTTTTTTTTTTTTTTAAAGCTCCGCAGCGTTCCGGCTACGCAACCCTATCTGTAGAGGCTCCTAATTGCCTGTGCTTCGCTTGTGGTCTCCAGATTGCTTTGTTTGAAATGACTGTGTGTCTGCAAGCGATGGGGTTTTAAAAATATGTGTGTTCACGGGTACACCCAGCAAATTCTCTAACCCGAAAACCTGGGAGCCTTCACACAGTTCTCCCTCACTGCCCTCGTGCAGATGGAATGTCTGGAGCCTCCCAGGCCATTAAGATGCCATCGCTCTCACTTTAGCTTTCCTTCTCCACCCAAACCGCTGCTGTGGTGTGCACTTCCCCTGCCAGGATCACTGATTTTGTCACCTTTTGCCGTTGTCACCTTCCACCCGGATGGGAAGTCCCTGCTCTGTATGAGGCGCTCTGTGCCAGAGAGGCACAAACCCAGCTTCTTGGGAAGGGACCGCATGTCCCCAGTGCAGCGTCTGTGGCCTCGGCCCCCACGAGCGGCTCTGGATGGAAGAGCACAGCGGGGCAGGAGCTGGAGAGCTGCCGTGCGGAGCTTCCGCAGCCGGGGTGTCAGCTGTGGTTTCCGCCCTGCAGGTTCTCACTTCCTGTGCAGCCCCATTGGGGCGGGGGGGGGGGGGCACCAGATGCTGGGTGTTCTGCACGAAAGCTCCAGGGTTGAAGTTTTTGGTGATGTAGCTCTTTGTTACACACACACACACACACACACACGCACACATGTGCACTCTTCTTCCCCAGGGTGTGCTCACAGCTCCACGGGGGTTCGCTGTGGCACACTGTACCCTGGACGGCCTTCTCTCCATGCACGGGGGCTTTGTTGGGTCACTCACTAGTCCAAACTCTGAGGTCCTTTTTCGTCCAGGCCTCCCTGACATTCTTTTCTGACCTGTGACCGCACTAAGCTTCGGTCCATCGGGGATGTCCTAGCAGTCACCCTGCTCAGGGGTCTGGAGCTCCAAGTTCGCCTGGACAACCTCTGATCAGCACATGGACACCTGCTTCCTGTATCTATAAAGGTCAAAGACACCACTGACCACACACACACACACACACACACACACACACACGCACCACCCAGTTCTAGGCATAGGAGTGGCAGGAAACACATGGTGATGCTCATGTTTCTTTCAGAAATGCGGCCCCCTGGAGGGCCGATTGTGTCCGCGCACATGACACTTCGGCTAGCATTTATTGAGAATTTAGTGAGGCTTTTCGTGTCGTGCGATCGTTGTGGAATTGAGATAAAATCTAGCTTTTATTATCCACCCTGCTGGAAAGAGGATGGGCCTCAAGTCATTGGTGCTTTGGTCAGCTCCTCGGCTCTTTCCAGGAGCTCTCACATCCAATGGGCCATTTCACCCTCGACCCCAAACAACAGCAAGAGACCAGGTGAGGTGGGCAATGGCGAGTGAACCTTTGTGTGGTGTGTGTGTGGTGCTGGAGGAATTCTGGAAGGGAGGGTAGAGCAGGGGTAAGGATCAGAGAGGGGCGGGGAGGAATGGGCTGTGTCACCGTGGTTTTGACGGAAGGAAAGAAAGAGAAATGACGGAGAAGCAGACAGAGGAAGGGAAATGTGTGGCCCCGTGTGAAGAGCAGGTGGGCATCTGTGACGGGTGCCTAGTGACACCCAGCCTGGGAAACGTGAGTCCTGAATGACCAATGTATTGTCTGGCAGGCTCGTGTGAAAAAGAGGGCTTCACTTGCTGTGTTCTCCTCCTCGGTGCCACGTCAGTTTCCGGGTTCACCTGCCATGTGTGTGTGTGGATCCCATAGTGATTTGACCTCAGTATGTACACAGGTCATCCTGATCACAGGCACTCTGACTGTTTACACCAGACTTAGAGAAAGGTGAGGAAATGGGGAGTCAAGGCTCATTGCTGGCGCTCAGCTCAGGCAAGCTGCCCCAGACCTGCGGTAGGAGAAGTGGTTTGGAAGGATAAAGAAGATACTCAGCATTGCAACTGATCTCTCCTCTGGACGCGTGCATTGTGCAGAGAATTGCACCAGGTCCTCAGAGTAATCCTTCTCTCCCCCATTTTGGGGAGCTGTCTATTGGATCCAGCCCCAGTGCTCCTGGCAGACTTGGAGCTTGTTCTGTTGTTTGAGTGCCTGGGCACAGCATTCTTTTAAAAAAATATATTTTATTGATTTTTTTTACAGAGAGGAAGGGAGAGGGATAGAGTGAGAAACATCGATGAGAGAGAAACATGGATCAGCTGCCTCCTGCACGCCCCCCACTGGGGGATGTGCCCACAACCAACGTACATGCCCTTGACTGGAATGGAACCTGGGATCCTTTAGTCTGCAGGCCGGCACTCTATCCACTGAGCCAAACCGGTTAGGGCTGGGCACCGCATTCTTAAAGTGCACTGACCAAACTCATGCCACATTTACACACAGCCTGTCAGTTATATTCTATCGGGACCTCTTGAAAAACACCTCGATGGAGTGTTAGGTTCATAGGCTGATAAGTCAGAGCTCCACGCGGAGGTGTGGAGGTAGAGACTGTGCGGGCAGGTGGCCTACAGTGCTCACAAAACCTCCAGAACACCTCCTTGTCCACGTGGTTAGACGGAATCTACTGCTGTAGCCGACACTTTGAAAATCTTCTTGCACAGTTTCTTTTCAGTGGTTGCCTTCTGCCATTGCATTGTGGTATGTATGGAGCTGGAGCTGACTCAGCCCAGGGCGGCATGTGACCAGTCTTGGCCAATCAGGATAGAGCTCCGTCCTCAGAGCCACTGCGATTGGCCCAGGAGTCAGAGTGGGATCCAGGCTTGCCATCAGAATCAGTACAATGACTTTTGCCAGACCTACTAATATTAAGATGGTTTCTGAGATGGAAAGTCGTTGCTTGAAGCTGTGTGAAGCCACATTGCTACCATATAGAGAATAAAGCCACGCAAAGCCACGCCGGAGAGAAAAGGTGTCAGTATTATATTGTGGAAGACCGAGCACAGTTGGCTGATTTCTTGTTGTAGAGAGGTGTCTTAGGCAATGTGGGTTGCTTAGCAACATCCCCAGCCTCTACCAACTTTATGCCAATGGCAGCACCCCCTGGCACCAGAGGGGATAAACAGCCGGAGGAAGGGAAATGTGTGGCTGGTGTGAAAGAGCAGGTGGGAGTCTGTGACAGTTTGTCGGTACCCTCACCAGGGGTCCCTTGATGGACAGAGTTGCCTGTAGTTGTGAACATCTTACTGATTGAAGCAACCGGGTGTGACTGGGCCTGAAGACAAGTGGAACTTTCGAGGTATGTAGTTTCTGTCCTCGCCATCTGGATGACTGCTTCTGCCTTGAGGTCTGCGACCGGAGCCAGGAAGGGGTCTCCTCTTGGAAGGTGTATGTGACCCAGGCAGGTCAGCATCGTCTCCCCATCATCTCCCTCCAGGTCCTCAGCTGAGCGCCTGCCGCCTGCGAGGGACCATGGCCGCAGCTTGGAGAGGAGGACAGGGCGCCTGTGTATCGCTGATCCATTTGTGTTTTGCTTGAACTAGTTTCACTTGACTTTCAGTTACTGCAACTAAGAGTTAACAGCAAAATGTTTGAAACCTGGTATTTAAAACCTTCTAAGTCCTGTTGCAGTTTTTAGGATCAGACTTTGTTCTTACCCCCCTGCCCTCGACAGGAAGCCTGGCACCGTGTCCCTCCACGTGGACTCATTGAACGGGGTTTATTCTTCCCATCCGTCTCGCGTCCCAGGAGAAGAGTTATCTGAGACTCTGCCTCCTGCGCAGTTAGGACTCCAGGAGGGAGAGGCGGGGAAGGGCAGCGGGCACCCCTCCGCAGAGAAGCGGCCAGTGACCTTGAAGAGCTGGGGCTTCGGAGCAGGTGGCAGGGAACCGTGCAGTGCCCGCTGCACAGCCTGGACACGAGGGAGGCTGTCTGTGCCGGCCGATGGCTGCTCCCGGTCCCTCTGTGTTTCGTGCACGGCACAGGGAGGTACGTGGCTGATCAGTTGACCCCGGGTGGAGGAGAGTCTGTTTTTATTTCCTTCTCAGAAGGAACAGTTTTTGCACATCTGTCTGTGTGCCCCGGAGACTGGGTGTTCTGACAGGAGGTGGCACTGGCCCCTTTGGGATGACACTTCACTGGCCATCCCTCCCTCCCTGTCCCAGAGCCCTCCCGGATTCTCAGGCTGGTCCCGCAGCCACCAGCGCCGCCCTCCCGGTGGCGTCTGCCACACCAGCCCGAAGGCCAGCACCAGGGAAAGCTGCTCAGGAACCGGCCGAGGCAGCCTGGCTGGCTTGGTGCAGCCAGTGCCCCCTGGAACTCACTAGGGAGCAGAGACCTGAATCTCACACACGTGTAATTGGAACGCGGAACTTTCTGGAAGCCCTGCTCTCACTAACTTCTCCCAGCGCCTGGGTCCCAAAGGGCACCTCGACTGACACGGAGCGGCCCTGGCTTTAGTTTAGGAAACTTACAATCCAAACCAGAATGAATTCTGCAGCCTAAGCTTGTCCTGCCTTTTTATTTAAGCAGCGCAACGTCTTGGTTATAAAGCAGAGCATTTGCCTGTAATGGGTACATAAATACTTCATCAGCGCAATTATCTTTGAGGTGGTATTACTCCACGGCCGGGTCGTGCCTGGGAGAAGGGACACATCCGCCCCCTTGCTCCAGGTGACTTCTTCTTTAAACCAAAATGTGTGTCTGGAACCGGTTCGTGTGAGCTGACTCTGTACCTGCCGGGATTTTCCCCGGAACGAGCACGTGGTCCCGGAGGAAGTGGCAGTGAGGGGAGCGGGCTGCGGTGTGCTGTCAGGATGAAACGGGCAAATGCTGCTCCAGGAGGAATTCCCAGCAGACAATTAAAAATGCATTTCAAACTCTGAGCTTTCACCATATGTAATGAGTTAGCAAATTCAACTTAGACCTTTGCTCTGTGAGAAGTCTGGCTGGGAGAGAAGGGAGAAATGCTGTAAGGGCCCACGCAATCCTTTATGAGCTGGCAAGACTATACCTGCTGCCGGGGCACTTTTTACTCCGGTTATACAACATTTTATCACCTGGTGACAGTGATGTGTCCTTGCCAAAGTGTTTTTTTGCAAACACTGCTGATTAAAACTTACTAGTATGAGATGGTTTTTCTTTCTAGAGAAGTCTGCATTTTCAGCGTGAATGTACACACCATACTGTGTTTGTAGATCTGCCAACCTCTTTGGTTTTATGGTTCTTTGGCTTCTCTCTCTCTCTCTCTCTCTCTTTCTCTCTCTCTCTCTCTCTCTCTCTTCCTCCCTCCCTCCCTCCCTCCCTCCCTCATCTTTTATCTTTTTCATTATTCCATGTGCTGATTCTAAACCTGAGTCTATGGTCACAATACTTTTTGGATTTGTGGGAAAACAAAGCAACAAAGCATTATAAATACCTTTAATCTCCAATGGTGAAAAACAAGATACATCTTCATGCTCGGTGTAATTGTGAACAGAAATCTGCATGATTTAGATTGATGGTGTGTGTGTGTGTGTGTGTGTGTGTGTATGAGATAGAGTGAGAGAGTGTGTGTGTGTGTGTGTGTGTGTGTGAGAGAGAGAGAGAGAGAGAGAGAGAGAGAGAATGTGTGTGTGTGTGAGAGAGAGAGAGAGAGAGAGAGAGAGAGAGAGAGAGAGAGAGAGAGAAAGTGTGTGTGTGTGAATTTCATGGTGAGGGCACTGACAAACTGTCCTTAAGAGATTCTCTGTCCGGGAGGAAGTGCCTGAAGACCCACCTGGAGAAGTCTGAGTTAAAGGTCTCTGGTTCTCGAAGGACTCTCAGGATCTGGGATTTTATTCTACTTACGAGCTAATAAGTTTGCCTGCTGTGTTTTATGCTGACAGAAAACATGAGGCTCTGGGTCAGAGAAAAGACTGAGCACGCCGGCCCAGAAGGCAGAATGAGCATCATGTGTGTCTGCTTCCAGCTCCCCCAGTCCCAAGGGGGTGCACAGGCCCAGGGTACTGTGCGCACCGGGTGTGCTTTGAGGCTGAGGAACACTTGGGGAACCCACTTATTTGATGGCAAACCTGCTCTTTGCCCTGGAGGGAACCTTGACCTTATCTCTCAAGATTGCTCTGCAGACAATGCTGGGTGATGGCCCAGGCAAAGAGCAGTCAGACCTCCCTCCCTCCCTCCCTCCCTCCCTCCCTCCCTCCCTCCCTCCCTCCTTCCCTGCAGGCCAGCACAGGGCTCTCACTGCTGTGCATGGGTCAGTTTGCAGGAGCGCAGTGCAGAAGGTGGGCAAGCTCAGGCCTAATGAGTATAAACATAGCCTGTTGTGACCACTGCCCCAGAGCGAGGCTCTTTGTATTTTTTTCTGTTTTTATAGCCCCTTGTTTCTTATAATGATATGTCATGCTATTTAAAATTTCTCCTGTCTCCACCACTGAAATGGAAGCTCTTCAAAGGCACGGACTGTGTGCTGCTCACCTTGGTTTGTTGTCTGCAGCTACGTGAGTGCCTAAGGTGTGTGGGAGCCCGGGCAAATCTCCCAGGACTGTGTGTTTTGTACCTCAGGGCTTTCTCCGTGTTTAGCAAGGTGCCTGGGACCTAGTAGATGCATGAAAAAAATCTGTTGAATGAATACATAAATGAGTGAATGGATTTGGCCAGAGACTGAGGAATGGAATCAGGATGTACACTGAGGTCTGTCTGGCTCTTAAGCCTCGTCCTAAACTATTGTTAACCTCTGCCTCTTCAGGTGTAATGGGATGGACCCCGTGCTCAGGCATCCTTGGGGCTTAGGGTTCTGTATGGATTGCTTTAGGGGTTCCCATAAGGCAGGCAGTTGATATTATTTTGGAGGTCAGAAATGAAAGAGCCTCATTTATTGTTATTTTTCATCTCTCTTGCAGCTTGATAGGGAGAAAACTGTGAAAAAGCAATGGGTGCCTCTCAGAATAAAAAACAACCATTTTTACTTAAATACAAGCCTCTCTTTCTAGAGTTTCCTGCGGGTGACAGCATAGAGGATTTGACCAAGAGTGTTGAGTTTCTCCCAGGCTAGTTTCCATGGTGATGGTTGCAGCTTTCATAGGGCCGGTGTGGCAGGGAGAGGAAGCGTTAGACAGGGATGTTGCATCATGAGGTAACGAGACCCTTTATGCCCACGCCGGTCGGTCGGGCCTGCAGTCAGTGACAATAGACGCAAGTGGCTCCCGAATGGAAGGACTGAGTCTGGAAGGCTGTTTTGTTTGTGAAGCTCTCTCTCCTGGTTGCATTTTTTGAGGGTTTGCCTGTATGAGGGGTCAGGAGTTAATAGGAGGATTAATTCTCTAATTGTTACTTTCCTAGATACATATGCAGTGAGAGAACGGAGTAGCATGGGGCTCACTGCTATGGTTCCCAGGGGCACCGCAAGCACTTATGGGCAGCATTTGTAGGAACATTTGGGAAAGAATTTCATCCAACAGATAGTTTTAGAGTGCTAGGTAGGTAATATATTGCTGCATAACAACCCATCCCAAAACATGTGGCTTAAAACAACAATCTTATTATTATCTGATAATCCAGGGGCCGTTAGTCTTGCTGAGGTCTCTCCTGTGCTTGCAGCTCCGAGGGCGGCTGTGGCTAGATTCACCCTGTGGCTGCCTAACTCACGCCCCTGCTGTTGACCTGTGTTGGGACTGTCAGCTGGAGCACCCGCTCCTGGCCTCCCCACGTGACCCAGTCCTCACAGCACTGGGCTGGGGCCAGCAGTGCGTGCAGGAGGGCGACCGGAAGTCCCTGTGCCCTCAGCCTGGAAGCAGCACAGCCCACAGAAAGGGGGACGAGATGCAGACACTCGCTGCCTCGATGGAGAATGCGCCAAAGACTTTTTGGGCTGTGTTTTTAAATATATTTTTTATTTATTTCAGAGAGTAAGGAAGAGGGAGAGAGAAATAAAAAACATCACTGATAAGAGAGAATCATTGATTGGCTGCCTCCTGCATGCCCCCTACTGGGGATAGAGCCCGCAAACTGGGCATGTGCCCTTGACTGGAACCGAACCTGGGACCCTACAGTCCGCAGGCCGACGCTCTACCCACTGAGCCAAGGCTGGGTTGTGTTTTTAAACCACCACAAATGCCAACTATGTGTGGGGCACTTGAAGGAACATGCCCGCTCTCTGTCCTCATGGAGTTTATAGCCTCGGAGCTAGGCTTCAGTGAAAACATGCAAATAAAAGGTAAACTGCAGTGAGAAAGGGCCACTATGGGGACATTCTCTGAGAGCCTACAGTTGGGGAGCGGATTAGTGTGCTCAGGCTGCCACAGCAGAACACCACAGACTGGGTCTTAAGCAACAGGGATGCATTTCTTACAGTAGGTTTTTTCCGAGGCCTCTTGCCTCTGTTCATAGCTGCTGCCTTCTCATTGTGTCCGTACATGGTTAGTATTCAATGCATGCATGAATGTGTCCTAATCTCCTCTTTTTATTTATTGAATGATTGATTCTAATCCTCACCCTAGGACATGCTTAGAGAGGGGAAGAGGAGAGAGAGAAAGAGAGAGAGAGAGAGAGAGAGAGAGAGAGAGAGAGAGAGAGAGAAACATTGATGTGAGAAAGAAACATCTATTAGTTGTCTTCCATATGTGTCCCAACAGGGTATCAAACCCACAGTCCAGGTATGTGCATGTGCCCTGACCAGGAATCTAACCAGCAAGCTTTCCAGCACAGGCCAACGTCCCACCAAGTGAGCCACTCGGGCTGGCCTAAGCTCCGCTGTTTATAAAGATTTCGGTCATTTGGGTTAGGCCTCACCTACATGACCTCCTGTCACTTCAGTTCTCTCCTAAAGACCTCGCTCCAAGTGCAATCACATACTGAAGCCCTCCCTGGGAATTAAAGCCTCACCATAGGAATTTGGAATGGATACAGTTAAGCTCAAAAATAGGAACTTTACTCACGTTTTATTGCAGGTACTTTTAGTTTGTAGTTACACCTTGCTAGAGACATACATTCCACTGACCCAGTTTTAAATCATTTGGGACTGTCTCTGCTTTTAGGGGCTGCTTTTAAAGTTAATTTTGTTTTATGTTTAAATAAAATGTTTACATGGTTTCCAAGTAAAATCTACCAAGTATATTCGAAGAATCCTTGGAAGCTGTGCCCTGATTGCTCCCATCCCTCCACTCATAAAGAATTTGTTACGTTGATCATGGCATTATGCAGTTTATTGTAATTATTTCTCACTATGAGTTATTTCTCCTCTGCTAGACTGCAGGCTCTATGAAGGCAGGAACTGGCCTCCTCTCACTCACTCATGGTTTCATCCCCAAAATCTGTTACCATACCAAGAACATAGTCAGCATTTGTTGAATGAATGTATGTACTGGGGTGCAGGGTATAGACTGGAACCAAAATATTTGAAAATCATGTACATAGAGGTCATGAATTAGATGGGGCCATTAGTTGGGATGTGTATAAAAAGGAAGTGCAGAAGGCCTATTTATATTACAGAGGGAGAGAGAATGAATGAATGAATGAATGACTAGGAATTGGCTCACACGGCTATGGAGGCCATGCTCTGCTGTCTGCAAGTTGGACAAGCAGGAAAGCTGGTGGTGTAGTTCAGCCTGAGTTCCGAGATGGTACCTTTGGTGTAACTCCCAGTCTGAAGGCCTGAGAAGCTCTGGTATAAGTCCTGGAATCCAAAAGCTCAAGAACCAGGAGTGTGGATGCCCAAGGACAGGAGAAAATAGACATCCAGCTCGGAAGAGAGGTACCGGTTCCCCTTGCCTTTGCCCTTTTGTTCTCTTGGGCCCTCAACAGATTGGATGATGCCACCCACACTGAGGAAGGCAGGTCTTCCTTATCCAGTCTACTGAATCAAATGCTAATTCCTCCAGGAACCCCATCATCGACACACCCCGAAGTAATGCTTTACCAGCACTCTGGGTGTCGCTTCGCCCAGTCAAGTTGACATAAATTAGCCATCACCCATACTTAGGGGATGCAGCAAGGAGAGTGAGCAAAGAGGAGAAGTAGCAGTTGAACTTCAGGAACCTCCATGTCTCTGGACATCTGGCAACAACATAATCATTAGTCAAGAAGTGCATGGTTGAAAGAAGTGCATGATGGGAAATGAGAAAACATTACTTCAAGTTTGCTTCTACTCTTGCTTAGTTATGTGATCTTGGGCAAACTAGTCCCTACAAGTCATTTCTTCATCGTTGACATGAGAGTAACTGTGTCTTAGTACCGGCCGACCTCACAGGTTGTGGGGGAAGAGGTCCTGTTGAGACAGAGCTGGAAACTCCTCAGTGTTCCTGAAATGGAAGTGAGAGCGTGATCCTCAGAATCGGAGCCTCTAACTGGGGCCGCGGAAGCCTGGGTGTGTGAGGTCACGCCTTGAACGTCTCCCTCCTGTTCTGCCATAGAGCATTTTGCTTTTCTAAGCCAAGACCCAAAGGGCTTGTGGAATCCTGAGGGATAACTTGACTTTTTAGTGATGAGGTGATCTACAAAGAGGATTCTCAGAAGTTACAGACAGAGGCTTTTGTTTGCCACCGTTTGCTGTTTTCCCATCAAGTAGGCTTTTTGGGTGAGCTTCAATCATAAGGACACTAGTTTTGAACAGTTATTTTTAATAGCAAAGCACTCCAGATACTTCTAGGCAAGTGTTACACCAGTTATGGTGTGTGCTTCCAGTATGATAGAGGCTTGAGCCATTCCAACTTAAAAAAATATAAAGTTTGACAAGAGCAGATCTTGAATTTTTAACCTGTTACATGCACCATGTGAAATGAGCACCCTGTGCCGAGTGAGGTGCCGACGCCCGGCGGCAGCATGCTTACACTGGTCTCTCACAGATGAGATGCTGAGAAACGATGCTAGATGCATCTGGTCTCGCTAAAAGCTCACGTGGCAAAGAAGCGCAGCACGTCTGATGATGCTTTATTTTGTTTCTAATATGCATCTTTATTTTACCAAAACTCATCTATCATGTCTCTAAAAGGCTTACCTCGTTTGTCCTCAGGCTGGCCTTTTCAGTGGCCCTTAACACATTCATAACCGGGCGGACCAACCCACCTGCAGAGGTAGAGACTTGGTGACAGGCGCCGCTTCAAAGGAAGTTTCCCAAAACTTCTGTGGGCTCTGTGCCCTGCGTGCTGAGCGCTGGGCTGGAAACGGAGAGACAGCAGCCTTTCACTTTCTGCTGCCACTGCCGCTCCGCCGCCGCCTGAGACTGGCTCCAGAAATACGCCCGCTGCTCATTTTCCCCTCGCCGTGTTCTTTACTTGCAGAGAACTGAGATAATTATGTGATTGCAGAACAAATTTCTGTCACACACAAGGGTACAGAAATCATCTATTTAATATGTTATATATACACATCTCTACTTGAAAATTACTGGCTGGTTTTAAGTTTAATTTCTATCATGCCAAAGCTGTGATTGTGGATCCTGTCTGGTCCTCTGGGTTCTTTTAAATTAGAACAATGTGTTAGCTCCTAGCAAACCTCTGGCATCCCCTCCAAGGCCGAGGAGCCTGGCGATCATTGAGAGAGAGAGAGAGAGAGAGAGAGAGAGAGAGAGAGAGAGAGAATGAGCGTTGGCCATGATTCTTCCCTGCTTGGCGGGCTTTCCCCTCCCCCCTTCTCTCCACATCCTTCAGACTCCCTGGCCTCTGGCGGGAAGAGGAGGGAACACGGAAAGCCAGCTGAGAAGAATGGCGAGGTCCCCGTGGAAGCCGCCAGCGGAAATGGAATGCGTCTCCTGTCCCTTTCCTTCCTCTTTCTCTCTTTTCTCTTCTTTTGCCTTCTTTACTCTCAACCCTCTCTCTCCTCTCTTCCTCTTTCTCAAGTCATCCTTTTCCTTTTCTTCTCCTCTCCCCACGTGCCAGCCTCCCTGTTTACTGAAGCTCCAATTAGAAGAAGTAACTGACTGACCATATTAACCAATGGCTTCTCTCAGCCAGTCCCTTAGCCCACCCATGTTAGTGCCCCCCCCCATGGGAAACATTGAACCCCTCTGGGCACAGTCTCTCTCTGTCCACAGAGACACGGAGCTCTGCTCACACTCCTCGCTGCTCACGACAAGTGGCCAGAGGATGCTCAGGTCAACGAAAGCTGGTCTTCCTCCCAACCTAGCCTCCTTAGCTTCTCTTCCTTGGTTGTGTTCATTTCAAACCATCCCCGTATTTAACTGGGATTGGTTTCTTACAAGCGGGGAAGAAAGCTGGGCTGAGTCTCATCTGTAAAGGCTGGAGCATTGTTGAAACTCAGGTGGGAGAAAGTTTAGTTGTGAGGGAGGGATCGATTTTATCAGGCTGGTTCTAAAGATTCTTTTTCTTTTCTTTTTAAAAAAATATGTTTTTATTGATTTCAGAGAGAGGAAGGAAGAGGGATAGAGAACTAGAGACATCTATCGGTTGCCTCCTGTACACCCCATACTGGGGATCGAGCCTGCAACCCAGGCAAGTGCCTTGACCGGGAATCAAACTGTGACCTCCTGGTTCATGGGCCGACACTCAACTACTGAGCCACACCAGCCGGGCTAAAGATTATTCTTCAACTTACAGAAAGTGGGTTACATTTATAGGGTTGATTAGTTAGGTAAATAGGAGATGTGCAGAATATATCCTAACCCATACTCTGATAATGAAATGCTTTTAAAATATGTATCCACTGATGCTCCATTGAACGATGCTTAACTCTTGTACCTATTTGGTCGTGTATTCTTCACACAAGCACAACCCAGGTGGGAGCGGCATGACCACACTGTGTGTTTTCACAAGCCTTCTGATCGTCAGTATTTTATTGACTTGCTTTCCTCTGGTTTGGCTATTGGTGTAGTTTCAAGGCTTTGCTGAGAAAGAAACTTGAGAGGGAAGTTTGAAATCCATGGCTGGCGAAATGACCTTTACCAAAGAGTTTATCTTAGTAACTCTCTTCTCCAGGGACTCTTTTGCCACCTCGATTGCATGGTTTTGTTTTTGTTTTTAATTTACAAAGTGCCTCCGTGTGGCATAGCACCAACCCTGCAGCATCTGAGTAACGGCATTTTAATTTGGAAGTGACTCTCGGAGCCCTGCAGGTCGGCAGTGAAGAAACATTTCCTTCAGCGGAGGCCCGGTGGCCTTTGCGGGCAGACGTTCCTGCGCCGCCTGCAGGAGCCGCAGCGGACAGTCATGTCTGACAGGCGGGTCCTCTCCGAACGAACGCGGGGCCGGGTCTTCACTTCACCCCTCCGCCCTGTGCAGACAGCGGTGCCCTTGAAATGATGAGTGAAAGCCACAGCGGTTTGGGCATGGGAGCTTTTGTGTCTGCCGTGCCAAGGTGGAATTACAGGACTGGACTTAAAGCAAGTTGAGCGTCTTGAATAAAGGCCCTCAGTGTCTCCGGTTGAAATTGCAGTCAGATGCAGACCCTATCACCTTGGCCTTTAAGCCCCTGTGCTGTCTGGCCATTTCTCATTTTTCAGCCCCACCCCCTGCGAGGCCCCGGCACCCATCACACTGTGGTCCACAGAAAGGCCTGGTGCGGGCAGACTGACCGGCAGACCCTTGCATTTCCATTTCCCTCCTTTGTTTCCACCTTCTCCTCGTGCCTTTCCCTCCACTCTGGCCGCACCGGCGTCTCTCCCAACCCCAGGCTCCCTCTGCTCATGTCACGTGGCTGATTCTACTGAAGCTGACACTTCCCGGCTCATGGAAGCAGACGCCTCGGCTCCTTGGGGCAGTTCCCCACCTGTCGCTCTGCTTGTCGCAGGGGAAGTGCTCAGTGGCCATCTGCAGAGTCGGTGGGTGGAGCCTGGGTAAATTGGGGAGCACGGAGATTTCTATGGCTCCTTGCTCTTTCTGGAATATTCTGCTCTTTCTGCTCAGCATTCCACCGAGGCTGTGGCAAATTCTGCTCAGATTTGCTCATTCATGTCAGCAGTTGCCATGGTTTGCTCTTTCAGAGCTTTTTTTCTTTCTTTTCTTTCTTGACAACAGAAATGCTGTGCTTTTAGACAGAAGCACCAGTTTGGTATAAAGTTGAGATTATGTTGTCTTAAGTCCCACCTGCAAAGCAAGGCGAAATTTAAACTTGCCTGTGCATCATCCACCACTGGATCTCCCAGCAAAGCACAACAGAATGCTAGTCCTTTCGTGACATCCAGGAGAGAGAAATAATTGGAGGACCCAGTTTGGACCTAGGAACTGCTTGTTGACTAGAAAGTACTGAAAGGTACATCCTTACAAACACGGGTCTAGTCTGCACTCCTGAGAGGAATTGGTCCCTCGTGGACTCGGGGAGGGTTTTATGCTGAAACTACAGCGCAGGCAGAAGTGTGCTGGGTCGGGGAGGAGCCTCCGCCAGGAGCGTTTTGTTGGTTACGTAATGAGCACATCAGCGCTGGCTCCCACCCGTCCCTTCGGAGAGGACAGGCCCGGCCCTCTCCGTAGCCCTGTCTGGACAAGAAAGCAGTCATTTGGTTTGAAATTATTTCTCCACATTCCCGTAACCTGTGCAGTGGAGCAGGCAAGGTCTGATGACTAGGAGAGTGTCAGATGTCCGGGATCCATCACTCAGAGCGATGCATGGGGGGTTCTGCAATGGCGTGTGATAGGCACAGGCTGGTCCCCTGGGAGTGAGGAGGCAGCATCGGCAGACGGCGCTTAGTCTGACGGGCACCTTGCACAACTGCTGTTTTAAATATTGAGCTAAATCTCGTATAACACACAAAATTAACCATTGTGAAGTGTGTGCACATAGTTGCGCTTTAAGGGATCGTGTGTACAGTTGGCATTGGTCCTCTCGGGCTCCCAGGACAGCTGCCCGGCTGTGGTGTGCTAAGGGCTTCGTGACATTTCGTACAGCAGGTAACATACTCAGTTAAACTAACACGCCCCAAAACATCGAATTACTTAAAATAACACTTTATTACCCACATGTAAGCATAGAAATCGTTTTCTCACCGAAACCGGTTTGGCTCAGTGGATAGAGCGTCGGCCTGTGGACTGAAAGGTCCCCGGTTCGATTCCAGTCAAGGGCATGTACCTTGGTTGCGGGCACATCCCCAGTAGGGGGTGTGCAAGACACAGCTGATTAATGATTCTCTCTCATCAATGTTTCTAACTCTCTATCCCTCTCTCTTCCTCTCTGTAAAAATATCCAATAAAATATATTAACAAAAAATCGTTTTCTCTTACTTCAAATAGACCTTGATAAGAACATAGCTCGCTTAACACCATGAGGAGGAGAGCGCGTGTAACATCCCCTGAAATGGTCTGCGTCGGCGCCTGACCCGCCGTCTGTGTGAGGGGAATCTGAGATGAATGTGGCTGATCTTGGCCTCCGCGAAGGTCTGCGCCCGTTCAGCCAGGCAGAGCCGTTTTTAATTGGTGGGGGATTTGGGAGGGCCCCGAGGAGTCTGTGCTGCAGTGGGAAGCCGTGTTTCGAGTTTAGAAGGAAAATAACAGGAGCTACAGGGGAGGGAAGGTAAACATGAGGAAGCGCTCACAGAGCCCATCTCCCGCAGATGGAATGGGCGATCCTCACCCCAGAGGCGCGTCTCTACCCCGTGTTAGCACTGCAGTGCCACGCATGGCATTGAAGATGAATCAAAAAAATGAATCCTCACGGGTCATGCATTCAGAGGCACAGAGAGAAATTCTCAGGAACTGATGCAAGTAACGGTTGAGAACAATGAAATGGACCTTCCATAGCATCCCTAAACCTACAGACCACAGCTGCCCCGCTGACTCGTTAGTGAAACGTGCACATTTTCAGTGACAAGTCAGATGAGAGAAAAACTCCAGTCAAAGTAGCCTGTCTGTGCAAAGAGAATTGGAAACAGATCGAGGGCTGGAGACACCTGGCCAGCGGTGATGTCCCAGCAGTCCTGGCGGCACGTGGCCGCAAGGCCCTGAGGGCCTCCCATCGATTCCAGCCTCCCACTGGGAGCAGAGATGGGCTCTCGCTGCATCGAATCCTGGGGCTGATGCCCATTTGGTAACAACTGTGTCCAAGAAAACGGGGAAGAGTTGGAGCTTGCAAGCCAAATGCAAAGAGACCACAGAGTTTCGTTCAGGGAGGGAACGACTTAGCCCAGGGGTGGGCAAACTTTTTGACTCGAGGGCCACAATGGGTTCTTAAACTGGACCGGAGGGCCGGTACAAAAGCAACCTGACCATGCTGGCACTACATGCTGGGCTGCAGGTAAAGGAGCGGAGGGGAGAGCAAGAGAACCCTCCGCTCTTTCGGCTCCGCGGGCCGGAGAGAACAGCTGAACGGGCCGGCGGGCCGTAGTTTGCCCACGGCTAACTTAGCCTGTGCTTGTTGGAGAGCTACAACATGACAGAAACGAGGCTGGACACATTGCAGCTGCACCTGCAGAAAGTTGCTCAAGAAATGGTATTTTCCTCTGAGGGTTAGGAAAAGAGGACAGTGGGTTGGTGACCCCTTCCTTCCACACCTCATCATTCCCCCCGCCCCCCTCCCCAAAAGCCTTGGGCTTGGATAGAATCGCTAAAGGGCAGTGCTAGAGCATAATGAGAAAGCGCTCTGGGCATGTACTTAAGTTTTCTTGGGGACATTTTTATTGAGTCTATTCTAATAGGTGAGAAAAATTGACCAGGGCAGACTTGCTAGCATTTGAAGAATCGCCTCACAGTCTCGGGTCCTCAGGCACACACCTACTCCTCCTGCAGCCAGTGAACGCCCGCCTGGTGTTCTGTATGTAGTCAGACTCGCTCAGAGCAGCTGCCAGGTTTGCTCAGCTCCTGGCTCCGGAGTGCAGCAGCAAAGACCAGGAGCCAGCCCCTCTGCTGGGCAGGCCGGAGCAGCTGGTGCCGGAAGCTGGAATGAGGCCATGTCAGGTGCGGATGGAGCCCCTGAACCTGGAGCCTCTCCCAGGCCCCACCTCCGATTCATTCTCCGGGGACATGTGCGTCCATGAGCCTTCGCGGGGGCAGCTCAGCATCTCAGAGATGTGAGGGAGACGTTCCTTACCACCATATGCTGAGCCCCAGCTTTGAGGAGTGGAAATTAAAAAGCAAAAAAGGGAGCTGCTAATTTATTCACTTATTTGACAAGCATGCAGCAAAGACCTGGGCTTTAGAGAGTCCCTGGTTGCCAGTGCAGACATGGTGCTTGCTTTCAAAACGTTCAGATCTAGAAGAGATAAATAGATAACACAATTACAGGTGGTGAAGTATTCTGATAGAAAATCATCCGACAGTCTTTAGCCCACAAGGGTTCTCAGAGGAGGGGCCTTCTAAGCTGAGTCCTGAAGGATGCAAAGGGGGTCGATGTAGGAGGAGAGTCAGGAAGAGATTAAGCCCAACTGGCGTGGCTCAGTGGTTGAATCGTTGCCTATGAACCTGGAGGTCATGGATCAATTCCTGGTCAGGGCACATGCCCAGGTTATGGGCTCAGTCCCCAGTGTGGGGCATGCAGGAGGCAATCAACGATTCTCTGGAATCTTGATGTTTCTATCTCTCTCCCTCTGCCTTCCTTCTGAAATCAATAAAAATGTATATTTGTAAGAGAGAGAGAGAGAGAGAGAGAGAGAGAGAGAGAGAGAGAGAGAGAGATTAAAAGTAAAGGCCAAGGCGGAGAGGGTTTAGTAATTCTAGAAAGAGAGGAGTGCCATGTGAGGGGTCTCCTGGGGCCACCTGTAGGACCCTGTGACAAATGACAGCAGTAACAGAAAGGCCATGTTGCACTGGACTTCCTTCTTTCCATCATAGTCCTATTTCACAGGCCTGGTGAGCACTCCACACGAGAGGCTGTGTGTGTGCACTGATTTTCTAAAGAAGCAGGGGGTAAGAGTCTGCCCACAAAGGGCTGAGGCCTTTTAAACTGACACTTGAAAAATATTTGCATGCAAATCCTTCCTGACATTTGGATTTAGAAGACCAGTGGGCTTGCTCGAATGTGCCGAATACCCACCAGAAGCCTCCCTGAGGTTTGGCATTTCCAGCACAGCCACCGTCCCAGCCAGAGCCCCGAGCCCCGAGAGCCCCGAGCCCCGAGCCCCGAGCCCTGAGCCCTGAACCCCGAGGGAGGCTGGTCAGGGCTCCAGTTTTGGCACTTGGACTTCCAAGGGCCACATGCTGAGGAGAGGAGAGGAGAGGGAGAAGGAGAGAGTGGGGGAGTGCTGGTGGGGGGGAGGGAAAATAACAGGCATGGGGAATATATGCAGACAGTGATTTGCATCTAATTTGCATACCACTTGATAAGCTGAAATCTGGTCTCAGAGGATGTTCAAATTAAAATTATACCACAGGACTTGTGCAGCCATTTCTTAATATTCCCCCCTCTATCTTATTATTTTGCTCCTATTGATTGTAATTCATGTATTGCTTCTTGTTGGAAATGTGCGGTTGTGATTCAGAGCATCAGTGGAGAAAGGGACTGCCCGGGTCCACCAGAGACCATTTCTTGGCAAATGAGGTTTGCATTCCAGCCCTTCTTGTCACATCTGCCTCACTCCTGTTGTGAAAGTGCCTTTTCTGGGGCCTGTCTCGGCAGCTCCAGGGAGCTATAATTGAGATAGAAAGAAAAAGAAAAAAAAGTGGATCTTGCATGGATAGCTACTTGGATTCAGGCATTATTCTTAGGAATTGTGCGTTTTTAGATAAGTTACTTTGTCTGTATGGACCTCTTTTTTTTCATTCTTCACTGGAAATAAATGTATAACCTTCATAGGTAATTGTGACAGTTAGACCACATGTACATGGTGCTTAGCACAAGGCCAGCCCCACCTGTTTCTGTGGCCTGTCCTCAAGCCTGTTGTGGGCATGACATTGCCTCTGGAGTTTGGCAGTGAGCGCGCTGATGGTGGCTCAGGGGACTGGGGGGTGGGTGGGTGGGGTTGACTGTGATTGGGGACCTCGCCCTGGTTGTGGACGTGGGAGTGGCCCCAGCACTGCGGGGGCCTGAGGAGCTGACCTTTGCACTTAATATTTAATTAACACGTGCCCTGACTTCATTAGAAGCAATTAGAGAAGCAGCTTCAAGTAACAACTTTTTGAAATTTCTGTTCCTGGGGGCTGTTAGACGCCTCGCGTGTTCTTCCCTTCAAGGGTTCCTTATACAACGTTTTCTTGTCATTTTTTAATTTGCTGCCTCCTGCTGATGATCAGAACGGCCACCTGAGGCAGTCGCAGCGTGAGGATGAGACGGGATGTGGTTGCTCAGCATCCTTTGAAAGCAGGCCCAGGGCAGCCATGGAGTACAACGCTTGATCTAAAAACGTATTAAAACATTAGATCCATTTGAGTGTTGTTGCTAAAATTTGCTGTTTATCATTTAATGACTATCTCACCCACCTTACAAACCTGTTTTTAACTTATAAGTCAAAAGAGTACATTTAATGTGTAAGATCTCACAGTTTCCTTCAGGGGGGTGGCTCTGGAACGTGAGTGCACAGCAGAAGCCTTCCGGCCCCGCCCCGAGCTTTGGTCCTGAGCTTTGGTCCCGAGCTTCCGGAGGAGTCCCGGAAGGTGCGTTTCTAGCAAGCACCCAGGGTTCTGACGCTGAGCGCAGGGCCCCGTGGGGAGAGCCCTGCTTTAGGGAGCATGTACCGGGGCCACACGGGAGAGCCTTCCCCAGTCTTGTTTCTTTAGTACACGTGTTTCATGGTGTTTCATGGTGAGATCCATTGCTTTTTGCTCAGAACCCAAATGTGTATTTCTGTTTGGCTTTTCAAATTGGGAAGCTGGGTTTATGGCATCTGGCAGGAGGGTAGCAAGGTCGTAGGGTCAAATAGACACGTTTTAATGGATGGGTAAGCTGCTCTGAGGTTAAAGTAGGCCTTAATCGTTTTCATCACCAGTGAGAATCCATTGATTCATTAATTTAGCACATTTATTGGGGACTCCTATGCACGTAGTATCGTTCTAAGAGTTCCAGACACTCCAGGAGTGAAGAAGGTAAGATTGCTTCCCTAATGCTGTCCAGGTATTGCATGGGGTGCAGGAGGGATGGAGAGAGAGAGCCTACAATAGATACAATACATGGCAAATAGGAAGTGTTATGGAGAATAAAGCTGGATGACCTGACCGGAAGTGATGGTGAGGAGGGCTGTTTTACATCAGGAAGAGTTCTGCAGGCAGTACGGGTCGTGCCCCCGGGTATCTGGTGACGAGGATGTTTCTGATGGAGGAACGTGCCTCCAGGACAGGGAGGCAGGAGTGTCCTTGCTGTGTTTGAAGAAGAGCCGGAAGGCCAATGTGATTGGAACCCTTTGGGTGAGGGAGGGGGTGATGAATGGCCCAGGGATTTCACTCCGAGTGAGAAGGGTGTCCTGGTGGCAGAGGGGTGGGGAGAGGGGGTTTGAGACATGCAGTCATGGGGTCTGCCTTGCCTTTAGAAGGAGGAGCAGCGGCTGATGGTGGAGAAGGGAATCAAGGAGAGTAAAGGGAAGTAACACTTGTTGCCTCACACATGGCAGACATCACAAATCAATCACAGAGTCCTTTCCTGGGGGACATTGCTAGGGATGACTTCTCAGCACAGCATGCAGGCAGCACTGAGGCTGGAGTGTACGCATGAAATAAGATCTCTTTCCACCTGGCCCAGCAGTTCAAATACAAAGGTCCAGAAGCCAATGGCCTTGATAAGTTCAGATTGTAAATATTGTGAGGAAAAGTGACGCGCCTGAGATCTGGGAAGGGAGCTGTTGGCCGCCTAAATACCAGGGAAGGGCGTTGGGCCCCACGGGAGCAGCAAGTGGGAGGTCCCCAGGCAGCTGGCTGGGGGACAGTGTGTCTGGGGCACATCCCCCTTTTCTCCTAGTTCACAAGCACCCTGTGGTCCAGGCAGAGGGTGAGCTCTGAGCGCTCTCCCTGTGACGTGAGGGGCAGGTCTCAGAGTTATTTGATGGGGTGTCGCCTACATCAGGTCTGGGCCTCCTAATAATCTCCCACTCCACACACTACTCTCCCTCTGCACTCATTTCCGCTCTGTCTTCCCTCCTCTAGTCAGTTCTCTTACCCCCTTTTCATCTTACCGGTTACCTGTATTGACGAGGATTGTCTGGGGGAATATATGAGGGTTGGTTTCTCATGGCATTTATGTAGTAATACGGTTAGTAGCTTGGGGAACGACCCCCCACTTCCCTCTATGATTATTCTTGTAATAAATACCCATCTAATTTACTAAGTTTTTCCCCTGAGCACAAGCGACCTTTTATGCAAAAGAAATGCCTCACGGTATGCCCTGAGAGAGTAGTTGCTAAAACACACACACACAGAGAAAGTCACGCGGTCGGAATAATAAGGTAGGAAGGAAACCAATTATTTCATGTTCAGGGGGGGAGCCGGCCAGAGGAGTGGGTAGGGATTGCAGTGTTTTGTCACGGATGTTCTGATGGTCTGTAATAGATTTCTGCTTTTTAGGACCCTCCTTTTATTGGGCATCGCTGTGAGCAGGGCAGCTGAGGGGTTAGTGCCCGGAGCAGGAGTCAGGGGGAAGTGTCAGGGCACCTGCCATTTCAAGGTAAGAATTCCCAGGTCAGCGGTCTGTGGTGTGTGCCGCTGTCTGAATTGAAGAGGCATTCAGGTTAGACCTTCCTGCCCTCCCCAAGCTTTGTTCACTCATCTGAACAATGGAGGTGATTGGATCCGCCACTGGGTTGCTGTGAGGAGGAGCCCAGGGTGGTGGTGGTGAGGACAGTTCCCATTTGAGCCCTTACGCCCTGCCTGGGGTTTTCCAAGGCACTGACACCCGTCACTTTGGTTCCTCCTCACAGCGGCCCGGGGAGTGGACAGTGGTGTCCCACGTCCTCACTGAGGAATCGGGACACAGAGAAGTTGAGTGAGTTGCTTCGTCCAGTGCCTCACAGACATCAGTGTTTATGTAAAGGAAATAACTGCAGACGCTACTGTTTAGATTTAACTTAAAAAGAAAAGACATAGTTAGAACATATTGCAGAGTATAGGAGGTCAGAAACTTAATCCCTCTTGGTTTTTGTTTGTTTAGTTATCTGGCTCCTTTTCACGGCACTCATTTTTATCTTTGTTTTTCCCTGGATAAAAATCGCCTGATTTTAACCCATTTTTTTCCTCCTGTAAGTCCCGTATGTGGGCCCCCTGTTGGAGCGTGACACCTGCTGGTCCTTCAGCGTGGCATCTTCTCAGGTCCCTCCAGGAAAACTCTTTCCATGACAGGAAGTAGACATTTCAAATAAATGAAAAAGATCTTCCAGGATTATGGTTATTGGCTTTCTTGGAAACATGGCACATGCGTGTTGTTTCCTGTGCTCCAGGGGCCTTGGAACCAGTAGTGTGCGGAGTGAGGATAAGGGCCTATGCTTTGTATGTGAAGGTTGCCTCTCCCTGTTTCAGTCTCAACCCCAACATCTACCACAGGAGGATGGAGGTGATGCTATTGATGGCGATCCTAGGGTAGAATATGGCTATACAGATCTCATATCATCTATGAAGAGTAAGTCACATCCTCTCAAATAATGTAATTCATGTTCTGTGTGATCTCCTTTCCCCTCAATATCCAATTGTCCTCACAATGTTCATTCTTACCCCTCTTCCCTTTTGTCTTCCATTTATCCAACCTTCCACCCACCTCCCCACCCATCCTTCCATCTGTTCATCCGTCCATCCATCCCTCCTTCTCAGCCGTGAGTACCATTTTTACCAAATGCCCTTTGAACCCTGGGCACACAACAGTGAACAAAACAGAGATAGTCCCTGCCTTCATGGAGCTTACTTTGTTCCCCGCTCAACCCCCTTGTACCTAGCAATTTAAATGAGATTTTAATCCTGTAGGTTGGGAATCAGCATTTGGGGGAATGATGTCCCATTGGGTGGTTTTCCTGGCACAGTGATTGCAGATGGAGCCATCTGCCTTGCCCCTTCGAAGGAGATGCTGACATTTGTTTGGCTAGAAGATTGAAAAAAAGAGGAGGAATTTGTCCAAAGAATACCAAGCACACACAGAACTATTAACTGAAAAGGGAAAATGGAAGAAACAGAGATGAGGCCTCTCTGTCAGAGGGCATTTAAAATAAAGATAGGTTAGACAAATGGTGGTGTTCATTGAGGAAGCAAACAAGCAGTGACATTCCAATAAACAAGAAGAACGTTAGGTGTATATTCAAGAAGGAGGTCTAGAGTGCCATCACTATCAGGCTGTGATGCCAGAAAGTGGCATATGCTTGTCACTATTTACCATAGTATGGCCAGATGGGTATTAATCCATATAATGATGATATGCAGGCATATATATCATTTACAGATACGTTTCTCATATTTTAGTTTGTTTTCTGTCTCATCTGCCCTCTAGATTTTTTACTTCATGCTCTCAATGCATTTATATCCTCAGTGTCTAGAACAGTGCCTGCCTGGCACAGGGTAGCACTCCACAAATACTTTTGAATAAATGAATTAATCTCCATTGCAACTTAACATGCAGATAAATTTTAAAAATGGATGATCCTACAGTTTGCAAGAACCTTGGGTTATTTCACAGTTTAGGCAGTTCCAGAATTCTCCAATCAGAAGATAACTATAAACAGTTTTCAAATTATGATCTTGGTGGATTCAGGAGTTCCTTATTAATACATCAGAATAGATTTTCTGGGAGCAGAGAAATTCTGCATGAGGGGACTGGGCTCCCAAGCCCAACTTTGATCCTCTGCTTTTGTGCGATTTAGATATCTGGCTTCTAATTAGAAATGACTTGAAGAACAGTTTTCTCTACTTAAAAGTGTAGATTAGATTAGAGAATTCTCATCTGCTCTAGGAGTCTCCTTTCCTGGTCTCCTCTCTGACCCACTTCAGGCTTCTCCACTTGGGGGCCATATTGATCTTTCAAAGTTGAAATCTGGTTGTCATGCCCCTCTCTCTCCCTAAAGCACCTCAGTGGGTTCTCATCAATAATAAAATCAATATCTACCATTCATTAAGCATTACTAAGTCCCAGCACCATTCTAAGCACTTGATGTGCATTAACTCATTTGATCATCTATATTGGAGAGTGTTATAAATCCCCATTTTCCAGATGAGGGAACCCAGGCTCAGAAATATTAAAAGACTTTTCCAAGTGATACATCTAGTAATCCATCTCAGAATAAAGACAAAATAAAGATCTTAAGGGTTCCAAATCATTTTGCCTGGACCCTTCTGGCAGTTTAGTAAAACCTATGGAAAGCATCTCAGTTTAGTAAAACCTATGGAAAGCATCTCATGTGTAGCTAAAAAGCATACTGTTTTTAGCTACACATCTATATAATAAAAGCCTAAGCGATCATTAAGGTGGAACAACTGGAATGACCTGTCGTTGTGCTGTGCACTGACCACCGGGGTGAAGATGCTCAATGCAGGATCTGCCCCTGGGTGGGTAGTAAGCGCCCACAAGGGGAGTGCCGCTCAGCCGGAAGCTGGGTTCATGGCTGGCGGGTGCAGCTGCCCTGGTGGGAGCCTCTCCTGACTTGGCAGCAGCAGGCATAGCGGGCCGGGATGAGCGTGAGAGGGGCAGTGCCCACCCTGGTGATTCAGGCTCCTCCCTGGCCGCCTGCCGCTCGGTGCACTGCTACATCCCCTGAGCGGTCCCAGACCGCGAGAGAGATGTCTGATTGCCTGTGTAGGCCCAGCCCTGTGTAGATTGGGCCTAGGCCAGCAGTCGGACATCCCCTGAGGGGTACTGGACTGCTAGAGGGTGCAGGCTGGGCTGAGGGACACCCCTCCTCCCAAGGGCACACGTTTCATGCACCAGGCCTCTAGTAATATAACATAATATTACAAAGAAAATAATTATATTTCAATAAGGTTAGCATATTTTTTTGGTTAATCCTCACCAGAGGATTTTTTCCCCCTCATTGGTTCTTTAAAGAGAACGGAAGGGAGGGGGAGAAGCTGACAGAGAAAAACATTGATGTGAGAGAGACATATTGGCAGGTTACCTCCTGCACGCACCAGGACTGGGGCTGGGTACGAGCCTGCAAACAAATTACGAGATCTTGACTGGAATTGAACCTACAGGTAGACACTAACCACCGAGAAAACCCAGCTAGAGCCTTAGCAAAATATTTTAAGTATGTTTGTAGCAGATCATAATACATGAGCTTATTTAAATACCTTTAAGTAGCCACATCCTGAGCCAGGCATAATAACTTTGTAATTTCAAAGTTGTGATGAACACAAATGAATTTCAGGGTGTCTGCAAGATCCCCAACTTGATATAAAAATACTACCAATTTCTATTGGTACAGAAGTTGCAGATATTGCTATAATATTACCATAACTTTTTGCATACATCAGAATAGAAGGCAAAGCTGAATTTCAGTTAAGGGTTAGTGGAAATAAGAATGTAATTTTTTTTCTATCCATGTTCTCAGACTTTGGAATATGATCTTAGTAATAACTCCTTCCTTGTTTTACACACTATAACTTGGCCTCCGATTACCTTGCCGGCCACACACCTCCGATCTCACTCCCTTGCTTTTGCTCCATGACCACTCTGCTTACCTCTGGTCACTCCTGTTCTTCTCCACAGGGCTTCTGCTCACACTGCTTCCTCTGCCTTGAATATCCTTCCCATCCCCCCTGTCATTCCCATCTCTGTTCATGTGTCACTTTCGCAGGGAGACCCTGTCTCCCCCCCCCCCCCCCCCCCCGGTCACCCTCCTCTGTTAGAGGACCTGCCCCAAATCTCATGCTCCAAGTCAGAGCTACAGGCTGGGTTGGTTTGTGTGAATAGTGGGTCAAGGTCCATCTCTCCAGACAGAGTGTAAGCTTCATGAGTGTGTTAGTTTATAAGGTTGTCATTATGAAGTACCACAGCCTGGGTGGCTGAAACAACAGAAATGGATTTCCTCACGGTTCTGGAGGCTGGGAGTCCAAGACCAGGTGTCAGCAGAGTGCATTTCTTGGAGGTCTCCATCTGTTGGCTTGTAGATGGCCACCGTCTTTTTGTGCCTTCACCTGGTCTTTCCTCTGTGCGTGTCTGTGTCATTTCTTATAAGGATCCCAGTCCTATTGGATTAGGGCCCACTCTGCTGATGTCACTTTAATTTAATCACCTCAGGAAAGACCCTATCCTCCACATTTTGTGATAATGGGGTTAGGGCTTCAACATAAGAATCTGGCAAGGTTGGGAGTGGGGTCACAATTTAGGGGAGGGAAGAAGGCTGGTTTTGCTAACAATTATACCCCCATCAGTGACATAGCACTGAGCCAAACCAGGCCATCACTCAGTATCTGTTACCTTAACGAGTATGCGTGCAAGCACACATGTATGATGCCATGCTGTGTTGACTGTTGAAACATGTAAAACATGTATTTGTATCATATGTTCTAGCATTGAGCTTGTTCCTGTGAGTTCTCTTTTTCACTGTTCTTCAGTTATGTGATCTATGAATGTCCACGTTACATTTTAAAAAAGAAATCTCATGTACCTATACTTGTGTGCTTGAAATTAAATCATAAATACAGAATATTTAAATTTCAACTCTGGAGTGATTAGTTGCAACCTGGATTTTATTCTGTTCTGAAATGCAACACTTCGATTTAATAACAGCTACTGGGTTTTATAAAGTAGTTTTTTCATCTCAATGAGAAGCTAACCAGATTGGAATTGGTTTAAGCACCTGTTTTCTGGGTTGATTTCAGAACAGAAATCTACGCAGATGAAAACTTTCTAATCTACGAATACCTTTTTCTTTTTGCTCATGCCAGCACAAGTAGTCACAGCGCTCTCAAGTACAAAAGTGAGGATTGCCATGCAGTGCTGACACTGAACTTCTGGAAGTACATTATCTTGGGACATGCTGGGGTAGTAGGATTCAGATTCTGTTGGATCTTGAAGGTCAAGGTGCTCATGTTTTTAGCACCACAGCCCCAGACAGGGGAGCAAGAGCAGGAACGTGTCACAGACCGAGGCGGTGGGCCTTACCTGGGTGTGCTTCCCTGGTGAGATGCTACTGGGGATTGTTAGGATAAACAGATAAAAATTATAATAAAAGAGAGTTACGCACTCAGGGGGCACTGGCAAACAGGATTCTTCAACGCAGGCCGTCACAGGGCCCTTAGTCTGCTGGTGTACATCCTCAGGGGGTCTGCAGGGTGCAGCCTTTCCCACACACTTGCCCAGACCAGTTGCTAAGGGGCCGGTAGCCTGAGAAAGACTCTCTGTGTGGTCTCTCTGGACAGTCCCAATAGCTCACGCCTCTTGTCGGTTTGGTTAGTGGGGTATTTTTTTTTAATCAGAATTTTGTCTTCTACCATTTGAGATATCATTGTGTGATATCTTGGTATTTCACAGGCATCATTCCAAATGTCAAATTTGAACATAGCCCACTCTCGTGGTTAAAGCTTCCTACACCTGGCTGTAAGGTTGTTTTTTTTTTGTTGTTGTTGTTTTTTTGTTTTTTTTTACCAAACTAAGCAATTAAAAAAGTAAAACAACTATCTTGTTGTTGTTGTTACAAGTGTCAGAAAGCCAACTCCAACTGGGTTTAGCGAAAAGTAGTGCGGAAGCATCCTGAGGGAGATTGGTTAACATAGAGTGAGGTAGTAGCATCAGCCCCGTTGAGACCACATGAGCCAGGAAGGGGCATGGGGGATGGACTCCCAGAAGTAAGTGGAGGTACTGTGGCCCAGGGATATATATATATATTCAGCAAGTAGAAATAGCAGGCAATCTATTCACCCCCCTTGTAGCTTGTTAACTCGTGCAAACCTCTTTTCCTGTTTGCCGAATGAAAAAGATTTCAGTTAATCGCGCTTCTAGTTAGTTACGCTGCAGCTAATTATGTTTGTTAGATAATTAGGTGCTGATGGCATCAACAAGTAGAAGGGATGCCGCAGAAATGAGACAAAAGGCCCGGGCATGGACTCACTGCGGGGACCCGTGAGAGGAGGCTGGGGGCTGCCTTACTCCGTCCCAGAGGACACGCAGGACCCAGAGCTTCTCCGAGGGGGGAGGGGGCTGTGTCTTCTCCCTCCTGGTGGCGCCGTGGCCTGGCCGGCTTACTGCTCGGGCTGCTGCTCTCATTGTTGTAGAACGAGGAGAGTGGGTGGCTTTTTGGAGCAAAGAGAGAGCAGGTTTGGGGGAGAAGAATGCTGAGTGTGAATTTCAAGTGAAATGCATTGGAGCTGCCGGTGGGACAGGGAGGCGGTTGGGAACATGGACCCCAGGCCCATTTGATCATATCAGGGTAAAACCTCACCCAGCTCACGACAGAACTCTCCCTGGGTAGGTGTGGGCACCTCTCCTCACGAGGAGCAGGAGGCGGGGTGCTCCGTCCCATAATGACTCTGCCAGGGGAGGTGTTTGGGGACCATTTGCTTCCTCCTCCGGGCGCTGGCGCTGGGTCAGAGGGATGTGATTCCATATCTCCCCTTGTGAGTGGCAAGCTGCATCCGATGCCACGCTTTGGTGACGGGGCACCACATTGCCTCAGCGAGGGTGAATTGGGTCCCACAAGTCACACTCAAGGAAAAGGCACCTTTGTTTTTGCAGTTCAACTATTTTTCCAGGCCAGGGGATGGTGTAGAAAAATAAAACTAAAGCAGAGCTGACACTGCGTGAGCAGCACCTTACTCGGTAGTTCCCACCTCAGTGCCTCCCTGCCTTACGATAAATATTTTTGGTGTTTCTTTTATTATCCTAAAATGAAATTAATAGATAATACATCATTCTTAAACTAGAGAAAATAAAGGAAAGTAATTTATAATAAATGATGCATATGTGATGTGTGTTCAGCCCAGTTTCAGAGGAATCGTGGTGAAATGCAGATTAAGATGTGGCAGCTTGCCGAAACTGGTTTGGCTCAGTGGATAGAGCATCGGCCTGTGGACTGAAAGGTCCCGGGTTCGATTCCTGTCACGGGCATGTACTTTGGTTGCAGGCACATCTCCAGTGGGAATGTGCAAGAGGCAGCTAGTCGATGTTTCTCTCTCATCGACGTTTCTAACTATCTATCCCTCTCAACTCCTCTCTGTGTAAAATCAATAAAATATATACGTATATATTTTTAAAAGATGTGGCAGCTGGGGATAGGGGAGAGGGGGGAGGGGCAAGATTCTGCATCTATTGGACTCCATGCCGCATAGTCAGACTCTGGGAGACACTGTGAAGTACCAGCTGCTTGTGGCTTCCCTCCAAGTACTTCCGCCATAAAACCACTGCTCTGGAGCAGGAATGGGCCACCGACAGCGAGAGCAGCACTGCTGGTGGTGGTGTGATTCTCTGCAGCGGTGACCCGGCCTCGTGAAGTCCCCCAAAATCAGAGCGCCGGTCTGATCGTGTTGCAGTTTTGCGTGCATTGTTTGGTGAAACTGTAAAAACATGCTTTCATTTTTGCGAGTCACAGGAAGAGAGGCTCGGATGCTTGGCGGTCTGGTGCAGTGCCCTAGCTCGGTGCTCTGAGACACCCGCCCCCGAGTGCTCCCCACTGCGGAGGGGGCTCCCTTCCTCTCTGTGTTCAGAAAGCACCCACAGATTCCCGCAATGCCTCGCAGGTACAGACCAATACAATCAAATACACAGAGCCCCCTTCCCCCACTGGGGCGTTCATGGGGTCATGCGACACCTGCAGTTAATTCAGTCAAAGTGCCCCCCACACCAGCCAGGGCCCAAAGGAAAGAAGGACCCAGTCCCGGCACCCGGACACGCGGGTGGTGCACGCTTTTGGGGGTGTTTTCCCCTCTGCTCACTTTCCCTGGGAGCTGGGGAGAGGCTGCCGTGGCCGAGCAGCTGGCAGGTGTGTTTGGCACGGCACCCCACTTCACGAGAGGGTGTCACGTGAGGCCTGTGAAAGGGCTGGAGCACATGGAGATCCTTCTGGGGGAAGTGAGTGTTACCTTCCTAGTAATGGAAGGCTGCGAGGTGTTTTTCCAGCTGAGTCGCCAGCGGCTGGATTCCCAGCGCAGGGCCAGGCGAGGGCCGTGCTCGGGGCTGCGACTGGGTCTGCCTGGGCCAGGGCGGGCACTGAAGCTCGTTTCTGAAGTGGAAAGGCCGGGGTGACTGGATGAGAACAGGGAGATGGAAATGGGTGTTATTAGTTGCATCCCATGAGGTATTTATAGTGGAGGGATGATCATTCCCAAATCCAACTTGCTGCCTCAACTGGTTTCTAAAACGCTCTACGCCTCAGACAAGCTGCGTTCTTTGACAGTGTGCTGGATAATATATATGCAATATATTCCCCACCACTACCTTTTAAAATATATGTTTATTGATTTCAGAGAGGAAGGAAATGGGAGAGAGAGACAGAGACATCAATGATGAGAGAGAATCATTGATCGGTTGCCTCCTGCACGCTCCCCACTGGTGATGGAGCCCGCTGTGCTTGCACTCGTGTGTGGGCGTGTGGGTTCCGTTCCTCACAGCTGCATCGCCGGTGTGGCCTCCTGTGTCCACCTCCACAGTCAAGTTCTCAACTGTCCCGTCTCCACGTGACCTTGTGCCCCTTCGCAACCTCACCACCCCCTCCTGCCTCCGTCCAACCCATACAGCCTTAACCTGCCCACAGTTTCTAAAAGCTTGTCACTTCACAAATTTCAAAGCAATCGAGTCATTAATACATATTAACTTTTTGTGATTGCCTTTTTTTTCCACTCAGTATAACTATCTGGATATTCATGTAGGTTGTTGTGAGGATCAGTAGTGTGTGTGTGTGTGTGTGTGTGTGTGTGTGTACACATATCTCACAGTTTAAGCACTCGCCTGTTGAAAGACACCTGAACTGATTCTAGTTTTTGGTTGTTATAAATATAGTTGCTGTGAACAGTGGCGTACAGGGATTTTTTTCTTTTCCATTTCTGAATGAACGTTTTCCTCTTTTCCTGGGACAAATGGGTGTTGCGGGCCTGGTCCGCAGTGCAGGCCCGGCGGGGCCTCGGTGGGTGCTCCCACTCCGGCCTGCACTTTGGCTTGCCGTCTCTGTGATGGATGCTTTGGTTGGTCCAGGGAGGTGTTCACGAGGCTGTGGGATGCTGTTAAGGAAATGGTAAGATTTATCCAGGAATCCCCAGGGGAACCTCAACAGCAGTTCTTATCGCCATGGATGCTGTAAAGATGGTCCTGAAATAACCACCTTCGCTCCGCGGGGCCCACGGGTCAGACGCAGTGTAAGTGCAGGGTGCCCGCAGCAGTCGGGTCCAGCTCATCCGCGTGTTTGAGCCCAGGATGTAGGCAGGCCCACAGAAACCATGCCGGGGGCGGACTGCTTTATTAGTCCGCAGCTATGCTCAGCTGAGGAGAAATTAAACAACATGATTGAGGAGGGAAAGCCGAGCAGATCGAACACGGACGTAAAAAATGCCTTCACCACTGAGGCCATCCTTCATGTTGAAAGATTGGATGGCTCTTAATTACTCACCAGGCGTCAATGCAGATAGAAGACAACTATCTCCGAAGTGAAAAGAGACCCCAAATTCCTAGGAGGAGTATGGGTGGGATTTGGCAGATTTTCCGGAGTCTGTTGGTTTCAATGTTGGAGAGAAATTTTGCACGGATTGGCATTTTTCTTGTTAAGCGGGTGTTGGCACAACCGGCCGACAGAAGCCAAGACCAGTGCTGATGAGCAGGTGGAAACTCGGCCTCCCAGCTTCCTCCTGCCAGCAGGGCACGCCGCGAGCTCTGGTCAGGGTTCCCAGCTCGGGGTCCCCACATCTGCAGAAAGCCGAGAGCGGCCGAAACCGGTTTGGCTCAGTGGTAGAGCGTCGGTCTGCGGACTGAAAGGTCCCGGGTTCAATTCCGGTCAAGGGCATGTATATTGGTTGCGGGCACATCCCTGGTAGGGGGTGTGCAAGAGGCAGCTGGTCGATGTTTCTCTCTCATTGACATTTCTAGCTCTCTATCTCTCTCCCTTCTTCTCTGTAAAATATCAATAAAATATATATTAAAAAAAAAAGAAAGCCAAGAGCGGCGTGGACATGAGCAAGTGGCCCTTCTCCATCCCGCCACTCAGGACCAAAGGACGTCTGCGTGTGACGTTGCTACATGATCTCGAGTAATGCTCACTTTCCTTTTGTTAGCAAGGACGTTTGGTTTCGTTTCTGGGTCCACAGGCAGATACCTGAAGAAAATGCAGGTGCTGGCAGGTAGCTCAGTTGATGAGAGCATTGTCGGGATATGCCAAGGTTATGGGTTCAATTCCTGGTCAGGGCACATACATGAATCAACCAGTGAATAAATGCATAAGTGGAACAACATAAACAATGTTTTTTCCTCTCTCTCTTACTCCCCCCCCCCCTAAAATATGTTTAAAATGCACTACGAGATGCTATTTTTTAATGGGAAGCAGGCACACACAGCCTCCCGCTGACTGAGGTGTCTGCTCTCCAGTGCGTTCCTCAGTAGTCCAAGGCGGCTGCTGGGCTGCTTCCAATTCCGTGTTTTTAATCACTGGTGTTTTTCTTACCTCTCGGTGTTGTTGTTGTTTTTAAATTACAAAAGAAATGTTTGTCGAAAAAATGGGAGTTTTCAGAAAATTATAAAGGCCTCTGCTCCGGTATCTTTTCCCAGAGGCTGATGTGTGTCTTTTCATCATTTTAAAACGGGAAACTTGAAAAGGTCACAGAAGTTCTGACCTTTGCTTTACGGGTGGAGGCGGGGCGCGTGGCGTGGCTTCCATGAAGGTGCTCCCTGTTCCCGTGCTCCCCTCAGTCCGCAGCTTCCCACTCAGTACCGCGTGCGTGAACGTCTCCTCGTTAATAGGCAGTCAGCACTTCTTTGTAGACATTTACCATGATTTTGCTCTCATGTATAGGTGTAGTTGGGCTGCTCCTAAAATTTACTGTTATTTAATTTACTATTAAATAATAATGCCACAAATTTCCCTGTGCTTTACTAAAAGTGTATCAAGAATACGTGCTCGATTTTATCAGAGGCTTTCTTTACACCATATGCGGAGGTAGTGAAATGGTTTTTCCCTCCAAAGGCCAGGATTTTAAAGTTTTAAGACATCAAACAAGGTGGAACTTGAATACTGCCGTGATACTTTCGAACACCATGAAATCGCCCCCATTTCTGCCCTGGCGTTCCTCTGAGAGCGCTCACCGGACTGCCCTCCGGTGTTGGGACCGGTGACTGCTTCTCTGATCAACCCTGGGAAGTGGGTGGGTGGCTTGTGCTAGGGAAACATCCTTCAGCAAAGACGATTGTTCTCGGTGATGTTGTTGTTGTTGTTTCATCTTGTCTTGTTTTTATCTCAGCTATGCAGTTGAAATTCCTAAGGTAGACGCATGTCTGAAGCCCTACCATTGTAATGAGCTACCTCCTTAGCGCTTCCCATGGTCTTGCCTTGAACGTGTGGGTCACCCCTACTTGGTCCATGGTGGGTTGCTTTTGTTTTTAGCATAGTGTTGAATTCACTGTGCTGCATTTCTACATGCTTTCTTCATATGCGTTCATCTTTGTGTACTCTTCACATGCTCCTCAACATATGTGTGTTCTATAGTATACTGTTAATAAACATTCAACTAATGTTTTTCTGCACTTGCCCCTGTCTCTAAAGTGTCATTTATGCTTTGGTAGAGATTACTTTGAGACGGATGAGTACTGCTTTCCAAACTGATTGATTCTAAGCAAGCATCTTCCAATATCCTTGAAGGTTAGAGGCCATGCGGGTCCCATTTTTAAGGCTGATATTGCTGCTGCTCTAAATCATACTGAAAACTCTAAACGTGGAGCTTTTCATCAACCCGCACACAGCAAGGACTATCATCGTTTTATTTATTTATTTCTTTTTGCCTCCTGAGTCCCGGTGCCCACATGGGAGGTGAGACTGATGGCGTGGCTGAAGGTTTCGTGGGGAGATCCAGGGGTATCAGGTCCGAGCGTGCACACCTCTGGTTTCAGATCCTTCTACCTCCCGGGGCACAGCAGAGCCGCTGGGATACCAGGGCGGTGCCTCTCAGCACCCCCATGCTTGCTCCCCTCCTCTCTGTTGGAACCCGCATAGAGCTAATTGGGAATTCACTTCACAGTGCCTGCAGGAGGTTTCACGTTTATTTATTAACACTCAACACATCTGTTGGGCTGCAGTGATGAGATTAATCCAAAGTTTTAATATTTGATTTGCAACTGATTAATCGCCTGCAGCTTTCATTGTGGTGCAGATCCAGGCCAGCGACGTGCCTGGTCTGAAGTAGGCAGCTGTGAGCTGCAGGGAAGGGCTGGGACGGGAAGAGGCTCAGGCACATGGAGGTGTATTTCCTTTGCTTTGGGTGGTGGTGGCTATCGGGAAAGGCCCTGTGGGTACTTTCTGCCAGTGGAGAGGAAACAACTCTGTAGAAACCAGGGAAAGCTGGCCTGAGCAGGGAAAAGAGAGAGAAGGGCTGTGACCTCAGCCTCCAGCACTGTGGCCTTTCCCCTGAAAATCTCATCCCCACGGGCACCTCACCGGATGCAGAATGTCTGTGGCTGAGGGAAGAAATAAGAGGCTGGTCTTCCTCTTGAAAATTTACTTGAGAGTTTGCATCCTCTGTGCTCCTAGGAGTCCTAACAGATGTCCCGTGCCGACGGGCTGTGTGGCTCCGTGCTGGCCCCTTACCCGCTGGGCGGGAACCTAAGCTACTTAACACCTTCTACTTTGTGTAGGTACCAGGACATGTCAAAAGAAAATATATACTTTGGAGACTTGATTCCTCTTTTAGAACGGTTTTAGGTTCACAGCAGAATTGAGAGGAAGATCAAGTTTCTGTAGATAATCTGTCCCCCGAGCTTCGTCTAGTGTCAACACCCCCAGCAGAGTGGCCCGTTTCTTATGACAGGGACCCGCACTGGCACGTGTTATCACCGAAGTCCGTAGTTCACCTCAGGGCTCACTCTTGGTGTTGTCCATCCTGTGGGTTTGGGCAGATGCGTAACAACACACATTTGTCGTTCTGTCAATTGAAGTATTTTACTGCCTTAACATCCTCTGCACCACCTGTTCCTCCCTCCCCCCTCCAACCTCGGGTCTTTTTACGAAGTCCATGGTTTTGCCTTTTCCAGAATGTCCTATAGTTAGTGTTGTACATAATGTAGCTTTTCAAATTGACTTCACTTAGTAATAAGCATGCAAGGTTCCCCATGGTTCTCCATGGCCTGATGGTTCATTTCGGTTGAGTGCTGACCAGTATTCTGTGGTTGGGATGCATCACAGTTTATCCACTCATCTACTCTGGGACATCTTAGCTGCTTCCGTGATTTGGCAATTGCTAGTATGCATAAAGCTGCTATAAACATCCGTGTGCAGGTTTTTGTGCGAACATGTTTTTATAGCTCCTTTAGGTAAAGACTGAGGAGCGTCATTGCAGTATTGTATGATAAAGGGTATGTTTAGTTTTGTAACAAACTGTCTTCCAAAGTGGCTGTATCACTAGTCATTCCAATCAGCAGTGAATGAGGCCTTCTGATGCTGACATCCTCACCAGCATTTGTTTGTGTCAGCGTTCTGGGTTTTGGCCATTCTAATAGGTGCGTGGTTCTATCTTGCTTTGTTTTAATTTGCATTTCTCTGGTGACATTGCATGGATAATCTTTTCATAGGCTTATTTTGCATCTGTACATCTTCTTTTATGAGATGTCTCTTCAGGTCTTTGGTCCATTTTAATTAGGTTTCCTTATTGTTGAGTTTTAAGAATTCTTTCTGCATTTTGGATCTTACCATCATTGTTGATGCTTCTTTGATATGGTCACTGCTTATGTCTTTAAGTGTCACCTTTGCTCCACTCTTGAACTCTAAATCTCACCTCACTGAGGTCCTGTGTTTGCCAAAATATGAGGTGACCCACTTGGAAAGTTTTTTCCCATTTTGCTAATGAGAAGAGTGGGGGAGGAACTTTTATTATGACAACTCGTGTACAAAAGCTTTCAGGAATACAGGTGAAATAGGAAATGTCTAAAACATTTAGTAAGCCAGTTGTATAGTATATAAAATAATAGAATTAGTACATTTTTCCGTGCCCACCTTTTATAAGAAAGCACACCTGTGACTCACCAATAAAGAGAGGAGCGAGACTTAGTCTGGAGGTCTGATGGCCATTGCTGCAGGAACGGCCAGGGCGGGGAGCGCCTTCCCCATCCTGCCCAGGTCCTTGCCTTGCCTCTAAGGAAACGGAGGCTCAGGGGGCACTGCAGGCTTGAGTTCACGCTGGGGCCAGACTGTTTCTGGAGATTATAAGTATCCAGGGTTACATGAAACCAGATATTAACTGTGGTGCCCAAATGACTCATCAATCTGACCTGAACATTTGGTGATAAAATATAAAACTGTAAATAATCTTAAATGTCTTTGCAGAGAACTAGACATGACTTACTCTGGTGCACAGCACAAAATTCAGATGGAATTTTAAGCTAAAATTTAGATATCAGGGAATTTGAGGCATTTACTTTAAACATTTTCTCCAGGTCACTACAGGATCATAAGAAGTACACATATAAGGATTGTAAGAAGTACACACATTAGGAGAAATTTAAGAATTTCTGCACTACACCATAGTGAATAGTAGTAAAATGTGAATGATGGCACCTTGATCCAACATGGACAAAGAAATGTGCAAACCCCAGTAAAAGTGCAACTCCGCCTACCACCAACAGATGGCAGTAGGTATCATTAAGTGATGCCCCATTGGGCTTGGGCATTTCAGAACCTGTCAAATCAATCAATTAAGAAGATGAGCTAGAAGAAAGCCTTTTTTTTCCCTTCATACTTGATAATAGCATATCACTTAAGATCAATTGATTTGTTTTTTTCTATAATTCCATACTCATCAAGAAAGTGGGAATAGCCGAAACCGGTTTAGCTCAGTGGTAGAGCGTCGGTCTGCGGACTGAAAGGTCCCGGGTTCGATTCCGGTCAAGGGCATGTACATTGGTTGCGGGCACATCCCCGGTAGGGGGTGTGCAAGAGGCAGCTGGTCAATGTTTCTCTCTCATTGACGTTTCTAGCTCTCTATCTCTCTCCCTTCCTCTCTGTAAAATATCAATATGATATATTTAAAAAAAAGAAAGTGGGAATAATTTCTTTAATATTTTAATGTTGAGTAAGGTCTGCCCTTGATAGAGTATGCTACTGGTAATGCATGTTCACAGGAATGGATTTGAAATTACAGCAACTAATCGGTTTCCTTTGAGATCAGTTTTACTAAATTGCTTTAGTGGTATCTGATCATCTCTTAATTAATTGATAACATACAGAATACTGTATCATGGAAATCTCCCCCTCCTCTCTCCATCCTGCAGGGATTCCACCCCTCCCCCCTCTTAAAGAATGGCTGTTGTCATTTTTACTTTCACAACCTCAGACATTTTCATGATTAACCATTATATTCCATTTCTATACATGGGCATATAAAATAAAAGTGACATAAACTAATGTAACCTGCAGATTATCCACAAATTAGTAAAGCAGGGGAAAATTCCTTCTTCTAAGCTCTTCTTGGTACAGTCCATGCACAGCTTTGTCATGTGGAGCTTAGCTAGTACCCTGTTTCCCCAAAAATAAGACAGTGTCTTATATTAATTTTTGCTCCCTAGCACAAAGATGTGCTAGGTCTTATTTTCAGGGAATGTCTTATTTTTCCATGAACAAGAATATGGTACACATTTATTGTTAAATGAAAATAAAGGAGGATCCGGAACCAAGATGGCAGCCTAGGCAGTCTCCTAAGCTGCCGCCTCATCAACAATTTAATTAAAAAAACAACTAAAATCAAAAAGGACTGAACCAAAACCTCAGGAAAGCTGGCGGAGTGGAATAGCTACAACTAGAAAGAAAGAGAGAGGCTCACGGATCGGACTGGGACCCAAAAAGCGCTGAGGTAGGGAGACGCTCTCGCGCGGAGAGAAAGTGCGGCCGCCGAATGCCTGCCTGGCGGGAGGGGAGGAATTCCCCGATTGCACGGAGCCCTTTCCGACTGTACTGAACCCAACCCCGGCTGAAATTCCGTGGTCCCAGGCTCATACGGGTGGAGAAAGGCACCCAGAGACTCAGAGACTGGGAGACCGGGGACCGGGAGCCGCAGCCAGCGGGGTGTACAGGCGCGCTCGTGCGAATGAGAACGTGCTGAGGTCTGACCGCCGCCTCTCCGGAGCGGAAGGAGTCAGAAGCTCCAGGTCTGACTGCAGAGGCTGCTGCTGCCTCTCTGTACAAGGTGGCGGCCTCTCTGTAGCGGAAGGAGTCAGAAGCTCCAGACTACAGAGACCAGCCCAAATCCCGGGCGAGCCCCTGGGGCACCCACACTCTTGCTTGGGGAAACTGGGCCGGTCAGGCAGAAACTCAGGTGAACGCACAAGGGCAGGGCAGAAGCCAAGACTGTCAGTTCAGCCCTGAGACTCCGCCCCATCCAAGCTGAGCAGAGGCTTCTGCAGTTTTTCAAGTCTGATCCTATAAGACTGTCTCCAATACAGAAGTTATCCCAGAGTAGACACAGCTGATACCCACATCCAATTGGCCTGAAGGTCAATCCACAACAATAAAGACTTAGCTACAACAAGGCTGTGCACGCAGTCCACAAAGGGGATCACCAAGATTGTCTACCTCAGGTAACTGAGGAGGCTGACCCACTGGGCCATATAGGACACCAAACACACAAAGCCATCCTACCAACTCTGAAAAATAGTGATAATGCCTAGACAAGGAAATAGATCTCAAACGAAAGAGATGGAGGATATAGAGTTCAGAACTACGGTTCTAAGGTTATGCAGCAATATCCTAGAAAAGCTTGATAAACTTCATGAGACCCAACTAAAAAGTATACATAAACTGACTAAATTGGAAAATATTATGCAGAGATCCAACAGCAGAATGGAGGAACACAAGAATCAGGTCAAAGAGCCAAAAGACACTCCTTTGGAGAAGGAAGAAGAAAAGAGGATCCAGAAAGTTGAAGATAGTGTAAGGAGCCTCTGTGACAACTTCAAGCGCACCAACATCAGAATTATGGGGGTGCCAGAAGAAGAGGGAGTGCAAAATACTGAAAACATATTTGAAGAAATAATATCAGAAAACTTCCCTCGCCTGGTGAAAGAAATAGACTTACAAGTACAGGAAGCCTACAGAACCCCAAACAAGAGGAATCCAAAGAAAAATTCTTCTCGACACATCATCATCAATATGCCAAGGGTAAAAGACAAAAAGAAGATCTTACAAGCAGCAAGAGAAAAGCAGTTGGTTACCTATAAGGGAGCACCCATACGACTATCAGCTGATTTCTCAACAGAAACCATGCAGGCCAGAAGGGAGTGGCAAGAAATATTCAAAGTGATGAATAGCGAGAACCTACAACCAAGATTACTGTATCCAGCAAAGTTATCATTCAGAATTGAAGGGCAGATAAAGAGCTTCACAGATAAGAAAAAGCTAAAGGAGTTCATCACCACCAAACCAGTATTATATGAAATGCTAAAAGGTATTACTTAAGAAGAGGAAGAAGATCAAGTGAATTAAAAATCTGAGGAATAGAATAAACTGGTGAATATATTAGAATTAGGGGCAAAGAAAGGGAATGGATAGATAATTATCAGGGTGAAAGGGGTGTGGGGTGCAGAAAGAGACTGGATTAAAATTGTATAACCTATGGATGAGGACAATAGTGGGGGGAGGGGGTAAGGGCAGAGGGTGGGGCGGGAAAGGGAGCTATGGGGGAGAAAAAGGAGAAACAATTGTAATAATCTGAGCAATAAAGATTTATTTAAAAAAAGAAAAAGAAAATAAAGGAAATGTATTACCTGTAGTATGGTAGTTGTCAACACAAACCAGACAAACTGTGAATCCTACAGTATCAAGAATTTACTCATTTATTCAGTGACAGTCAGGTCATCATCTTCTGGAACATCATCATAACAATCCAATTCCTGAGTTTCCTGGTGAATTTCTTATGACTCCATTTCTTTCAGAATCAGTGGACCAAATCTCTCATGTTTAGCAATAGCACTGTCTTTAAATGAGTACTTCTTGTCAAGGTAGCCTGCTCTCAGTGCATTTGCAATGCAGCTGTCAGTGATTTTCTCCCATGAATTCTTCACCCAAGTCACAGCTTCTTGCAGTTTATGTTTCACAAAGTCTCCACGCTGATTTCTCTCCATTCACACAGCAGTGACGTCAAGACCCGAGTAACATCACTGGTTGCTAGAAGCCAGTCGGGGCGGCCCTGGTGACCAGTTTACGGCAAATTAATTTTCATTCTGAGACAGAGCCTGGGGGCCTTATTTTCGGGGTATGCCTTATATTTCACTCAGAAGGAAACCTGTAAGTAGGTCTTATTTTCGGAGGATGTCTTATTTTCGGGGAAACATGGTACAGCAAGGATAGCGATTGTGGTTTGACTTGGTAGCAAGCTTTCTTGCCACAGAGTGAGTTTTGCCCGGTTGGGGGCAGGCCCCGGGGTCTTCGGGCTGCAGCCAGCGCATCCTCAGTGAGTGTGCACCCCACTTGTTTCCTCCCTTTTCCTTACAGAAAGGACGGGGAGCTGCGTGCACCCGCCAGCGCGAGCACGCTTCCCGCCGCGCCACACTCCGATCGCAGGTGCGGACAGTTGATGGCGGTCCCGGTGGGTTGCTTTCTGCAGAGGTGGTGCAGGCACTTGGCACAGTGGGTGGGACGATGCATTTCTAAGTCGGGATTACATTTTACAGCCCTCAGAGGTGAAGCGAAACCAGCCTCTTTCTGGCGTGGGTTCTGCTCCGGTTTTGTGTCTTTGATGAAGAGGTTGCATTTCTGTCAGGGAGTCTGTGTTTGGCAGGTTGTCTCAGTTTCGTGAAGGCTGGAGTTGTTCCAACCATTTGCCCCAGGGACGGGAGCCGCTGTGTGCAGGGTGGGGTGGGAGCCTGTGCAGGAGGGACGCGTGGGCGCCAGGGGTCCTGGTGTGACCATGGGGGTCCCCGTGTGACCATGGGGTGCACAGAGAGGCCTCAGTCACAGCCTGGCTCTGTCCCCTCAGCTTGTGGATAGGGCTGAGGCACAGAGAGGGCAGGGAGTGTCCCGAGGTGGCAACTGACTGGTAGCAGATGTCCCTCTGACAGGTTCCCTGGACCATTATGCTGGGCCACCAGGAATCCTGATGTCCTGCAGCAGGAGTAGGGCCTGGCACCTCCATTTTAAATCTTATTTGTAAAAGTGTCCCCACGGGTCCTGGCTGGGTAACTCAGTTGGTTAGAGCGTCATCCCATTACACCAGGGCTGTGTGTTTAATCCCTGCTCAGGGCACACACAAGAATCAACCAATGACTGCATAAATTATTGGAACAACACATTGATGTTTCTCTCTTCCTCCCCCTCCTCTCTCTCTCTCTCTCTCTCTCTCTCTCTCTCTCTCTCTCTCTCTTTAACTCCCTCCCTGAAAGCAATCAATAAAAAAATAACAATGATTTTTTCTAAAGTCTCCCATGCCATTTCTAACATCCAGCCAGTTAGAAACTCCTCTCCTCTGCTTCCCTCACTTCCCGCAGTGGTTCTCAACCCGGGGGCAGTGTTGGTCCAGAGGGGCATTGGGCAAACGCCTTCGGGTGAGTTTGCTTCTTATGGGTGACACCATCCACTGTCACAGACGGGACTTGCTCCCGGCACCTTGTCAGCAGAGGCCGGAGATGCTGCGGCACGTGCGCCCTGCCTGAGGATGCCCAGCGGGCGTGCCCCGCCGGGCCGGTAGCGCCAGCTTGGAGAAGCGCCGGTGGCCAGCTCTGCCGCTGCCAAGCTCAGGTGCCTTCCAGTCCTTCCCGGCTCTGCGACCGAGGCAGACGACTGGATCTCCTGAGGCTCTTGATGTTTCCATCTGTAAAGTGGGGATGGTAGCAGGATACTTCGCAGGGTGGGCGGAGTGATGTAAAGTGCTTAGGAGACTGGCGGCCAGGAAACTCGCAGCAAACACTAGGTGTTATAATTGGCCATCATCGCAGTGCATGCCTTTTCGTTTCACTACAGCATCGTGAGACTCAGCTAAAACAGTGAAAGAATAGCCCCTGAGCGCAGAAAGACACGTTCTAAGGACTTAATATAGGTTTGCTGATTTAGATGGAAAATCTGACTGCGTTGGGCTTTTTTTGGTATATACCTAGTAAAAGGGACGAGCAGCAAATGTGGGGCCTGGGGCAGTGGCTGTATTTATCCCAGTTAACTGTGGCCACAGGGGGGTGCTGGGGCAGCGGTCCCGGCAGGTGCACGGGTGGGGCTCAGCGTGATCGCAGGGGAGCAGAGCTCAGCAGGTGCAGGTCTTAGCTGGTCTTCCCGCCCCGTGAGAGGTGCCTCTGGGCGCGGGGGCAGGCGCTGGGGGGCTCAGGGTTACATCTGGGATGATCTTAGCAGGGTTGTGAACTGCCGTCACGCAGAGGCCTTGCCCTGTCTGTGCTGCGGGCCACAGTGGCTCGGCCTGGGCCACACAGGTGGCTGGCACGCCATCATTTTCTGGTGGGCTGAGGATTTGGGGGCAACCTCAGAATTTTCACATAACCTGTATAAAAGCCAGGAGTTCAAAAGACCCGGTCTCTACTTGAGTCACATTAAATAAATATTAGTAATGTTATAATAATGATGGTCTTATACATATGCATGTGTATGTATATACGGGGAGACACACATGTGTAAATATGTTTATATAGCATGCACATGCACATACATAGAGATACACATTTGTTCATATATAGCATGTGCACATAGAGACATGCATGACAATATACATACATTCATACATGTATATAAAATGCCTGTATCTGTACAGACATACGTGTTCACATGTATGCCGTGTTCATGCATATAGAGACCTGTAGTGCGTACATATAGAATGTGTATGTGTGTACACACAGGCATGTGTACGGTATGTGAATGCATGTACATAGGCATGCATGTGTATGTATACATGCAATGTGCACATACGTACACATACACACGTGTGTGCACGCATGCGTGCATGGTGTGCTGGTGAGTGTTTAATGGCTGGCTCTGGCTTTGGTGATCCTGGCGTTCCTGCTGAGCACACAGCTGGGCAGAGCCGGGCTCGCTTAGCCCTGCAATGCCAGGCACTGCGGGCTTTAAGTGGGAAGCTGCTGTCACCTTCATTTTGCAGGAGCACGAGTGTAAGCAGCCAGCCCGAGGCCCCAGCTGGTCCCCGGCAGGGCTGAGTGGGCCGCAGGCAGCCTGGTGCCGAGTTCCCGCTCTGCACCGCAGCATTTACTGCCACCGCTCAGGACACCCCAGGGTTACTCCCTTACATGGCCCGTGAGCCTGGGTTCTGAAAGGACGCGCCCTCCTTCCGCCCGTGTCTCGCACACGTGGTCCTTCCTTCCTGGCCTGCCAAGCCCCGGGTCACAGCCCGCCCTCTCCCGGCCTCACCCCGGGGCCCGGGGACGCTGATTAACGTTTTACCTCTGGCTGCTTCCCCACCACGGCCGCCGAGGGGCTCTGAGGACCAGGCTCTTCTCTGAGTCACACGTGTCCTTCTCCTAAACCACTTTGTGTCCTTCTCCTAAACCACTGTGAGACCCTCCCTGGCCCCGCCGCCCTCACCCAGACCACTGGCCCGCCCGCCCCCTCCGGCCCGCAGCCCCCGCTCCCTTCCTCCGGAACCTCCGCTGCGGCCACAGATCACCTGGACAGAGGCCTTGGGAGTGAAAGGTCTGTCCGGCAGAAGGAAGCCGCTTCGCCCTGGGGACAGACGGACACCTCCGTTTCCCACATGAGCACCGGCTTCTCCTGCTGGTCTCCCAGGGGGGGAGGGAGCTATTTCTAGACACCGTCGCCTGGGCGTGTGGCCTGGCGTGGGATGGATCCTGTGGTGAGGCCTGTGCCCGGCTCCTCCTCAGGGGCCTGCCCTGGGTCAGGCATCATGGCTGTCGCTGTTGTGTTTCTGAGGGGGCCCGAGGCTGTGCGGCCATCCGTCTGCCCTGAGCCCTTACATGGTGGGAGGAGAGAGGAGTCATGGAGGGTGCATCAGAGCCTAGAAGGTGCCATGTCCTTCTCCGTGGCCTCTGCACCGAGACATGCACACAGCACGTCTCCACACGGCTCCCTGGGGCTCCGGTGTCCAGGCCTGGGCACTGCGTGAGCCACGCTTCGGGTCCGTTCCATCCCCACCTTCCCTCAGGGCTCTCAGCTTTCACCGCCCTAGGGCAGCCGTGGGCAAACTATGGCCCTCGGGCCAGAACCGGCCCGTTCGGCTGTTCTATCCAGCCTGCAGAGCCGAAAGAGTGGAGGGTTCTCTTGCTCTCCCCTCCGCTCCTTCACCAGCAGCCCAAGATGAGAGTGCCAGCATGGTCAGGTTGCTTTTGTTCCGGCCCTCCGGTCCAGCTTAAGAACCCATTGTGGCCCTCGAGTCAACAAGTTTGCCCACCCCTGCCCTAGGGAGTGACGGAGTGCGCGCAGGCTCCCCCAGCATTGTCCTGCCGTGGGGTTCTTTCTTCTCCAAGACCCTGTGTGGCTCGTGTTCCCCAGAGCAGTCTCAGGGAATTCTGTTAAAATAGCTGGCCACTTGGGGATGACCCTAAGGTCCACCCTGACCGGGGTTCCGTCTGTGTTCTCTGAAGAAAGCACATGCCCAGGTCTGATTGTCTTGTAATGCTATCCGCGTGTCGCTCCGGTCACTGACGCCACAGCACGTGGTGAACACACATAGCGGTGGACCCTGCAAAGGGCTGGGCCGTCGGGCGAGCTGAGAGAGACAGGGAGTCGGCGGCCAGCCCCCGCCGGTGCAGCCGCGGTCAGCGCACAAGCCTTCCGCCTCGCAGGTGGACTTCTCGCTCGCGTATTGGGTGGGTGGCCTTTTCGATGGCCATATAGAAGGTGGTGGAAAATGTTTTCCTAATGGTTTAAGGAAATTGCTGCCCAGAAGGGAGGATACAAGCCGAACAGTTTCACAGCCTGAGGGGCTCCCACCTCCAGGTTTCACAGAAGTTGCCATTTTCTTGTATTAAATTCATACTCGGATCCCTGTTTCTCTCTCACTCCATCACCTTTTGCTCGTTTTACTTTAAGAAACGTTCAACTTGTATTTACTGAGCCCCGTACGTGCTGAGCACACGCAGGTGCCTGCCGTGGCCCAGGATGCTCGGTGCCCTGCCAGCCCCCTCACTGCTCTGCTGGCTCCCCGTCCCCCCCTCCCCCCCCCTCAGGTGGTGGGATCTCAGGACCTGGACAGGAGCTACAGCCAGAGCAGCTACAGCCGGAACATGGCTGCCACACTGACCTCCGGGTGCCCATTTAGATGGGGTGAGCGGCCTTTACCGTGTCAGCTTTGTGGGAGCCCGCGTGCACCTGCCCCTGGCCGCCCCCAGCCCGGGCGGCTCAGCTGGCCTTCCCGTGGTCCTCGGGGCCTGGCCGTCGGCTGCCTGGCCGTCCACTGACGGCGCGTGCGGACCCCTACCGGACCAGGCGTGCCGGTTAATTATGCGGATTTTGTCATCAAAGAAAACACAATAATTTCCAGAGAAACATCAAAGAGTGCTTTATTCAGAGTAATGTCCATCGCTAGCTAAACATTCCCCAGTCTTTCAGGTACTTTGTGGATACCGTCCCAATAGAACTTTTCTTGTTTGGAGGCAAGCCATTCAGAGACCCAATTCTCTACTTCTTCGTACGTTTTGAAGTGCTGCTCAGAAAGTGCGAGTGCCATTGATCGGAACAAGTGGTCATCTGAAGGAGCAAGGCATGGTGAACACAGGGGATGGGTTAATGCTTCCCAGGCAAGATCTTTTCACGTGTCTTTAACTGGTTTTGAAGTGTGTAATGGTGCATCATCATGAAGCAAAATTACTTTGCCGTGTCTTCTGGAACATTCTGGTCATTTCATGATCAAAGTGTGGTTCAATTGATTATTTGTTGTTGGTAGTGATCAGTATTAATGGTTGCACCTGGTTTTAGAAACTCATAATACACCACACCTTCCTGATCCCACCCCACCAAACACAGAGCATTTTCTTCTTTCCGAAGCAATTTGGTCTTGCAGTCGATGTTGATGGTTGACCTGGATCAACCCATGATTTTGTGCATTTGGGATTCTCAAAATAAATCCACTTTCCATGGCCAGTCACAATTCGATGCAAAAAAGACTTTCTTTCCTGCCATTGAAGCAACACTTTACTAATGTCTTTTTGGTTTTCCATTTGTCTTCCGTTCAGTTGACGTGGCACCCATTTTCCTTCCTTTAAAATCTTTCCCATTGCTTGTAAACGATCGAACATTGTTTGCTGAGCAACGTTTAATCTTTCTGCAAGTTGTCTTTGAGTTTGGCCTGCATCTTCATCCAATAATGCTCGTATTTGTTGGTTCCTCCCTGCTAAGCTGGGGGTGAGGGTGGGGTGGGTCCGATCTTCTGATTAAATTTTTTTCTACTTTAATTCACCTTTCAGTTTGATCTGCTGGAGGGTCTATCCTGAACTTGTTAGAAAAGTCATTGGCGATGCCTGCTCTTCCAGTATGTTAGTGGCCCTCCCTCCCTTTTCTGGTGGCGAAAACAAAGACACACAAAGGTGGTTGTAAGAATGGCAGTAGCAGGTAAAGATGACTAGTGTCAGACGCCAGGCTATGAACTTTTGTGCATCATAGCAGATCTACCGTCCCCCGTTTCAAATGGGGAAACTGAGGCTCAGAGAGGAGAAGCAGCTTGGCAAGCTTCCCAGCCCAGAGCAGCGGAGCGGGAATTCGGAGCACAGGCCTTTGCCCTGAATCCAGTGTTAACTCTGCAGCAGGACTGACCTGTGGGCTGTTGATGTGTTGATGTGGTGCATGTTTCACCATCTATTTTTAAATGTTAGTATGCAGGCTTTTTCCCCCTGGCAGAACCAAGATGTCATTTCAAATGGCAGTTTTCCCGTGAATTTATCCTTGTTTAATTATGAAAATTACTTGTGTGTTTAATAAGATGCCACATCCACAGCAACATACCGACTTCCTTTTGTTGACAGGAAATCACTTAACTGTGATTTACATATGGTAATGGGGGTGTCCTGGCATTGCTTCTCTCCTGCTCCTTCTTGATTCTAGACTGGGGCTCCCTGCACCCCGAGGGAAGGGGACTTCTGCCCCTGGGGCTACATACCCACAACGCTGCTAGTTGCGAATGTGCATTAGAATGTGCCCTTGGTTTTTCAGCTTGTTTTTATTTTCTGGGGCTCTAAGCCGAGCAGCAAAGGGCTCTGGGGCCTGAAGGGTGTCTGCAGGCGGGACTCCTGGGAGTTGGCTGTGCCCCTGACGTGCCAGTGTGATGAGTGCTGTTTGTCTGAATTTTGTGCTTTTCTCCCTGGTAATCTTATTCCCAGAATGGCATCCTAGCAGAAACTGGTCTTTTAGCCTGGAGTTGTGGTATTCCAGAAGACTAGACACGTGGCCTCCCATGGAGGTGGCGGTCCCCATTGGCCGTTTGTCATTAGAGCAGAATTTGTTTAATTTGGAAGAGATCTGTCCTAAAGAAGTCGTTCCTTCATTTTATCAGTTTGCTTACCCTCATGCTGGAATTGTGGTGCTCACAGATGGTGTCGGAGGACATGGAAGGTACAGATCTTTTAAAAATTGATCTTGATGATGAGAAGAATAGCAATTGCCCCTTGGGTTTTGTAACTGAGTTTCAAGCTGGAGCTTTTATTCTTACACTGACATTTTGATATTTGATTCCTCACGTTCTTATTAAAAGTCAACAGTGATATTTACAAAGAGAACTGCATAAAGCGCCCAACAGAAAGGTTTTATAAGTGATTTTGAGCCAAAACACAGAATCGGTTCATTTTAATGAGCCTCATTTCATCCCCTTAATGCAGATTGTCTTTGGAGCATTAAATCTCTGTCCCCAGTGAACTAGTGGTCAACTCAGTGACTCTCCTTAATGTGGCCACGTCATTTTAAAGTCCTGGGATGTTAGCCCCAATCTTCTGTGTGTACACGTCAGGATGCACCGATACAGACGCCGTACGTGGCGAGCATTTTACATGCATCATCGCAGCTGGCAGTGGCCCCTGAGGAAGACACTGCCAGGCTCCTTCGGTAGATGAGGAAGTTACTCAGAGAGCCCGTGACCTTCCCAGCGGCACCTGCTGCTTCCGTGGCAGCGTCAAGATTTAACCAAGGTCTCCATGCTGCTCTCACTCCTCTGGGGGGATGTGCCCGGTGGTGTGGATTTTGCTCCAGACTCGGGAGCTAGTGTCTTTGCCACCAGATTTGGGCAGCACAGAGCTCAGGCTAAGGATGCAGCAGGGAGAGACGTTAATGGAAACCATCTCAGCCAGGCCTTGGCGCCAGGTGGGTTTCGCTGCTCTCTCGTTGCCTAGTTGCTCTGGGATCCAGCTTCCTCGTTCCTTTAAGGGAGGTGTTCATTTGGGAAATTCGCACGTGTTGCTCCCTAAAGATCCAGCAGCACGGGCTGCCACACCGCTTGCTCTTGTGTATAGAACACAGAGGACACTCTCCCTGCCCCGCTGTGCTGGTTTCTATCCCTTCCCCCTGGGAGGCAGGCGGGCACCAGCTCCACACAGACCGTACATCTTTGGCAGGATTCTTAGCCCGCCTCTGCCGCTGCCTCTGTTTCCTTCTCTTTAAATTAGGGATGTCGGTAGTATTAGTCTCCTAGGGATATTGTGCATTTGAGGGCAGGGATGCATATATAGTTCTTAAACTGATAGTTGGCAGGCAGTAGGCATTCCATACAATACAGCATAGAGGAGTCATTTATATAAATTGAGATTATTGTCTTTATCTCATTAGCATGGTGTTTGCTATTGTATTACGTTTTTTTTTTTTTAATACTTCCTGATGCTTCCTTTTATGTTGTGGGGCACACTGACATTCTTTCATTGATTCCCACATTTTATCGGCTAGCCCTGCGTCATTTTCCTCCCCTGGAATAAGACGTTTGCACGAGAAGATTCCAGCGTCCTTTTACCTTTGATGGTTATCTTAATCCTGTTAGCTGCTTCCACATTCTATTACATGGTGTATGCATGAGATTTGGAAATGAAAGTTGCTTAAAAGATGTACATCGCTCTGTGTTTAACGATGGTTTTGCCCCGTACGGGATTTGACTCCTTTGAATGTGAAGTATGCTTTGTGAACTTACATCGGACTTTGCCTGGTTTCCAATATTAAGCCCTCTGGGCGGACAGCTGGGCACGGAGCAAACACTGTCGTGTGGTGTCGCATGTGGTTTATAAGACAGGTGAGTTCGCCAGAGGCAAAGGGGCTTTGAGATGGATGCGTGTTTTCTAGCGTTTGATTACAAGAATGAACTTTCTCAATGTGTGGCCTGGAATTGCCTTGATAATATTGAGGGCTTTTTTAAAAATTAGCACTCATTAGGCCCTGACTGGTTTAGCTCAGTGGATAGAGCATTGGCCTGAGGACTGAAAGGTCCCAGGTTCAATTATGGTCAAGGGCATGTACATTGGTTGGGGGCACATCCCCGGTGGGGGGTGTGCAGAAGGCAGCTGATCAATGTTTCTCTCTCATCAATGTTTCTAACTCTCTATCCCTCTCCCTTCATCTCTGTAAAAAATCAATTAAAATTAAAAAAAAAAATTAGCACTCATTAAACTTCATCCCTCTTCCCCCGATGCAGACTTGATGACATTAGAGTTGTATTTTTGTTACAACTTTATGAATGGTTGTTGCAGAATCTGTGACACCCAAGCTCTGGGTTGTCAGGGAAGCCCCAGCTTTGAGGAGAGGCTTAGGAAAAAGAACCCCAAACCTAAGATTCTTTCTTTGTTAAAATAACAAAACTTCTCACACAGAGTGTGGGAGAGTCAGAACACTAGAATTGAACCGCCTGAATTCAAACACAATTTCTACCTCTTACTAGGCGGTGTGAACCTGGGCAGCTTCCTCCTCGTGCCTGGGCCTTATTTCTAAAACAGAGATAATGGCCGTTCCTTCTACAGGGAGTGGAGAGGATTGAATTAGATGCTGTAGGAAGTGCTAGCGTGGTCCGTAGTAAATTGTAGTCTTCGTGGTAATGGAGGATAGCAACTCAGAATTCTCCTTTGCACGGCAAAGCGCATGGCCAGGAGGACTCTCTGGACTCACAAGTCTGCGTGAATCCCACGGAGCCTCTGTGGAGCACTCTTTCCGGCCTCCTCTCTCTTGCTGGAGTTGGACGCGGTGCTGTGCCAGATGTCACCGTGGCGTGTGCGTCACAGTCTACACTGACTCTAGGGCTGGTGGAATTCCTGGCTTTTAATGCATGTATTGCTTTATTTTTTAAAAGCCTTTATGGGTGTTCAGGGAAGTGCTTTTCAATGCCAGCTAGAACTACGGGTGCTGAGATGCTCCCTGCAATCTCCTTCTCTGTGGGTGTACCCCAGAGATCACAGTGCTAGAATGCCAGGGAGCTGAATGAGATTCCCTACACACACACACACACACACACACACACACACTCACTCACTCACTCATGCATACTCACCAGCCTTCACGCTGCGAGGAGAACACAGCACGCATGTCATGAAGGGAATTTATAAAGGTCCCTGTAATGATTGCAGCTGGGCTTGCTGTTCCAAGGCAGGAGGCAATTTCATCTTTTGAAATTGATATGAAAGGAATGAGGTAAAATAGCAAGAGGTGTTTCCATGTTTAAATTTATTTGACAATTGCAAATACATATAATCACTCTACATGCAATCTATGCCTAATATTTTATGTTTCTAAAGCTGGGCAGGGAAGCCAGTGGTAGTTTATTTATATTCTTATACTTGACACCCAGGAACTTAGGAAAAGGATTCAGTGGGCAGAAGACTTAGTAGCGAATCTCTACCCAAACGATCACTACACGTCCTGACCAAGACTCATGTGTGGCTCCTGGGTGAGTAGAGGTAAGAGGAGGCAAAATTCAGCACTTGGATACATCACCATACCCACAATGAGAAAAAGACATTCTTCAGGCCAAAAAATAGACAGTCACTACGCGTGTCACTAGCACACCGAAAGAGCCTCAATTGTGTGTCCAACGAAGGTCTGAATTTGAAGCTTTTCATTCTCTCATGGAAGTTTGATTTGAAAGTGACAGGTGAACCTTTTCACAGATTATTACAAGGTAGGTGGACTTCAAAACTGTGCTCCCTTTGTGTATTTCCTCCTCCCACTCTATGGAAATAGAACACATGTGTACATGCATGTTTTGAACATAGCTGGAATTGTGTTTTACATACTGTAGTCACACTGTAAGTAAAGTTTACCACCAGTTAGTAACTTCCCACCCTCCACTCCTGCCAGATTGGAACGAGCCTAAGCCTGGCACCCCTCGCTGTGTCGAGGAAAGGAAAGGCACAGCAGGAACCAGAGAGGTTGATTCTTGTCCCCCTTGGTATAATACTTAAGTTTTTGTCCCCCTTGGTGTGATACTTAAAGAAGATAGGTTTTTAGATATTTATGTATAAATAACCTCAGAACGTGTTTGAACTAGTACACTACTTGCTCTAAAGATTAGCTGAAAAGTTCATCTAAAATATAGCCGTTTTAAGATGAGGAGTGGGAGAGTTGGCTTTTAGCATAAATCATTTGAAAAATTAACTTTGGGATTGATTGAAACATATTGTTGCTTTCAAATATGTGAAAGAAAACATATCTTGGAGCCTCTGAAAATCTGTTGGTGTTTTCTTGGTGCTGTCTGCGAGGTTGGCATGCCCAGGCTGGGATGTGTGCCTGCGGTGAGGAAAAGAGGGAAGCAAAGCCTTAAAAGTTGACTGGCTGATAACAGTTAATTGGTTTTATTGTTGGTGTTGTTGATTCCAAGTGGCTGGAAAAGAGGGTTTAATGTACAAATCCATAGGCTGCAGTGTCCAGGCACACAGCTAACCCCCCCTCACTGTAGGCACTGGGCATTTCCAATGGGCACTGGGCTCTCACTGCCAGACCCACATTCTGGAGCAAATGAACCCAATGACTATACTGGCCACTTGGACCCCCTTACCTTCAGAGGCTTCACCTCCAGAGCCTTGGACTCACCTCCAGAGCCTTGGACTCACCTCCAGAGCCTTAAACTTCATCTTCAGAGCCTTTGACTCACCTCCAGAGCCTTGGACTCACTTCCAGAACCTTGGACTCACCTCCAGAGCCTTGGACTCACCTCCAGAGCCTTGGACTCACTTCCAGAGCCTTGAACTTCACCTCTAAAGCCTTGGACTCACCTCCAGAGCCTTGGAATTCACCTCCAGAACCTTAGACTCACTTCCATAGCCTTTGAGGTTGCTTTGGGTATTCCTTCAAATGAGAATGGATTGGACCATTATTTTGTTTTATTCTTTAGACATGCCAGCCTTGCAGACGGCACCAAGAAAATACCAACAGATTTTCAGAGGATCCAAGAGATACTCTTTTTCACATATTTGAAAGCAACAATATGCTTCACTCAACCTCAAAGTAACCATTTGGGGTTGGTATTTTTCACTCAAGCTCTGGAGATTCTGTTAGGCTGTTGCTGAGTTTATTTAACCACTCACCCAGTGAAGGCTATCTGGGTGGGTCATTTTTTAACTATTACAAGTGAAGCTGCTATAAACATTCAGGCATATATTTTTGTTTTGGGGGACAAAGGGATTTTGGCTCCTCCCTCCCAAACCCCCTCTGTGTTCTCTGTGCTTATTTCCATCCAGGCCTTGATTGGATGAACACACAAAAAATCGCATGAGCCATATGGCCTTCCAAGTATGTTTTCTACTCATTTTACATACGTTGATATCACAAATGCTTTCCACGCTGGTACAAGGTCATCTCCATGGCAGAGTCACCTGCTTATGTGGCCGGTGTATTCATCGCCCATGGCTGCTGTAACAATTAGTGGAAGAGCTGACTCTCAGTTTTGGAGCAAGAGTTTAATCATGGTGTTGGCAGGGTGTGCTCCCCAGAGGGTGTAGGGAGCACCTCTTAGCCTCTTCCTGCCTCTCGTCACTTCTATAAATGGAAAGTAACCATTCGGGGTGGCATTTTTCACTCAATCTCTGGAGAGTCTGCTAGGTTGTTGCTGAGTTTCTTTAACCACTCACCCACTGAAGGACATCTGGGTTGTTCATTTTTTTGTGTGGCTATTACAAGTAAAGCTGCTATAAACATTCATGCACAGATTTTGTGAGCGTGATTTTTTGCTTTTCTGGGATAAATGTCCAGGAGTACAGTTGCTGAGTCATATGGTAGTTGCCTGTGTAGATATTGAAGAAGCTGACACACTTTTCTAGAGTAGCTATATCAGTCTGCATTCCCACCAGCAGTGTATGCGTGATCCAGCATCTTTATTTTAGAGCTTCTGACAGGTGTGAATGGATAGCTTATGGGTTTTCTTTGCATTTCCCTATTCGCTCGTGATGACTATCTTTTCATATGCTAATTTCCACCAGTATATCTTCTTTGGTAAAATGTTCATATATATAATTTAAAATGTATTATTACTGATTTCAGAGAGGAGGAAGGGGGAGAAAGAGAAATGCTGATATGAGAGAGTAACATTCATCCGTTGCCTCCTGTACACATGCCAACCAAGATCTAACTTGCAACCTGGGCATGTGCCCTGACCAGGCATCGAACTGGTGACTTCTGAAATGCAAGGGAGAATGCCAACCAACTGAGCCAGCCTGGCCAGGGAAATTTGTTCAGATTTGATGTCTGGCATCTGATCAGATCTTTTGCTTGTTTTCTATTTAGGTTGTTTGTTATTGTTGTATTTACTATTAATCTGTTTTATCTGTTCTAGATACTAGGCCTTTTCTGAGATATGGTTTGTAAATATTGTCTCCTAGTCTTTTCATTCTCCTTATGGTCTTTTGCAGAAAAAAAGTTGTTAATTTTTATGAAGCCCAATTTATTGTTTTTCTTTTGTGGACCATGGTTTTGGCTTCAAGAATAAGAACTTTTTGCCTTGCTCTCAATACGAAAGATGTTCTTCATTTTTTTCTTTAAATATTTAATAGTTTTACATTTTACTTTTACACCCATCATCTACTTGGAGTTAATTTTTATGTAAGATATGAGGTTTAAGTCAGGATTCATCTTTTTTTCTTTGGTGGTTCCTTGTTCTAGCACCATTTGTTGAATGATTATCCTTGTTGCTTTGTGAAGAGTGAGTTGGGCATATTTGTGTGGGTCTATTTCAGGGTTTTGTACTCTGTCCCAATAATCACAATGTCTGGCCCAACACAAAAAGTATACAGACTTGAATACTTAGCTTTTAAATAAGTTTGAAATTAAGTAAACTGATACTTCCAACTTCTTTCTTTTTCAAAAAGGTTTCACTATTCCAATTTCTTGGCATTTCCATATGAATTTTAGAGTACTCTTGTATATATCTACAAAGTACTTTAATGGGATCTTGATAGGCATTGTATTAAAACTGAATAGCTGAAACTGGTTTGGTTCATTGGATAGAGCATCGGTCTGCGGACTGAAGGGTCCCAGGTTCGATTCCGGTCAAGGGCAAGTACATTGGTTGCGGGCACATCCTCTCTGTAAAAAAATCAATAAAAAATATATTTAAAAAATAAATAAAACTGAATAGCAGTTTGAGGAAAAATGGATGTCTTCACTATGGTGACACTTCCAATCCATGGGTATCGCACACATCTTCTGCATTTATTTAGGTCTTCCTTGATTTAGTCCATCACTGTTTTCTAGTTTTCTGGAAAAAAGTCCTGTAAGTTCAGATTTCATTGTGTTCATTGGTAGTCTATATAAGTGATTTTTGGGTGTTTCTTGTGTCCTGTGACCTTTCTAAGTCACTTATTAGTAATAGGAGGTTGTTTTTGCTTTTTAATAGATCCCTTGGGACTTTCTATATAGGTAATCATGTCACCTGCAAATAAGGACCATTTTCTTTCTTCTTTCTGATTCTTACGCCTTCCCTTTATTTCCCTTTCTGGCCATTTTTGCCGCGCTCTTGCCAGACTTCCGTACTTTGCTGAATGAGAGTGAAGGCCTTGTGCTGTTTCCAGTCTTGTGGGGAAGGGGCTGGGCTTCCACCATTAAGTGTAAAGTGATTGTGGGATTTTGTACATGTTCTTTATCAACTTAAAGAAGTTTCTTTCTATTCATATTTTTCTGAGAGTTATTTTGTCATGAATGGATATTGAATTTTATCAGACTTCTGAATTTATTGATATAATCTGAGTTTTTTTCCTTAGCATGTTAATATTGTGAATTGATTTTCAAATATATAGCCAGCCTTGCAACCCTGAAACCTCATTTGGTCATGGTGTAGAATTCTCTTTATAGATTGATGGATCCTTACTGGCAATTTCTTTGTTGGTTTTGCTTAAAATGTTTCCGTTGTTTGATCTTTTCAAATAACTAGCTTTTTATTTCATTAACTCCCCCCCCCCTTTTTTTAATTTCTGTTCTTTATGTTTTTCTTTTCTTTGTTTGGGCTTCTTTTGCTTTGCTCTTTGTAGGTTCTTAAGGTAATAACTGAGATTTTGATTTCAACTGTTTTCTTTTCTAATCTAATGTTTACATTTCACTCTCCGAACTGCTGTTGGTGTGTGTCACAAATTTATTATGTTGTATTTTCATTTTTCAGTCAGTACACTATATTTTATTTCCCTTGACACTTTTTCTCTTTGACCCATTTAAAAAAAAATAAGTGTATTGTTGGGTTTTAGTATTTAGAGGTTTCCTTATCTTTTGACTTCAGGTTTGTTTTCCTTGTGCATGGAGAACACACTCTGTGTCTGATTTCAGTTCTTAAAAGTGTGGTTTGTTTCGTTCTTCACAGTCCGACCTGTGACGGTATGTGCTCCATGGACGCTTGAGAAGGATCTCGCTGATTTTCTGTTTAATTCTATCAAGTGTGGAGAGAGCGAGGTTGAAGTCTTAACTGTAATTGTGCCTCTGGTTCTCTTCCTTTCAGTGCTGTCGGCTGTGTGGTATGTATTCCCAGCGCTCCTGTTGGCTGTGTACACACTTAGGGTTGCGATGTCTTGGTGGTTTGACCCTTTTATCATTACGTAATGATTTTTCTGTCATTTTTTTTTTTTTTTTTTGCTTTGAAATCTGTTTTATCTGATAATAATGTAGCAGTCAGGCTTTCTTTTCATTAACGTTTACATGGCATATCTTTTTCCATTCTTTTGCTCTCAACATACTTATAGCGTTATGTTTGAAATACTGAACAATTTCCATTTCATGTACTCACTGACAATTTAGAGCTTACTAGTAAGCCTGACACTTTGCTTTGGCCTCTCCTTACTTCTTTTTCCCGCCTGCCGTTATTGTAACCCTTTTTAGCACTTCATGTTGATTTGTCTGTAATGTTTTTGAATTTATCTCTTTTATGGCATTGGATTGCTTAGATATAGACTTTTTCGCAGTGCGTTGTTGTCATTTACCAGTTCTACGAGTGAACTGTTGAAGCTTTGCCTCCTTCACGTCCTTGTTTATAAACATCATTGTCTTAAACATTTCCTTCCTGTAGTGTAGGACCACAGGAGCCACGGTGTGACCTTCTACTCTGACCATCAAGTCTAACTTAGAAAACTCAAGGGGAGTAAGAAAATATATTGTATTTGCCTGTACTTTTGGTATTCCCACTGTTTTTTTCTTCTTTCCTCTTATTCTAAAATTCCTTTTATAACTTCTTTGTTTGTTTAGACAACTTCTTCAGTTATCCATTAAGAGTAGGTCTGCTGTCTACTAAGTCTTTTAATTCTCTTTCATCTGAGAAAGTCTTGATTTCCACCTCATTTCTGAAGGGGATTTTTATCTGATGTAGAATTCTCACTTGAGGGTTCTGTTTTCCCAGCACTTGAAAAATGTACCTTTTTCTTTCTGTCTCCATAATGTCCTATGGAAAATCCATTGTCATTCTAATTTCTTATCTTCTCTAGGTAGATATCATTTATTTCATTGCTCTCAAAATTGTCCTTTTCCTTTAGTTTTCAAAACTTTGATTATGATGTGCTCTAGTGTGTGTTTTTATAAATTTATTTTGTCTGGGAGTTTTGCTCAGCTTGTATCTGTACGTTTATGTCTCTTGCTCGATTTGGAAAGTTTTCAGTCAAGTAAGTTTTTATCTCCGCCCTCCTCCCCATTTCCTTCCTCTCCGTTGATGCAAATGTTAGATTTTCCATTATATTCCCACAGAGGACCTGCTTATTTCCCCCCATCATTTTCTCTCTTCAAATGGATAATTTCTAAAGTTTTATCTTTAAGTTGGCTATTTCCTCTGCCCCCCTTCTATTAGTCATTGATTTTAATGTATAGTTTTAAAATTTCTATTTGTTGTACTTTTATATCTCCTGTCATATTGTTGAGACTTTATACTTTTTCATTTGTTTCGGGTATGTTTGTTATTGCTCCTGGAATCATTTTTACAATTAATGCTTTTAAATATTTGTCAGATAAGTTCAATACCACTGATTATCTTCATTCTGGTTGAGAGTTTCCTGGATCTTAGGATAAGTGGTGTTCAGTTAAAATCTGGATAGTGCGGATCATATGTTATGAAACCAAGAATCTTACTTTAACTTTGCCTTACATGGTTTGACAGAGGAAGGGGGATGCTACTTGTTTCTTTTTTTTTTCTTTTAAAAAAATATATTTTATTGATATTTTACAGAGAGAAAGAGAGAGGGATAGAGAGCTAGAAACGTCGATGAGAGAGAAACATCAACCAGCTGCCTCTTGCACACCCCCTACTGGGGATGTGCCCGAAACCAATGTACATGCCCTTAGACCGGAATTGAACCCGGGACCTTTCAGTCTGCAGACCGACGCTCTACCACTGAGCCAAACCGGTTTCGGAGCTACTTGTTTCTTATTCTTCTTGCATGGACACTTGATTGGGGGAGGGGCTTCTCATAGTTGAGGTGGAGCAGGAGCTGTGACTGCCCCTTGGACACATGGGGAATGAGGGGTAGGGAGGAGGAAGGGCTCATTAGCCCAGTGGAGTTGAAAAGTCTGTCTCTCTACCCTGTGCTCTCTGACATCGGCCTGCCATGGGCAGGGAGATCGGGTGCCCCATTACAGCCTGGAGAGGACGGATGTCTAGGCTCCCTGCTCTGTCGTTTCTGGGTTGGGTCGTTCTGCTATTGGATATTGTGGTATTTGGCTGCAGTAGAGCAGTTACGGTCTAAAAGTTTTCTGTGTTGTTTGTCTACCTCTTTGCTGGTTCTTCAGCCAGGGAGAGCAGAGCTATTCTCGTTCTGTTTGATCCATTGGTGTTTTCGACTCACCAGCTGTCACCTCTCATTCAGGGATGAACAAGGCACAAAGAAAACCCAGGGACCAGGGTCCAAGTAAGGTCTGCCCCGAGGTCCCCAGCTTGTCTGCTTTCCTGTTACCTTTCAGACTTCTCATTGCCTTGGGCTGGGCGTCCACAGCTGCTGTTGCACTCAGTGGGAGGAACAGGGAAGCGGGCCTCTGTCCACCTTCCCAGAGGGGAGTGTTACCCCCGCACTTCCCTAGGCAGCAGGCGAGACCTCAACTGGGCTCTGTGATCCAGAACATTTAATGATGAGAACTGTGGTCATGGCCTGAGCTGTTTGCTAGCAGCATGGTTTAAAGGAGAGAATTACTAAGGAAATGGTTATTTGCATTTCTGCAGTTCTCTTCTTCCCAGCCCTTCTAAGGCATTCCCAACTGAGAAGTTAATGCTGGTGGTCTTATCCACAAGGGTTCAGGAATCTGGAGAAGGGGCTCTGTATAAATTAAATAAGAGTCCAGAGATGAAACATAATTTTGAAAGGCATTTGGAGGGGCAGAGGAGGCTGGCTGAAGTTCTCCTTGTCTCAGGACTCCTTGCTTTTTATTAACACAAATTGTCCAAAGGCGAGGTGGAGATATACATGTCAAAAGGTAGGGATTGGTACAGAGTCCATTGTCAGATTGGGGAATTGCCTTCAGCTGTTCGGGTGTTTGGCCAATAGGAGGCAGTAACATGTAGATTGAGATGCCCTGAGCTGTCTAGCTCAGGGATTTATGAATCCCTTTCAGGTTTGGGGAAATGCCTTTAGGCATTCCCAACAGGTGGTAACATATGTGTCTCAGCCCTTGTTGAGCCCCCAAGTTTCACCAACCTTTCAATGGAACTCTTGCAGTTATGACGTGGTGGAACTGGCTTCCGGCAAGAAGCCACTAATGGAAGGGCAAAGAGGCTTCCCCACCGCAGGGCCTGCCCAGTGCAGAAAGCTCGTGACATCCCAGGCTCCCTCTTCTCCTCTGTGTTCACCCAGGTGCCGAGTGGTGTATTTCAGCCAAGAACTGATTTTGAAAAGATTTTCTACCTCCCTCGTAGAACGTGTCTGTGGCATGTCACACTGGGGCCTGTGCTGCCCCAGCTCACTTGGGGGCAGGACTCCCACACGAGAGCCTCGTGCCTGTGTGGGACCAGAAGCATCCAGAGCTGGCACAAGGCATGTTTCCCCTCCCGGCAGGTCGCTCACGGGAGGTGGCGCTCTCGTTCTTTAATTACTATTCTTTTATATACAACACTTTTTAGCTCTTTTCCGCTCAGGCCTGGCTGACTACATTTTCTTTCCAGAATCTTCCTAATTTTTAGGAGAAAAGCAAATGTTAAGCTAGTCTCCTTTCAACAAGAAAGAAAAAAAAGATGAGAAGCGTAGCAGCTTTATTTCCATCTTTGGTCTTTGGTTGAACTTTGAGGTCGCAGTGTGCCCCTGTGCACGTAAATAAAGCACAGGCGTCAAGGGGGTGGAATGCAGGGTGTCTAGGTAAGCCCGCCTAGAAACACGTTACGGAAACTTCTGGCATCTGGGTGAAGAAAGGGCATTTGGGTGGGGCTTAAGTGTTTTAAGTTTGTGGATGGAAAAAATGCTATACTTTTCACTCGTTCCCTTGGGGCCTCTGGAGAGAGGCCGGGACAGCTCGGGGCCTGGCCAGGCTGAGTGGCACCTCCTCAGAGGAATGGATTGCCCTGTGCCACTGAGGGCCTGATCTGCACCTGGGGTGGCCACAGGCATCAGCCCGTGGTGGACCTTGAAGAAACCTCTGAGGGGGCACGTGTGTTAGCTCCGTGTTAGCGTGGTGTCAGCCCGTCCGCAGAAGAGCGGCTCAGTTCCCCTGGCACCTTGGAGGTGTCTCATGTGGGCGCCTCTGTGAGCTCCTCCAGCTTCCGAGGCCGACGGCGCCACCTGAGGACAGGAGGAGTGCTCCAGGCGAGCCTCCCCTGCACGCCAGGGCCCTCTCACCTTGCTCTGTCACCCACCACAGCTGGGGGGACCCCTCGGGTCACCCAGAGTGCCCCGTCCTTGGAGATGGTCGTGCCAGCTAGTGTGAGTTCCCTTCCGTAGTCAGGGGTGGCGGGGCCAGTGTGGACGCGGCTGTGACTCTAAGGGCGCCTTCGGGGATGTTCTTCACTCCCTCCCTCCCACCTGCTCCTGGGGCTTTGACTTCAGGGCACTTTGTCCTAAAACCCAGGAGACCCCACAGGATGCTCTGGACACAGAAGGTTCTGTGTGGATATTCTCGGAGTGAGTGGACTCGCTGAGAATTCAGGGTCAGAGAAGAAGGTTAGTCTTAGAACCCTGCTGTACACTGGAATCACTAGGGAATATGCAAAAAGAAAAGAAAGAAAAGAAAAGGGTAAAGAGCAACAAGCCTATTTCCTCTTCACAGATTCTTAATTGCTCGGAGGTCCGGACCTCGGCACTGGTGTTCTTGCAGGTGCGCCCCGTGAGTCTAGCTGTCAGCAGGTCTGAGCTCTGGCTGCCAGGGAGCTCCCAGCCACCCGTGACTCCCCCTGAGCCTGAGGACATCCCAGGCCGGAGGAGAGAGCTGCTCGCCGCTGCTCTGAGGGCCATGGGGGGGGGGGGGGCAGTGAAGGTCATTCCTTCCGGTTCTCACCTTGCTCTCAATCACCATCCTCTGATTTACTCTTATAATCCAGGTTTATTAAAAGTGGGACATCTCAATGGTGATTGGCATCTCCCTAGGGTTTAGGCTGGTATCAAAGGGCATTGCAAAATGTATTTAATTTTGTGAAATAAAGTTTATTTAACTCATTAAATTTATTTCTCTGCTAAGGATACCTTTCTCTCTGGAGCATCTGTGCTGGTCTGAAATCAAGCCGTGGGGAGAGGGAGGTGTCTGTCCCAGGTCCCCAGGCTGAGGCGTGGACCTGTTTGTTTGTGCCTCTGACACGTGTCAGACCTGCTTCTACAGTTTTGGTGACTGAGCGCCAGGGACTTGCTTGCCCCACAGGGGTCAGTAATTGGGTTTATTGGCTCATCTGGCATTTTTTTTTTTTTTTTTTTTTTGCAGTTTTAAAAATGTTATCTTACAAGGGGGGTGAGAGTGTCTGCATATGAGCAATGTATTTAAGGGAGAAGTTTGGGAGAATTCACTGCTACCGCCCCCTACTGTGAGTGAACACTCCGCCCACCTGCATGCAGGGTTTAACTTCTTGCACACGTGGGAGAGGAGCTGGATGAGACGCTACGGACCGGGCCTGTTGGGGTGACTGCTGACCTGAGGAGCCAGGAAGGGGCTTTGCCACTTCTCCCGAGAGGCCCGGTCCCGTTAATTTTGGAAGAGGACACTGAGGGAGAAGGCATCGCAGGGCTGGAAAGGTGAAGCCAAAATAAGTATCAAATTTTCAGAATGGGAGGGACCCCTGGGATTGTCGAATCCGGCTCATTCATTCACAGATATGGGAACTAGGCCAGTCTATGAGGGATGTCAGCGACATTCATTAAGCACCTATTAAAATGCCCCATGCTGCGCTAGAGCCAGAAGAGGCAGATGATGGATTCCTCGGGGTTCCCGAGAGACAGAGATAATAGAATGCTTGTATGTGTGTGAATGTGTACTTACATTTAAGAAGAGATTTATTGTGAAAAATTTGCGTGCACCGTTACAGAGGCTGACAAGCCCCCAAACCTGCAGTGGGAAAGCTGGAGACTCAGGAGAGTTCGGAGGCAGGAAAAGCCAGCGTGGCGGCCCAGGAAGTCCCTCCCACTCCTGGAAGGGCCCGCCCCTCTGTGCCACTCAGCCCTTCACCTGATTGGGTGAGGCCCACCCACGCCCGGGAGGGCAGTCTGCTTTCATCAGTGTCTGCGCGTCAGTGTGAAACCGACCACAAGCTTACTCACAGAAACATGCAGAATACCATTTGATCAGATATCTGGGCGCCCAGTTAACCTGACAGACAAAATTAACCTCACAAATGACTTCCGCAGCACAAATACGGCACAGGTTTAAGTATCAAGTCCAGGTATCCTAACCCTTGCCCACAGTTCTGTGTGGGTATTTTTTTTTTTGTTTTGTTTCTTTAATCGATTTCATTATGCTATTTGCTGACTCATCTGTAATAAATGAATACGTACAGAACATACATCAGACTTGATAAGTTAGATTTCACCCACAATCAAAGCTTCCACTTCTCAAAAGGCATCATCAGGAAAGGAAACCGACAAGACACGGGCTAGGAGAGATACTTGTAAACTACATTGCTAGCAAAGAGCTGGCATCCAGGACACATGTTTAACGGCATCAGTCATCAGGGCAACCCAGATTTAAATAACGGATAAACAGTACGATGCAGGAGAAGACTATGCAGATAAATGGTGACTAGAGAATGCATCCTGCGGGGAGGAGCTGCGTGTGCTACTCCGCAGTGCTGGCGCAGCTCCCTCGCGCCTGCGGCTGCACACCTCAGCCACGCGTGTTCCGTGAACAGCGGGTGTGTGGAAGCCATCTGGGGGTGACATTTAGGCTCTCCTCAGTTTGCAGTCTGGCGATACGGAAAAACTGGCTTGCTCACCTTGTTTGTTTTACATACTTCGTTGTGATCACAAATCTTTAAAACATTTCTCTCCTTGAGAACAAACCCAATTCCATGAAAGGTGTTTGGGAATATGTTCCTTCCCAGGCAGACGATGCAGGGGAGGGCAGCCGGGGTTTACTGAGCGCGGTGCTGTGTGTGCCCGTGTGTTCCTCGGGACGGCCACGCGGCACCTGCTGTCATTGCCCCCGGTTTCCTGACTGAGGCACCAGTGGTGGAACTTGCTAATACAGAGGGAGCAAACGGCAGCGTGAGGACGCGAACATAGGCCCACCGCTTTGGTTTAGCCGCTGCTCGGATTGTTTTAATTAGTACTGTCATTATTTATTCATCCTGTCAGTCACTAAGCGTATACAGGCTCCTCCTCCAAGCGGAGAGGGTCTCAGCTCCCTTACAGAAACCTCCTGGTGGGGAAGTGACAGGGAACAGACCAGAGAAAGGAAAGTCAGTTATTCCAAAGCCTTTTCAGGGCTCGGGCACAGGGAGCCAGAGCAATGGGCCAGGCCTGGGGAGGTCTCCTGGGGGCCCTGTCCAGGTCCTCTGGGGAGCCCAGTGAAAGCAGCTGACCTGTGACCCAGCCCTGAGCTCTGTGGGCTCTCATCCCCCTCTGCCTGTGCCTCCCCCCAACACACACACACACGAACCCTGGACCAGAAGAGGCGTGTGCTCTGAGCAAGGCCACTAGACCCCGAGCGGTTTGGAACCATCACCAACATGGGCCTTTTGCAATATTCTTCCCTAATAAGCTCTTGGATCTGATTGAAAAATTCTTTAAAAAATCAGCAGTTGAGCAATGGTGTCCCTGTCTGCTCTTCGTTTGCCTGCCTCGCAGGGTGGGCCGCCCCGGGTGGTCACAGTGATGGGGCGCTGTCAGGTGTGTGTGAGGGCCGCTGGCAGCAAGGACGCCGATGCCCAGAGGGCCCCCGGAGCGCCAGCGGCTGTCCTGCCGGGCTCACTGGAGTCCCGTGAGGGCTCCGCGGGGACCGAAGCCCTGCGCACAGGGTGCGGGGGGGGGGGGGGGGGGCGGCTGGCAGGGCTGGGCCGGGCTGGGCTGCCCTCCCCCTGCCCTCGGGCTCTCCCACGCTGTGACCCCGTTCATTCTGTCCTGTGCCCCCTCCTGTCGTCCGGTGTGTGAATGGCCAGGCAGGAGGTGGTCGAGGTTGTTTTCCTTCCTTGCGTGTAGGGTTAAAAAGCGGTGGCACCTTGGCTTGCTGGTCTCTTTTCTGGGTAAAAAATAAAATAAAAGACACCGGGAAGAGTAATGGTGATGAGCAACTGGACAGCCGTGGGGGGCAGCCTCGTGCGCCCTGATAACGCAGCCTCGGGTACCCCACTCCCGTCCAGTGGGCGCCTGGCCCTGCGTGGCCTGGTTCCTGAGCGGCCTCCACGGCCCCTTCCTGAGGCTCACGTGTGAACGCAGCTGGGAGCCTGCAGGGGTGGGGGGAAGAGAGGGGGAGTGACAGCACGCTGATGGGTGTGGGGATCAGGAATACGAGGTGACCAGTCTGTGAGGTGAGAATTCTCTCCCCCAGATGGTTTTCAACCAGGCACACCATGCACCACCCTCTTCAACAGCAAGAGCCGTGCTCAGTCCAGAGAGACGCGTCTCTGTGGGAATTCTTACCTCAGTGGGTTTGCAACACTCTGAGCAGCCCAGAGCCCGCACCCAGGCCTGGCCACGCTCAGTGCCCCACACACACCCCTACAGACGTGAGCTCTGCTTCGGAACTCGGAAGAGGCAAGCGGGTTTCGGAGCTGGCGCAGACCTGCTGGTCTTTCCTCACCCTGACATTGTGCATGACTACGGAGAGCTGTGAAGAGGAAGACGCTGACGTTGCTGTGTTTCTCTTCCCTCGGTCTTCCCTCGGATTTCACCGTTTTTGTCACTAATGTCCCTTTTCTGCTGCTGACTTCCACAGGACTCCAGTCCCACTGTGGGTCCTCCCCGGATGCTGGCGCTGGGAGCCGCACTTTCCCCATCTGGTCAAGGCTGGAGGAAGGCCACCATTCTCACTGGCTTTTATAAGGTTTCAATGAGATGATGTTCAAAAGCGTGATTTACGATAAAGCATCCGGCTTGCAGTCACCGAAGGGGAACGTGTGTGTGCAGTGGAGGAGAGCCGCCCTCTCTGCCTCCCCGGGACTGAGGCTGACACCCGTGGACTTTCCCCGAGCCGCCGACGGCCTCTGAGGCTCCCGGCCGTTCCGCGTGGGAATGCGTCCTGCTTTCCACGGGCGGAGTGCTTTACCCGTGCACGTTCCTGCGCGGTGTCATCAGTGAGACCCACGGCTCCCTCCACCCTTTTCTCAGGGAATGGCTTCCTGTGCACACACGCACACACAATGCACACACACACTCACACACACACCACACACACACACACACACACACAATCACACAATCACACACACACAGACACAATCACACAATCACACACACACACAATCACACACACACACAACACACACACACACATGCCCTGGCAATGCTGGACAACTCTATCCTGTTTTTGAGAGAGACAATCCTCCAGAGCAGGGGGTGGCAAAGCGCAGCGTGTGGCCAGCTCCGTGCCTGCCCGTGTCTGCAGTCCCATGGTGTGAGAGCCCAGCCATGCGGTCTACGGGACCGGTTTCCTGCTCAGGAGGCAGCACTGCGTGCTTGGCCTGGCTCTCAGCCTGCACTGCCCGTTGCCCACCGCCTGCCTCAGAGCCCCCTGCTGCCAGAGAGGTTTTCCCTCCATGCTCGCCTGTCTGGGGCCACGGGGTTCTCTCTCGTTTCCATCTTTGGAAGATGTGTAAAGAGGGGTGCTGTGCAGAGTAGATTCCGAGGATGCTCTGCCCAGGGGAAGCGGCTCTCCTTTTTCAGGCCTCACGTGGCGTGGGCAATGCTGCTCCCTGTGGTCCAGCAGCAGGAGCTGGAGGGGCATGCGCTGTTGTAATCTGCTCTTGTGAGGCCCCCAGGGGTCAGAGTGCCCGGAACCTGGTCCCAGCCTGCGGCCGTGTGAGGGGCAGACCACACCCGGACAGCTGGTGACCCAGATGGTCCATCCTGCCCGAGAATGGATTAGGTGAGGCTGCCTTAACGACTGGACGTTCCGGGCTCCGGAAGGTCAGCAGACTCAGCCTGCGTGTGCATAATGTGTTTAAAACATGCTCTTTGCCAGCTCCGTCTGCAGGCCCCACAGCCCGGGCGCTGGTCCTGGGAGGGCCTTGCTCCTGTGACACCCAGGCTGTGCGTCTCCGGAGGCCGGTCAGATGTCACCGTCTTGGTGTCTGCGGTGTTGGGCACCGGAGGCTGTCGGGAGTTTTGCAGTGGGACAGTTCCGCTGGGAAGTCAGTCTTTGCTTTTCATATTGAGATTCCCGTGGTTCCCAGTGCCATGGTGTGTGTAGAACCATCTTGTGTTACTTTCTTACTTTAAACACGGTCAAACCCACACCGCTGGTGAAAGAACAGCATAACGTGCTCCCCTCACCAAGACGGACCAGCTGCTCACCTCTGGCCACGCCGTGCCCTCTCTCTGTGTGCACACACACCTGCATGCAGACCAACCACCGGAGTGCCAGCTGCAGTCCATTCTTCCGTAAAAGGCCCGGGAAGAGCCCGCCTCCCCGGTTGGAGTGAGGATTGTGGAGTCAGGGCCTCGCACAGAGTCTACTCTGGAGTCCACATCACCGGGCAGTGTTTCCAGATCCCCATGGAATGTCTTCTTAAACACTCCACGTGTTCTTGAAGGGCAAGTGGACGTGCACATGCAGGCGCACATAAATGCTCACACACATGTCTGCAGAGAGACACCTGACAGCCCCGGTGGGGCTACGCAGCTGCCTGTGGGCCGGGGCAGGCATCATTGCACTGTAGCTGAGTCACTTGCTGCTTTCTCTGTGCACATCTCCTGTTTATTTACTTCGAACAGGTATTATCCTACCACCCTGCTTTAACGGGCATAAATATAAGAAGCACAAAAGGCTGGAAATAATGAAAAAAAAAATTGAGATGATGGAATTTGAACCTTGCCTTTCTTTCTGTGCTTAATTCCGGTTCCTTCTCCCCTTGGGATGCAGTTTGTTATAAAAGGGTTCTCCGGGAGAGAAGGAACAGAGAAGGCAGCCAGGAAATAGTGATACAGCGGTGCCCCGAAGTGCTAGCAGAATGTTTGGAGCTTGTTCATGTGGGGAGCTCAAGGTCAGTTGTAGTTTCCAGAGCTCCCTCAGCACACACATCTGTTCTGCAGCCTCTTACATCACAGGCTCGCCGCACCGTTACTGCTCACTTTCAGTTCTGTGGAAACACGACAGAAAGGCTAAGTGTCTCTGTACACGAGGGGCATGGATGTGGTCTCCGTGTGTCTGACGAGCCGTTTCCACCCGACCTGCTGTTATAAGGGTTATTCTTAGCCCCGTGGTGGGGGCAGCGCCGAGGTTTGCCAGAGATGGAGACATTGTGAGGAACTGGGAGACAGGCTCATTCTCAGAGCCTCGCTGCCCACGTAGTGTTGGGGATTCGCTGTGGCTTAGACCACGGCCCCCCAAACTTCAGCATCTATCAGTAGCACCTGGAAGGCTTGTGAAGTCATAGATTGCTGAGCCTGACCCTCAGAGTAAGTGTGGGACGGAGCCCCCAAATTTGCACTTAAGTTTCTGGGTAATGCTGCTGAGGCCAACCTTGGAAACAATGGCTACCCTCCACCTCCACCCCAAGGGCCACTTACCTGAAGAATTGCTCACCTGGAAATGTATCTAGGCCAGGAATTAGTAAACTGTGGCCTGAGCCAAATACACATGTCTTTGTAAATAAAGTTTTATTGGGAAGCAACCTTGTTTGCAGACAATCCCCTTGGCTTTCATGCTGCGGAGGCAGAGCTTGGTGGTCGGACAGTGCCCAGATGTGCTCCCAGAGCAGGGAACGGCGCATCTGGATCTTCGGAGAGGAATGCTGCAGGCTGCTGGTCCCCACCCGGGCGTCCCGGCACTGGGGAGAGGGGCACGGAGGGAGTTCTGCACGGCACTGGCACTCGGGTGTTCCAGTTTGTGTGCTTTTTAGAAGCAAGGGCTTTTTGTCTTTATTTGTCTTTATTTTTCTACTTAAGTATACAGTATATGACCATGGAATTTCGTTCATTTCTTCTCAACAGGCCCTTCTCTCAATTAGTTTTCTTTATGGGAAACAGCGGTTTCTCAAAGTGAAAAGAAACGCGGAGTACCTTGTGCCTTACTAATACAGCGCTGGCATCCGTTTGAAGCCTGGGTGGGGAATGTTAAAAACCACACAATTAAAAGGGGGAAATCACTCTTATTTTGACACTATAATTGTCAGATGGGTGATACTGTACTTCTTTTAGACTGTAGGAGGAACTGGCATAACCTCTCTGGCAAGCAGGGTGTCACTCTGTAGCAAGAGTCTGTAAAATAATCTTCATACTTACTACTCCAGTAATTCCTCTTTTAGGAAATTTCAGCGAAACTTCATATTCATTACAGCATTGTTTCTAGTATTTTTTTTTTTTTAAAGGAAAGAGAGCTAAATGTCTGTGAACACGGAACTGCTGCTATTATGGTGAATCCGCACTGTTACCTTGGAGCCATGTAGAAGGGAAGCTGATAAAATCTTTTTGGAGAGAATTTGTGTCAAAAGCCTTAAACATTTCTATGCTTTTGGCGCCAATATTCTCATTTCAGGAAACATGAGAAAACAATCAGAGACACAGACAGCGTTTATACAAGGAGAATGATCAAGGGGAAGGCATTGGATATGCTTAGTAATTAGTAATCGTTAAATAGGTGGTGATGGCATGAGGTGATAAAACACTGGATAGCTAATGAAGTGTATTTTGGAGCACCGGTCATGTAGTGGGAGGTCACGGATTACGTGTTAGATTTGGGTATAAATCCACGTGTACGGCATGCACCTGCACATCTCACACGGAATAGGAGCTCTGTGTTCCGCCCAAACCTGTTCAGCACCAGGTGCGCCCAGACACTGGACAGGTTTAGGCTCCTCCCTTGCCTCTGCTGTCTTCCTCCGTCACATCAGCACGCCCTGTCAGTTCAGGGACACCCCTCTGTCCCGCTGCCCCTCTCCCCCAGGGCCTTTCTGTCCACGCCTCTTCAGGTCTCCTCTGACCCATTCTGTGGTCATCGCATCACCTGCCTCTCTGCCTGGCCCACTGCAAGCTGCAGAGGTCCTCTCAGGATTCAGACCAAGCCTCCCCTCCTCTGACTGAAATCCCTGCAGTGGGTTCCTCCTGAGCTTAGACTAAAATGCACCCCTTATTGGCCATAGGAGGCGCAGAATTCCCTGGCTTCCACGTCTGCCACGTGTCACCTAACACGTGTCCTCTTTTCTACTTCCGAGCCGTTTGCACAGGCTGCTCCCTCTGCCTAAAAAGCTCTTTCCCCACATGTCGTAGAGCCAGCTAGCCTCGCATCTTCCTTCAGCTGGCGTCTCAACGGTTGTCTGTCGGAGGCCAGCCCTGTCTCCTTCCTAAAGCCGGCCAGGCCCTGCTCAGGAACTCCGGGCTGTCCTGGTGGTGGGACCTAAGGGCCCACAGAGCATGTGGCTGTAGGCTCTTTTTAAAAACTGTGTGTGTGCGTACACACACACACACACACACACACACACTCACACACTAGAGGCCTGGTGCATGAAAATTCATGCACTGGAAGGGGGGGGTCCCTCAGCCCAGCCTGCCCCATCTCACAATCGGGAGCCCTCAGGGGCAGGAGGTGACCTGACAATCGGGGGAAGGTGACACCCTATCACACCTCTGCTGCTGCCACTGTCGGCACCACAAGCCTCAGTTGACCCTGGTTACCAGAGCCCTGGGCAGCCCTGGGCAGCTGGGTAGCTGCCACCTGAGGCTTGCCTGTCCTAGGTGGCTGGGGGGCCGAGGTGACTGGGGGACTCCGGAGCTAGGCGTGTGGAGCAGCCGAGCCCGCCTGCTGCCCCAGCAGCGCTGAGGGGATTGGGCACCCCCATCCTGTGGCTGTGGGCGCCACTATCTTTGAGGGTAGGACAGTCAATTAGCATATTTGTTCCTTATTGGCTGTAGGCGCCACCATCTTTGCAACAGCATAAGGGTCAATTAGCATATTCCCTCTTTATTAGATAGGATATGAAAGACAGAAACATCAACAATGAGAATCATTAATCTGCTGCCTCCTGCATGGCCCTTACTGGGGACTGAGCCCATAGTCCAGCCATGTGCCCTGACTGGTAATCAAATTGTGACCTTCTGGTTCATAGGTCAGTGCTCAACCACTGAGCCATGCCAGCTGGGTGCTCTCGGCTCTTAATAAAGATCTGTTGAATACGTGAATGGATCTCTTCAAAAGTCTAATTGTATTGTAAGTGTGTAGGTGTGTCTATGTAAGTGCACACAATCCGAATATTATTGGTTATGCAAAGCAAGTTGTTTTTTTTTTACTTTTTTTGTTGTACTTTGGTGTACTTTCCAAATACTGTAATTAATCTATATTACTCTTAATTGTGGTAAAATAGACATAACAAGAAATTTATCACTTTACGCATTTTTACATTTCAGTTCTGTGGCAGTCAGTGCCCTGCTGTGCAGCCTCACCGCCTCCACCCTAGACCTTTTTCATGTCCCTGTGGAAACGCTACCCCTTGAACACTGACTCCTCAAAAACTTACACTCTTTTCACAATTAGAAAATTATATTAGAAAGAAACAAATAGCAACCATCTTTTCAAACAAAGCTCATATCAATATATTTTGGATTGTGAGTCTGAGTGACTGTAAAACTAGTTAATTTGTATTCCAATACCAAATTCTGGTTTTAAAAGATTATTCTTCCTAAGTCTACACTGCTGAGCTTACCGGCTTCTGTTTGGCTGCATAGCTTCCCCGCAGAGCAGACCATTTGTGCTGCCTCACCAACGCGCCCTTCCTGCTGCTCCAGCATCCGGGAGACAGGGTGCCAGAGCAGAGCCCCCTGCAGGTGCGGTTAGTCTAATACTCACATCCAAGTCTCTCTGCGGTGAAATTAATTTGATAAAGTCTACATCTAATTGTGATGAAACACTGTGCCTGACCTAGGAGAGGTGGACATGCAGGCGCTCACGACGGCAGAGTTGGGTTTGCCTCGTTGGCTGGAAGCAGAGGGCGTAAGGAGGCCAGCAGGGTGCACTGGAGACCTGGTGTCCTGACCCTGAGGATCAGTTCTCCTGCCGGGCCTGTGCCCTGAGGACTGTGGGCAGGGGGCAGGCCGGACCAAGCAGACACCCTCAGACCATTCACCTTGGAAGTGATGCTCCGGCTGAGTTGGCAGAAAACTGTCTCGCACAGGAGAGGAGCGTTAGAGCCGGCGCCCCTCCATTATGTGAGGGGCCATTTCATGTGTAAGTGACGACAAGCAAAAGTTGCAGCATAAACAATTGATAGAGGAATCACATCCAGAATATATAAAAAACATCTCACTAAGAATAACAGAACAACCCATGTGGAAAATGCACAAATATGAGCAGGAAGTAACAGGAGAAGAAACAGACAAAAAATTTTTTTAATCGGTTTCATTAGTAATCAATAATTGTAAATTAGCATAGCATGAGATGCCATTTTATTTTATTGGATTAGGGAGGTTTTAAAAGATGCTGCCCAGAGCACAGTCAGTGGCTGCTCAGGTGAAGGCCTGATGACAGGCTGGCTTCGCGTGGAATCCAGGAGTGTGGACTTGAGAAGGGTTCTTGCCGTCCCTGAGGAGAGGGCTCCCTGTGCTGCCACTGTTTGTGCAGAAGATGGTGCCTGTGGTGCCTTCTGAGGGTCTAGAGTTTTGTTTCTTGCACGGCCGACGCTAACTACCTGGACGGCTCAAATAGAAATCTGGGCCCGGAGTGTCCAGGAAGCGTCCTGAGTGTCCAGTGGGCAGCACTTCACCGGTGTGGCTACAGCTCATTGTCTGGGAGTGAAATGGTGCTACGCTGGGGAGGACTCGGGAGCTGAACCTGATCCGCTTTGGACTTTGTTGCCCTGTGCCATGTGCCCTGTTCCATGTGCCATGTGTGCTGTTCCTTTTGCTGGTTTTGCTCTGCACCCTTTCGCTGGAATAAATCACAGCGATGAGCTCAGCTCTGTCCGAGTGCTGTGAATCTGTCAGTGAACCATCGCGCCGGGGGTGGTGCCGGGGACCCTGGGTCGTTGGTAACAGCAGATGTTCCCCTGAGTGTGGGACGCAGGACATCTAACATTGTTGGTGGAAAGTAAATTGGCACCACCATTTGGGAGAAAAATTTACCGGTGGTTAGGTAAGCTGGAGATGTCTTTGTCCATTTCCAGATTTAGAGAATCGAGAGAAAGAAGTTAACAGATATGTTTTTAAAAAGGCATTAAAACCACATTGTAGCATGGGTGTGTTGTCACAAACAAAGGAGATAGCCTAATGTCCTATGAAGGAGAAATATATTTTGACATATTTTTAAATAAAATATACAACATTTAAAAATAATAGAAATTACATCAATTAATACAGTTAAATTTTTGTAAACTAATGTGAATTTAAAAAGGAGCAATACATTGTTTTAAATGTAAAAGACCAAATTCCAGATACTTAGATAAAATATCCTATATAATAAAAGGGTAATATATAAATTGACCCTAACGGTGGGTGGGAGGGTGGGGAATGACTTGGGAACAACCAGTCGCTATGATGTGCACTGACCACTGGGGGGAAGACGCTCAATGCAGGAGCTGCCCCCTGGTGGTCAGTGCGCTCCCACAGGGGGAGCTCCACTCAGCCACAAGCCAGGCTGATGGCTGCAAGCGCAGCGGAGGTGCCGGAAGCCTAGCCTGCCTCCTCAGCAGTGCTAAGAATTTCCAACTGGTGGCTTAGGCCCAATCTCCATGGGGAGCAGGCCTAAGCCATCAGTTGGACATCCCCCAAGGGTTCCCAGGCTGTCAGAGGGATGTCTGACTGCCAGCTTAGGCCTGATCCCTTGGGAAGTGGGCCTAAGCTGGCAAGTGGACATCCCCCAAGGGGTCTTGACTGCGATAGAGCACAGGCCGGGCTGAGGGACCCCCTCTCTCCCCAGTGCACACATTTTCATGCACCAGGCCTCTAGTGAAAATATAAAGGGAATGGCAAATTTAGGGCTGTCTAAGCCCCCTTTTGCCCATGTGTATTATAAAATCATCTTAAATCATCTGACTCCTTTTCTTGGAAAAAGTTCTGCGTATGTCTGACCTATGTTTTCTCTTCCCTTTTAAAACAAATCTTGACTTTCAAAGGAAGTGCAGATGCTATGACAAACTCTGTCTTTCGATATATTGTTTCATTGGCTCACCGCCCTTGGCTATTAGGAGAAGATTTATAGACATGTCCCCTAAATAATTGGCAATTAATTTGAGATTAGATGCCCAAAAGTACAGTATTCTTAATGTAATGTGAAGGTGGAGGCTTCTCGCCTACAAATGTCACGGAACGCAGAGTAAATGTTAACGGGCAGCACAGTTAGCCCTGCCCTTTCGCACATTCGCAGTAGGAGGAACTTGAGTTTGATGACCGTGAAGTGGGTTGGCTAGTTTTAATGTAAAGCTTATGTAAACCGAGAGTGCCTCTATGTCCTGATGCCTTCCCATCTGTAAATTCCTCGTTTATCTCGATAGGGACTGATAGGAACCTTCAGTCCACAAAGGATAAAGAGATACTGTATCCCAAATCTTCTTTGGAATTGTGCTAACTTTTGGGTCCCATGGATATCTTTGGTGTCCATGGCTCAAATGATAACTGTCAATATGTTTTTAATGTCTAGAACCCTGGTCTCCTAGGGCCTTGGTCGGCAAACTGCAGCTCACCAGCCACATGCGGCTCTTTGGCTCCTTGAGTGTGGCTCTTCCACAAAATATCATGGCCTGGGTAAATCTATTTTGAAGAAGTGGCATTAGAAGTTTAAAATATTTGGCTCTCAAAAGAAATTTCAATCTTGTACTGTACTGTACTGTTGATATTTGGCTCTGTTGACTAATGAATTTGCCAACCACTGTCCTAGGGGACGGTAAACCATAGGTTCCAGGTAAGAGATTTTGCTGGTGAACATTGGTCAAATTCCAAAGTGCTTTATACCCGGAGGAAGAGTTGGCAGATGTCATCTTCAAATATCAGTGATTTACCTGTTGGTTTCAATTCCTGAACTTACCTCCCACGCAGAGCCTGGAATCCATCATGCACTGGACATTTGTTAACCAGTGTGCATCTGTCCAGGCCATTTGAGACCGAGGAGAATTTCAGTCCCTCCCACAAACTCGAGAAATATCCTGTGATCCAGTTTCCCTAGGCCTATATTTCGTTTCTCACTATTTCTAAGCCAATGGGATAGGTTTTAAATTTAGCTGCATTAAAAAAAAATTTAAAAAGTAACAGTTCACCTTTGAACTGATCCCGGCTCTCTCATTCTTGCCTCAAACCCTGTCCACTCTGTATTCTCAGACGGTAATTTCCAGCTCTCATTGCATGCTCTGTCTTTGTCTCACGATTCCTCGCAGCATCTGGTGCGGGGCTGTGTGGTGCCCGTGCTCTGTGTGAGGGCCAGAGGTTACACAGTGCCCTTGGCCTCACCAGCTAAGACCCAGGGGAGCCAGGATTAAACCCAGGCCTGTCTGTCTTCACTACCAAGATTTATTCTATTTTTCTTTTAGTTCAACTTTCTAATGGGATTTTGAGAACTAAGCCGACCATATAGTCATTCAATAGTTGTGTTTATTTTATTATTTATTTATTTATTTTATTAAATTATTATCTGTGTACATATCTTACCATTGACCCCCCTCACCTCCCATACATGCCCTCCCTCTCGAGAGTTTTGTGTCCATTGGTTGTACTTATATGCATGCATACAAGTCCTTCAGTTGATCTCTTATCTTCCCCAGTTGTGTTTAAATGTTTGAAATACACCGTATTACAGAATAATTTGCATACCATACACTACACTTGTTTACAGATACAGCTCTGTAAGTTTTGACGAATGTATAAACCTGTGGTGTCCGTCCCTGTCATAACCAAGATATATTTTACTGACAGCTCCCCCAAAAAGTTTCCTTGCGCTTCCCCTTTTAAAACATTTTATTTTGGAACCATTGCAGATGCCCAGGAAGTTGTAAAAATAGTGCAGAAGTTTCCTGTACCCTTCGCCCAGTTTCCCCCGGTGGTAGCTCCTACATAAGGGTAGCTGTAGACAGTCACGACACCAAGAAAGGGGCATTGTTACCCTCCACAGGCCTAAGTCCCTGGCCCCCCTGCATCGGTCTTGGTCTGCCCACAGGTAACCACGTAACTAACTGCCTTCTGCGCTGTAAATTGGGTTAGCCTTTACTAAAACATTCTGTGAGACAGCACCGTGCGGTATGTTCTCCCTTGTGTCTAGCTTCTTCTGCCTAGCGTTGTGTGTTGGAGAATGATCAATATTATGTATGTGCTCCTTCTCATTGTGGTGTAGCATCCCATTGTTGGACTATAATGCAGTTCGCTTATCCATTCTCCTGCTGATGGAGATTTGGGTTGTTTGTAATTTGGGCCTATCATATAATGAGTGAAGTTGCTATGAAGATTTACCTACAACTGTGTGTGTATTGTGGGGAGGAGGGGTGCTTGCATAAGTCAGCGTGGAGATGTTGGGCTATTTGGTTAGTGAAGGCTTAGCGTTATAATACACTGCTAAATTGTTTGCACACTTTCTACACAATTGTGCTAACACTTGAGGTGGTCAGCCTTTAATTTTTGTCATCCTAGTGGGTATGTAATAGGTCCTTATTGTGGTTTTAATTTGCTTTTCTCTGATAATTAATGATATTGAATACCTTTTCATGTACTTAATGGCCAGTCATATACATGCTTTTGTCTGATCAAACCCTGTGCTCATTTTAGGGGCAAGTGGGTGGGGATTTGTCTTCTTCATTCAGTAAATACTTGAGTAATTGCATGTTTATTGAACGACCTAAGATTGACTTGAACATGTGTATTTTCTTTTTGGCCACTTGAAACGGTAGGTATAATACAACTCAAATAAAATAGTTCAGGTTGGTTGTTGGTGTATTCTGGAATGATAAGCCGAATCTTGTTCTGAATGTGACACTGGGGTTTAGATCAGTAGTTGCCTGCCCTGGCAGGACGTGTCACCCTGACTGCTCCTGTCACCCGCACGGGATGTAAACGTCCCGGGGCCAGAACGCCCTCCTGGTGCGTGCGGGGCTGGGCGGCACCAGGAGGACTGGAGACAAAGGGCCTTCATCACCGACGTCTCATGCCCGGAGCCTCCTGAAACGTGGCGTTTCTTTCTGGCCCCGGAAATTTCCATCTGGAGACATGACTGCCGTGGTCACGCGGGCGCTGGGTTGCTGCATTGTTTCTCTAAGGCAGCAATGCTCTTACCTGGCTTTCATCTTCTCTAAAAACGGAAGGGCACTCGAGCCTTGTTGTTTTCAGCTGTCACTGTCGCATCTTTCTCCCTTAAGAATGAGTGTTCGCCAGGCTGATAAGTGTGCCTTCTGTGGATCCTGTGAACTATAATTTGTGTTTATTATTTTTTTTAATGTTACCTTTTTTCCTGTGGCACATATTTGTACGAACATATATATTTTTAGCTTTGTTTTTGTTCGGTTACGTGTAGAGAATTACAAAGAAGTAAACACATAGCACCTCCCAGTTAACTATTGCTTAAACAACAACAACGATAAAAAAAAAAAGAATTATGTATCTAGTGTTTGTAAATCAACACAGGGGCATGAGATCTCTGTATTTCCACCTGTCTATATAAAGAGCGGTATCTCCTTTAGTTCCCACGTTCAAGACCTTCTTCCTAAAGGAAACTGTGTGAAAAGAACGTGATTCCCTCCATTCACACATGGTGTCTCCTTTTCTCCCTTTTCCCCTCCCCAGGAGGATCACGCAGCGTGCTCTGCCCCACGTCTCCCCACGGTGTCCGCACACGCAGACCTGGCTTCCCCACGGTATCCGCAGTGCGGATGAACTTTGCGTTACTTAGTTGATCCCTGGTGGCTGTTTCTAAGTTGTTTTTTTTTTTTTTTTTTTTATTTGCCATTGTAAACGCTGTGAGATAAATACCGATAGAGATTTCAGCAGACCTTTGCAGGTATTCCACGGGGCACAGCTCCGCCAGTCGGACCCTGGCCCAAGAACATTTCTTTCGAGGTTGTCCTGACCGCTTCAGCATCCTCTCTCATGTAGGGTTTGCGGATGTGTAGGGTGCATGTTTTTGCTGTAATGGCCCGGTTTGCATTCTTTGTTGTTTTAGCCTCCTGGTATGATGTGAAAGGGGACCCCGCATCAGTGCCATTTCATCCTAGATGCATCCTTGCTTGCCTCACCTTGGGGAGGAAACCCTGCGGTGCCTGAGGGGTGCGGGCGGCCCCCCTGCGGTCCCCGAGCGGCCCTGGTTGACGGCTCTGTCTGTTTGCACGTTTCCACAGGAGGAAAGCTGAGCAAGGACCTGCGGCACTTCCTCAGCCAGCGCTTCCAGAAGGGCTCTCCCGACCACGAGCTGCAGCAGACCATCAGGGACAACCTGTACCGCCACGCTGTGCCTTGTGAGTACCGGCGCGAGCACCGGGCCGCGGGCGGTTGTGGGTGGGGCATGGGGGGGGGGGGAGAGCGGCTGGCCCAGTGGCTCCGAGGTCCTGGGACCCACAGGGATCAGTGGGGTGATTTCACTGCCCAGTGCTGGGTGATTTCTTGGCTTTCTGGCACTGACTCTGCCGCTCGCTGGCTCCCCACGCCGGCCGGTGACCTGTCCCTGTGGGTTCAGTGTTCTCATCAGAGAGGAGGACCTGTCACTCACACTAACACTGCCAGAGCCCCGTTCTGAGGAGTGAATGGGATGAGGTGCACCAGTTCCATGTTGCATGGGCAGAGCATCGGCCTCTGGACGTGCTCACCGCAGTTGTAAGCGATGGCAGGGACCAGGCCCGAGGCCCTCGGAATGGCCACTGATGGGCGCGGCTGTGAGGCAGGCGACCGGCAGCTGAGGGTCCTGCCTTGTCCCAGACACTACCGAGCTGCACCCCCGTGGCCGGTGCTGAGGCGGGGGTCCTGGAAGACAGGCGATGTCGGATTTCACACGAAGCACAAAGGAATGCCTCCAGTTTTATTGCTGGGCAGTTTCCCTGGCTCCTCTCTGTTACCCATCCTTCGCAGCTTGAAATGCCGTTTTAGAAACACTGTATTTTAATCAGGGAAAGGAAGGAAAACCAAATTGAAGTTCTAGGTACCTGCTTATGGTTTGATTAGTTTGCTATAAATGGCTTTCTTTAGTAAGTTATGTTTCACAGGTAGCGTGTGAGAGTTGTGAACATTTCCTGATACACCCAAAAAACAAAATACACGGAACCTTATCGGAGGCGCGCCGTCGCTCCGCAAGAACGCAGACCGTCAGTCTAGACCGGGACCCTCAAGGGACCCTTAGAGAGCAGTTTCTGGAACAGTCCCCCCGCTCCCGGCCCTGGCCTCCACTGTACTTCTCAATAAAACTCAGGCTCCAGGAGGGAAGAAAGATGACTTCAAGGAACCTGGGTCGGTCCCCAAAGTGGCCTCTTCCTGCTCCAGGCAGAGCTCTGACAGAGAGGCTGTGGCCATGAGGGGTCCATGGATTTCTGGCCCTCAGTTCTCTCGGGCTTCCAGCATTGGAATTGAAACTATAATCCGAACGGCATCCTAATCATTCCTTACACTTGGATTAGTAATAATTTCTAGTGTCAATCACAGGGGTTAAGCATGGACTGTCGTTCTGTTTTTTATACATACCAAGAAACCAAGGCACTAAGATAAACCAAAAGGAACAGGTTTACAAGTGACCAGGGCCTCGGATCTCCTGACCTACCATTGCCCTGCCTCTGAGACACTGTCCAGTTTTACTCTTAGAATAGTCTTTTGAAGCTGGGGTTTTATACCCATTTCACAGATGAGGAAACAGAGTCAGGCAGATCCAGTAACTGCTAAGTGGCATCTCTTAAGCCATCAGGGCTTGTGGCTGGGGCGCAGCCGCCGCTGAAGTTCTAACACAGCAGGTTGGACGCAGTTTTGCAGAATTCAGTAATTGCAGAATCATGATTGTTCCCTGTGTAATCTTCCCCCTGCTTAGATTCCAATTTAAGAAATGGGGAACGAAGCACGCCATTTCTGGATGCATCTGTGGCGTTGCCATGGTTACGTTTTTGGCATGCGTTCCCGTTTATGTTTTCCACTGATTTCATTGCACCTGACTGTGAGCTAAATGACTTGGTCCGGAGCCTGCCGGCACGTAGGAGCTGGGGCAGAAGGGACCTCGGCCGTCACCCGCAGCGGAGAACCACGTCTCATCTTCCCTTGTGTACGGGCCCCGGGTTGCATTCCTGCGAAACCAGCAAATGAGGGATTTGGGACGTGCAAACGGTCTTCCTCCTGGAAAAGAAAGCACGTAACTTGTCATTTTACGTTTCCTTCATAAAACGGGAAGGGAACTCGGCGGAGGCCTGTTTCCGAGGCCGATGGGCGCGGATTGGGTTCCAGGCGCTCACATGCGTGGGGGACGTCCTCCTGGCTCAGTGGTAGCCGCCCTGGGAACCAGCCGTGTAATCTGCCTTCTCCAGAACTTCCTGCAGCTGCTATTTCGGTGACCTGGGTATTTCGGGAAGGGATGACCTCACGAGCAGGTGCTTGCGCGTCGGGCAGCCTGCCTTTCCTGTGCGTTTCAGGAGGCTCCGCGACATGAGACTAGTGAGGAAGGCCCTTTGTCTCCGGGCCTCCTGGTGCCGCCCAGCCCCGCCCGCACCACGAGGGCAGTCGCCATGGAGGGTCCCTTTCATCCAGAGCCCTGGGCAGAGGCGCACAGTGGCAGCAGCCCGGCCGCTGCGCAGCTGATTGAGATACTGGAAGCCCGGTGCTCCATATATTTGCTCTGTGGGCGGGTCCTCAGCCTGCACCTCTCACAGTCTGGGACCCCGAGGGGTCCGTAGTGCTGTCACGGAGGCCAGAGAGGCTCCCCCCTGTGCTCCCAGCTGTGAGCCCGGCCTCTGGCTGAGCTGTACGCCCCCTGTGGGAGCACACTGAGCACCAGGGGCAGCTCCTGCGCTGAGTGTCTGCCCCCTGGTGGTCAGTACCGTGTGGGATGACCCCCTAGTGGTCAGTAGGCATCATAGTGACTGGTCATTCTGCCGTTCAGTCGATTTGCATAATAGGGTTTTATTATATAGGATGATTCGCCTGTTTAAAGTGCCCATCCGGGGCTACTTTTGCTTGTTGTTATTTCTCCACTCCCACTTTATTCAAAAATTTTTATTTCAACAGTATGAGCAAGGTCATCACAATTGAAATTTAATTATATTTGCCATTGAAAACCACCCCCCCCAAAAACAAACAAAAAAAAACAAAACACACACACACACACACACACACACACACACACAAAACAAACACCGATTATGGCAGAAAAGAGAGCTAGATGCAGTCAGTCCCGTCCTGGTGTGCAGCCCGAGGGTGAGGTGAGGCTGTGTGGCCTTTTGCAACCTCCCTGACCTCCGTACGCTTCAACAACATAGAAATAGAAACACCCCCCTCCACCGCTGTCTCCCCGACCTCTGGCACCCTGGGAGAGGGGTCCGTCACAGGAAAGGGGGGGAGGGGAGATGGGGAGGAAGAGGGGTGTCATTAATAGCACTGTGATTAGAGCGGTGTGACAGGGACCGTTGAGAATGGGATAAAAGAGAAGCTTCTCATTGTTGAGCTGTATGGTGTTAGCTGTTTAAAACCATAGGGATTTATGTTTTGGGGGGTGGGGACTATGTAAAAAGAAGTATCTTCTCTATGAATTGCAAGTAATACATACAATAGAAATTTAATCATTGTTTAATGGTTATTCAGCTTTTAAAAATCATTACAGGATTCTCTTGGGACATCTAGATTTATCTTAATTTTTGTAGGACTCCTCTTAGTGTACCAATGGAAAATCACTTTTAAATAATGGATTTGAAACACATGTAAATGGCATCCATGCTGCTCACTTCTCTCACTCCTCAGAACCGTCTGGATAATATTCCTGTCTCCTGCCCCTGAAATCCTGTTGAATTTCGACCTCCTTCCCCTCAGTGCGCAGCCACAGGAATTTCATCCATTCCCCAAACACACCTGCTGCCTTTTAGTAACCGGGCAGATACTAGTTCCCTACATTTCCACGTGACCAGTTTTAAGCTTTAATCTAGACGCCACTTGCACCAGGAAGGTCTCCAAGGATTGTGCCCTCACCGCTCCCAGACCACCCTGCTGCATGTGTGTCTGTCCTGCCAGCATCCACCTCTGCTGAGGTGGGGCGCTGCCGGCCTCAGCGACCAGCCATTGCCCAGAGCATTGCCTGGGCCATACGATACATATTTACTGAGTGAACGAACAAAATGAAGAAGTGGAGAAGATGCTCTCTGTGTTCCTTGTTTTATTTTTTCCTCGGTTCCTGCGCAGTAGGGGGACACAGCAGAGCTGCCATTGCCCTGAAGGTTTTAGAATCAAAGGCAGCTCAGAGGTGTGAGCTCCTAGAGGCTGCTAGGTCTCCCGTGACGGTGATGGTGATGGCGTGGCTGGCCGGCCAGGCCCAGGGAAGGTCAGTGGCACCCCCCTCCTCCTGACTGCAGCCTGGACTTCTGCACCTACTGCGCTGACAGTTGTCCTGCGTGGTGACCTCCCGACCCAACTGATGTGACCTCTGAAGATGCATGCGATGCCTGAGCAGTCTTGTCATTCACTCCACGCTGCTGTCACCAGGACATACCGCTCATGGCCGAGGACGGTTTCCCTGTGGGGCTCACCACACCGCCCGCCCTGTCTCCCTGGGCCCCCCTCTGCGGAGCGCCAGGCCTTCAGGCGGAGGTCCCCTGGGACGGGGGCGGGCGCTTTGCTCTGTAGCTTCCCTTGTGGATCAGGCGCTGCCTGACACAGAGAGCCTGCCCCCCGAGGGACAGGCATAGGCCATTGACGAAACAGTTTACAAAGGGGTGGAATCGCTTCGATCTACAAGATAATTTAAATCGGATGTGCTAGTAAACATAAGTGATCCTAATCGTTATCCGTGCCATTTTCAAACCTATTTGAACCTATTGGTTTCCTAAGTATAGCTGGGCCAGCTCCACTGGCCGAAAGCCAGCCCGGCCTGCATTAGAGCTGAGGGCACCAACTGCCCAGCTGGTCAGCCCGCGGCCGGATGAGAACTGGGTGCTGGAACCCACTGCTCTCCTGGGACACGCATCCCTGCGTGTCTGACATGAGGGCGAAGCTCAGGTTGCACTTCCTGAGCTGGACAGTGCCACGAGCATCCCCAGGACTGATGACACGGAAGTCACGGGGACCTCCTTGCTGTGCTCACTGCCCTTGTCCTCTAACAAGTGCTGTCTAAAACGGTGTGGCTTTAGCCTTTACAAAACCTCACCTGAGTGAAATGGTGGCCGGTAACTGTAGTGATAGCTTCCATTTGGGCCTCCTTTGCTGTATACTATGTACTTGCTGTGATCCTTACACATCTGTAACTCTCACTCAGCCTCACCGAAGACACAGATAGGAAAGGTCTGAGCTTAAGCCCATTAGACTCTCAATCCCTGCCTCTTTTCTATTTAACCCAGTCTTCATGAATTCCCCATCTATTCTCACCTCTTCTCTTCCTGTCCTTGACCACCACCAATACTGGTTTTTCTCATGTGCTCTGGTTGGTCTGTGGTCTGGAGATTCCACTAGTAACTGACTTCTCCCTTCACTCCCCCTACCTATCCTTTCCTTCCTTCTCCATCGAAACCCACTTCTTCTACATCGGTTTCCTATTGGCTGTCCTCAAAGAGGCCAAGAATTAGAGCACAAGTGGATGGTTCAATCTGTGGTACAGGGTTCTCTCTCCATCCTACAAAATACTACCGTATTTGCTGGCGTATAAGACGATTTTTTGGCCCTGAAAAATATGCCTCCAAGTGGGGGGTAGTCTTATACGGCGAGTATATAACAAACTCTGTATTTTTAGTGGAAATGTTAGGGGGTCGTCTTATACGCCCAGTCGTCTTATACGCTGGCAAATACGGTATTTTTCAGGGCCAAAAAATCTTCTTATACGCCGGCAAATACGGTAGGTGTACCGGTTAATAATGTGGATTTTGTCATCAAAGAAAACACAGTAATTTCAAGAGAAACATCCAAAATGTTTTATTCAAAGTAATGTCCATCGCTAGCTACACATTTCCCCATCTTTCAGGTACTTTGTGGATACCGTCCCAATAGAACTTTTCTTGTTTGGAGGCAAACCATTCAGAGACTCAATTTTCCACTTCTTCTTATGTTTTGAAGTGCTGCTCAGAAAGTATGTGTGCCATCATCAGAACAAGTGGTCATCTTAATGAGCAAGGCCTGGTGGGTTAATGCTTCCCCGTGTCTTTAACTGGTTTTGAATGTGTGATGGTGCGTCATCATGAAGCAAAATTACTTTGCCGTGTCTTCTGGCACATTCTGGTCATTTTATGATCAAAGTATGGTTTAAATTGATTATTTGTTGTCCGTGTGATCAGTATTAATGGTTTTATCTAGTTTTAGAAGCTCATAATACACCACACCTTCCTGATCCCACCAAACACAGAGCACTGTCTTCTTTCGAAGTGATTTGGCCTTGCAGTCGATGTTGATGGTAGACCTGGATCAACTCATGATTCTGTGCATTTGGGATTCTCAAAATAAATCCACTTTTCATCACCAGTTACAATTGGATGCAAAAGAGACTTTCTTTTGTGCCAATGAAGCAACATTTTACTGATGCTTTTCCATTTGTCTTCCGTTCAGTTGATGCGGCACCCATTTTCCTTCCTTTAAAATCTTTCCCATTGCTTGTAGTTGTTGGTCTTCAGACTTTTTGGTTAACCTGGACTTTCTTTATCTTTCACACCGAAATCATCACTTTTAATGCATTTAAACCAGCATTCACTAGTATCTTGAGATGGAACATGTTCACCATAAACTTCCCAAAGTATTCAGCAGCACTTTTCTTCAAAATGAAGTAATGAATTAAAATTTCCCTCAAATGCTCTCTTTTTTTGCATGAAATTCAACATTTCTAAGCATAAAAATATCTATGATGTTAACACCTTCAGAATATTTGACATATGAAATTTTGAAGCTTGTCAATACAACAAAATAGTATACAAATCAAATCGCATATATGTCAACATATGTGTAACTCCATCTATTTAAAAAATCTGCTATCTGGTACACCCAATATTTATATTTTAACAGATGCTGCTAATAACACCCTATATAGCTATATAATGGGATTGTGGGTGAGTTTTTTTGTTTTTCTTTTTATATTTTTATTGATTTCAGAGAGGAAGGAAGGGGAAGAGAGAGAGAGAAACATCAGTGATGAAAGAGAATCATTGATTGGCTGCCTCCTGCATGCCCCCACAATGGGGATCAAGCCCACAACCCAGGCACATTCCTTGACTGGGAATCGAACCATGATTTCTTGGTTTATAGGTCAATGCTCAACCACTGAAACATGCCAGTTGGGCTAATGGGATGTTTTGCCAACAAAGTGGCCATCTGGGTATGGATGAATTCGTATGCTTTTGATTTGTTGTACTTTTTACATTACTTTTTCTAGCTTGGCATTACATACAACATACATGGAAAACGCCTTAAACGCAGGATGCCCTCTGTTGCTAGACCACTTCTTACAGTTTCCTGTTCCACCAGCTGAGGTGTGGCTCCTGTTTCACAAAGTAATGCTATAGTCTAGGTAAGAAGTTTTATGCCCAATTGAAAAACCATGGCTTAGAAAAACATACCTTTTATTTAGATACTGAAGGCCTGGTGCATGAAATTCATTAGGTTCCCTCCTCAGCCCAGACTGCACCTTCTCTATTCTGGGATCTGGGATCCCTTGGGGGATGTCCAGCTGCCAGTTTAGGCCCAATTGGGCCTAAATCGGCAATTGGACATCCCTCTCACATTGCTGGACCACTGGCTCCTAATCACCCCCCTGCCTGGTTGCCCCTAACAGACCCTCCCCCCACCTTGCTGCCCTGATCGCCCCTCACTGCCTCTGCATGCTGGCCTGGTTGCCCCTAACTGCCCCCCTTCCTACCTCCCCACTGGCCTGGCCACCCCACACAGCCTGCTTCTGCGTTTGGTCGTCCCTCACTAAACCCCTGTCGGCCTGGTCATAGACAGCCATCTTGTGTGGGTATGAGGGTTAATTTTCAGATTATCTCTTTATTATATAGGATAATGTTGATAATACTTGCTATTAACTAATGTTCATCCACATGACTGCTTGGAAGGGCACTGAAGATTCTGAGGGATGTGAGGATGTTCTCTGCTATTCTGATAACACCCACTCAATAGATGCCAGCACACACCCACTTTGTGACAACCCAAACAAAATGGCCACCCTCATTCCCACAGCCTCCCACCCCAGCGGGGCTGTGCGGAGCTGTCCTAGCAGTGAGCCTTGAGGTGGTCTGGGACCTTTCCTTTCCTCCTGGGGGTGGCGGGGGTATCGCTCGGGTGTGACAGGCTTTCTGGGGAGCTGGGTTGGAACAGCTGGCAGGCTCTTCCACTCACAGATTTTGTTGACTTGAACAGGTGACCCTGGCTTCCTGGGCCTCTATTCTTCCTTTAGCATCGCTGTTTCTGAGAAGTCCTGAGCCCAGCGGAGAGCCAGACACCTCCCAGGCCTCTCTCCAGCCAGACTCTCTCTCCCCTGCCTCTGTCCCTCCTTACCAGCATGAATCCTCAAGCCACATTCTCCCCTTTCTCTTTTCAAGTTCTCATTAGGCTTTGGGCCTTATTATATGACTATCTTTTTTTTTTTTAATGATTTATATGATTCTTTTGGGGACGCTAAGTTAAAATCATTTCCTAGCATTTGTTGAGTAACAGCCTCACACTAGCAGCGAGGCGAGAACACAGGGAAGATTAATAATTGGATGATTTAGCCAATAATAGGCCTGCTTGAAGCAGCGCTTTCTCTGCATATTCCCAGCATCAGCTAATTCCCCAATGTTCTTTTTCTTTGTGTTTCTTATTATATGTTGTTACCCTAATTGCCATTGTATATTTGCTGAGTAGATGAAGTCATAGGAAAAAAATAAAAGAAAAACTACAAACGTAAGAGCTCCTAACACTGGACTTGATTTATGTGTGTCTTTTAATAGACTCATATAAACATGGCTGGGGCTCTCTTTTCCAGGGTTCTCAGGAGTGTAGAAAAAGGGAAAGCCATAGGAGTCTAGATTTAATTTTAATTAGAGTTGATGTAATTTATAATCTTCTTATGAAAACATGTTAGACCAGCCTCACTGCTTCACAATAAATCTCTCCTTAACTGAGTGGTTACTGCATGTGCCAGGCACTGTGCTAAGTGATTTACAAGTTTTGACTCTTTTAACCCTCTCTAGACCCTGCGAGGCATAGCTTCATCCTCCGTGTGTGATGAGTGCAATGTCGGTGCGGGGGACTTTGGTAGGAGGCTAGTTCAAAGATGCACAATTTAATAATGACGGGACCCAGACTCATGTCCAGTCCTCACTGCCTGCAAGAGTCCACGCTCTTGTTATATTTTTCTGGGCACAGTCACCTTGGAGGACATTTTTTAAATTAATGTATTGAATTTTTTTTAAAAGAGAATATTTTCTTAATAACATATGGATTAATCCTTGGCTGGGTGTAGGATACTAAAATATCTATTTCACAGTCTTGTTAATTTATTTAATTGCTTTATTAATTTAGCTGACATTTTCATCCAGATTTGTTGCAATTATAAAGCAATTTCCACAGCAACTTATATTGGAACATAGAAGGTTCAGAGTATCTTTACTGTCTATTACTTAAGAGATGGTTTTACCAAGTTTGAGTTTCCTCAGAAGCATTCGAATAAAGTACAACATATCTTATTTCATTTATTTATTTTTATTGACTTTAGCGAGAAAGGGAGAGAGAGGGAACCATCCATGTGAGAGAGAAACATCTATTGGTTGCCTCCTGCACACACCCCAATCTGGAATCAAACTTCTAACCCGGGCATCCAACCCATGACCCCTCGGTGCACAGGATGATGCTCAACCAACTGAGCCACACCAGCCAATATATTTTAAAAGAAATCTCCTTATATCAAATGTGTTCAATAAAATATTACAAGTAATTTCCAGCTTCTGTAGTGGATTATGTGCATTTATGCTAAGATCCAAATAAGGATGCTTACCAGTTATCCTCGGAGGAGCTCACCTAAACTCCCAGTGAGATGAGCTACCCCAAAGGGTTACCTTAGGTTTAAAGAAGTAGGCATCACTCAACGACATATTTCCCTATTGCATTTAAAATTAACCATTCACGTCTCCCTATTTTAGGAAATACTCTCATGTCTTCAGGGGTAATGGGCTATGGTAAATGCATCTTACTCTCGAATGAGGACAAAACATTGTAAGTGGTTAAAAATGTATTGTGTGTGTGGAGAAAGAGAGAGAGAACAATTGACAAGCCAATAGGTTGAAATGTTATTATTAGATAAATCTGGGTATACGGTGTTCGTTGTACTATTCTTATTCTTGCAACATTCTGGAAATTTGAAGTTATTTCTAATGAAAGTATTTTAAGACTTAATCCATACAAAAAATTAAAAAGCAACAAGTATAGTTTTAGGAATGAGAATTATATGTGTTATGTTTTCATATCCCTCATTTTTAATTATAAATGCTTTTAGCCTATAATTGATAGTTATCATTAAAGTATGGAGATACTAGCCTGAAAGACATTGCACATATAATAAAACAAAAATTGGCCACTTATGGAATAGTGGCAAGCATAGGCTGAGAATTTTAACGACAGTTCTCACGGGGAGGGAGCTGAGGCGTGGTGATGCTAAGTCACCCGTCCCACAGCTATGGGATGGACGGAACCAGGCAGTCAGGATGGATACCAGCGCTCCCTCTGGTCACCACCACATTTTATTCGCTCAGACTATGTATGTGTACATCTATATATATAGACAGGTATGCACATTCTGAAGATTTTTAGAATATAAATAAGGAAAATTATCTTAAATAGATCTGAAGTACCTGCCAGTGAGATTCTAGGTGGCTATGAAAGTATAATGACAATTATTACTAACACTGAGCACTTGCCATGTGCCAGGTTTTATTCTATGTTTGCATAATAACTCATTTAGTCCTCACAGTGGCCCTGGAATGCAGATGCTGTCACTCTCCACATTCCAGGAACTGAGGAACAGAAAGGTTAAACAAGTTGGTCCAGATGTCACAGCTACTCAGTGGTAGAGCTGTGGAGTGTTGCTCTAGAAGTTTTGTTCTTAACCGGTAGCTCATATTGCCCAGTTTGGAGCTCTAGAAAAGACCTAAGAAAAGCAGGAGACAGAATCAGTAACTAAACACATTTCTTTTCTCTGGATGGTGTCTTTTGTTATTCTTTGATAGTTACTTGCTTGATATCATTCTTTGATAGTTACTTGCTTGTCTTAGATTCTATCAAATCCACTACATCATTCAACTCCAGGGGGCACTATTTCATTTGTAATCTGTGTAATTGGTGCCTTGGTGGGCAGCCCCCTGACTGGTTTTTGCAGTGGCTGAGTTCTCCTCAGAAGATACTCAGCTAGACTGAAAGCCTGAGGGATAGAATCAAATCTCCACTCATTCAGGAGGTATGTGCCTCAACCATGCTCTCCAGGAATGGTGAAGTGGTGCCTTACCCCAGTAAGGATAATATCTCCTGTAATCCAGTTACAAGATCTCTCTATTCTTAGTTCAGCTAATTAAAGGCTAGAGAAAGTATTAGAATTGGATCTTATTGGGTAGTAACTATTATTTGTTTTCTTTTTTCATCCATCAATTGATCCATCTACTTACCCAACCATTCTCCATTTATGCCATTTATCTGTGCATTCAACCAACATGTACTGTGAGCAGGTAACATTTCCTGCTCCAGGGGAGTTCACAGTGTGGTGGGAAGACAGACAAGAGCAGCTGCCCTGGAGTAAAGTAAGTCCCGTGCTGGGTTAGCCCAGGACTGAATAATATACAAGAATGGGCACCCACCTCAGTCTTGAGCCCAGCGAATCAGTGAGACCAGGAAGTGAAACAAATACAAAAGAAAAAGCAAAAGGAAAGCAGTGGGACCTCTTTCCCAGAGAGAGTCAGGAAAGATCCACCCATGGGACCGTGGGCGAGTGACTCTCCTTAACTGCTCTAGGCTTCCCTTGACTTTAAAAGGAGTCTGTCCCCCCGGGGGGTGGGGGGGGTGGGGGGGGAGGTAATAGATACAGGAATCATCCTCATGGCCAGGCCCAGTCTCAAGATCATGAAGTCCTTTGGATGATGCTGGCTCCTGTGTCTTTCCTAAGGACTGAGAGGTCTGACTCTTATGAAATATTTGAAAACACAGCAACAAAGACTAATGCAACAGCAAGCAGTTAGGACATGGTCTTAATGTTAGCATGTATTTAATGTTTTTTAACATTCACGTAGCAATGTGGCATAATCGCACTATTTGCTAATTGCAAGATGTATAAAACATTAATTTAGGGTACATGAAAGTCAGTGTAATTGTAAGGTCCCAAGACCCCCGGTGAGTCCGACGGAGTGGGCGACGACCCCAAGTCAAACGCCGAGACCGAAACTTGATGCAAAAAGCATGAGGTTTTAATACAAGCGCAGTGCAGGGGCTTCTCAGGCAGACAGCAACAGTGCTGGCTGGCTGGAGCGCCGAGTAACTGCAGAACATGAGTTTATAAAGGCAAACACCACACGCAGGTGGGGTTACACATGGAGGGGGAGGAAGGGAACAAAGAAATTCCAAGAAGGGGAGCTGGGCTCGTTAATTACATGTTTTATGACAGGGTCTATGCTTAGTCAACAGTCCCATCTGGTAATCTTGCAAGCCCCTTTGTCTCTCCCCTTCCCATTCCTCTGGGTAAGTCCTCAGGGTAGGGAGTTTCTGGGGACTGATTTCATTCTTGCCTAATCTTCAACCATAAAGAACTGACCTCATCCCTGTCTAATCTTTAACTGTAAAGTTCACATCCTGGAACAGGCAGTGGGGAAGGTCAATTCCTCAATCTTGGGGCCCTACATAATCTGAAAATAGACCCCACGTTGAAATATATTTTCTTCTTTTTAATATGTCTTTATAACTGTAGGTATCACTGTATTTGAAGAGAATAAAGTCTAAATTTGAGGCACTTTATGAGTAGGAGACCTGGGTTAAATGACTTCTTTGCCCCTTCCCTTCCTTGGCAACTTTGGGGTTATGGGGTGCTGTGGGGGACACCTCTGAGCCCGAGGCATGGCTGTTTCACACTCAGCTTTAGCTTCTTTTTATGGAAGAGGCCTGAGCAGGGTAGGTGACAGTTGTCAAGAACTGTGTAAATGAGCGAGGTGGGTGCTAAGGGAACCCCAGTTTTCCCAGGGCACAGCCTCCTCATTCATTTCTCACCTTTCCTGTCACCAGAAGAAAACTATTGCTGGGCCACGTCTTCGAGGATGCCGTATCTCTGGTTGGGCTTCTCTACTCGTGTGGGCTGCCGATGAGAAGTGGGCCGGAGGAGTGCAGTCAGTGCTTTGCTTTGGTTATACTAGAAGGGAGGTACCGTATTTTTCGGACCATAAGACGCACCTTTTCTTCACCAAATAGTGGGAGGAAAAGTGCCTGCGTCTTATGGTCCGAATAGAAGTAGTATCTGTGTCTTATGGTCCGAGTTGCAGAGCGGCAGCGGTTCCCCCGGGACCTTCCGTGTCCCTGGGGACTGCATATTTGGTGAAGAAAAAGTGCGTCTTATGGTCCGAAAAATACGGTAATCTTCAAGGTCAACAGGCGGATGCCCTGTAAATGATTTATTACATGGGCTTTCTAGTTGCCGTGGCTCTACGTAAATGAACTTGACATTGTTCTCCTTTCCCATCTCCTAAGATGAACAGCGTTACTAAGGGACCCTATAGGGTCGTTAGGAGTTACAGCATCAGTACCCCGTGTTTTCATCTTCAGTTGATTCGAGGGATGCACATTTCTTATTTCCATCTCTAAATGGTTTTGCACAGTCTCAGCTTCACTTAATTAGTGATTTGGGAGGGGAAAAAGACATCAATTTCAGTGGAATTTTGAGAATAATGCTGCCCAACTTGTAGATAAAATATTCTTCAATTGTGATGTGACTTGAACATGAGATAATCACATGGAGGCATCAGGGAGACTGAAAGTTGACTGGGTTCCACCAGTGTCTCCTGCTGGACTACAGCTAATTCCGGGAATCTGTAAGAAAGTGCTTTGACCCAGGTCTCCCTGTTTTCCCCAGGGAATAGAAATGTGTGGCCGATACAAGTTTGACTGAATTTCCTGTTGGTTGCTGAAGGTATCCTTCCGTAGGTCATGTGCTGAATGGGGGTATTCAGACCCCTTCATTTCCCTAGAATGAGACACCCATGCAGACCTCCTCAGCTCTCTGTGGATGCGGCTCATGTACTAATTGAGAAACACGGTCAGATGTAGTTAAACATACATGGCCCCTCTGAAGCACATTGACTAGATGGAACAATAACTTGTTTGTTAGGGCACTTGCTGTTTTGTTCTGAGTTCATAGTCTTTGCTTCGGGGCCTGGGCTTCCTGCCACATCATCTCTCTCCCTCCCTCTGCCCGCCCCCTCCTCTTTCTTCTCTCTATTTCCTTCCCCTTCTCTCTTTCCTCTCCTTCTGCCACAAACTGGTCTGTTTCTCCCCCTTGTCCCAAACTTGGAGTAGCATGACAGTTATGCCAGATACTGGAGCTAGGCATTTTGGGGTTCTAACAGAGAGTGCATTTGTTTAGTTTTTTGATTTGAGGTATTACATACATAGAGTAGGCTCTATAAATCTTAAGCGCAGAGCTTAAAATGTTTTTACACACACACACACACACATACATGTCTGCACCCTCCTGTCCATGCACACACATCCATCCCTGTAGCCATTACTCAGATCAATATATAGAACATGTGAATTTCCCAGCAGGCCCCTCCTGCTCCCTCCCACTGAACATTTCTCTCTCCCAGAGGTAAGTAACCTAGGTTCTGAATTATCACCCTAAATCTGTGGTCGGCAAACTGCGGCTCGAGAGCCACATGTGGCTCTTTGGCCCCTTGAGGATGGCTCTTCCACAAAATACCACAGCCTGGGCCAGTCTATTTTGAAGAAGTGGCATTAGAAGAAGTTTAAGTTTAAAAAATTTGGCTCCCAAAAGAATTTTCAATCATTGTACTGTTGATATTTGGCTCTGTTGACTGAGTTTGCCTGTTTTAGAAGTCCATGTAAGTGGAGTCATGCAGCATGTATTCTTTTGTTCTAACTTCTTAGGCTAGCATTCTGTGAGATTCCTCCATATTGTTTGCTTGTAACAGCAGTTTGATTTTTTTTTATTGCTTTGTAGTCTTGCATTGTAGGAATATACCATGATCTGCTTGTCCATTATTCTATTCATTAGAATTGTCAGCGCCTGGGTAGCTCCTGCTGGCAACATTCTCGTATAAGAATGGTATGCTTGTTGTTGGCCTTTTTTTCAAACCTAGAGATAGATGTGCATGCTCTTTACTGCATCCAACAGTGCATGTACGTGGCGTGTGCTCAGTAAGTACTTGTGGGAAGACGAGCAGAACAAGCTTTGTGAGGAATGTACGCCGTGTCAGCAGTGACTGGACGGCAGCAAACAGTCGGGCACTCAGTCTTTGTATCAGCCTGTGGGGAGGGAACCCCGCCCCCCACGATCCACGTGGGAAGGGGAGGTGCATGGTAGTCTCTTACCCACTGATTCGGACCGAGAAAGAGCCCCAGGTGGATTTTGAAGGCGCCTCCTCGGTGGTCACATTTCCACAACATTTAATTAGTCCACTCCTGATCACTTCCCTAATTTTTTCAAATTGTTTGATGAGGGAAACTTGTGGTCCTTTTCTCAGTTGTTTGTTAAAAATTGCTAGTGAAGAAGTGTCTGCACTCTGCTCCCCTCCCAACTGCGCCCGAGGACACGCAAGCCTGCCCTCTGGGAAGGCTGGCCCAGGGCTAGGCCTTGAACTTGGTGTGGACAAATGAGCTCAGAAGAAATGCAGCTAGGCCTCAGTGCTGGCCGAGCTGGAGATCACACAGGCTCAGGGAGGCTCAGCTTTGAGGTCTGTATGTACCCTGATAAGAAACCAGTAGATTTTCATGGAATCTTCTACTCCTGTTTTACTTACGCATGGAAATCTGGTCTTTGGAGCTCAGGGTGAAAATAATTTGTTATTGTCAAGGCTATTTCTAAACCAAATGAGGGCTGTTTTCTCCCCCTATGAAGACTGGAGAGCCACATCCTGAATACTTCCTGAATCAAACTTTCCTTCTTTCTTCCAGGGAGAGAATGGAGTTTGTGTTTGTGTCCCTTTCCATGCAGTTTCCATGCAGCTTCCTTGTGAAACGGCAATTTAATTTATTCTGCACAATCACTTTCTTGTGGAGAGTTAATAAAATAAAAAATTTCATTTTTCAGTGTTAGGTTGTGGCTAAAGCTTTTCAAAAGTGTTAAATAGAATCTGCTTTTCTCTTTTTGATGATGATTAAAAGAGTCATGATCTGACTGTCCACATGCATCATGTTCATGGTTGATAAAGAAATGATGTCCTTAAGTTTGTTTTTTTCTCTCAGACCAAATGTACAAGCGAACACTTCACCTCCCACTCCCAGGGCGTGCACCTTCCCAGGTGGGCGTGCCACGCCTGGCTTCTCTCCCGGCCTTCCCGCTCTTCCCACGGGCGGGTGGAGTGACCTCCAGGGTGGGCTCTGAGCTCCTGCATTTTGTCGGGACACTTTACACAGAGACAATTTAGTGAGCACTTAGCAGGGCCCTCGGCACACATTATCCTCCCAGCAAGCAGTGAGGTTTTGTTCCGTGTTTTATACAGAGGAACAGGCCCAGCCCGGCAGGGACTTAGCCAGGGTCACACAGCAAGAACGTGGAGCGAAGTGAGCCTGACTCGAGTTGGGGCTTGGACCACCATGTGTGACCAGAAGAACAGGGGGCGTTGAAATGCATCCCTTCCACACGCTGGAGGTCCAGGAGACGGACAGTCAGATGTCCATGTCCACGGGGCTGCTGGCCGAGTCACCCTGGGAAGGGACAGACGTGTCTTCTCATCTGTGATGTGAAGGCCCGCCCCACTGCATCCCATCCAGGGGCGGGAGTTACTGGTCACTCCACTGGCCCAGGGCCTCCGCCGCCATTCATTCTTAAGGCTGCTTTCCCATCACGTGGGCCTCCGCGCTTTCTGAATGGAGGAGGTTCTGACTCCCTTCTCCTCCCACCCCCCGGGGGAGGGAGGTACCCTGCTTCTGCCTCCCTGGCCTATTTTCCTACCATTCTCCACCCAGAGCCCCTCCCGCCCCTTCCTTTCCTTCTCTTTGAGCTGCGGAGTGAATTCTGGGGGATGGTCTTGCCTGCCTCTAACCCCTGGCTGATCTAGGCAGGCCCAGGCTGACCTCCTGCTGGACAGCCTGGACATCCTCTGTCCACGACCAGGAGTGGCATCAGCAGCTGCCACGGACGGACCACCTGGCACTAGAGAAAGCGTACCTCTCCGAAGGCAGGGGTCTGGGCAAAGCTTGCTGACCAGGGCCAGGGGAGGGTGTGGCATCGCACACGGAAGGGCGATAAGGCCTGGCTCCGGCAGATGCTCCCAAAGGGCTTGAGTGACAGATAATAAGCAGCAAAGCAACAGCTTGGTGCTGAGCCACATTTGTGCCCTTAATTCTTCAAGTGCCTGTTCCTTGAAAGTGGATTCTTCCCATTAATATTCTAAGCCTCTCCGTCCATCTTTATCTTAACTTCAAGGAAAACTGTGATTTCAGACAGGAGAGTTGTTATCTTTGAAATTCCCTCTAGAGGTGGGGGAGAGGCATGGAGATGGAAAAGGGGGTGGGGGGTCCCCCAGCCGCATGGGAGTCTTCTGCCCGGTCTCCTGGAGGCAGCATTGCACCCCTAATCGAGAGTCTCCACCTCCCCCGCCCCCAGCCGCCCAGGGAGCGGCCCCATTCCCCGCCTCCAGGCCCGGGGCTCCCGCAGGACCCAGCGGCTCCGGGGACCTGCCCGCCCGCCCGCCCGGCGGAGGAGAGACGCCCGCCCGCCCCGCGCGGCCGGCCCCGCAAGGTGCGCCCCCGGCCCCTGGCCCAGATAGCCGGCCCCGGGGCCGGGCTGTGATGTAATGCTCTTTTTTTCTCACTCCGGCTTAAACACAGATGGAAATTGTTGTCATGTGTTAGAAATGTCGCCAGTGATCTAAAAGGCGCAGGCTTGGGCATCCTCGCCGCCTTCGCGCACACCATCCTCCGCTGCTCCCGCCGCCGCCCGCACCTTCTTCCCCGCGCACCGCCCGGCGGTCAGGTGGCCGCGGCGCCCGGCTCGCCGAGGAAGGGGTTCGGATCCCACCCCCACCCCGCCTCTCTCCCGCCGCCGCTGCCGCTGCGGAGCCGAGCCCCGGCCTGGTAGGAAGGAAGGAGGCTCTCTCGGGCTCACAAAGGGAAGGACTAATCTTGGCGACCAGGCTGGGGTTTGCAGGCAAGTACCGGCGGTCCGGTGGCCCCTGGCCGCCCCGCTGGAGGGGCCGGCGGCCGGAGGTGCCGGGCGTGGGGCGTGCGGACCGGCCCGGCCCGGGAGGAGGGGCCGGGGAAGGCGGCCGGCGGCCGGGGAGGCCAGATGGCTGGGCTGCGGCTTAATGCCCAGGCCGGCAGGCAGGCCCGCTTGGCCGGGCGGGAGGGAGGGGGGAGGTTGGGGGAGGGAAACACCGGGGTCAGTGGGCAGGAGAGGCGGGCTCGGGAGCAGATGCCCGGCGGACAATGGGGCTTTTGAAGGGGATGCTGGAGGAAGCGTGGCCCGCGCTTTGTATGGCCGCCTCCGCATTGCAGGTCGGAGCCGGGCGGCCACATTGTAATGAGGTGCATTCCGAAGTGGGCTCGTCAGCCGCCGGGCCGCGAGGGGCTCGGGCTCGGTGAATGGGGACCGGGCGGGGGCGGGGGGTGGAGGGTAGAGGGGTGGGGAGGAGGGGGACCCGGCGCAATGAGTTCCTGATGGATGGCCGGGGAGGAGATGAAAGCCGGCTCAGAGCGCGGCCGGCTCTGAGAGGGGAGGGGGATCAATACGGCCCCGCGCATCTTAATGGGCTCCAGCAGGTGTCGGGGCTGTGAGCTGTGCTGCTGCATTGTTCCTGTTCCGGCGGCGGGAGGGAGGGAGGGAGCCCGAGCCCGGACCCGGAGCCGGAGCCGCCGCTGCTGGGGGCGCGGTGGGCAAATGCCTTTGCACTTCGCAGGGCTGGGCAAGCTCCCCCGGGAATTAATCCGGAGGAAGGGCCTGCATCCGCACCCCGCCCGGTCTCCCCTTCCCCCGTGTTTAAAAGAAAGACTGGTACTCGGCAGAAGGCTTTCTAAGTCCGCTTCCCGGGAATTCACAGGCGTGTGCAGCAGCAGCCTTAACTAGGTAAGGTGCCGGGCCCGGGCTTCCAGGAAACAGAGAGAGGACCAGGCCGGCCGGGCTGGCTGGAGCTTGGAGCAGCAGCTCCAGGAAGGCCGGGTTGTTGGGTCTTAAGTTGCATTGCGCTGGGCACCTGCAGGAAGCAAGCTGTCATGTCCACGGGGCTGGCACATCCACTTTGCCTCACAAACAAAGGGGGTGGGTTGCGCCTGAGCCAAATTACCGGAGGGCAGGTGTGACACACGCAGGAGGACTGGCTGTGTGTGTGTGTGTGTGTGTGTGTGTGTGTGTGTGTGCCCCTGGCTCTGTCCTGGAGTTTACCACGCTCAGGGCGCTGCCTGTTGAGAAGCATTTGGGAGACGAGTGTGTGTGTGTCTGGATCTCCTCGCTGGCTTTGTTGTCGTCTGTCTGTTGACTGTTCCTCGTGAACAAGTGCTCACTGCTTTCGGAAGGCTCAGACATGTTTGTTGCAGGTTCAGATAAAACTGGAAGCTCTGGCAGGAGGGCGTCAGGACGTTTTCTAAGTGTAGATATTCCGTGTACATGAGCACATGTACATGGACTTGGTAACCGGGGGAAACAAATGCATTTCGTGGTTGAGGGAACCTTGTGTTTTACCATCTGTAGGGCTATTCGCCTCCGAAAACTGGTGTTTTGTGATCACTTCCTCAAGTATTGGTCGCCATCAGCTCTCAGGTTCTTGTCATCATTTTACTTGCACGGCAACTGGTCAGCAAGAATCAGCCCATCACTTGCCAGTGGGTTTTTGCTCTTGGAAGCGTTGGCAGATTAATGGCACCAACAGAGGCCTGGTCCCTCCATTTCTGAGGGAGCCGACGGAAGCCTTCTGCTCCCTCCTCCCGGGCTGCTCCTCTTCTAGTTTTGGGAAAGGGGTGGGGCCCGGGGTGAGGACACGCTTCTGCAGCCCCTGACCCCCACCCGAGGCAAAGACTGACCCCCACCCCGAGGGAAGGACTGAAGGTCACTTGTGTGCATTTCTGTGTGGTTTCTTCCTCACACCGCATCTTTCAGGCTGTATTTATGTGGCAGCATTTTTTAAAAATTGGAGGTTTTGGTGTTTGGGTTTGTTGTGCTTGTAATAGAGGTGTGGGGTCCGTTTGTTGTTCTTTTCCCTCAACTGTGGCTTTTGGACTGTGTCTGTGATTACCTGTAGGTCTTGCTGAGCAAAAGGCATGGGTGGTTGTGTTTATTATGATACACCTCTCCCAACCCTGCATCCCGCCCCACCCCCACCCCGTCCCTGAGACCAGAGTTCCCAGCCCTTGAAGCTAACACAGTGGCTGGAAGAGCAGGTTATGTCTGATGGACTCGGGTCTCCAAAAAACTTGCAAAGAACAGTTTCATTTACAGAAAGGGTCTCCTTGAACCACTGTGTACCTAGGACTGTTTTGTGATAAATGCCAGTAGGCTTTTCACACCCGCATGTAAAAGCAGAATGTACCCATGTGCTAGAGGCCCCATACGCAGTGACTCGTCAGACACCCCCCCCCCCCCCCCGCACACACTGCCAATGAGGCGCCCTCCTCTTGTCCTATGGCCGTGGGGAAGGAGAGGAAGAAGAGGTGAGGAAGAGAGATGCCATGTTCACAAGCGAGCTAACCACCATGTTTAATCGACGCCAGTTATTAAAAGGTTGACGGATAACTTCCGTTTCTATGCCATGTAGAGCAAGTAATGGGATACCAATTGTGATCACATATTCAATGAGCCAGATAACGATGTAGACCTAAGTTGGCGTTGCTGTAAGGAAAATAATTGGCGAGACACCTATAACTCAAGGCAAAAGGATTTCTAAAGTTAAAAGTCAATGTGGAAATGATACAAGGAAAAGTTAAATCAAAAGATTCCCTCCACCCTGCTCAAAACACTCCCGATTTCTTTCCAGCTATATCTTTATGGCAGAATCCACTGGGTCTGGTAGACACCATTTTGTCAGCATGTTTGCTTCTTCTTTAGAAAAATGTTTCTTAGGATGATCATCAGACCCCAAATATTTGCATGTGAACACGTCCCTTGCAGTCACACTGGCACCCTCTGGCACCAGGAAAGCTGCCCTGGGATTCCGTTCCTTGAGGAGCCAGTGGGAGGAAAGGCGGTGATGCCAACCAGGAAGTCAGCGGCTCTGCTGGTGGCTGTGTGGGCACGCAGGCCGGCCCTGGGTAGTGTTTAGGCTTTGGAGGTGTCATAAGTACTAAGCGCAAAGGGCTTGCCTACCTTTCTTTGCTGCCCGGGTCTTGATTATACGTTTCCCCCACTATCAGCTTCTTGCACATCTACGTGGCTAATTTAGGGCGCAGGGTGCCCTCAGCCAGGAACAGGATGGGGCCGTTTTGCACTGGTAAACCCATTTGATGTGTGGTTGGTTCCACGCTGACCAGGACACTGAGTGTGTTCAGTCCCCAGGAGTCTAGTGCTTGATGCATAAATGTTCTCTGGGCATCGGTTGAGTTGTTGTTTTTCCTGATACAGGCCTTGCTCTTGTTGATTTTTATTCTTCCTCCTAGTGAGAATGACATCCCTTACACATTCAGTAGGCTGTCAGATTCAAGAGAAAAAACAGAAATGGGAAAATAGTACCTAATATTTACAGGTACTGAGCTTGAAAATAAATCCGGGGGTTGAGTTCTCAAATGAGAAGATTTTTATAGTTTTGATATTTGCAAAAAGGGCAGCAGAAAAGCATAGTTCATTCAACTCTATTTTGTGAGTCTTAATACTTTTGTCCATGGGGGATTTTTGCTATTTTTCTTTCTATATTCTAGTTCTAAGTTCTAAGTTCAAATGCTTAGCATATAATATGTGTTCAATGAATACTTGAATGAGTGGATGAACCCACAAGTTTGGCCAGCCAGCAAGAAGTTTGAGCTGGTTCCTCCAGTGAAGTTGCTGTTACCAAAATAGTGCAAAAAGTGTAATTCCATGAAAAGTCAGTTTTCAAATAGGAAAGGAAACAGAGCTTTCCCCTATTCAATAACACGTATTCTTTCCCATAAACTACATAGTTTACCCAGGAGTTCTCCTGGAAATAAAAAAGCACTTAGACTTCTACTCACTGTTTAATTGATCTTAAAAGTTGGACTGTTCTGATTAAAGGACCGCCTTTCTCGCCGCTTTTCCCGCTTTATTGGTCCTGGTTCTGAATTATCGCACTTGGTACATTTCTTTGCTGCAATAAAGATTAGATCAATGGGAATCCACAAATTTAATAACAACTATATGAAATAACTTGCCTATAAGACAGTAAGTGCCATAATTTTCTAATTAATTGTGGCTCAGTGCCAAAGAGAGTTGCTTTAAAAATAAGTAATTATTATAGACAGATACCTGGAAGGGAAGCAAGAGAGTCTAAAGCGCTTGACTCCTCTCCACGAGGCTTCACGCGCCAGCTTGCTGAGGCCTCTGCTATTCACTGCTCACATTTTTCCTGGAGGTGACCCCTCACAAGAATAACTTACTTTATAAACACAAGTGCCTGCTATGTGCCAGGCACTTTTTAGGTATTGGGAGTAGTGCAGGGAACAAAACAGACGCCCCGCCCCCCATGCGCACACCCCCTCCTAGAACTTGTAGTAAAATCCATGTTAATTTAGTCCTGATAAGATCAGGGAATAGGGAATAAGGTTGAAGTGATTAGCTAGAGTGAAATCTTTCAGCTGTAAGAATTTTGTTCCTAAAAATTACTGTGGTTGGCAAAACTGAAGTTTGCTGGATTGCTTGCAAAAAAAAAAAGTCAAGCACAGTGGAATAATATGATATAAGCCCTCCATATATATATAGTCTCTCTCTGCGTGTGTAAATATATATTATATATGCCATTTGGTTTCCCTCCAAACCTTTTTGCACTAATATGTACACTGACAGATTTTTTTTTTCTTTCAAAGAAAATGGTATCTCACTCTACAACCTGTTCAACCAATGTCACTTTTCTTTCCCTCCTAAAATTGATATCTTCCTACAACAATGCAAGTATTTTTTGCCTAATTCTTGGCAACAGCTACCTGGTGTCCAGAGTGCGGAGTGCGGTTGGGATTCCCCGGATGGAGGGATCACCGATGGTCCCATGTTTCCGGCTTTGCCCACAGTGCGGGACTTCGCACACTGCGCCATGTTTGTTGTCCTCATTGCCGTTGCCAGGGGCAGCTTCCCACATTAGCACATGTCTTCCTGCTTTATTCTTTCTAATAGTAACTGGAGTCTGCACAGATTAGATGGCTGTTGGCTAGGGCTGGTTCACTTTGTTTTCACAAAAACTCTAAGATATATATTTTTTTATTCAGCAAATATTTATTATGTAGGATAGTGTCACACAAAACAAAGATCCCTCGTAAGGTTTGTTCTAGTCAGAGAGACAGGCAGTGAACAGTAGATGTAATAATGCATACATACATACATACATACATACCTTATTTTGTACATTAGAAACTGGTCAGTGATATTGTGGGGGCAGAGCAGAATAAGGTGGCGAAGCCTGTGGAGATGAGTGGGGCGCAGTGCCCTGTGGCAGAAGTGGTCCCTGCATTGTCCGAGGAGCCGCAGGAGGCCAGAGTGGCTGGCAGAGAGAGCGCTGGTGGGCATGTGGAAGGAGAGGTCTGGGTGTAAGAGCGAGCAGAGAGAGTACCAGGCACTTTGGACCTTGTAACCACTTCATTCAGAGAGAAATGGGAGCCCTTTCGGGGTCTTGACTGGGACAATGGCATACCACTGGGAAAGACTCACCTGCAGTAAGGTGTTAAGGATGCACGGGGGCGGTTAGGCCAGAGTAGGAGGGGCGGAGGTGGTGGAGGAAGAGGTGGGATGTGTTTTGAAAGTCTACCCCCCAAAATTGTCTGACATGTAAGAGGAGGGGTATGAAAAGAGAGGAGTTGGGAATGACTCTAGGTGTTTATAACCCTGGACAACTGGAAGGAGGGGGAAGCAGGGACTGTGCCACCTTTTGGCTGAAGATGGGGAATTCCCTTTGGACTCCATGAGTCAAAGGAGGCTATTTGACTTGGAAGGGGGCTGTCAGGCAGGCCGTGGGCGGAGAGTGTGCGGTTCCTGGAGGACATCCCTGCACCTGATTGTGGACATCACTTCCCAATTTGGGAATGCCAAAGAAGGGGGTGGGCATCCTTACACAGAGAGCGGGTGCCCATGTGCCAACCTTTCCACACGTTAAAGTCCTGAACGTGGCGCAACTGGGTTTAAGGTGATATGAGTTATGCCCTAGCCAGTTTTGCTCAGTGGTTGGAGCATGAGCCCGAGGACTGAAGAGTCCCAGGTTTGATTCAGGTCAAGGGCACGTACCTCTGTTGCAGGCTCAGTCCCCAGCCCTGGTTGGGGCACGTGTGGGAGGCAGCCGATTGATGTGTCTCTCTCACATCAATGTTTCTTTCTGTGTGTCTCTCCCTTTCCCTCGCACTCTCTCCAGACATCAATGGAAAAGTATCCTCGGCTGGGGATTAACAACAAAATAAAAAGAGGGTGTGAGTTTTAGGAATAGAAAGTACTTCCACATTACTCTCCGCAAAGAATTGCATAATTTACATTCCCATCATGTGTACAAGTATTCACTTCCCTTCATCTTTGCCAAAAGTGAATATAATCTTTCAAAGTTTTGCCAGCTTGACAGGCGAGAAAGATTCTTAACATTTCTAGTCTTTACTCTGAGCTCATCTGTCCTCTGGACTCAGGCTCTGGAAGCTGCTGGAAGCCATAGGAATTTCCCTGCTCTGTGCAGGTTTGCTCTTGTGGGGACACTCAGAGACGCTGCAGGCTCCGTGCCAGCGCACTGCAGGAGAGCTAATATCTCCGTGAAGTAAGTCACACGAAGTTTTCAGTTTCCCAGAGCATGTAGAAGTTATGTTTACGCTGTCCTGTAGTCGACGAGGTGTGCAATAGCATGGCCTAAAAAATGTACAAAAATATTTGAGTGCTAACAAATGCTAACCGTCATCTGAACCTTCATTGAGTTGCCATCTTATTGCTGGTGTAGGGTCTTCCCTTCACTTTGTAGAAGAGCTTGGCATGCGATAAAACAAGGGAGGCCTGTATTAGGTAGGCCAAACTAATTGCTTGAGGACCTCAGCGTTCTGCAAGAGAGTGTGGCGTCCAGCATTGCTCAAGAAGCTCATTAAAGATTAATGGGGAGGCAGCTAAGTAGCAGTTTTAAAGTATATCTCACTGGAAAGAGGAAATTTTGAATTATACCATCCTGAGAAAGAACAGTTCGTTCACCCTGACATTTGGACATGTTTGAATAGCAAGTGTTGAATTTAAATCATTGGCAAATCCACAGGAGTTAGAATAGTGAGAGAGTTCAGATTTCTTTTAAGTTATACGAGGTCAAATGAGCCCTACGTTGGAATATTTGTGATTTTTTTTTCTTTATGAAACAAATAGTTGCTATGACCCAGCAATATGCTAGATACTTTGCTAGATCCAGAGGATGCAAAGTTGTGTTAAGCACAGCCTTTACCTTCTAGGGTCCGGTGGAGCTGGTGGTGGTGGTGGGAGACACAGACCTGGCAGTGACAACCCGATGTCACATGGGCTGTGGAAGAAGGTCAAGTCCTTGGGGACTAGAGAGACTGGCCTGGCTTTGTTCAGGATTCAGATCTGGAAAGGTTTCATGGAAGAGCATGGCTGTGGGTTTGGAGGACAGATAAGAGTTTGCCAGCCGGGCACGTGGAGACATTCCAGGAACAGACCCCAGGCATGTGCAAATCATGGCACCAGAGACTGGCATTTCTGGGGGCATCAGGCCATGGCTTGTTGGATGTGCAGTGGTGAGAGTTGGAGAGAAAGGCGCAGGACAGACACAGAGGTCCTTGTACGTCCCGCCAGGACCCTGGAACTTATCCCAGGGGCCGTGGGAGTCTTGGGAGAATAGCAGGGTGCTGTTTGTAGTTTTTTGTAAACCAGCGTGGCAGTCATCTGAGGCGGGGTCAGCAAACCGTGGTCCTAGGGCAGAATCCTGCTCACTGCCTGCTTTTGTGTAAAGCCTTCCGTTGGAGCACAGCGCTTTGTTTCTGGGTTGTTCATGGCTGCTTTTGTGCTGCGATGCCAGGTTGTTGAGACAGAGACGCCTGAACTATTCATTGTTCGGTCCTTCACAGAAAAAGTTTCTTGACCTTGCTATAGGGGATGGAATCAGTGCCCGAGGGACAAGCGGGAACCTAAGGTCAAAATGAGAGCCCACGCTAAGGCAGAGGAGGAAGGGAGCAATGAAGTGCTCGGGAGGGAGAACTTAGTGATGGAGTAGGCGGTAAGGAAGGAGGCAGAGAGCACAGAGTTCTGGGAGGAGTGCCCCCCGGTGCACTGGATGGTCACAGGGGCGTCGAAGTGGGGGTGTTCATTGGTGTGGGATCAAAGAGCCTGGGAGTGGCAGAGGTGGTGTTCCAAACATCAAGTTTAAGTTTGGACCTGTTTTCGTGGTATCTTACTAATTCCTAAAAGTCCAGAAGCACCTTAGCCAATGTCCCATCTGCTAGCCTGTTCTTGAAATGAACCCACATCTTTGCCATTTTTAATTGTGAATGTTTATTTCTTGATAATCAAATCATAGAGTAAAGCAAACTTATTCTGCCTCTTATGTCATTCATTCCGTCATTCAGCATTCTGCCGAGTACCAAGGGTCCCGGGTTGCTCTCATGGGGCGTCTGCTTCAGTGGGGAAAGGCAGACGGTGCATCGCCCTCCATGCCTCTCTAATCCATAACGCTGTGGAGCAGAGCATTGTGGGATGGCTGAGGTCCTGTTCGTGCTGGGCCTCTCGTTTTGCGGATGTTTAAACTGCAGAGGCAAATTTGCATGCCCATCTCTCCAGGACAAGGGCCAGCTTTCATCTGTGTTGTCCACATGGAGCAATGTGATTGGATTCCCAGTCAAGAGTATAGTCATTCATTATTTTAATATAGCTTTACGTAGGGGCATTGCATTTCACCTTTACCTGGGGAGCATTGACTCGGAATTGTTTCTTTTTGCTGTGAATACAGTCCTACCAGGCGTGTCCTTTACCGCAAGAGCTCTGCTTTCCCGGGGTCAGGCTCAGGACGGAACACTTAGCCCCATCCACGTTCTCATCTCGTGTAGCATGCTGGTAACCGTTCTGAAAACTGACATGGAAAATGAAGGGACACAGGCTCTGGCAGCTTCCTGTCTTCATTCCTCCAGGAGCTGAAAGCATCAATTTTCATCTCATGCTTTGAATTGCCTGTAATAAGGGTTTTCAGCGAGTCTCTGGGAGGCGGATGAGCCAGGACAGGAGACTCTCAGGACAGCAGAACGGCCGCGGAACCACGTGTGTGCTGGAGAGGAGAGGCCCCCGGTCCTGCTCGCCCTGCCCGCTGCCACGGTGCGCTCCCTGCAGCTGGCCTGGCGCTCCACGAAGTGATGCACTGACTGCAGGCTTCCGCTTGGCATCCTTGTGGTATGATATGCTGTGTGAAGAAGTGGGGCATATCCTAAGGAACCCGAGACACTCATCAGAAAGGACATATGCACCCCTATGTTCATAGCTGTGCAATTTACCATAGCTCAGATTTGGAAAGAGCCTCGTGCCCATCAGCAGATGAGTGGATTAAAAACTGTGGTATATTTACACAGCTGGCCAGGAATACTATGTGGCAATCAAAAAAGAAAACTCTTGCCGAAACTGGTTTGGGTCAATGGACAGAGCGTCGGCCTGCGGACTGAAGGGTCCCAGGTTCAATTCCGGTCAAGGGCATGTACATTGGTTGCGGGCACATCCCCGGTAGGGGTTGTGCAGGAGGCAGCTGGTCGATGTTTCTCTCTCATCGATGTTTCTAGCTCTCTATACCTCTCCCTTCCTCTCTGTAAAAAAAAAATCAATAAAATATATACAAAAAAGAAAAAAAGGAAAGAAAGAAAGAAAACTTACCATTTGCAACAGCATGGAATCTCCTGGAGAGTATAATGCTAAGCGAAATAAGCCAGTCAGAGAAAGGTAAGTGTGACATGATCTCACTCAGATATGGAATCTAAGGAACCAAATAAACTGATGCTCAAAAATAGACCCAGATATGTAGAAGCATGAACAGACTGTTGAACCTCAGAGGGAGCTAAAGGGAGGGTGGGTGGGAAGAGATCAACCAATGACCTTGTATGCATATCTCATGACCCCATTCCCCGTGGATACAGACAGTGGATGGTGAGAGCCCGGCGCGGGGTGCACAGGAGCGGCGGGAAGAGGTTAATGGGGAAAAGAGGGCCTATGTAATACTTTCAGCAATAAAGATCTTAAAAACACAAGGAGAAGGAGATGGGTGGAGTGCCTGGTCAATGTCCCAGTGACCCTAAGAAGGCACCCGGTAGGGAAGACCCCGGGCACAGGAAATCTTATTGGAGAGAAACCAGGACTGTGGTGCAGAGCACATTCCCACGGTGGGTGAGGACACAGGCCCCCAGAGCATTTACCAGGTGATTCTTACGGGCTGCCTCCCTCCTTGGGAAGCCAGCAAGCCTTTGGGAAGTTACAGCTTCTTGGCAGTTTCTCCTGGGAAACACACGTTCGCTCCAGCAGATTGTGTGACTCATTCCAGGCTGAGGAGGAACCTGCATCCCGTCCAGAAGCGCCTGCCCGGTGTTTGCGCGCAGAGAAGGTGTTGGAGCAGATTGCACTGCTTGCCAACCGGGGAGAAGGTGTTAAAAAAAAGTCAGTTACTTGCCAGTTTGAAAATATGTACGCTTCAACATTTCGTCATTAAGAAAACTTCTTGTAGTTTGAGATAGCTTTCACCTAGAGGAGTTTGCAGTATTTTAATGTATCTATGAGAGGTGTTTGATTTCTCATGTTAATATCTCGAGTTTTCAATTTTTCTTCTTGTTTTGAATTTAATCACAATAAGGTTTGCTCATTTTGCTACCCAGCACAGCGTTTTGACACGTGCGTGCGGTTACGTGAGCACCACTTCACGGAAGGCACGGGCACCACCTCTGTTTGTCCGCCCGCCCCATCCCCCACCCCCAGGCAACCATACCTGCTTTCTGTCCCTAATGATTTTGCCTCTTTCTGAATGTCCTGTCATTGGCATCAGATAGTGTGAAGTGTCTGGATTTAGCTTCTTTCACTTAGTAAGATAGATTTCAGATTTATCCATGTCTTCGTGTCATTAGCTTGTTCCTTGGCGCTGCGTGGTATCCCATTGTGTGACTGGACCGCAGTGGGTGTGTCCATTCAAAACAGCTGAGTTATTTCCATATAGGTTAAGGCACTAACGGTGCTCCCAAAGAAAGCCAGAGAGTAGGCTCAGAGCCCCAGAGAGAGACTGTGCGCACTGGAGAGGTTTGTGTGCAAACGCACGTTTGCCTTGTGCTGGGGTAAATGCCTGGGAGTGGGGTTGTGTGTTTAACTTCGTGGGAAATGACAACTCTTTACCAAACTGGTCACCATTCTGCATTCTCCCTTAGCAATGCAGGCGTTCCCGTAGCTCTGCCTCTTCATGGCACTCGGTGCTGGCAAATTTGTAAAATTTTCCCCCAGCCTTTCTAATAGTTTGGTGGTATTTCATTGTGATTTTAAATTACATTTTCCAAATGATTAAAGATGTTGAACATGTTTGCATGTGCTTATGTGCCATCCATATGTCTTCTTTGGTGAAGTGTCTGTTCAATTCTTCATGCATGTTTTAAATTGGTTTTCCTTCAATTACAGATTTTAATGGCATGCACAAACCACTCAATCTTGCTAACCATTGATTGCCTAATTTGTTTAAAATATCAGGATGATATTTTCCAGCATGATTTATAAACATCTTATTCTGGAACATGAAGCTCATGGTAGGAGTCAGACAAGTCGGGGCTTACATCCTGGCTCCGTTCTTTGTCATCTGGATGACCTTGGCCAGACAGGAGGCTCATTTACCTCATCTGTGAAACGGTCTTCATGTCTAATTGCCGATGGTCGTTAGATCAGTGCCTTGCAGAGATTCCAACACGGGCACTCACTAAATGACAATTCTTATTATAAATAGTATCAGTATTGCTGACTCGGGTGAACCTATGTAGCTGTGTCTGCCCTCCCTCGGTGCATACAGTAGGGCCCATGAGGGCAGGGCAGGTTTAGCTTGTTGAGAATCCGGGTTGAGCACAGCGCACAGTGTGTGAAAGGCATGGATGGCCTGGTTGAATGGATGCATGGGTGACAAGCATGAGGACTGACTGCGGTTGGCTCACCACAAACACCGTGAACATAGTGTTGTGAGACGTGCTCTTGAGCCTGGGAGTATTTGTTGAGCTGCACCTCCATCACATGCTCCTTTAATTTTAGTGCTGGAGCCGCTGCTATCTCTTTATTCACACACTTTAGGTTTATTCCAGGAAGGTTGAAGTTACCCTTGTGCACTTTCAAAGGCCAGAAGGGCCGTGGCCCGTGACTGGTTCCTAGTCTCTCTTCCACCTCCACGTGCTGCCTCTGCGTGTAATTGCGGAGTGAACCAAGGCTTCCCAGCTCCGTGCCAAACGGCTTATCACTCCCTTCCGCCGGAGGTGGCTGCCAACGGTTTCTTGGCTCTTTAGAGCAGAGTGGCTGTGTGGTAGGCCGGTCTTTTCCTTTCTCCAAGAAACCAGCCTGTAGAAACAGCATCTGGGCTCCTATAACGGGGCCCCGTTTTTAAGCGATCGGGCTTGGGCAGGGTGCTTTCTGAGCGCCACCGGTTTCAGCCTGGCTCCCCTGAAAACCCTTGCTGCCGCTGCCGGGTCAGCTGCGGGAGCAGCCCATTCTGCGGGCTGGGCAGCTCTCCACGCCAGCCTCGCCCTGGAAGAGAGTGGACTTCCATCCAGTTTGCTCTCTTTTGCAGAAGTAGCTGTTTGAGGCCAGGGAAAATGGGAATGGGGATTGAGAACGTCAGTCTGGATACTCTGTGATGTGGTCATTATTTCATGTTCCATCTAGCACCGACTTCACACTTGGTCGCTGTGGGAAGTTCTCCAAATTGAACTGCCTTCACATGTAATGCACTTGACCTTTGAGAGGCCAGTGGAAGCATAATCTCTTCTTCAAGGGAAAAAAGGGACCGAGGGCTTCTTGGTACAGATTTTCAAAGCAACGCTCTCACCTGGTTAGTTCCCACCGAGCCTGAATGTGCTTTTAGTTCCTCCTCATTAGAAACCTGGTTAGAACATTTCACCGAGTCTCTCAGACCACTGGGAGCTGGACTGGAACGGCTCAGTTGCACTTGAACCTGCTCCTGCCTCCAGCCTCCTTTCTGTCGCTGTTCGCTTTCCCTTTTGTTGTTGGTCCCGTCAGCACACATTTGCCCTGTTGTCAGCCACCATAAAAAACCCAAGGAGGTCCCTGGGATCCAGGGAAGTGGGTTCTATGTAGAGGTCAGACAAACATATTATTTGGGACTAAGAGACGCAGCCCGTGACACTGCCTTACTTCTCTGCCTTGCAAGATGTTTAAAGCTGAGGAGAAAAGCAATGTCAGAATAGCTTAGAAGACTTTTTAAAACCAGTTCTCAGAGCTGTCAGGGGTATGAATCCGAGAGCAACAGCGCCCCGAGAAGGGAGCCTGGGCTGTCCGGTGTGGCCGCCGCCAGCCACGTGCCTGCGGGAGCTTCCGATGGGGCCCGTCGAACTGAGACACAAGGTTGGGGTAATATGAATACATGCCCCATCTTTATAACTTAGTGTGAAAAAGATTAATAATTTTTACTGATTTCCTATTGAAAGTATAGCAGCGTGGATATATTAAATCAGAGCATATATACTCTGGAATTAATTTCACTTGCTGTTTTTTACATATTGCAGTGCTCGGTGTGTGATGTAAACTTACACCCGTTGCTCACATGTTGCATGTGGTGTGTGCGTGTGTGTTGGGCAGTGCTAGAGGACTGCATGGACCGTGGCTGTAGCGTGGAAGCCATAGCTCGGGCCGTTGTGCACTTGCTGGTGAGACCCGTCCGTCTTCGGGAAATCCACATCCGGGATGCCAGGCCTCTGAGCTCGGCGGGCGGGGCCTTGGGTAGATGAGGGCTACGGCTTCCTCCTGGCCGCTCGGGCTCCTGGTGACCCTGGTTTGAAGTTTCAGATACAGAAATGAGGTGACAAGGTCAGAAAACAAAGGAAGAGCCTGCAATTTCTCTGAAGAAGCTTGCTCTCCAGGCCTGTGGTTATTTGACCTCGTTTTCATGCTCAGAATCCATGGCAACATCGTGAGCCTCTGTTGCGATGCGCCGAGCTGGAGTCCCAGAGGACGAAGGTCCCTGACGTTAGGAGCGGCCCTGTCACGGTGCTCCCAGGAGCCCCGAGGGAGTCCGCACACTGCTGCCCTGGACACCGGGGACCTGGCCCCGAGGACGCTGCCGGCTCCTCTGGCCGGGAGAGCCAGACCGCAGAGCCAGCCGGGCCGTGCGCCTTGTCTGCAGGGAGCTGACTGGCTCACAGATCGTGAGCGCTTGGAGAAACAGCCAGAAGGCAGACCAAGGCCCTGTCCTTGGAGCTTACGTTCCACTGGAGCCTGTCGTGGATGTTAACACGGGTGTTGGGAATGAATGTGTGTGTGAGCGAAGGGCGGACATGGGGGTTTTGTAGCCCACCCATTTTTCAAAACAAGAACAAGTTTGTGTCTTGAGTCTACTGTAGGGGCCTTGTATGGCACCACACATGTGGGAGGCACCTGTTTGCTCTCCTCAAGGTGCTTAGATCCACCTGGAGTGGGGGATGGGAGCCAGACGGTGGCCAGCTATATGGGATGTATGAACTTGACAAAAGCTATGAAAGGATGGCAGTGAGAGCCAGGGGAGAGGTAGTGGGTGCTGATGGGAGATGCCTGGCCCCTTTGAATAGAGGGCCCCTGGGCACGTGAGGTCAGTTCGGGAGACAGAGTGGTGGTGGGGGAGGGTGGGGGTGGGTCAGTGCAGGAGCAGGGGAGGCACATTTCAGGGAAGGGGAGCTGCCTGTGCAGTCACATTTTTTGAGGAGCAGTGGGCCGGGAAGGGCGGGGGGCAGTGGGCCTGGACCAGAGCCTGTAAAGAGGGGAAAGCGTAGAGAGATGAAGTCAAAACCATCATAGGGCATTTCACACCTCACCTTTACGAAAGATAGAGGTTCTAACAGAATTTCTGTGGTCTGGTTTACGGTTTTGCTTTAATTTTTTAAGCATACAGAGAAATTTCCCCTTATTGGTATACAGTTCTCTGAGTTTTACCAAATGCACACAGTTATGTAATCACAATCCTAGTCAAGACACAGAGCCAGCTGTCATCTTATTACTCAAAAACCACGCCCTGTGCCGCCCCGTTGTAGCCTCACGTCATAAAGGCGGCCTGGGGGGTCTGTGGGTGTTGGATTGCAGGGAGACAAGCGTGGATGCAGTGACGGCGCCTCTCCAGGAAGTGGTCACATCTGAGCGGGTTCGAGGCAGAGGTTCGGTGGGAGGTGGGAGAGCGGGGAAAGGGATGACATCATGTTCTTGCCCTGAGACAGGAGGACGCTGAGAGTCCTGAGAGCCGCTGTTTCCCGAGATGGGGCAGGCGGGCTGCAGGTTTGAAGGGGAAGGTCTTCCGGGAGCTTTGGGATTGGGTCTCACTGTGGAGATGTGGGCAGGGGAGTCTGCTGAGCTGAAAGGCACAGTTCATCTGTAGAAGCCAGTGTGCACAGTGAGACCGGCGGGGGAACCTGTGATTCTTACAGGAACCACTTGTCTGTCTTTAGGATTCAGAGGTGCTTGAGGGATGGCATCCGCGGTGGTTACTGTCCCTGAGCCCCATCCTCACCTGGCTATTGACAGAGAGATGCCCTCTCTTCTGTGCAGAGAATACTGCGCGTTTCGGTGTGAGTCGTGTCCTGGCGTTTTTCGGACTTGGTAACGGGGAGCGGCCTGTGTGGGAGTGAGGGAGCCCCGGGCCCAAGGACCCTTCATCCGCCAGGGTTGTCACTCCAGCAGCCCCGGGGTTTGCTGTGGGCCGCCGAGCACTGGCTTGTTTCTGTGCCTGGAGCTGCCAACCCACTTGAGTCGAAAAGGGAACCAAATGGAAAAATTAAGGCAAAAAAAGGATACAAATTCTATATATAGCCTAATCTCAAATGAGGCTGAATACGTTCCAAACAGAATATCCTAAAATATAATTGCCAATGTACCCAAAATGTAAATCTCTGCGCTATGCAATGACAGGAGAGTTTTGTTGCATTTAGAATATTTTTCCATGTTTTAGAGATTTCCTCAATGAATATATGTATGTAATCTTCTCATTCAGGAAATGTTTATTCAATGGCAGACCTGGATGGGGACGAGACCTGTGAACAGACGGAAAGAAACAAGGTTTTATAACTTCAGGGAGCAAACAGCCTGGTGTCAGTCTTGGTTTCATAATGAGAAAAAGACACATTAATTCACGGAGAAAAAATGCAATTGAACCTGTCTTGTGCCGCTGGCTTCTTTATGACCAGTCCCGGGTGAGTTTTGAGGAGTCACGCTGCAGCCACGTTTCTCCCTGTCGTGGTCCCAGAGGCGTGGCACCTGTGGCTGCGTGACTCCCACTGCATGCCTGGAGCCACTCGTATACGGTGGCCCCTTGTCGAGTGGTTCCTGGGCAGAAGCTTTGGATTCCCTTCCAATTAAACAAGTTGTCACATATGGGTGTCCGAGCACTATCCTGTATAATAAAAGGCTAATAAGCAAACAGACCGAACAACCACAGTCAGGTGTTGGATGCTCTCTGGCTAGATGCCATAAAATTAAAAAGAAGCCGCCATACCAACATTTTCACACAAGAAGAGAGGGGGTAAGAGGAAAGTAAAACTCAACCAACTGTGAGATCCAGTTCGGGGATGCCCAGTGTGGCCTGAGACAGTCCCCCAGGAAGTCCCTGGGTCAGCTTGTGGAGGCTGGTACTCCGCCCCCTGGCGGTGGGACTGTGGGACAGTGCTGACCAGAACTTCTGGGCCTAATGGACCCGTACAAGAGACAGTTCTCGAACTTGCCTTCTGTCGTGGCAGGCCCACGCCAAGCCCACGTGTTGTGTCGGTGACCCAGAGGATGAGGCTGACTTCGGAGAGCTCGCAGGAATCTCCGTTCTCACTGCGAGACGAGGACCGGGGAGAGTTCGTTCCCCCATGACCGGCTCTCCATTTAGGTTTAAACTCGCTTCATGGAGCTGGCATCCAGTCTTCTGTCAGTGCTGCCTGGCCGGGTGCCAGGAGTGGGGACAGAGAGCCGTACGGGGATATTTCATACCTCCGGATCAGGAACCTGGAAGAGACGCTTCCTCATGTCTTCCCCGTACTGGATCTCATAGTTGGTCGAGTTTTACTTTCCTCTTCTTTTTCCCCTTTCTTCTTGTGTGAAAATGTTGGTATGGCGACTTCCTTTTAATTTTATCAAATACAATATGTCCAGAAGCAAAATGAAATCATGTTTCCATGTGTGATTCCTGGCAGAAATGGTGTGATTGCATCTCGGGATAAAACTGTGAATTTATGGGAAGCAGTGTGGTCCTTGGGGGAGGCAAAAGGGGCGGGAACAGACCCTGCCTGCCAGCGGCGCCTTCCTCTCAGCAGCTGGAGGACAATCTCCAGCGATTTGGGGGTGGCCTGGGGGAGCCCAGGCTCCTGAGGGCAGAGCACAGGTCAGGTCGTGTATGTGTGTGTGTGTGTGTGTGTGTGTGTGTGTGTGTGTGTGTGAGAGAGAGAGAGGGGGGGGGAGCGGTTGGGGGGCAGAGGGAGTAATAACACAAGCAAGAACGAGCATAGATGACAGTGTAGTGGGTCGGCCTGCCTCGGAGGTGCGGGGAGTGAGGGGTTGGGGGGTGACCTGGGAGACTGGTTCTGTTTTCAGAGACCAGGAGACCTTGCACCCGCTGCGCTGAGTGACTGCTGGTTCAGGCACACAGTTTGTCAGCAGCCTGACTGCTGCCGGGTGAGGCAGCTTCTCCATCCAGGCCACCCGGGGAAGCCACGAGATGGCCCAGCTGTGGGTGGACACAGCGGACAGAGCTGAACTGATCAAGAGTGGGATGCTGTCTCAGGGCCAGCCTGAGGGGTTTCCCAAGGCAGTTTGGACTGTTGTGCAGAGCTGGCCTTAGGGGAAGAAAGCGGGACTCTCACTGGGGCACAGAATTTAAGTGGGTGCTGAAAACTTAGTAGTCAAGAGAGACAATATTTTAATGCAGTGTTAAAAATCTAATGATTTTATGCCTAACCGGTTTGGCTCAGTGGACAGAGCGTCAGCCTGTGGACTCAAGGGTTCCAGGTTTGATTCCGGTCAAGGGCATGAACCTTGGTTGCGGAGACATCCCCAGTAGGGAGTGTGCAGAAGGCAGCTGATCGATGTTTCTCTCTCATTGATGTTTCTGACTCTTCCTCTCTGTAAAAAAATCAATAAGATATATATATATATATATATATATATATATATATATATATATATATATATATATTTATAAAAAATCTAATGATTTTATATAGGATAGGATCAGTGGCACTGCTTTTCCCCTTCGCCTCAGACTTTAGTCTGGCTCAGCATGGCACTATTAACTGATATTGTCTTTATTTTAAATTGTCTTTGCTCATCATGGATTTTTTTTTGTATTAATTTTGATTTTAAAAAAATATTCCATGAAAATGCTATTTCTTTTGATTGCTGTGTTTTCTGGCACTTCTGTAAATTTTGCACACCAGGTTTGAGCCTCGTTTGCTTCACTCTAGTTTGACTCTGTTTGTGATATTTGCCCTAATTTCTTTTTAACATTTTTTAAATTGATGTTAGAGGTGGGAGAGAGAGAGACATCGATTTGGTGTTCCACTTATTTATGTATTCATTGGATGATTCTTATCTGTGCCCTGACCTGGGATTGAGCCCTCAACTTTGGTGTATCAGAACCAGGATTCCCTTAATTTTTTAACATTAAATTTATATTTTTATCTTTATTGAGAGTATTACAGCTGCCCTCCTGTTCATTCACTCTCCAACCAGTTTCCACCTCTCTCCAGGCCTTCACACCCTATTGTCTGTGCCCATTGGTAATGCATATCAGTATATAAGTTTTGTGGTTAATCTCTTCCTGCCCCCTCCCTTCTTCCCTCTGAGATTCGTCGGCCTGTTCCATGTTTCCATGCCTCTGGTTCTATTTTATTCATCAGCTTGTTTTGTTCATGAGATTCCTTGTTCATGTATTTTGATTTTTAGATTCAGTTGTTGATAGATATGTATTTATTGCCATTTTATTGTGTGTGTTTTTTTGGTTTTTATTTTTTTTCTCTTTTTTCTTCTAAAAGTATACCCTTTGGCATTTCATATAATACTAGCTTGATGGTGATAAACTCCTTTAGCTTTTTCTAGTCTATGAAGCTCTTTATCTGAACTTCAATTCTAAATGATAGCTTTGCTGGGTAGAGTAATCCTGGTTATACCTTGCCATTCGTCATTTTGAATATTTCTTGCATTCCCTTCTAGCCACAAAGTTTCTATTGAGAAATCAGCTGATGATCATATAGGTGCTCCCTTGTAGGTAACCACTGGTAACTGCTTTTCTCTTGCTGCTTTTAAGATTCTCTCTTTGTCTTTAATGTTTGGCATCTTAATTATGCTTTAAAGTGTCTTGGTGTGGGCCTCTTTGGATTGCTCTTTTTTGGGGACTCTCTGTGCTTCCTGTATTTGTCTGTTTCTTTCACTAGGTGGGGGACGTTTTCTGTCATTATTTCTTTAAATATGTTTTCAATATGCTCTGTATTCTCCTTCTGGAAGGGGAAGTTTTCTGTCATTATTTCTTCAAATAGGTTTTCAATATTCTCTGTATTCTCCTTCTGGCACCCCCATAATGCAAATGTTGGTACAGTTGAAGTTGTTTCAGAGGCTCCTTACATTATCTTCATATTTTGGAATTCTTTTTTTCTTTTTGCTCTTTTGATTGGGTATTTTTTGCTTTCTCATATCCAAAATTATTGATTTGATTCTCAGAATCCTCTACTTTACTATTGAATCCCTGTAAATTATTATTTATTTCAGTTAGTATATGCTTAATTTCTAACTGGTCCTTTTTCATGTCTTTGATGTTCTCACTAAGATCATTGAAAGTCTCAGTAAGTCCTTTGAAGCTCTCTTTAAGACCCCTGAGAAGCCTTATAACCATTATTTTGAACCTTGTATCTAGTAGTTTGCTTGCTTCCATTTCATGTAATTATTTTTCTGGAGATTTCTTCTGTTATTTCATTTGTGACATGTTTCTTTGTCCCACATTTTGGCTGCTTCCCTGTGTTTGTTACTATGCATTAGGTAGAGCTGCTATGTCTCCTGGAGTTGGTAGAGTGGTCTTGTGTAGTAGGTGTCCAGAGGGCCCACTGGCTTAGCCTCCCTAGTCATCTGTGCTGGGCACTCTAGGTGTACCCCTGTATGTGTTGTGGGGTCCAACCCTGGGTTCAAAATAAGACCACCGGAGGCTGATGATTGATTAAAAAAAAGCAGGCAAGGATTTATTGAACTGGCCAGGACGGCCGAGAGAGCACCACACGCAGGTGGAGTCCACATGACCGCACTGTTCCAGGTGTAGGCAGTTTCTTTAGAGGTCCAAACCACAGGAATTTTCCTTTGTTCTAAATTCTGAATTCTAAAGGCTGGGAACAACCCATGGGGGACATTGGAATGTGGCCCTATCTTGCAATAGCTGATAATAGAGGCAGAGCTCAGTGGTTAATCTCTAAAGGTTATCTACAGTTTCTACCCCTGAATCTACTGAGTCAGTAGGAATCAGTCTCCTGTAGTTCTGGTGCTAGGCACAGGAAAATTGCCTTAGCTTCCAGGTCTCCATCTGGAAGCTGAGGTAACTACCCTATTAAGCAAGTAAGCGAATGCCGAAGCCAGAATAGTGGGGTTAAAATTCAAAGAGCAGTTTTTACCCAAGTATGGTTGTTACCATATTTCAGTATGCATAGTCTTGTTGTAGTTGAACCTTGATTGCTGTTGGCATCACTGGGGGGAGTTGACTTTCAAGCCAATTGGCTGCGAGGACCCGCTGCGACTATAGCAGAAGAGCTGCTATGCAGGAGACACTCCTCTGGAGCAGGACTCACATCAGTGGGGCGTTGGCGCTCACTGAGTATGGCCCTTGGATGTGTTGCTTGTGGATGTGTAGAATTGTAATCTGGTATGTTCTGATGCTGATCACTGGGTGCACTGGTTCTGTGGCCTCCTGGGAGATGCAAAGTCAACCCCTGCCTGGGGCCACCCAGCAGGAGCTATAGAGCTATGTGCAGATGGCTGCTACTTGTGTTGGGCTAGGAAATGCCCAGGGAAAGCCCGGCAGGGAAACAAGGCAGGCTGGTGCTAGTGTCAGATCTTGGGCCTCTCCTTGGTAGGTGTGGGGCATGCTGACACTAGGTGCTGTTTGTTTGAGAGATTTTAGGGAAGTCTGAAGCCTGAGCCAGGATAGGCCATTCATATGGAAAAGCTGCTATTAAACAGCTTGGGTGGAACTGCAAGTTGGATGGGGCAAGATATCAGGGAATCACCAGGGCAGAGCAAACAGTATGAGCCATGCTGATGGAAACTCAGATGTGGCACCTGTCTGTCAGCTCTGACACAGGGAAGGTCTCAGTATAGGAACAATGACCCCTTCTAGCATCCCTGTCTGGGAGAAAGCTGCCCCTGAGGTCTTGTTCTGATGTCAGACAATCCATTTCCTCTCCGAACTGGAGCTCAGAGTAAACTAAGTTTATGTGCTGTCCCTTTAAGAGGAACTGCTTGGGTCTCCAGCAGCCTCCATGTCACTCAGCCACAATCCCTGCTAGTTCTTAAAGCCCAAAGTTATGGGGACTTTTCTTCCTAGCTCTGGAACCCTTGGCTGGGACAACTCCAGGGTGTGTCTGGCCCTTCTCACTCAGTCCCAATCTGCCAGGACCCCAGCAGCAAGCTAACCTACCTGTTGGAGTGTCTTCCCCCTGGTAATCAGTGCACGCCATAGCAACTGGTCGACTGTCTGCCCTCTGGTGGTCAGTGCACGTCATAGCGAGCGGTTGAGCTGCCTTAGCATATCACTAGCATATTATGCTTTGATTTGTTGAACAGACTATCGGACAACTGGACACTTAGCATATTAGGCTTTTATTATATAGGATCCCTATGTACTTGGGGTTAAAGTGATACATAAATTAGGTAAAATCCAAGTATCTATAGAGCTGACATCCAGTGGTAAGCACACATCATCTCTCGTCCTCACAACAACTCTGCAAACAGATAGCAATGTCACCAGTTTACAGGTGAGAAAGGTGTGGCTCAGAAAATAACCCTGTAGCAGAGAACTGAATACAGTGTTGTCAGCACAGAATAGAGTGTTCAAAGGATTCAGAGAAAGTCAAACTCATTATGATATGGGCTTAGTCAGTAGGAAGCTCCCTGCAATACATGAATTAAATATTGGTTCTTAAAAGAGAACACTATCCTATATAATAAAAGGCTAATATGCAAATAGAATGGCAGGGCAACCAAACAGCTGGTCGCTATGACGTGCGCTGACCACCAGGGGTGCGCACAGAACATGGAGGGTGTCTGCAGCAGGCAGCAGATCGTGGAACATGGTGGGCACTGCCAATGATGGAATGGTGGAGCAGGTGAGCGGGGATGCCAGACCAAGATGGGGTGCCGGTCGCTGTCATCAGGGTGAGCCTCTGGTGGTTACTGAAAATTCTTTGCTTCTGTGTGCTGTGGTCCCAACCTGGCGCCCACACCCACTGCTGGTGCCAGAGCCGCTGCTCACACCTGCTACTGGAGCTGGCCCCAATCGCTCCATGCCATTGAGCGGAGCCAGTGGTGTTTGCACGTGGGAGCAGCAGGGGCAGGCATGGGCTACCGACAGACAGGGACCAGGGTCTGTGGAGGAGGGGCCAGGCGGGGGCACAGAGGATGGGCTGAGACCTGCCTCATGCCCACCATAGCCTCACCGCCCACAGTTCCTTTCACGGTGCATGAATTCATGCACTGGGCCCCTAGTGTGTTCATATTTAAATGCAACACTAAATATAGGCAGCAATGCGGAACCCATTTCCCTTGATTTTGGCAAAGCAATAAAATGACAGAGAAGGCTGGGCAAAAAAAAAAATGAAGATAGAGAAAAATGTTTACCTACCTCAGTCAGCAGCATCCGCCAGACCTCTGAAATGGCAAAGAGGGTACTAGCTCCAAGCTGCCATAACTAGAACCCTTTATCCAGGCTCATTGATGAAGAACTGGTGATCAATAGCAACATCTGCATGGGCTTGCCATGGAACGTCACCAGCGTCATGCTACCATGTCACATACATCATGATATTGGTGTCACGGTGTTGACTGTCCTAGTGCCCTTCCCTGCATTTCCAGAGGGCCAGTGTTAGGATGTGCAAACATTATTGCTGAAGAGTTGTTAATAATTGTTACTTGATTGATAGGAGAATGTATCCATTTCTGCAAAGCAGTATGGTGGGATTTTGGTTGGGAGAGAATTGACATTTAAAAATATTGACCATAAATAGGGTACATGCTTTTGAACTTTCACAGTTTTCATGCACTTAGTTCACATCTTTAGTCAGATTTCCTCTGAGTATTTTTTAGGTTTTGGTGCTATTATACATGGTATTTAAAATGTCAATTTCTGATTACAAATTGTAAGTATGTAGAAATAATTGATCTTTGTATATTGATCTTGTATTCTGAAATACTGCTAAAGTTGCCTGTTAGTTCTCAATTTTATTGCAGATTTTATCAAATTTCCTACGTAGATCAGGAATCGGCAAACTGTTCTTTAAAAGTCAGGTTGTAAATATTTTTGCTTTACATATTTTTGGTTTGTGAATCTTCAACATTTCCCCATTGTTGGAGTGGGAGGTAGGAGAGGGGCCAGACATAGGCAGTTCGTAAGTGAGTTGAGTGTGACTGCATTTCAATAAAACTTTATTTACAGTCTGCCACTGTTGTAAATCCTTGACATAAATAAATGTGCTCCCTGAGGAAAAAACTACAGTTGTACATCATTTACTTAATTTTTTCAATCTGTATGCTTCATTTTCTAGCTTTATTGCACTGGTTAGAATCTTTAGAAAATGTTGTATGGAAATGGGGAGAGCAGATATCCTTGTCTTGTTCATTCTATGATGGTTGGTTTCTCATAGTTTCTCTTTTCAGGTCGAGGAAGTTTCCTGCTACTTATAGTTTGCCAAGACTTTTAAAAAATCAGTAATCAGTGTTAGAGTTTGTCAAATGCTTTTTTGTGTATCCATTTAGATGATCATATGGCTTGTCTTTTTAAGTTTATTACTGTGGCAAATTATCTTAATCGATTTTTTTATGTTAAACCAACCTTACATTCTTGAGATAACTCCCTTTGTCCTGTTATTATTCCTTTTACTTATTGTTGGATATTATTTCTTAATACTTTACAATTTTTATATAAATATTCATGTGAGATATTGTTGAGCATTAATGTTCTCTTTGTTTCTATTTTGATGGAAATAATGGGAAAAAAAACACTGTGTTCATATGGTTTTGTATGAAAAGGGTAAATATAAATACCAGCATATGTACATTGGTTATTTTGGGCATGCGATTGAGTTAATTTTGCCTTCACATATCTGTAGTTTGAGTTTTTCTTTTTATTTGTAAAAAATGTGCAAGTCCACATAGAAATTCATGGGTAGGCTAAAATTCTGGGAGCTGTGTAAGGTGGAGAGAAACAGTCTGCTTTTTGGCCAGAGTCTGATCCTCCCTAAGACTGTTGAACAATGAAATGTTCCGACGGTCCGGGTCTCCTGTGAAAGGAGAGCAGTGCAGTGGGCACGGGTGTTGGTATCGCATCACATCTGACCCTGCATCCTGACCTGCCATGAGTCTTTGATTTTTTTGCTCTTAAAATGGGCATAAGAAGACCTAATGGACAATATTATCATAAGCATAAAGGTTAATATAAAGAAACTAACATTTAAAACACCTTCTAAAAAATGATCATCTCTACTATTACTATTACTACTGCTGCTACTACTACTGTTTCTAGAATCAAAGAAACTCCAGGTCTCTAGTTCAACTTTAAATTTAATGCCAGCCGAAACCAGTTTGGCTCAGTGGTAGAGCGTTGGTCTGTGGACTGAAAGGTACTGAGTTCGATTCTGGTGAAGGGCATGTACACTGGTTGCGGGCACATCCCCGGTAGGGGGTGTGCAAGAGGCAGCTGGTCAATGTTTCTCTCTCATCGACGTTTCTAGCTCTCTATCTCTCTCCCTTCCTCTCTGTAAAATATGAGTAAAAATATATTAAAAAAAAATTAATGCCAAAGTCCAGCCTCCAGGTGATCTCTTGCCTCTGCTTAACCACTTTGAAAGACAAATGCTTATGAACTTGAAGTTTTCCCTCTTCCACTGTTGTGCTTGGTCAGCAGTAGCTCCCCAGCTGTTTGTCCAGCGTCCCCTCATTTTGTCTCATGCACGCACCAGCAACATTGGCTTTCTTTCTGTCCAACACCTGTAGCTTGTTCCTAACGTCCTGTGTTTTATTAACTGCTTTCTTTGTCTGGAAAGCAAGCCCAACTCTCCTAAATTAAATTCATGTAACTTTAGACCATCCTTTACCCCTCCAAGTCTTAATGTACTTATCCATAAAAATGGGGATAATAATGGTACCCCTTGCAGGGGGAATGGATGAGATGGTACTTGTGAAAAATTGAGGATGGTGCCTGGCGCATAGTAAGTGCTCAGTGTTGTAAATCTATCTGATCTGCCTCATCCTCATTAGTCAAGATTAAGTAGGATTAATGCCTTCTTTGCTTTGTACATTACTTCTCTGTTACAGGATAATTTCTTTTTGTCCCCTTTTCCCTGAATGTCTTTTCTTTCCATTTGGGCATATGTGCTGTATTTTTTTATTTCTTACTCAAGAATAGGACTTCTATTTTTTTAATCTTTTCTTGTAAGGTTTGGTATATTTGTCTAAACTGCCAAAATGACTTAATCATCAGTGATTCCTCTCTTATTGAGGATTTCATGAGAAAACCCTACCAAATGCCTTTTGAAGGCCAGACACTCTTTGCTATATTCTTGGACCTATGATCTATAATAAAGAACCCTAAGAATTAAAGAAGATGATTGGTTATAGTTTTTTTTTTTCTTGACAATTCCATGGTATATCCTAATAATAATTACTTGCTTTTGAAGGGTACATTTCATAAGCTTATTAGGTAATAAGTTCTATTTAATAAAGCCTCTGACACATTGGCTTACTAGATTCAGTTGAGCTCTTATCAATCACACTATATAATTTTCTTTGAATGATAGGCCTTCAATATATAGTATATTTATGATAACAAAATTAAAGAACACTTATTTTCTTCTTACATTCTCCAAAATACAGAATTTGAGGGGCAATTTCTACTCTATATTTGTATTGCCTTGATTGAAATTATGTGAAATGGTCCACATGCAGTTGAGTAGAGGCTGAAATATAAAATAGTGTCCCTTTGTTTCAAACTCGTGATTTCTGAAGTGGAATTTTCCAAGCAATTAACCCCTAAAGTGGGCAGGTGCGTTGGTTTCTCATTAGCTGGGATGTATTTCATGTTTAAAATTTTAATGAAAACAATAAAAAGCAAACTGTTTTATAAGTCACCAGAAAAAGTGATGACTGCTGTCTTCAAGGAAATAAAATTAGTAAATGCACCTAATTTTTAAAAACATTTAAACTCACTTTCTATAGATACACTTGGCAAAATTGAATTGAGCATGCTTTTTTTTTTAAAATATAAACCATGGGTTCTAAAAGAGACCCCCAAAAACTAGACAGCTAGAAAGAGAGTGTGATAGTGGGGAAAGTGGTTTAGCCTTACTCCCTGACTATTCTGTTTTCTGTTTTTAACTTGATCTGTTCAAGTTAGTCGATGCAGATGTGCCCTTCACCTATTTAACAGTCACCCACTCTTGGCCACTGGGTTCATCTGTGTGTCCCTCCTGTTTACTCCCGGCCACAGGATTACTGTGAACCAGACCCTGGACCTCATCTCATTCCATTTGTAAACACTGCAGGGTGTTTGTCCTGGTTTATAAGTGTTACAGATAGAAGACCTTTCCTAATGTTTTTAATTTCGAATCAGTGTGTGAAGTCTTTCTTTCGGTGCTGTGTTTGAGGCTGGCCTGATTAAAGGAGGCCCTTACAAGTTTTGTGGAAAAGCAGGAGCACACCTCCCTGCCCAGGGGGCGTGGCCTCTCACCTTCCTTCTTCTGCGAGGCCCTCCTTGCCCTGAACCTACTATTTCAGTAAGAAGAGTGCAAGTTAATATTTACCACATAATGTTTCCTTGAACATTTTTAATCTTAAAGAATCTTAAAAGGAAATATCCTGAGATGATATAAAGCAAAATAATGAGTGTGATTATTTCTGAGTTGTGGAAGGATTATATTTTTTTCCTTAACTGTACTTTCTGATTCTACAGTGCTCATATATTCACTTTTGTAAATGGGAAAAGTCTTGTAAACTTTTTTGTGGTGTTTAAATATAAATAAATACAACTAACAAATAACAGAATTACCACTGTAATCATTTTAAGTGTACAATTCAATTACATTAAAGTGCATTCATACTGTTGTGTAACCACTACCAACATCTACCTGTAGGGTTTTTTCATCTTCCTAAACTGACATTATGTGCTCATTCAGCAATAATTCCCTCCCCACCTCCTTTCCACCTCTCTGAATTTGACTCTTCAAGGAACCTCATATAAGTGTAATTAAATAATAATTGTCTTTATTGCGGGTTATTGAACTTAGCATAATGTCTTCAACATTAATCCTTTGTAGCACGTGTCAGAATTTCCTTCCTTTTGGAGATGAATAATATTCCAATATATACATATTTTACCACATTTTTAATTCATTCATCCATTGATGGACATTTGCATTATTTCCCTAGTTTTGTTTTGTTTTTTTAAGTTCTCCTTTAAATGTTTCCCTTGCTTCATAATTAAAAACCTTCTGCTATCCATGTTTCATCTGAACCTCCAGAAAACCTTGAAGGTGGGCCGGGGTCACTCCTCTTGTGGTTCTGGAAACTGCGATTCAGAAGTTGGAAGCTTGCGAGTAGCAGGCCTGGACATCTGCAGCAGGCCTGGGACAGCAGCTCCAGTGGGTCTCGTCCGTGCACAGCTCTGTGTCCTGGTCACAGGCTGGAGGCCTGTGGGTGCTGGCGTGGTTTTCTCTTTCTTTAGTTTAAGGATCCTATTGGCCATTTGGGTGGGACAGCTCCTTTGTGTGACACAGTCACAAGTATCAGAGATCATCCTGTGACAATGAAAATCATTTCCGCACATTTTCTAAATGCTTCGTGGCCGGGGCAGTGAGGAGGGAGAAGGTGCAGGGTGGCTAGGCATCACCATTCCATCAGATATACAGGGTCTTCAAGCCACGTTATAGTCACGCCCCACAATTACATGTGAAATAATACGGATGCTGCCTCGAAGTAGCCTTCTGTTATTGCAGAGTTATCCAGTACAACTGAAGATTGTCTAGTAAAATGAGTCTTCCTGGATGAAATCTTCCTACTTGCACACCACACACACCGGTCCTTGTTTGGGGGTAGGTGCGCGGGGTGTGGGCCAGTATCTCGCATGGGCATCTACAGTGTCGTTGGTCACCATGGAGGAGAAGGGTGTTGTGCCACTAGGCACCCTGGGACCGTCACAGTGCGCGGGCTCTGGTATGCTCTCTGGACAGAGCAAGGCCCAGAACCTCTGCCCAGAGGCTGGACCCGCCTGTCAGGAGAATGGAGGGCTGCACTCCCCGCCGCCGTGTGAGCCGGTGTCACTGGACGGTGAGTGACAGCTCGGGCTTTTCATCCTTAGGAAGTCCCCACGGGCTGCTCTTGGTTACAGCTGGGCACAGTCTGGCTCTAACTGCCATCCATCTGGCGTTGGCCTTCAGGTGTTCACAAACCAGGCAGCTCCCATACCCTGGCCCTCGGAGGCTGGGCGCCCTTCCCCGGCCCGCGCGGCTCTCATGGGTGTTGGCCAAGTACTCTGGCTGCGATGGGGCTCACACAGCCCCCCGCACACGCCCGCTGGCCACACCTGATGGAGAAACGCAGTGCGCGTGCAGCGCAGCAGGGCCGGTGCGGACCTGGGAGCACTGGGCACCTGCCTGGAGCGTCCCTGCCCTCTGCGGCCCTCCCTGCCCGGCTTCCATGCAGGCCTGTGCTGTCAGGTCTTCCCCACTCTTTAACAATTTGATTCTAGAGGAAGGGGAAGGGTTGTGGGAGAGATAGACAGACAGACAGACAGATGTCGACTTTTTGTTCCACTTATTTATGCGTTCACTTCATTGGTTGATTCTTGTATGTGCCCTGACCGGGGATCAAAACTACAACCCCAGCATATGGGGCCGACGTTCCAACCAACGGAGCGCCCCCATCAGGGTGTGATGTTCTCCACTTTTTCAAGGCAAGCTGGAAATCTGAATTCTGTGTGTGTGTGTGTGTGTGCGCGCGCGCGCGCGCATTATCCCGGTTTTTAAACATTTGCAAGTAATTATTTTCATTGCATTAAAATACATAGAACATAACATTTACCACATCAATCATGTTTAAGTGGACACCTCAGTCGCATTACATTCACACTGAATGTGCAGCAGTGTGAAATTCATTTACACTGTGTTACCACCCATCTCCTGAACTGTCCTCAGCTTGCAAAACTGGAACTCTGCCATTCACTATGCAGCTGTCCATCCCCACCCCAGCGCCTGGACCGGCCATTCCACTCTCTGTGGATGGCCACTCTGGGGGCCTCATGCGAATGGAACCAGACAGTGTTTGTGTTTGTGGAACTGGTTCACCTCACCTAGCAGCACCACATCCTCAGGGTTCATCCGCCTGTAGCATGCGTCACCGTCTCCTTCCTCGTGCCGAATAGTATCCCATCGCATGTATATTCAGCCTTCAGTGTGTCCGTTTATCCACTGATGGATGCCTGGGTTCCTTGGCAACTCGTGTTTTAAAGGAATTGAAAGCTCCATGTAAGCCAGACCCTTTCTCAGCCGGCCGGATTGAGCACATGGGCTGCGGTGTTGTGTCAGCTGCCCTGTGTGATGACGACATGTCAGGGCCACATTGTGGTTAGTGCATCTCTGTAGACCATAGGAACCTCGGAAGCACAGAGCCTGCAGTAACCCTGGACATCGCAGCGGTGGGCCAGGCCGCCTCCTCCCTGACGGCTGGCTATTTCTCCAGGTTCCCGAGACTCCCAGCACGCGCCTTCAGACTCGCTGTGCTCTCAATTCTACAGTGACTGGGCTCCTGGGGGAACCAACATACAGGACATGCCCCGGGCTCTGCCCACGGAGGCGTGAAGCAGGTGCAGAGGAGTGCGTGAGCACATGCAGCCCTCAGCGTGCCAGCCTGTGGTCGGGCACTATTGGCGAATCACCAGCCGAGGGGGCACAGCGGGATCGCCTCACAGCAGCGTGGTCATGCCCCAGGGGTTCCCGGGCTGGGATTCCCCAAGACAACTCCATTCTGTACCCCCGTTTGATCCCAGTGGCCTGAGAAACCACCGCAGGCACCGCCCCACTGCTCAGATGGACCTATGAGGCCTCTCTAAGCTCCTGTGATCAACCAAGAGGAACAAAAATCCGTGTTTTCCTGGCCAAAAGTTATTTTATTCTCATTGCCTCAGAGCTTGGGATCTCACTGGGGAAAGGAAGGGGATGGGATGAGGAACTAATTCCTGTGTCATTGCATCACCACCAGGAGTTACACTGCCTGCTGCTTACCCAGAGGGGGGGCTCCGGAGGAGCTGGTCTGAGGGTTGGGGGTGCGGCCCCTCCGGCTTTCACGCCTCTGCCTGTGTCCCTCTCCCCCGCTGCCTGCCCCCAGAAGGTTCTGTGCTGGTGTTGACGTGGAGGCCGAGGCCAGCACTTACCTCCTGACATCCCTGGACGGGCACACGCAGCTGCTGGGTGGAGTTCAGCCCAAATGAAATGTCAGCGTGACCCGGTGGCCTTGCCCCGCACGGAGCGCCCTCCTCTTCCTTCTTTTCTTACATTCGACCAGATGCAAGAGCCTAATTTCAGGGCTGCCATCGGATGCTCTTGGTATTCAGACATTTCCAGTTATTTTTTAATTATAGTAGCAGTTTTTGGTGGTCAGGCATTTCTGTCCACAGAATCAGGGTGGCTGTGAGGGACCAATAATGGCCTCACATTCAGACTTTTGACATTCCCTCCAGATGCAGTGGACATAGAGCCACATAGATATATCCACAGTGTTTTCACTAATTCACCTAAAGGTAAACCGTACTTCCTATGAACATGTCTAGGCGTTATGTACTGAAGGGTCCCGGGCCTCTCTGACCGCTCAGAGGCCTGTGGCTTTGCTGCTCTGAGAAACACTACTGATTAAAACGTTCTTTGTGGGACTTTGGGCTGCTTTTTGCTGAATTCCCAAACTCCTGTGCACAAGCATATGACCCACATTCCAAAACAAACAAAACCTGGTAACATTCGCTTGTGAAAATTGACCTGTTCACAAGTCACGTTAGCCAAACATGAAGACGCTTGGAAAACGAGTTACCCTTGGCTGTTAGTATGAAGTGTGTCCTTTTTGCTTTGATATCATTTGCAGTTAATGTGACGATCAGAGATCATTCGTGTTCATCGTGGAGAGAAATTGCAGATAAGCAAATCGGGAGAAATCAAAATCACCTCGAATCCCACCACTTAGCCACCGTTAAGGGTCTTGTAGAGGTTACCCTTCCTGTCTTCTGGGCATACAGATGACATGTACATCTGTCACATGTGTGCCTACATTAGCCCAAAGTGCTTCATGTCCTTTCTTTCCATGTAAAATGTTGTGGCCTTTTTCTCTTCTGGTTCCTGTAACTGCCATGTGTTGGAAGGGCTCACTGCCCATCATTGGGGGCTGGGTGTTTTCCCTTCCCTGCCCGCCCGCCTGCCTGCCAGAGGGCGTGCAGCTCCCCATACATGTTTCTTAACAACAGTATGTTGGCCAAACCACACTGTCAAGACGAAGAGGAGAGGACCCGGAATGCTAAATCAGCCCCGACACTGGTTCCTGACAGCCACGAGCGAGCGCAGATGGCCACGGAGGGCCTGCTCTCATTTAAGCGGCTCCATCCTGGGGAATGCTTGCTGCCTGAGCACGTTCCCACCTATTTGCTAATTAGCATTGGCTTGCTAGACCTGGCTACACTGCGTGGGTTAACAGCAAGGAATCCGATAGACCATTGATGAGCTATTTACTTTCTGTTGGCATGAGCCTGCATCTGACACAGGTCACAGTACCTGATAATGTCAGAAATCATGCTCAGGTTTCCTCTTGCTCTTTCTCGCTAGAGCTGCGTTTAACTCTTTAACAAACTGTGTACACCTGTGTACACGTGTGCATGTTTGCCTGCGGGCTGTGTCGGGGCCTGTTGGTGGGTATCCAGGTTTAGAAAGAGCAGGCCATCTCCACGGTGTCTAGGCGGTTGGCCGGCCTGGCCTGACGCTCTGTTGCTACGTTCACGGGAACCAGTACTGGGCGTGTGGAGCCTTCTGGCTCATCTCTGTTTTTAAGTTGTCATCCCAGTTGGAAGCCTTGGAAACATACTGTGTTTATGCCATTGATGAGATGGTGGCACTGAGGGTCCAGAAACTGTGTTCTCTCACAGGCGTCCAGTGATCAAACATCAGTGATGCCGTTTCGGAGCATTTCTGACAAGCAGTCTCCCCGCTGACGACGCTGGCTGCAGGTTGGAATCTGCTCGGCCATCAAATGTTAAGCAAATAAATCTTGAGGCTGCTATTGAACGCAGGAGAAGGCTGTGCTCGTGGTTAATTTCCCAGGGGGCTTGGGATAGCCGTTACTTGGCCCACCTCTTCTCTTTTCTTTTCTCTCTTCGGTCTTTACATTAGTTTTGTAAATTGGATGACATGTCTTGTCCACAGTTACTTCCAGATTTCTGCAGGGAGTTATTTATACGGGATTTTAAAAATAAATAAATCTCATTCATTCTTATGCCATCTAGTCACCTCTGCCTTGGCTAGATCTATTCAGCGAACAAAAAAAATATATAGAATTAGATGTGGAAGGCGGCCAAATGCAAAGGCAGAGATAGCAGGGGAAATATCAGAATCAGGGCACTCGCGGAGCACATTGTGATTGCAAAAGGAAGGAAAGAACCTTTAAAATAGATTTGTTCTGGGCTCTCTTCCCCCCTTCCCCCCTTATAAGAGTTGTTATCTATTTTTGTTGTCTTGTGTAAGATAGCCCAGCTGGTCCAGGATTCCTGAGGCCACTTGCCAGCCCTGCATCCATTCCTGTTGGTCTTCAGTGACCTGGCCCTGGGGCTGGCCTTGGTGGGAGAAGGAGTGGAAAAGGAGGTGCAGCGCTGGGCCAGCCCATTTGGCCAGTCTGGCCGGGTCTTGTTCCTCAGGAGCCCCGCCGCCCACGCTGCTGCGGGAGGCTGAGTTTACTGAGCACTTCCTGAGTGCTGTGCACGCCCACCTGCCTCAGTAGGTGGGAAGACACGGACTATGAAGGTTCGTCACCGTGATAATGATTATGAATATAAAGGCTTGGCACAGTGGTCAGACATAAGTATGCATTCAACAAGCATTCCTCGTTAGCAATATTCGTAGCGAATTTGACCAGCTCACGACAGCCTCATCCGTGAGCACAATGGCCAACCCCATTTTACTGATGAGAATGTTGATTCTTAGGGAAGTGGAATACCTCACCCGGCTCGTAAGTGGCCCAGTCTGGATTTGGACCCAGGTTGGAATGATTACCTAGTGTATGCACATAAGCACTGATAATGTCAGGGATCAGTACTGTGTGTCAGTGGGGCTTGTTGTTGGCAACTATTTTATAGACATTTTCATGGAACCTTTATGAACCTGGTGATGTTAGTGTTGCTGACTTAGCCCTTCTCGCACAGCTTCCGAGAGGGGGGTTAGGTGTGAATCCATTCTCACGCTCCCTCAGCGCTGCCTTAGTCAGTTCAGTCCCATTGGCCCAGGAAGTGGAGGCTGCATTATGTGTTACCAAAATCAGGCTCCTGATTTTGAAGTGGAGTTCAACTGTGATCTTCCTCTTCAGTTCTCCCTGCAACCTTTCTGCCCTCCTTACACCTGGCGAAGTGGGTGGAGAGTTAGAGGGAATTCGCCACCCTCCCAGAGAGGGAGCAGCTGGTGCCCCAGCTCTGCCCAGCGCCCGAGGGAGAAATAACCAGAGAAGCGTCCACGTATTGGTTGCTCTTTCTTCGTGTGCAGCAGAAATAGGTACTGCAGTCAGTTGGGGTAAATTCTTCACCCGTGACCCATTTTCTTGTCCGTAAAGTTGGGATGATAATGTTGCCTTTAGAGGGTCATTGTAGGAAATAAAGTGTATCCAGGAGACCATGGCACCCATTTCTGTACTGCCAATCAAAACCCATCCTGTCCTGTGAACCTGGAGGTCTGCGTCCCTAGCACATGCCTTCACCTCTGGAGCCTGCTTTTGTGTTTCACAGAGCAGGCCCGCGTCGCTGAGCCTTGACCCTGGGATCTGAATAGGGTGGCAGTTGCTTTCGTTGCCTGATTTTCTTTGCGCACAGATATGGACTGGAGAGCATATTGGGAAATGTGCGTATTTTCTGGATCATTTTTTTGTTTGTTTCTGTTGCCCTTGATTTTGTTTTGTTATGAAACAGATTTGTGTTGGGCCCAGAGACTCCTCTGAGCCTGACTGTTCCCGGGTGGCTGTCCCGGATGTGGACCTTTGCAGGTGCGATGCCTTCGGTGCAAGGGAGCAGGAAGCGAGGGCACTGAGGTGCGTGCCTGGGCGCCACGGGGAGGTGTGGGGGTGCGGTGCCCGGTGTGGGCCTGGTTTGTCATCCCAAAAGCTGCAGAGACCGGGAAGGCTCGGTGTTCTGGTACCTTTTTCTTCCCAGCTTCTTTTTGTGTACAGGGCTTGTTTTACCACCACCACCCCCTTTTTTGGGGGGGGACTTGCTGGTGCTGTTATCCCACTTCCTTGATTTACTGCTCACATTTGTAGCGGTAAGAGTAGTGGCATTACTCAGAATCCCCCGTACCTTGCTGGGGAATTAGGGAAGGACCCAAGGGCCTCGCCTAGGAGGGGATACTTGGTAGCCGCCATGAGTCCAGAGGTCCACAAATCTCTCAAGGGAACAACGTGCTGTTCCCCCCAAGGCACCCACAGCCTGCTGGCCGCCCCAGTGGGCTGGTAGACGCTGTCCTGGTTGTCATTTCTATTCGACAAGCTGCTGGTGGCTCCAAGCAGCAAGTATGTCGCCTCCTGCAGGTTCTGTAGATGGGAATCTGGGGGCTCCGCTCTGGGTCCGGCCTGAGCGGGGTCCCCGGAGGTTGCAGGCTGGAGGCCAGCCTGAGTGCTGGGCTCTTTGAAGGCCGACTGGGCTGATGGCCTACCTCCACGGGGCCTCATTGCACCGCCGTGAGTTCATGCTGGGTGATGGCAGGAGGACACGTGGGCTCCTCCGTGGGGAGCTTGAGTGATCTCAGGTCACACCAGCTGGCTTCTCTCTGGTGGGGGACCAAAGAGAGCAAGTTGCAAGTTTTATGACCTGGCCTCAGAAATCACACTTCATGTCTGCACGATCAGGGTAGCCCTGTGCCGGGTGGGAGGGCACCGCAGGGGCCTGACTACCTGGGCAGCGGCCGTGGGCACCCCTCGCCAGTCAGTCCCTGACGCACACTGCTCTTCCCCCTGTGAGCTGCATGCTTTCCCGTGGTCCTGTCACTCCCAGGCCTGTGTAGACCATAGTCATACTGAACTCAATGTTACCGAACCCCGTGACATAGAAGGGGGAGGCGGAGAAAGGTGCTGTGGTCTTGAACACTTACTTGAATCCTTAAGGAAGACCTGACAAAGGTTGGTTGCTTAAAAATTGTTATTACATTAAGTTTAGGGAGGACTATAAAATATAAAGAGAAGTCATAAAAATTATCTAAGGCACTCAAATTGCTTTGCAAGTGTCTTTACATTATCACTTCATTTCAAATGAGCCCAAATTGGAAATCATAGACTCTGTAACGACGCTAGTTTGTATCAAGAAAGATTCTGTAGAAATCCAAACAGGGAACCTGGGTCCAAAACAAGTTCTCAACCTAATTTAAATGAGGGATGAAAGAGGAAATGCTGCGCTTGTGTGTGGCACTGTGTGTGTGTGTGTGTGTGTGTGTGTGTGTGTGTGTGTGTGTGTAGGAGTCATTGTGTATGATTTCTTCTGTGGAATCTTGTGATTAACTTCTTACATGCTGGTCTTGCACCTGTTGGAAAGAAGGCTTTTACATATAGGATGTTCTCAGGGTTCTTTCTTACCTATTATCACGAAAGGAAGTTGTTCCACATTCTTCTTTGAAGAGCCATACAGAGCGAGGCATTGCTTCCTTGCGACACCACGTTTCATCAGCTCAGACAGGTTGTTTTCTCCGTTCCAGCGTTTCAGAAACAGAAATGCATTCCTCCATCACGCCATGTTGCCATTTAATTGGCAGTGTTCTCTCTGCCTTACTGCTTCATAAGGATGATCAATTGATCGTTGTCTTAGATTTGATTAAGCATGCTATGCTTTGTGATTTTATTTTCGAGAAAATATGTTAGAGGCACGCGGATTGCTTGTTAGAGTTGAGGTGGGCATGCCTGCCCAGATGTGGTTTGAATAACTGAGTGTGTCTACGTTTATTAATAAAGTTCTCCGAAGCAGTGGCTTGATTTAAAAGGCGAGAAACTCCCTCTTTACCTTTTTTAAGCAGAGGTAATAAATATCGCATCTGAGTTTCCCCATGTGTAAATGAGAACGTTGACATGGGTGATGTGCAAAGGGCTGGCACCTTGAGCAGCCTGGTCTGGGTCTGCGCTAGAGGAAGAAGAACGTAATCGGGGGGGGGGAGGAGGGGGGCTGCCAGATGGCTTTTATGATGGGTTGCAATCCGTCAACCCTCCAACAAACAGTGCCCACGAGGGCATGGTCCCGAAGTTTGCCTGCGGTTGCAGGGGTTAAGGGACCACCCAAAGCTGCTTCCTGAGCATCTCTGCAGCCTTTGATGTCAAGCTAGTAAGCCTGGCCTTGAATTTTGCTGCTTATGTTTGGGTTTTCCTGTGGTATGGCTTTGTTCTTCATTAAAAGTACGTACAGTAGAACTTGGTGAATTCTCCTGAGTTTATGGATTGTCCCTTTAGGCTCAGACCTTTGCTAGAATCCTTCCTCCACCGTAGTCCTGCCAGCGTTCTGACTGTCACATCCCAGCCCTAGATGCTCTGTGCCAGGCGGCTGCAGAAGGAGAGAGAATACTTTAATAAATGGCCTCTAGCTCAGGGCATTGCCAAGGAAGAGTTATTGATGGAAAAAAAATCACTGTTATATTTTGAGTTTCCTTAGCAACATTTGAACATTTATAAAAGCTTTCCTACTTGAGGTGCAAAGTCTAAACGAAACCCCATTAGAGTCCACTGAGAGGCAGAGTCTGGCACTTAAATGCTTCCAACAGCTCGTTTTTATCTTTTCCCCGCTTACCGGCCATGCCGGTGGTGCTGTGTCGATAAGAGTTACTGGAGGAAGGCTGTCCTGGCATGAACATTTTCCAAAAATGGGCTGAATTTGAACTGATGCAAACATTTACCTCTTTGAAGCTCAAATCTGCAACTTTAGCTGTTCCCACCTGGATTAACCTCCAACCAGCATTCACCCACACGCCCAGTGCTGAGTGGAGTGCCCAGTGTCTGCTTGGCTGTAGTGGGCACCGTGGCGGAAGCCTGCCACGTGGGCAACCTCAGCTGTGTGGCTCTGTGTTGCTGGCTTTCCTTTTCCGTGGTGGTGTCATTTCTTCCTGAGTCCAGCTTCCCAGATGCCATACTGTAGAGAATAGAAGCAACTTGCATTTCTTCTGATCCCGTTATACTAATTGCATGTCGCTGGCTTATCTTAGACTCCAAAACTGTTTTAGAATTTGCTCTAGCAGTGTAGTCTCTCCTTATTAAAGGACAGAGTAAGTGATACGGGTTCATTTTTCATTTGCACCATCCTAGTGGCCAATTTTAATGGCAATGCGGTACCACTTCCTCTGGAGAAAGAAGATCAACTCTATGATGTGCCAGAGAATCCCCTATTGACCCATCTTAAGTCAATTTATAGACATTTTTAACAATTTTTAAAATTTTTAGACAGAGGGAGAGTGAGAAAGAGAAACATTGATGTGAGAGAGAAACATCTATCAGTTGCCTCCCCTAAACACCTCCACTGGAGATTGAACCCCAACCTAGGTATGTGCCCTGACCAAGAATTGAACCAGCAACCTTTTGGTTCAGGGGACAATGGTCAACAAACTGAGCCACACTGGCCAGTGCTTCAATTTTTAAAGGTTTTTATTGATTTCATAGAGGAAGGGAGAGAGAAATAGATTAATCAATAATGAGAATCATCAATCAGCTGCATGCCCCCTAATGGGGAGTAAGCCCAAAACCCAGGCATGTACACTGACCAGGAACCAAACAGTGACCTCCTGGCTTAGGGGTCAACACTCAAGCAGAGCCACACTGGCTGGGCTCAACCAATATTTTTAATATCACAATGGGATGATATTAATCATTTTTGTTCTATATATGGAGTTGGTATCTTGTCAAGAAAACTGGCTTTGAAGTCAGATTTGTTTTATTTTAATTTTTCTCAGCTTTATTGAGGTATAGTTACAAATAAGATGATATATCCTTAAGATATACAGTGTGGTAATATGACACACTGCATTGTGAAATATTACTACAAGATTAACTCATCTAGCACCTAACCTAGTCACTGTGTGTGTGGTGAGAAAACTTCAGAAAGATTTACTCTCACAAATTTCAAGTCTATAACACAGTATTATTACCTTGCTGTACATTAGATCCCCAGAACTTATCCACCTTATAACTTTAAGTTTGTAGCCTTTGACCAGCCTCTCCCCATCCCCTCTGTTCTTCAAGCCCCTGCCAACCGCCATGCTGCTCTCCGGTTCTAGGAATTCTGCTTTGTTGGATTTCACATGTAAGTGCTCATACAGCAGTTATATTTCCATGTCTGGCTTGTCTCACTCAGCCCAGGGTCCTCTGGTTTATCCATGTTTGTCACAAATGGGAGGATTTCCTTCCTTTTTGTATGGCTGAGTAATATTTATATAATGATTACCAATATATTAACACATAAATATATATTTTGCAATGTTTCCTTTATCCATTTATCCATGGATGTATACTTACTTAGGTGGGTTCCATAGCTTGTCTGTTGTGAAGAATGCTGCAATAAACAAGGGAGTGAGTACCATTATCTCTTTGAGATACTGACCTCACTTTCTTTAGATATATGCTCAGAAATAAGATTGTGGGATCATTCTAATTTGTTTTAAATCTTGGTTTATTACCCATGAGCTACATGATCTTTTGTAACCTCTCGGAGGCGCAATTTTCTGATGTATAAAAAGGGGAAAACCCTGTCTTCATAAGGGTTTGTGGCAGGTTAAAATAAGTAATGGGTTAAATAACATGGTGTGACACCTGATATACACTAGGCAAGCACCCCAAAACAGCAATATTTCAACAGAGAGCAAAGGGAAAAGTTAAGTAGACTAAAAAAATAAGTAGTATGTAGGCAAATATTTTCATAAAGCTAATTGGTATTTTGGAAACTGAAAGTATTACAAAATCAACCAATCACATGGAAATGTTCCACAAATTTTTAGCTATAGTTGTTTAGGTTGGAAGTTGGGGTAAAAAAAAAAAAAGACCCTTCTTGATCGCTGGTAGGATAAGAAAGAGTGGCTAAGAAAAGTGTAAAGAGGTGACATCCTCTGCTTCGGAACACAATTTGCTTTTACAAGGATAAGTGATAGAGCAAAACCTTCCTGGCAATTTCTCTCAAATGGTGTCACCTTCTGAAGGAGGTGTTCTCAAGGAGACATTAGAGTTGGTTCCTTAGTTGTGAGTTCATTAAGGAATGTGTACTCCAAGGAGAGAACTATGATATTATTTTCACTGTGGTATGACTTTTTCTACCCCTACCCCTTCTGAAAAGGATTGGAGCCATCCAGTGTGCAGGGTATCAATGGATGCTTTCTGCTCCTTTTCGAGAAGCCCTATTTGGAAGGGGAGTTACACTTGAGAATGAAGTTCCTAAAGGTTATTGCTATAGAAGGTTCATTGTTCCCCTTGGTTTTCTGTCATCTGTATGAGAGCAAATACACACATCTGTGGGACTGTAGCCCTTACTGTAGAAGAGATTTTAGGGCTCATGAACCTTTATGCCTGGTAATATAGTCCATGTCTTTAATTATTGGTTAAAATGCAGATTCATAGGCTCCTCCTCTGGAAATTCTGACTGAATAGATCATGATGGGGTTCTATATCTGTGTATATATATATAGCACCACAGTTGAAAATGTACATTTGAGGAAGGCTGGATGACCCTGTACAGACAGTTAATCCAGTGGAAGCCCTGGAAGTGAACTGTGGGCTTTCTCCAACCCCAAGACCTGGATTTGGAGGAGTGGCTGAGAGGGAAGGGTGTCAGAAAGCTTACAATCCATCACTAGCTTTGATGAAACATTGTGTGTGGATCCAGGCCTGTCAGATCTCCCCATGGTCCTGCTGGCCGTGGATTATTTAGAAGATGATTCCACTTGTGGCCAACAGTCTTCGTGTTGTAGCAGGAAGGCCAGCCGAGTGGTTGTCAGCTGCGAGGAATGAAAATCAACCAGCTAAAAATAGAATCGGGGCACTTAGCCTCCTGGCTGGGTGTTGATAGCATCAGCCTCTCGTCCCTAGCAAGATCCTGTACTTATCATGGAGAATGCTGATAATTAGCCCGCCAAAGGGAGAGGGCCTGGTAGTGCCTTAGCCTTCCATACACTGCAAGGCGTGACAGCAGCGAGACTCCAGTCTGGCCAGACCTCAATCCAGTGCTATTTTATGGTCGTTGACAGACTCTTAGAACTCCTGTTCCCCTCTTGAAGCGTGACCATAATGGAGGCGGCTTGTCCACATGGATATCGCACATTCATTCCTGACCCCGTTTAAGGTGACTCCCTACCAAGAGCAAACTTAGCAAGGTGATTATGTTATTGAAGGGGTGTCTTTCAGGTGCCATGATAGGAAAATTGAACCACTCATGTTTTTTAGGATCCACGTTGTGGCCGTGGTGGAAATACCATGGTGAGCTGGAGAATCAAAAGGGACAAGGAGATAGACTCTGATCCGTTTACTTCAATAAATATATTATTACCAAATGGGATAGTCATGAGCAAGAAGAATAAAGTTCTATGACTATGACATTGGCATCTAACCAACATGTTCATGATCTATTCCTGTGTAAGAAATCACCCCAAAACTTAACAATTTAAAACAACATACATGGCCCAGGTGGTATGGCTCAGTGGTTGAGCATCGACCTATGCACCAAGAGGTCACCAGTTCAATTCCTAGTCAGGGGACATGCCTAAGTTGAGGGCTTTATCCCTGGTGAGGGGCGGTGCAGGAGGCAGCAAATCAATGTTCTCGCTCATCGATGCTTCTTCTCAAAAAAAAAAGAAAATCACCAATATGTTTTAAAACAAACATGTCACACTTCAAGGGATGATAGATATACTGGGTGAACTGAGCCCCCGGATCCTCCTGAGGATGAAGCCACGCTGCTGGCTGGGGCCACAGTCACGGAAAGCCTCACTGGGTTGCAGGGTGGTTTGAAGATCTCTTCCGTGGCTCTGGGCAGGAGGCTTCAGCCCTGGGCTCCTCACACGAGCGCTGGCTTCCCCCAGAGCAAACAGTCCAAGAGAGACAGAGCGTGTGCGCGTGACCAAGGTGGATGTGGTGGTGTCTTACAACCTAACCTGGGTGTGACATACACCACCACTTCTGCATTCTTTTGGTCACACCACCAACCCTGTACACTGTGGGTGAAGAATACACAGGAATCTGAATACCAGGAAATAGGCACCCATAGGTCTGTCTTGGAGGTCACCCACTTACTGAGTCTGGGGGACTGGTCTCGGGGTGAGTAGGTGAGTGGGGGGTAGGGAGATAGATAGCCTTCCCTGGTGGTCAGAGCATGTTTTTACAATGAATGAAAATGAGCATCAATAGAGCAGAAATCGCTGAAAATCATGCTGAAAGATGATGCTGAAGAGGTTACCAGGGGCCAGACTACATGTGCCTTTTTAAGTTAAATTAATAATCAAATATACCCATTTAAAACAAACAAACAAACAAACAAAAAACATTTCTTCCTACAGTGAGCCGGATTGGAATCTATTATAGTTGTTCAGGCTACAGGTCATGGTGGATGAGAACATTGGCAATGGAGATGGTAGTGGATGGACATGAAATGGATTTCAGAGGAAAATTGGTCAGAACTTAGAGATGCAGCCCAGGGGTCACCCAGGATGGCCTGGTAGGTTCTTGCGTAGAGAATGGGGTGGGTGGGGGACACAGTCCCGATAGTGTGAACCGGAAGAGGTTTGGCGGAGCCGGTCCAACACCGAGCGCCACCATTGTGTGGTTGAGTCAGTGTCTCTGGTGTTCAGGTATGGAGATAGCAGGAGGTCTTAGCCAAGAAAAATGTAATCCCACTGGGATTCACAAAAGCTTGCTGCAAGTTTAGAACCATATGACAGGTGTTGTTTTTTGTTTTAACTTATGTGTGAGTCGCTAAAGTCTGGCAACATACAGGGAATTCTTGGCATTTCTCTCTAGATTATCATTCTTGTCCTTTCAGGCACGTTGTTGAAGTCTTTTGAATCCCAGCTTAATTTATTTTTGAAGTAATTTTTAAGGTCCACTAGGATATATTAGTTCAGGTCTCCATTCCTCTTTCCCTCTGCCTCCAAAATGAATTTATTAACTCTCTCTCACAGCCTCTCCCACACAAACACACATACCCTCCCCTTTGTCAAATAATTATGATATCATAAAATTATAACATTTTAGTCTTGGGATCAACATCTGATCATTCTTTTTTTTAAATTTTTTTTATCATTCTTATATTCTAAGCAAGAAATATCTTAAACTAAATACCTACTTTGTCCTAGGCTCTGTGTCGAGGGCTTTTATAGTTTTAAAAAATGGCACCTTCTCTCACCCATTAAAGATTTACTCGAGAAAATATTGTTCTGTGAACCTGCTATATGCCAGGAACTGTATTTGTAAAAATATGTTTTTCTTGATTTCAGAGAAGAAGGGGGAGGTGGGGAGAGAGAGAGAGAAAGACATCAATGATGAGAGACAAGCATTGATCGGCTGCTTTCTGCACGATTCATACTGGGGATTAAGCCCGTAACCCCAGCATGTGCTGTCAGTGGAACTGTGACCTCCTGGAATTGCTCAGCCACTGAGCCATGCTGGCTGGGCAGGAGCTGGATGTTAAGAGCTGTCGTCTCTCATCCATTCCCTTGAGTGAGAGAGGACAACAGCCATGCCCTGCCCACGAGCAGCTTACACTCCCGCCATGGGGACATGAATGTGCCGTGGCCACAATAGACAAGGTGAGGCTCATGGGTATTGCCCCACAGCTTTTGTGGTCTAGTGTCGTTCATTGCTGATCCCCAAGCCTCTGAAAGGTCCTAGCATGGGATAGGCCAGCCATGGGCAAACTACGGCCCGCCAGGGGGCAGATGCTCAATGCAGGAGATGCGCCCTAGTGGTCAGTGCTCTCCCTCAGGAGAAGCGCCGCTCAGCCACAAGCCAGGCTGATGTCTGTGAGCGCAATTGTGGTGGGTGGTGGCGGGAGCCTCTCCTGCCTCCTCGGCAGCAGTAAGGGTGTCTGACTGCGTCTTTGGTCTGCTCCCTGCTCCCCGCAGGATATCCCCACAGGCGTCAGTCGGATATCCACAAGGGTTCCCGGTCTGCAGAGGGATGTCTGACTGCCAGCTTAGGCCCAGTCCCTCGAGGAGTGGGCCTAAACCAGCAGGTGGACATCCCACAGGGTTCCCGGACTGCGAGAGGGCACAGGGTGGGTTGAGGGGACCCCCCCCCCCGAATGCACGAATTTTCTAGTTAAAAAACACAAATAAGGAAAGTGGAGAGTAGAGGAACTGAGTAACTTGCCCAAGGTCACAGAGCTCAGGGTAGACTGGGGATTCCTAGACTCCCAAGATCAAGAACTAAACACTCAACATCCCTGTCAGTGTGTGGACTTATTCATATTAAAAATGAGTTAGGAAGTCGACTTTAAAAACTGCATAGTGTACCCAAAGGCCAAAGAAAACTTTTCTAGGCTCATTCATTGGAACTTGCTGTTACATTGCCCTATGATTAGGGTTAATAATTGTGGGTCTGCTCTGTGTACATTTGTGATGCTGCTAGGATTCTACTCAGGGACAGGTATGTAATTACATGGAAGCAGGGCCTTTGTCCCTGTGGCACTCTCAGTGCCCAGAACAATGCAGCACATAGGAAGTGCTAAAAAATTTTTTTTTTAAAGTGTTGAATGACTAAAGAGGAAAGGATGTTATACTTTAAGAAAACATATTCAAAGCCAAGATGAATTAATTCGCTTTTGATGTTCGGGCCATGATGTTTGCACTTAAAAAAATAAACACCAACCACCAAAATGTAGAAGACTCATACCTACCACAGAGAAATAAGTTCTGGGTGGCCAATTGAGTTTAATGTAGAAACCACCTCTAGCTACTCAAATTCCACATGTCTGACTTAATGTCCCTATACCGTGTTTGGCTGGTGGAGAGATTAAACCAGACTTAATTCTTCCATCCATTTTGAGGGACTTGAAAACCCCCACAATATTATTGTTTGAGACAAAGTGCTGATAACACAACTGAGCGAAATACAGAGCCTCTTCTCTTCTTTCTCCGTTGAGTATCAAGACAGCTGCTATGTTTGAGGTGGGGACTCACACCTGAGATTTCTCCTGCCCTGGAAGGATGAGCTAAAGCCCTAAGTTGAATAAGGATGAACAAGGAAGTATTAAATTTCCTCTCCCTAAGAAATTTTCCTTTTGTCATCTGTGAACTGGAAACTTAAATCAGTTAGCATGTGACACAATATTGAAATTCCCTTTATCCTTTTTGAGACATAACATGCGTCTCTGCTTGAGCCAGTTGACGGTTCAGGAGTTGCGTTTGCCAAACTGTCCTCCATAAAGGCAAATGCAAATTTCAGTCCTCACCCGCCCTTCCCGGAGTAAGCGATTCAGAGGACCAGAGCCCAGAAAGGATATTGTGGCTCAAAAGAAGCCCATTTTAAGAGGAGAGAGAGACAGAAGGCTGGTGACATCATCACTTTCTAGTTCCCAGTGGCATTTCCCAGCGGCACGGAGAGGGCTTCTAGGAAAACTTACCACAAGGGCAGCTGTGTGGCTCGGAATCCAGTGGTTGGGAGCTTTGCTTGCTGGTTCAAAGGATCACCCACCCTCTCCCTTGCCCCCGTGTCAAACCAGGCTTCTTTTGGATGTGGGTTCAAATGTTTCTTTCTTTAAATCACATTTCTTAGAGTCCTAGAAAGTGGCCTTTCTGTTTCCCTCTGCATTAATTCTTCTTGTCCCATGCTCTTGAAAGTTATAAGCCGTGGCATAGCTAGATGGTAATGTTGGGAAATAGGGATGGACACACACATACACACACCTGCACACACACACACACACACACACACACACACACGTGGAAGGCTTCTGTTACAAGCTTTCTGCCACCTGACACTCAGCCTGAGAACTCTCTCAGCAGGACGCCCTGTGCTGCAGACACTCCATCTCACACACTGAACGATCTAATATAATTATTCAAAATCGAAAGCCACTTTCACTGTCTCAGCCCCACCCCTCTCTTTTGAAGTTACTTAGACATTCCTCTTCTGCATCTTACCAGAATCAGGCTTATCCAGCCCTCTGGTGAGCCGCACACAAGGGAAATGGTACCAGCTTCGCTTTAAAAAAAAAAAAACCCAGACACGAGTGGGTGTGGTGTCACTCACTCATCTGGCTAATGCATTTCCACACCCTTGAGAGGAGGCCTGTCAGACTTACCTTGTGGATTTGATTGTCCTGCTTCCATAACTCACGAGGAGAAACCATCTTAGCATTATACAAAGTATATAAAACAATTCCTTTTTGCCATCCCCCCTGGTAGGTGACTTGCTGTCCCGGGCAGTGATGTGAGCATGTGAGCACCCTGGGGGCCAGTGTAGTCAAATTGGCTCTTTCCCACGAATGCCCACTCGCTATGGCCGTGGCCCACCTGGAACTACAGCTGACAGGCTGCCCGCGGCAAAAGGCTGAGCTGGCCTGCGTGGCAGGTTCCCCGGGGCCTCGGAGGCTTTTTCCTGGCCCAGGGTGCCCAGGGTTGCTGTTTGTTGTTGTTTGGGGGGTGTTTATCCTTGCCAAAGAAGAGATGAAAAATGTTACAAAATTCAAAAGGCATGCTCCTTGGCCTTAACGTTTATAAAAGGCAGTAGCATGGGGAGACCAAGACCCAGGACTTTGAACTTGGATTGACCCGACACATTGCTCCAAGCTGAGTAACCTTTGGGAGTTACTTAACCTCTCTGAGCCTCATCTTTCAAAGGGAAGGCACATAGCTACCCTTCCTAGGGTTGTGGGAGGTGAGATGCATCCATGTTGGGGCTGGAGGTTAGTGCCGGGGCAGATTTCTAAGGGGCTCTAGAATGTGATGCTAAGGTGGTTAGCTTGTATTTCATGGACTGGGGCCAGTGTAAGTTGCCAGGGAAGTTAAAGAGGTCAGATATGTATTAAGGGAAGTGGATTGGTAGACAGGAACACCAGTGCGGCGCTTTCAAAATGGTCTGCACCAGTAGAGAGTATTTTGGGCTAATAATAATCACTTAATAAAACGGCAGGTGCTATTTAATAATTGTTATAAATAATTCTAGAGGTTTGGTGCACAAAACTGGTGCACTTGGGGGGGGTTCCCTCAGGAAAGGGACCCCACCAGTGCATGATCAGGGCAGGGGAGGGACCTCAGGAGGGCTCCAGGGCATGTCTGGTCTGTCCTTATCAGCTGGACTCCGGCAGCAAACTAACCTACTGGTCTGAGCTTTTTCCCCCTAATGGTCAGTGCACATTATAGCGACTGGTTGACAGGTTGACTGTCTGCCCCCTGGTGGTCAGTGCATGTCATAGTGAGCAGTTGAGCCCCAATAGTATATCATTCCTGTATGTATTACACTATGATTGATTGAGCGGCCCGCCGGACAACTGGACACTTGGCATATTGGGCTTTTTATTATAAAGGAAGGATGATACCAGTGGTGAGGCCGGAAGGCTCCTCTTTATTCTTGCATTGTATTAACGTATAAAACGCCTGTCCTGTTTGACCCACGTCCCTGCATCCATGTCCAAGGTTGGGCCCATTTTTCCCTGACTACCCTGGGCCGGACCACGTGGCCTCCCTCCCCAGCTGGGTGCCCTGCTAGCAAGCACTGTTCACAGCCCCCCCCCCCAACACACACACACACACACACACACACACACACACACACACACCATCATCATTACCACCACCACCACCACCACCTCCCCCTTCCCCTCCCCTCCCCAGACCCTGCGGACGGGGCGGCCCCTGGGGATGGCAGGCCCCAGGTGAATAGCGCGCATTGAGCCGCCTCCACGCCGCCAGGCAGCGGCCGGAGCGGCCGGGCCCAGCCTGCGGGCCGTAAAAGGAGCAGCTGCGCCCAGGCGGGGGTGCGGCGGGCGGCGGGGTGCGCGCCCGGACTCTGGCGGTGACCAGCGGAGCGGCCCCAGGTGAGGGCGGCCGAGGGTGCTGTCCCGGCTCGGGTGATGGCGGAGGGCGGGCGGGGCCGGAGGGAGGGAGGGAAGGAAGGATGGAGGGAAGGATGGAGGGAGGGAAGAGGGCGGCAGGGAGGGAGGGAGGGGTGGAGGGGAAGCAGCCGCTCCGGAGCCGCTGGGCTGCACTTGCCTCCAGCGCACACGGTCAAGTTCTCCACCTCCGACCTCCGCCCGCGGCCGCCTCCCCCCGGACTCGCTCCCCAAAAGGCTGGGCGGCGGCCCGTTAGGCGCTCGGCGGGCGGCGGCAGGTGGGCGGGGGCGGCCGGCTCCGGCGGGCGGAGTCGGGGGTCCCCCAGAGCCGGGCCTCCCGCGCCGCCCCCTTTCCCGCGTCCCCACCGGACCGCCGAGCCTCTCGGTGATTGTCCGCTTCCTGCCCACCCCGCCCGCCTGCATTTGGCGTCTTTCGGGTGCTGTTTGCGTAGATGGCCCGGCGGGAGAAGGGGGGGCTCGGGAAGGAGAGGCCCTGGGTGCAGAGCCCCTCCGAGCCGCGCCCCGCCCCCCCACCGGGCCGCGGGCCGGCGTGGGAAGAGGATGCTCGCACCCGGACCTCCTGGGCTGCTGGTCCTCAGCTTCCCCAGCGCCTCCCCTGTTGGGGTGCTTCCCCTGGGCCAGAGGCGGCTCAAGCTGAGGGCTCCCCACTCACCCCGGGCTCCCGGCTCCATGGCTCCCGGGCCCTCAGGAAAACAGCTCTTCTCTCATGGCTTGAGCAGAATTTCTCTCTCCAGACCAAAGCCCCCGTCAGTGAGTTGCATGAGTTCTGGCCTGGACTGGGGGTTCACTGGAGACCTTGGCTTGGGGAGCCTTAGCTAGGAGTTTGGGAATTCCTCAGTTACCCCAGTCACTTCTCAGCTGAGCATTATCCTTAATTTCTTTCCTTTTTTTAAAAAAACTATATTTTACTGATTTTTTTCACAGAGAGGAAGAGAGGGATAGAGAGAAACATCGATCAGCTGCCTCCTGCACACTCCCCAGTGGGGATGTGCCCGAAGCCGAGGTACATGCCCTTGACTGGAATGGAACCTGGGACCTTTCATTTCGCAGGCTGACGCTCTATCCACTGAGCCAAACCCGTTTGCCTTTCTTTCTACAACAAGTGGGAGGTCACAACCCCAGGCTCAGAGGTTTGTTTTGGGGGAGAACATGTGATTGCACTTGTGGAGAGCGGCTACTGAGTTTGGACAGGTTCAAGCTTGGGACTAATGAGAGGGCAAAGCCCTCCCAGCACCATTTCAGCAACAGCTGTCGTAAGCCTGAACCTGTGGTCTGAACACCTGGTCCGTGTGTCTGAGTGACGTGGGCTTGATGGAGTTCAGGTGCGTGTGATTGAGTAGATTAAAACATTGTTAACATCTTGGCCACGCCCTTACTTTACCTCGTGGCATCTGCTATAAAATAAAGACCAGGCTTGTGGGTGCTATCCCTCTGAGACCAGCTTTCATTCTCTCGTCTGTCTTTTCTAAATCCTTCGCTGCCCCCCCCCCTAGGTTCACCCTTGGGGCACACTCACTTTGTTGTAGAATGAGTGTGGGCAACGTAACCACCATACCAGCCCGGGGGAGCGTCCAAACCCTGGCCGGACTCTGTTCTAGGCTCTTTACACCGCTCTCTCTGGGCCGTGCGCATGTTCATCGCGTCCCCAGGTAACCGGTCAGGAGAAGTGCAGGCCGGTGAGTGTGTCCAGTGTCCACAGCAGCCACTGGGCTGTGCCGGGTCTTGAATCTAGGCAGTGGCACTCCAGAGTCAAAAAGATTCAGAATTTGCAACTTGACCTGTATAAATCCTTCCTGGCATATTACACAATAATGAGTGTAAAAAGCCTCGCACGTAATTTTTAGCATTATTATCAGGTGTATTTTGTCGTTGCAAGAGCACAGTGCCCTAACCAGCTATGGGCTGGAAAGCGGAGGAAGGCTGCTCTTATGTTCCACTCTTTCCCTTCAGCCAGACACCTCACCCTCCCAAAGACTCGGTTTTCACATCTGTAATGTGGGCGGTTCTGCAGCCAAATGGGAAATGTCCCTAAAACAAGGGGCACGGGGCCTGGCACGCACAGTGCTCAGGAACTGTTGCTGTTGGTCGTGTTATTTTTCATGAATCATTGCTACCGCATTGGGTTTGCTCTTGTTTGTAAGATCTGGGTTAATATGGCCCTGCATTACTCCCTGGGCTGCGGGGCACGATATAACCTCTACCCGTCGGAGCTGGCAGAGGTGCTTGCACACACGTACGCCCACACTCACGTTCTGAGTGTGAGCAGGCACACCTGAGAACATCTCCCTTTGAAATTGTGAGAGCTCAGTGAGTTCAGAGTTGTTCCGGAGGAGCTCTGCTTCTCCTGGCAAAGCCATCGCTCTGCTTTCTGAGGGCCAGGGAAACTTCAAAGCTAATTTAAAGCTGTCTGAAATCCAGCGGGAAGAATTAGCGCCACATTTAACAGTTGCAAGGGGGGGAAAACAAAACGGGTTCCCTATAACATTTACTTTCTTCATGGGCTCTTAAAATCTATAACCTATTTCGCTAAACTGTTACAAATAACCAGCTGGAATCTTAACTCAGTTAAACAATTCTGGAATGAATGTCTTCTCAGGTATGGTTTTATAGACGCTGGTAAGGGGAAAGAAGTCTGTGAATGAAGCCACCTCAGAGTGCATGATTGACATAGATGAGTGTGTTTCGGACAGCTGCTTGTTTCAGTTTGGCCAAGCAATTTGTTCATAAATGTAGAGGATGCCTAAGATCATTGTTTATAAAGCAGATGTGCTGACTAGAAAAAGACCCAAATGCCCATCCGTATGGGACTGGTTAAAAAACTTGTAGTTTATGTTTACAGTGAGGTGACGGATCCCTCACTGAAAGAGCTGGGTGCTTGTATGGTGGCATGGAAGGGCCCGCTGTCCTACCAGCTCCATGTGGCCCATAATTTTGTCCACTTTCGCCACCTCGTTAGCACCTCCTGCAACAGTGCTTGCTACCTAAGGCTGCTCCACAAATAACTAACGAGTGAGTGTTGTTCAGTGAGACAAAGCAAGGTACTGAACAGTGTCTCCAGGTCACGGCCACACATGTTTTTGAGTGAGTGCCTTTATGTGTGCGCATGAGCGGAGAAAACAATGGCTGTTTCTAGGGAGGGGCTGGAGGCCAGAGGCAAGAGCAGTTGAGTTGGTCGGTGGTTGGCTGGTTGGTTGGTGGTTGGTTTTTGTAACACACGCCACTATGTGCGCGTAGTGATTAAAACCAATTTTCAGAGGACCGTGTGTGTGTGTGTGTGTGTGTGTGTGTGTGTGTGTCCTTCATTTTTATTCTAGTAACACACCCTGCTTGTTACTACTTTACTGCAGGTTATTTAAGTGCCTGTTTGCCTTGTTTACGTGCATGCAGCCCTGTGATAGGATGATAAGCATGGATTGGGGGGGGGGGGTGTCTACTAGGTGGAATACCTACCTAGTGGGGCATTGTCCTGCCTGTGGAACTGCTCAGGAGGCTCACTTCCTGCTGTCCTTGGCAGTCTTCATGGACCCCCTCTCCAGTCACCCACCCCACCCCACCCCTGTGCCTCAGACAGGGCCGGATCCCCCTCAGGAACTCCTTAGATGTTTCTGAGTGAATGGGGGCTAGAGTTTGAGTCACCTGAGAATTTGTAATTTCATAGCAAGAAGGAGGAGGCTCAGAGTACAGCACCTTTGCTTCCAGGTGGTGCCTCCTGGCCTTGGACGTGTTTACAAGCGCCTCTAGCAGCCCGGCCTCCTGGGTAGGTTCTCCTCTGCAGTGCAAGGTGGCCCGTGAGGCTGCCAGAAGAAAAGGATTCCAAGTCTGTACATTTTTAAAATGTTGCTCAAAAAATATCCTGTAGAGCCCAAATGTTAATAGTATGTGGGTGTTTGCCTTCTCTTGTTTGGTTTGTTTTGGCTGAACCGTTGACAGTTTATGCCGCTTCACCTTGGCCAACGTGTTTCTTAAATTCTTAAGCTTCTTTTAAGACACTGTATTTTGAGGTAGGTGTGACACTTTCTTCTTTCTTATGACTTTTTAAAGAGTGACGTTAGAGTTTGAAGAAACTCTTATTTTACATTGTCATTTGAATTTTTAGTATGTGTCCATTTCTAAGGTTTGGGTCTTTATTTCCGTTCTCCTTGACCACCTTGGGAAATGAAAACTAAGGCGCACGTGTCTGTTGTAGCCCTCCAAGAAGAGATGCTGATCCTTGTCCTAGAAGGGATCAGTGTAGACCAGCCATGGGCAAACTGCGGCCCTGCAGAGCCGAAAGAGCGGAGGGTTCTCTTGCTCTCCCCTCCGCTCCTTCACCAGCAGCCCAAGATGAAAGTGCCAGCATGGTCAGGTTGCTTTGGTTTCGGTCCTCTGGTCCAGTTTAAGAACCTATTGTGGCCCTCGGGTCAAAAAGTTTGCCCACCCCTGGTATAGACAATGATAGTGAAGATGCTAGCAACATGCTAACATGTTATGGCAGTGAGGAATTTCTAAGTCACACTCACATGTATTGTTTAATCCATAAAATAACCTCATCAGGATTGCATTGTGTTTGTTATCAGAGGAAACACTGATCATGCTGCCTTTTCTTTGACATTACTAGCAGCACGTGATTCCTTGATAATTCTGGATCTGGCCTGCTACTTTCAATCAGGCTTTGGTGATGGATCGGGACAAGACCACTCATAATCATTCATAACACAAAAACATAAGAATTGTCTAGACCACAAAAATGACCAAACACCCTTCCCTACTAACTGATATCACTGACTTCTGCCTCTTTGTTTTTGCAATTATAGTTGTAGCATTGCTTCATTCCTCCTGTGTTCTAGGTATGATTCATTAGAATACACAAGGATAGAATTACCTACACTTCTTTTTCTATTATTACTACTTTTTATTTTTGAGAGAGAGAGAGAGAGAGAGAGAGAGAGGAGCATTGATTGGCTGCATTCTACATGCCCCTTCCTGGGGATCCAGCCTGCAACCAGGACATGTGCCCTGACTGGGAATCAAACCAGCGACCTTTTGGTGCATGGGGTGATGCCCAACCAACTGAGCCACACTGGCCAGGGCTACCTCCATTGCTTAAGAGCAGTGCAGAAGGAAGCCTGCTTCCTTGAACCCTTCACCCAATCGCCTGAAGCCACTGGACACCTTCCCAGGTCCTATAAAAGCCCTTAGCAATACCTTACTTCCCCCCAGGATACACTCTTCCTCTTACAATGAGTCAAGTCCACTCTTCAGCTCTCGGTATGCTCCTGGTGGTCTTTAAAGCATTTGCACTTAGTTTAGAAACAGAAGAACTTTCCAGAATTCCTTAAGTAATATTTTAAAGTGAAACACAGCATTTTGTATGTAGAATAGTAATTACACATTATAGAAAATCTGAAGAGTGCAAAAAGATTCCAAGACTAAAATAAAAGTGTGCATAAATTCCATAATTCAGGAATACTCATGATGAACAGTCAGCTGTGTTTCCTTTACATCTATACCTATGTCTACTCCTACAACCCTCTCCCCATAGATACATTCACACACATTCTGAAATTATTCTAAAACCATCAGCTTTTCCTTCTTTATTGTGGTAAACATCTTCATGTTTTCATGTATGTTTAGATTTTGTTTATTTCTTTAGGCTACATTTCCTTGGAAATGTAGATACTTATAAGAAGTTCTCCATACGCATGCATTGGGTAATTATTTTCAAACAAAGATGTTGGTCCTTCCGTCACCCGGAGACTTGAACACAGTTGGGAGTCAGGCGTGTGGCACCGTGGGGCGCTCTGGACTCCTAGCCTCGCTGCGGCTCCCGGCATCTGATTCCTCCTTCCGCTCTCACGGGCTGGTCTGCGCAGGGCACCAGCGTGGCTGCACGTGCTGCCGCCACGTGGAAAAGGGCGAGGGACAGGTCCTAGGGAAGGAGCTCTGTGTGTCCACGCACCCAGTGTGTGTGGTCTGTCTTCTAATTAACTGTGTCTTCTGCCGCTCTAAGGCAGAATCTGATTGATCAATACCTCTTACTCAGCACCTAGCAGGCAGCTTGGTAAAATAAGCCATCTCTGTAAATATTTGTTGCCTAAGTAGATGAGAATCCTGTTGCAGACTCAAAGCAACGAGCAGTATTAAAAATTATTTTAACAAAATACAGCTCCCTTCCCAAAACCAAACATAAACGTTTATAACCCCATCCATTTTTGGAGCTGTATTCACTGGGCCACCCTGCTGATGCTTGCCCAGGGCCTCCTTTTGCCTGGCACTGCCTAGGGCACTGGGTGTGGCAGGGTGCTCAGCCAAGCTTGGGAACACAGAGAATAAACCCCAGGAAACGTGGGAGCTGTGGAGTGCTGCATGCCGGGATGTAAAGAGCAAAGCGGTGGGGAGACAGAGAGGCAACGGAGGGTGGTGAGTTTGCATAGAGCGGTCCAGGAAGGCACATAAAAATTAAGAAGGCTCTGTTCTACTTCTTGGTGGCGTGTGTTGATCCAGAATATTCATTATAGCTTCCGTGTTAGTGAGCATCTAACCATCTGCTGCCATTGTGTGTGTGTGGTTGGTGACTCCCTCTGATGGCAAGCACTCTCCGTCTATTATTTCATCCCACATTCCCACTGCTTTTACGAGGTGAGTACTGTGCCTCTTCTACGGAGCTACGTGAGAGAGTTCAGTTACTGCCCTAAGGTCACCCAGCTGCTCAGTAAGTAGCAGAGCTGATACTCAAATCCAGACTTTGTTTGAAGCCCTTCAGAGGCGTCCTTGGCCCAGACTTAGAAGTCTGGAGTTAGTCCTTCCCAGGCTCCGGAGGCCAGGAAGGAACAGCCCTCGTGGTCCAAACTCCTGGTGACAGGTCACTAGAAACCATTGCTATGTGAACCGTATTTGCGTTGATGACTGGAGGGCCAGCTCCTCTGTGCCGCAGAGTGGCCTGGGAAGGCTCTGCTTGTGCCCCAGGTGGGCTGTAGTGAGTTACTGAACATAGGTTTCCTTACGCCCCCAGACTGAGCCCGTATGCTTTGGCCCAGGCTCACAAACGCGGATCCAGGTTAAAAGGACGCCATGTTGTGCTTGGTCCCTAGAGACGGCCTATCTGTCTCAGATGCCCCTGGGAGTACCGCGGGGAAGAGGCTTCTGTGTCTGATGGACTTGGTGTGCATGTCTTGTTTCATAAAAGAAAAATATTGAGGGTCGAAAGAAAGTGGCCTGGGTCTGCTGCCCTCGACGTCCCTGTGGTTGTGCTTCGAATCTCGCTCTACAAAAGTTAGATGACACACAGCATCTGGCGGCTCCTGGCAGATGTAGAGAATCACTCTGAGGCTGTGATTAATTTTTCAGCTCAGTAGCGTGCTACTTTTGACTCATAATGTTTTATTTTCTAGATTTCAAAGAGCTTTTGTAATATTCTAGGTACACCCAGCCTAACTGGGTGTGAATCTACCTGTAGGGGATTTCTGGGTATGTGTATTTCTTTCAGAAAATGCGTAACATATTTTTGGATGAGAGAGGGAAGGGCAGGGACAGAGAGAGAGGGAGAGAGAGATTGGTGTTTTGCTACACTGAGTGGTGAGCACCTTTTACTCCGGCGAGGGTCACCCATTGACCTTATCCCAGTTGAAGCATCTTGCTCAGCTAAGCCATTTTGTTGATTGTATTAAAATTTGGAGGTCTCGAGGCTTTCCTGATTCCTGTAATTCTGCTCTCTGGTTTCATCCTTATGTCCAATCTGCAGGTCAAGGGAAATGGCAGAGGAAGAGAGACAGTTGTGACTACATTTAAAAGCTCAGCAACTCATTCTCTGTCTCTTTAAATGTATAATTTTCAAGGTTTGGGGGAGACCATGGGATCCTAATTTGAGTATTAGTTTCACAGTGATTGTTTCCTTTGTATGTGCTAAATAATCTACTGATTTCCTCAGTGTAAATTGAAAGATGAGAAGACTACTTTGGAAATATCTGAATCCAGTACTGGTTTTCTGATTTTTGCTTTAATTTCAAGGTATGTTCAGGTCCTAAGACTTGTGTTCAGAAAGCATCCTTTTTTCTCTGCCCCCATTTGGTTCATTGTTTCCTTCCCACAGGTATTTATTGAACATTAAATTTGAGGAGACAAAAGAGAAGCCATATATATGTAAGAAGGGGGACAAATAAATGAAGAAGTAACAATAACCAGTGTGGTAAATGCCATGTGATACCCTAAATCATGGAGAATATTCCAAGGGAGAAAGGAGTGGTTGTCTCTGCTTGTGAATGTTGATAATGGCTAACAGGAAAGTGGGCTTTGTAGCATCAATAGGAGTTTGCCTGGCAGAGAAAGGGAGAAAGATCCCATAAGGAGAGGTAATACTATGAGCGAAGGCATGTTGGCATAAATGTGCATGGTCTATTCATGGGCAATGTATAGTGCAGTGCATCTGGTGTTTAAATGCATGGGATGAATGATGATAACAGATAAGGTTAGAGAAAGTAGGTTAGGGTATAGGATGTGAGTGTTGCAAACCTATGCTAATCCTCAGTAACGCTCTTTGCATGAACAGACAGACTCTGAGCTGAAGTTGACTCAAATAGAAAAGAGAATGTATTGGCTTATGCAATGAAAAAGTCCAAAGATATATAACTGCCTTCAGGCATGGCTGGATCCAGGTACCCAAAGTTGCCGTTGTGAATATTTCCCCAGACCTCAGCTCTCCCACTGCTGGGTGGGTTTCATCTACAGGCTCATCCCTTGTGAGGACAGGATTACTACTGCTGTTTTAGACTCCCATCCTTGCCACTTGGCATCCGCCATCAAAATGAGTTTCCTTTTTTTATTTTTTATTTTTTTATTGGTTTGAGAGGGAATAAAGGAGAGAGAGGAAGATAGAGAAACACTGATAGGTTGTCTTCTGCATGCACCCCAAATGCGATCAAACACACACCTGGGGCATGTGCCCTGACTGGGAATCGAACCTACCACTTTGGGTGTACAGAAGGACACTCCAATCAATGAGCTAGAGCCAGTTTCTTTATTGTAATAGTTCCAACCAAAGTCTGAGATTGAATCCAATTGGATTAACTTGGGTCACATGACCACCCCTGCACATGATGGTGGAGAAAGGACTGTGAATCAGTGAGGTCAGTGTCACGTGCTGATCCCTGGAGTTGGTTGGAGAAAAATGGGGAGTGGAGACTAATTAGACCAAAATATATGTGTGCAATACCGTAAGTTCTACTCCACACAATGAAAAGGATTGATGCCTGTGGCAATACGCGGGAATCCTTTCTGATGTGTTTTACCTTCATAACTGTGGCGGGGGGGCAGGCAGAGGCTCATTCTTTCATAGACAGTTTTAGGAAGGTAACCTGTAGCGATACTTTCACAGCATTTTTTAAAACTCATATTAGCGGATCACTTGTTTTTTTAAAATTCATATTACCTAATACAGGGCTCTTGAGAAGTTAAGAATGCAGGAAGCACTTGAAGCTAGGAATTATTATATAAAGGATGAAATCTGCATTCACAGACTCACAGCGTGGTAGAAGAGATATGATTAGAACAGAGGTAACAAGACAGAGTGAAATGTGAGTATATATAACACAGAACAACAATCGATAAGGAAAAACTGTAAGTAACTCAGCCTGTGCCAGCTGCCTTTCAACACAATGGGCGAAGACGCCGGGGCGGGGGAGCTGGGCCGGCACCGGCCTGCCTCACCTGTTGTCTGTGCCACGTGCCCCTCACAGTGAGGGCACCTCACCAAGTGGCTGTGACTCTTGTGCTTATTGTGGATTTTTTTTTATTTTTTTATTCAACGTGGTCCTTGAATCCAAGCCAGCTTCCTCGGCTGCTCCTCGGCAAGAGAAGCAGCGATCAATGTGATTTTGACTCTAAGCTGTCAAGACAAAAAAAAAATTGAGGTGTCATAATTAAGATAGAAATTACCTAACTGATCTCTATTTTAAGAAGTATTAATTTTACCTTTGCCAAACTCCAGCCTTCGCTGTTTTTCTTTGAATCATTCCTTGCAGTCAAATGCATAAATAGCTCTCAGCTGAATGAATGGCGGTATGTGAATGTCATTGACAGTTTCATTCTGCTAAAAGCGAAAGAAGCCGAACATTGGGGTGACTGTAAAAGATTGCCACGTTCATTGTGTTCCTGGTGTGAGACAAACCTGTATGCTGATAGGAATGTGGTTGAGGTCTTCACACATCCTTGTGGGCGCTGTTTCAGTGGTCCCTGCCTTCGCCTTTGGACGTAAACTTCCCTCAGAGGAGCCGGCAGGGTGACCTGGACAGCGTCCTCCCCGTGGCGGTCGCCAGCAGGTTGACGGCATCGGGAGCTTATGTCAGAGCTGCAAGAGACAAGGCACCGCATCTGGCTCACCGGCCTGTCTCCTCTGGTTCCCGTCTCACAGGCAAGGAGAGGGAGCTCGTTAAGCCTCCTCCACAGGAACAGTGAGCTCCTGAGTCCGATCTTCCTTTGAAGGGCTGGTCATGCGAGGCCTTGAGGAAAGGGGAACATTGTTTTAATGGCCTGACCTTCGGAATGCCCACTGCCATCCGACTCCCTTTTCATCTTTCGAATCCTTTTCAAACTCCTAGCGAGGGGTGACAGTGAAACCTCCCGGGGAACGAGAACAGCACCAAGAAGGGCTGGCATCTCCTACCAGCCGCGGCGGACTTGCCAGGATTATTTTTGCCCTTGGCAGTCTCTTCCTCCCTAATTGCAGGCCATATGGTGCCGTGTCCCCCACACGGAGAGCTGGCACTTTTCCCCCCTCCGATCTCTGTTCTCTCTGCTGCACAAATTACCTGCCGGGGTGATGTGGTTGAACAAACTCGCCCCCCCCCCCCCGCCCCCCACCCCCCTCAGCTCTGGGCCTCTGCGCCATAAACATCGAGCTGATGCTTCCTCGATGTGCACTAGATGGGAGACCAGCCATGAAACCCTGAACAGGAGGTGGGATGCGACGGAGTCTGGGAGGCAGTCGGACCTGGGTTCAGACTCTGGCTATTCTTGCTATTCTGTGAGCATTAGGCGGGGCCCTGGGGTGCTTTTCTCATCCTGTTTATGTGTGATAGCAGCTCTGGTGGAGCTGAGGCTGGGGTGGTCAGGAAGACACTCGCTGGCCAGAGTCACGTGGCACAGGCCACCTTCAGACTCCGGCCTTTGTGTGTATGAATCCCCATCTCCTAAGCAGTAGCACCTTCTCACTCTAACCCGGGACCTGACTGGGTCCTGCTGAGTCCTTGCTCTGCTCTCCCTGGCTTTGGCTCCTTCTGTCAGGTTGCTTACATGTTCCCAAACTCCTGCTCCAAGGGGCTCTCCTGGCTGTGCTGCCTGTCTGCAAGCTGCCCTCTGACCCAGGACGTGCCCAGGGGGGCCCTGCTTTCTGGGCTCCGGGTTCTCTCCTGAGCGTCACACACCCCCTCTCTGCTTGGATCCCATTGGCTGGAATGCAGCCCCTCTCCATCTGATCACGCACAGGCTGGAGGTGCGCGCTCAATTCTAGGGTGCCATGCGGCCCTTAAAAATTGGGGGTTTCTTTACTGGGAAGAATGGGAGAGTGGAGGTCGGAGGTCAGGTTGAGTAGCAATCCCTGCCACAAACAGCAAATGCAAGAGCTTTGTCATGTTCAAAGCCATTGCAGTTGGAGATTACTGAAAAGAGTGCAGTTAGATGAAGTCAGAGAGGGAATTAGGACTTTTTAGGCTATCCTTAGGATATATGTATATATATATATTAATTATTCTCCATGAAAACCCATTGGAGCATTGAATGGAAACCAGTGGTGTGGAAGATAAGATGGTTTGATTCTGACTACTATGGGAAGCTAACTGTCTGTAGGAGGGCATTGTGGGAAGGGATGCTGGCGATGGTCATACTGGAACTATCGGCCATCGGGAGGGCTACAAGTGGTCAGGTTTAGAATACATGCTGGTATGTGTCTGAGGCAAAGGCAAACTGAGGGCTAATGCCTGAAAACCTGGAATGTTCTGTGCACCATTTGAAGCACTGTAGTATACTAACTCACTAGTTTTCATAATACCTCTATCCATGGGGCCTATTTTTTCTCATTCTGCAGATGAGAAGTGTGGGAAGGTCAAGTAACTTGCTCAAGGTCACTTGACTGGAAACTCGAGGACCATGATTCAAACCCAGCCATCCGGCCCAGGGCCTGTGTTCTCACTGTCTCTCTAGGCCTGCAGGGTGCTGCTGAGTGCTTCACCCGAGTGGTCCGGCGCCCGGTGGTTCATTGACTGCCACGGAGGGGCAAATCAGGGCTGGGGAGCAAATCTGCGGGGGTCCGTTGGGGCCATGTTAATTTTAGTGTCATTATTAATCACTCACTTCTGAAATAGTTTAAAGCTCATATAGAGTTGCAGACATTATACAGAGTTCCCGGGTGCACTCCCCTCAATAATATCATCTTCATCAGGATCTAGATTAATTCCGAGAAGGTCAGAGAGGTGCGTGGAGATTTCTTCAGGCAGTTGGATAACAGGCAAGTCTGCAGGTCTGGTTCTCACCTTGAGCTGTACATGTGAGGTTCATCAGTATGTAGATGTAGAGCCAGGAGTCTGGATTGGAGCAACTGGCATTGAATTTCCCACAGATTTTGGCGCGTGCTGACAGAGATTTAGTTCACGCTGGGAACCTGCTTCATCGTAAGAGGCACCTTTGATTGCACTGCCTGTGTGCCAGGCACTTCACAGGGATTATGCCATTCAATTCCCACAGTAGCTCAAAGCCACGGGATTATCATCCTCATTTTTAGACAGGCAAATAGAAGAAGCCCACGGGAACTGCAAACAGTAACATGAGCTCTTGAGATGCCAGCACTGGGATGTCTGTCTTCAAACCTAAGTCTGCAGCCACTCTGCTGTACCATTTGGGGGAGTTTTATGATGAAGAGAGACACCAAGGCCAGTCCTGGCATTTGCTAATTCAACAGCAAAGGGTGACTCTGGCGATGGGTGTTCATTGTCACTCAAGGAAGCGCCCTGAACACTGGAGGGTGCCCGTCTTTATTTTCACCTTGGATGATCATGGGGCGGATTTTCCTTCAAGTGCTCACATTATCTTTGCTGGATCCATTAGCAAACACTTACTAATCACCTGCTACGAGCAAGGCACTCTCCTGGATTCATAAGTAGGTGTAGTGTGGAGAGGACATAGGGTCAGTTCCCAGATTACCGATGTGCAGGTGCGAGGGGCCAAAGTCAGCTAATGATGGAAAAGGGGTCAGAAAGGGCCTCACCAAGCACGTGCGGGGAAGGCTTGCTGCAGAAGTCGCCTGCTGTGTGCATGCGTGTGTTTAGTTTAACTGCCTATTACTGATACCTATATAGAGCCAGCCCCCCACAACCCCTGGGCTGTCCAAAATCCATGTGTAATTTATGGTTCTCAAAAACTTACCTACTAATAGCCTACTGTTGACTGGAAGCCTTACCAATAGCATAAACAGTTGGCTAACGGTTTGTGTGTTATGTGTGGTATATAGTTTGTATTACATGGAATATATAATACATATATTCTTACAATAGCATAAGCTGGAGAAAATATGTTATTAAGATCATAAGAAAGAGAAGATATCTTTATAGTACTATCCTATGTAATTTTATATCATCTGATTACAAGATGAATTGTCAGTACCTATATCAACACGATGTCTTTTATGACATGAAACACTAAATACTATATGTGTTGCTCACACTAGACATCAAAAATGAAAGAATAAGCCCTAGCTTGGAGTGGCTCAATGGTTGGAGTGTCGTCCCGTGCACTGAAGAGTCATGGGTTCAATTCCCATCAGGGCAAGTGCCCAGGTTGCAGATCTGATTCCCAGTCAGTACGAGTGCAGGAGGCAGCCACTTGATGTTTCTCTCTCACATCAATTTTTTTCTCTCTCCCCCTCTGCCTTCCTCTCTCTCTTAAATAAATAAAGGCATATCCTCATGTGAGGATTAAAAAATATATAAGAACGAAAGAAATTGCAATCTCCCTGGTCTGTGTGGCTCAGTTGGTTGGGTGTAGTCATGTAGGTTGCAGGTTCGATTTCTGGTCAAGGGCACATGCCTTGTTGTAGAGGTGGGTGATGGATGTTGTGCTCTCACATAGATGTTTCTCTCTCTCCATCTCCTTTTCTCTCTAAAATTCAATAAAATATTCTTTAAAAATGAAAAAGTACTATGAAAAATAAATAGTTTATTTACAGGTATTGATAACAAAGCAGCAGCAATATGACTGCTTTTTGGTAGCTTAATGTAATAGATTTGATTGCTTCATAGCGGTAAGAAAATCTCTAAAAAGTTTTGACAAGTCCACGTAGGCATGGATCTGCCCAGTTCAAAACCTGTGTTGCTCAAGGGTCAACTGTATATATTCTGTATATAGATTATGTGTCTGTATATTATGTGTGTTTATATTTTATTTTATGTATGTAGCTATATGTTATATGTGTGTATGTGTTTAACATATTTAAAACCTGCCGTGGCCAGGTAGCTCAGTTGGTCAGGGCATTATCCAGATACACCAATGTGGTGGGTTTGATCTCCTGTCAGGGCACATGCAAGAAGCAACCAATGACTTTGTAAATAAGTGGAGCAACAAATCCGTTTCCCTCCCTCCCTCCCTCCTCCTCTCTCCCTCTCTTTCTCTAAAAAACCAACAACACCAATACATAAATCCCCCTCCGACCCACTCCCCCCAAGTAAAATTTTTAAAACAATTCCACTCCTTAGGTATATACTCAAATTGAAAACAGATGTTCAAACAAAAACTTGTACATGCATGTTCATGGCAGCACATTATTCACAGTAGCCAAAGGTGGAAGCAACCCAGATGTTTGCCAGCGGATGAGTGAATAAGCACAGTGCATGTGGTCACATAAGAGCGTATTATTCAGCCACGGGAAGGAAGGGAGCACCACATGCTGCCACACGAGCGAACCCTGACAGCGTTTCACCACGTGAAAGAAGCCAGGCACAAAGGCCACGCACCGTGTGGTGCCATTGATGGGAGGTGTCCAGGACGGGCAAATCCAGAGCAGCTGCCAGGAGCTGTGGGGAGATGGGGAGAGGAGAGCACGCTTGCTGGGCACGGAGTTTTCATCTGAGGTAATGAGAACGTTTTGGAACTAGCTCATGATTGCGGCTGCACAACGTTGTGAATGTACTAAATGCCACTGAATTGTACAGTGTGAAATGGTTCAGATGGTGAAATTTACGTTCTTATATTTTACACTATAAAGTCTTTTGCTTTAAAAATGGAAACAGGAATTCCTAGATTTCCTTTTTAATTTTATAAAAGAGAGCATCCTGATGAGACAGTTAATGGCGGTATTTTGAAGCTGAAGGTAATGTGCCCACTGGGGTGGGGGCGGGGGCGGGGGCATTTTCACCTCCGAAGGAGGAAGTGCGAGTTGACATTTGCCGCCCAGAGAGAAGCACTGAACCAGGTTATCAGTTTAGATAATCAAACAGCCTTTGTGTGGGGGCGCTTCCTCCACATCACAGACACAGGTGGGGGTGCAGGGGTCCTAGAACCTCCTGGGCCTCACAGAAAGCGGGGCTGTCCCGGGAGCGCCAGGTCCCTTGGACGATCCCCTCCATGGGACAGGCAGCACTTCTGTTCCCAGGGGGGCCCAGGCCTGGCCCCTGACCCCTGGCCCGCCCGGTGTATGCACTGAATCTGGTCAGGGAATGGACAACACCTTCAGCCACATAAAGTGTGACACCATGTTTCCTGGCAGCGGGACCACTTTGAAAACATCAATTTTGAGGAAACAGATGCATTCTGTGCCATTCGATAAATCGATAAAATCAGTAGCAGTTAGCATAGAGTAAAAGAAAAGTGATGAGTCCTAGCCAGTTTGGCTCAGTAGATAGAGCATCAGCCTGGGGATTGAAGGGTCCCGGGTTCAATTCCGGTCAAGGGCACATACCTTGGTTGCAGGCTCAAAAGTATCCTCGGATGAGGATTAACAACAAAACAAATAAGAAAAAGGACAAGTGAGGAGAAAAGCGTATTCTGTTCATTTTCAAGGTGTTTCAGTCCTTCTGTGATAGGAGGAATATATAAACAGTTTGAGACTAATGTATGGTGCTCTTATTGTTTTTATTATTTTTATTATTATTTGTTGTTAATCCTTACCCGAGGATTTTTTTCTATTGATTTTTAGAGAGAGCGAAAGGGAGAGAGAAACACAGGTGTGAGAGAGATGCATCCATTGGTTGCTTCCTACAAGCTCTCCAGCTGGGCCGGGGAGGAACCTGCAGCCCAGGTGCATGCCCTTGACCAGGACCCCTCGAATCATGGCCCGATACTCTGACCCCTTGGCACCACTGGCCAGGACAACGTATGGTTCTCCTAAAGTTTTTGTATTCCTTCAGCCAACCGAAACGGGCGGCCTGTAAAAACTGTGTAATGGAAAGATCAGTCCTCCCCACTTTCTGTGAAATGGCCAGTTGCCGCTGGCCGTCTCTCAGCTTTGAAAGCCACACTGCAGGCGTGCAGCTGTGAGGTCAGGGTCTTCACGGACACGGCCGAGCACAGCCCGCGGGGGAGCTGGGACCCACTCCCGGGCGGGAAGGCCGCTGTGTGACCAGCGGTGGTCACTTTGCCTGCGCCGTCAGCCTCGGGCAGGGATTTGGGGCAGCACAGCCCGCGGGGGAGCTGGGACCCACTCCCGGGCGGGAAGGCCGCTGTGTGACCAGCGGTGGTCACTTTGCCTGCGCCGTCAGCCTCGGGCAGGGATTTGGGGCAGCTGCTTGCGGAGGCTGGGCAGGGACAGGGGGAGGGATCATGTGTGTGTGTGTGTGTGTGTGTGTGTGTGTGTGTGTGTTAGCCATCCTGTAAGAACAGTAACGACCATTCTAAGTGGGTTAGCGCCTGCACGCGTAGCTTTATGATTGTGTTTCAGGCCTGGAGTTGAGAGCTGGATGCTTTTTTCTCCTCCTCTCTCACTCTTTCCTACTGGTGGCCTTTGGAAGTCCCAGGACTTAATGCTAATGATCAGTGACAAAGCTAGGGGCTCACAGCTGTGGGTTTGATGGCCATTTAATTTTTAACCTTGAGAGGATTGTGGGAATATTTAATAGCCCAATTACCCAGGTTGTCAGTTGAGGGGGCACTCCCGTCACAGCACTGACGTTCCAGCCTGTAAAAGGTGGCCCTGAAACACCCCCCTGGCCCTTCTCGCATTTATTTCCCGCTACGAGAAGATGGGTCAGAGGCAGGGGCCCGCGTGTGAGAGGAAATTAGGCGCTTCGGCGGGCGAGCGGCGGGCGAGCGATCGCAGGTAGATGCACCGTGTTATTAGGGTAATTGAACTGTGTTTTCATAAAGAGGGTGATGGTTTCATTGCCAAATTCTTGTTTTAATATTGTCATCATAGCAGCTGGAGCACATGTGAACTAATTTGCATGCGGATAGGAATTCTGGACAGCTTGGTGGCATAATTGCTGCTGGGAGCGGCAGCTTTCACTGGAGGTGTGCTCCTGGGACCCATCTCCCTACTGGGTTAAGTTTCAAAGGATGTTCAAGCCAGAAGCAGCGTTTCAGTGATGCCCCGTTCGTTTCGCAGGCAGTAACTTCCCTAGGTACCTGAGTGTGTGTGCGGCCATGTTAGCCCAATGTGGCCGTGATCTCAACACCTTCACAGTTAACTGAACGTCCAGGAGGGCGGCGGGAAGAGGAGAAACAGCCAAATACCCTATTGTGCTGTCAGAGTGCCAAGCACAGCGGCCGTTAACTTGCGGGTCTGCGTGACCGGATAATGTAAATTATGATGAAAATGGGGAATGTGAGATTATTTCTTATAGAAACTCATTTTGTTGCTGTTGTTGTTGTTGCTTTTGGAAAGATTAGGAAACCTCTTTTCTAAACACAGTTTGTCACCTCCCCCTGGCTGTGTGACTGAGTCGAGTCCCCGGGTAGGAGCGGGGTAAGGGCCGTTCCTTGGGGCTCTGCCCCCGTTCCGTCCAGCGTGGCCCTCTGGAACGGTGCGGGCCCTCTGCTCTCCTCACCTTCACCAGGCGCGGTGGCTGAGCGTAGTAAGTTCTCAGGAAGCATCTGTATAATGAAGACGCAGGTTATCATCATCGGACCTGAGGATACTAAGAATTAGGCACTTTCTGTATTAGTGACTAGATCGTTGTTTTGTTCTTTTGCTTTTTCATGAATTTTCATACATCAGCGTTTCGGTGTAGCTGTGGACTACGCCGTGACATTCATCTCAAGAGACAGTGCGGTGGAGCAGGAGGTGTAGTTCAGGCCGTAGTCCACGATGGAAGTGACGATGGCGTTGTTCTTTACCTTCCGAAAGCTCTTGGCGGGTTCTAAACTTCTCTCTCCATTCCTCAGGTTGCTGTTGATGCCTCAGAGGCAATGCAATGTTTGGTATCACGGGTTTATCTGGGTTCCAGGGATTTTCGAAGCATTTTCAGGGTGAGCTCACTGATCTGTGCCGACCTCGGGCAGCAGGGCCTGTGCTTGCTCATAAACACTGAGGGCAGGGAGCAAGCGACCGAGCACCCATGGAGCTCGTGGGGATATGGATTGGAGCTGCCGATTTGAGGGAGGCGTTCTGTTCAGCTCGGTTGGAGTTTCCCTGAAAGGCTGTCCACACATGAGGCTCTGTGCCCTCGGGGCGGAGGGCCGGCTGCGGCTGGGGAACTTGCTGGCTGAGCGTCCTGAGTGGGAAGGGGCCATGGACTTGTAGTAGGGAGATGGGCATGTTTCCCGTTGAGCCTAGAGATGCAGCTCTAAGTACCGTATTTGCCGGCGTATAAGATGACTTTTTGGCCCTGAAAAATATGCCTCCAAGTGGGGGGTAGTCTTATACGGCGAGTATATAACAAACTCTGTATTTTTGGTGGAAATGTTAGGGGGTCGTCTTATACGCCCAGTCTCTTATACGCCGGCAAATACGGTATTTTTCAGGGCCAAAAAATCGTCTTATACGCCGGCAAATACGGTAGATGATTCAGATGATGGCTGAGGGGGAGGAAACCACATCTAGCAAACAGCACAAATGAGCCTCTGTTTCCAAACACGTGCTTCTGGAAGACACATGTGAGGCCACACCTCCAAGACCCGTGGCCTCTGTGCAGGATCCGAGGGCTCAGGGGCAGGCTCTGATGGGCTGGGCTGGGCGCTTGGCCAGTTTTCCCCTTACGTTTTCTGGATGCCTGCCGAGCCTGCGGCTGAGTGCTCACCTCCAGGGCGTCCCCGGAGCTGGGAGGCTTGGAGAAGGAGGAACCCAGGAACCCTACGAGGCCTCAGTTCCCCAGCACCCACCTGTCGTCGGCTGTTGGTCAGCGCCGTTTGGTGGTACAGCAAGGACTGCACATTTGGATGTTGTTCACCTGTTCCCACACTCGCGCGCAGGACAAGGCAGGACGCGGCGACACTCTGCATTTGCTCAGTCTTTCCGCATCCCTGTGGTACTTATCCCACCCCCTGCTAGCCTGGCCAGCTGGGGACTGAACGATGCCCTGGAACGTCTCAGCATTGGCCCTGGAAATTGGACAGAGAAGCAGCCACGTGCCTGTCACATTTCTGGAAGCAGACAGGGGGGCTGGAAGCAGAGGCTAACGTCCATCACGCTCCGTGCTAAGGACACTGGCCTGTCTCAGAATTCTCAGAGCAGCGTTAGGAGCTGCTGATTGAAATGAGGACTCCGTCTTACCTGTAGCACCTTGTTCTTCTTCTTAGGGAACTTGTAAGAAGTTGCGTTGTTTCTGAATAAAGCACAGCTGATGTTTTCCACTGGGTAGAATTATCTTTTCATTGTGTATCATGCTCCGTGGTTTGAGTGTCGATTAAAATTTTAATTATAAAATGTTGCTATGGAATAACGAAGCTACGCCAGAGACCAAATCCAGAGTTCCTTGTTCTTTCTCCTTTTTTCCTTTCCTTCCCTTTTGTTTCCTTCTCTCTCCCTTTTCTCCTCCTCGCCTTCACTCCCTTGCTGATTTCCCTCCTTCCTTCCTCAGAGCTCATCGAGCTTTTGCTTTGTAGCAGCCCCTGTAGTGGTTGCAGGCCGGGTTTTATGTGATTTTGAAATTTGATTTCTATTAGTGTCAGGAATAAGAAGACACCGTTGACTCTTCTGTGGGGAGATCTCCCAGGATGTGCATTCTGGAAATATTTATGCTTGTTATGTTGAATGATAGAATTACGGGAGGAATATGTTAGCCCTTGTGGCTAATTTATATTTGCATTTTAGTTCTAGCCACTATTTCTAGTTCTTGCCAGCACTGAGTCCTAACTTATAAGCGAGTCCATTTCCAAGCACATAGGAAAACAAAATTGCTGAAGGTCAAGGTTTCCCTTGAAATTCTCTTACTTTGTGTGGTACCTCACGCTCCAGGGAGCAAGGTGATCGCTTTGAGATGCACAAGGAGCAGAGACAGGGAGAGCAGCCTCTCACCTCCTGGTCACTCGGGACAGAGTTCATTGAAATGGAGAAACAACAGCACTCTTTTGAAAAAATGCTTTTATTGATTTTTTTTTTTTTTTGAGAGAGAGAGAGAGAGAGCACGCCATCAGTGAGAGAAAAACATCTATTGACTGTCTCCTGCACGCCCCCTACTGGGGATCGAGCTTGCGCCAGGCCATGTGCCCTGGCCAGCATCTAACCACTGGCCTCTCGGTGCACAGGATGCTCAGCCAGCTGATCCTCACAGGCCAGGGCAACAGCACTCTTTACCTTCTTCTCTGCCTTGTGACCTTTCCTTTTCTCTCCCTCCCTCCTCATTTCCTGGCTCTGTTCATGGCATTGACACACGTTGAATGGCATTTATGGCGACTGCCCTTTAACCCTTTCTCAGACCTTTGCAGTGGTGGGACTAGAGCCTTGTCTCATTAAACATGCCGAGCGCCTGAAGAGAACTTTCTGCTCTTGAGATAAAACAGCAGGTATGCGCTGGGCCACCAGCAATCTGTGTAGCGACTACTATGGGCTATCGTGCGTTGAGTGACTACGCATACATGAATAATTGATGGCGGTGTGAAAACTCAACGAGAAATGATGTGTGTGCCCAGACCCCATAGTTAGGCCCCGGGGATATGCATCCTGGTTGGAAAAAGTAAGCAGGTGTCTCAGTGGGGAAAGCCCTGGGCGGTGGGAAGGGGTGGATGCTGGGAGAACCTGCAGCGTTGATACCAGCCCAGCCTTTGCATGTCAGGCAAGGTTTCCTGGAGGAAGTACTGTCTCAGCTGCACCTAAAGCCAAAGGGTCATGTGGAGGACCAGCAGGAATTGGTGGCAGAGTGTTTTCTGATGAGGGCATAGCGGGTGTAAGGTTCTAAAGTGTAGAAAACCATGGCAGGTGCCACACTGAGCTAAATCAGCCCAGACGTCTCTGCCTTTGGAGCGCTTACTTGGGAGGGGCGCAGGGAGCCAGGACTCCAGCACTGGGCTCTGTGTGCTGACTGACAGGACTGGGTTTGAAAGCAGTTCATGGAAAACTTTTAAGAACTCTGCAGAATTGGGGTTTTCTCTTGTAGCTTTGAAAAGCCTTTGGAGGACTTCAAATGGGAATCATCTATATACTAGAAGCCCAATTCATGAAATGTGTTCACGAGTAGGCCTTTCTTCCCTCAGTTGCTGGCACTGGCTTCCCTCTAGCACCTGGGACCTGGGATTCCCTCCCGCCGCCACCAGCAGGCACCCAGGACCCAGGCTTCCCTCACAGCCGGCTTTGTCTGGAAGGACATCTGGTCTAATTAGCATATTATGCTTTTATTATATACACTAATAAAAAGAGAAACATTCACATTAACCATCACTCTGCTACGCCCACCAGCCAATCAGAGTGAGTATGTAAATTAACCAAACTAAGATGGCGGCTGCCACAGAACTGGAGCAGTTCTGTGCTTGGGTTGCCCCTAGCAATGGAGGAAACCAAGCTTCCAGCCCACCCTGGCCTACCCTGGCTTCCGCTCAAGGCTACAAAATTTCAATTATAGAAGATAAATAAATCCCAGATACATACTTCCAGCCAGCCCTGGCCTATGCTTGGGTCTCCGGGGGAGGGGGGGAGACATGGCTGGCTTACAAACCACTACAGGCCCCTCACCCAGGCCACCCCACACCCAGGTCAGCTGAACCTCCACCCTTATCCAGGACACTCTTCAGGGCAAACTAGCTGGCCTCCCACCTGTGCACCAGGCCTCTATCCTATCCAATAAAAGAGTAATATGCAGATTGACCATCACTCCAAAACACAAGATGGCTGTCACAAGATGGCCAGCAAGGCGGGACGGGGGCAGTTGAAGAGGACCAGCCCTACAAGGGAGGACAGTTGGAGGCAACTGGGAAGTTGCCTACAGGGAAGGGCAGTTGGGGGTGGGGGGACCCAGGCTTGCATAGGAGAGAAGTTGGGGGGAACCATACCTGCAGGAGAGGGCATTTGGGGGAGGGACCAGACCAGCAGGGGAGGACAGTTAGGGTCAATGAGGCTGGCAGGGGAGGGCAGTTAAGGGTGACCAGGTTAGCAGGGAGGGCAGTTGGGGGCGACCAGGCCTGCAGGGGAGAGGAGTTAAGGGTTACCAGGCCAGCAGAGAAGAGCAGTTAGGGGCAATCGGGCTGGCAGGGGAGCAGTTAGGCATCAACCAGGCTGGCAGAGGAGTGGTTAGGGGTGATCAGGCTGGCAGGCAGAAGTGGTTAGGGGCAATCAGGAAGGCTGGCAGGCAAGCAGTTGGGAGCCAGCAGTCCTGGATTGTGAGAGGGATATCCAACTGCCTCTTTAGGCCCAATTCTACTGGGATTGGGCCTAAACAGGAAGTCACACATTCCTTAAGGGGTCCCAGATTGGAGAAGGTGCAGGCTGGGTTGAGGGTACACACCCCTGTGCACAAATTTTGTGCACTGTGTCTCTAGTTATAGATATAAAAGCCTAAGCGACCAAATGACTGGTCAACTGGTGACTGTGAAGCCCAAACAACTGGTTGGCTGGACACTATGATGTGCACTGACCACCAGGGGCAAATGCTCAGTGCAGGAGCTACCTACCCCCTGGTGGTCAGTGTGCTCCCACAGTGGGCATGCCACTCAGCTGACCCATCCCGGCAGTCCACCAGCCCAGTGGCAGCCACTCTCTCCCTCAGTAGTCCTGCAGGTGGAATCTCCAGAGAATGGGCCAGGCCCTGACAGATTGGTGCTGCTGGCACAATCCCGACAGCACCACTGGCCTTCTGGAAGTTGACCTCAGACACTGTGGCCGCTTTCCCTCCCTAAATCCACAAAGAAGAATGATATAAAAGCGTCTGCCAGGTGGCTCCTGACAACTGCAGTGAATGTCAGCAGGACAGATCCGCATCTCCAGTTAGCAAGGGTGTTCCGCCACCTGCCCAGAGGGCCGATCACAATCTGGGTCTCCTACCCTCTCCCCCCGCCAGCCCCCCTTGGTATGGGTGTCAAACACAGGGCTTGTGGCTGGTGAGCACCGCTGCAGTGGCCCAAGCCTCTCCCGATCAGGACTGACCAGGCCCGGGCCTGCAGCAGGCACAGTGAGGCCAGGGGGAGCAGGAGCGGCAGGCGCCATTGATCTGCCAGTTTCAGCCCAATCCCTGCAGGCCATGCGGAGAGACCCCACTGTGCACGAATGCGTGCACGGGGCGACTAGTGTAATTAGGTTTGTAGTTACTATTCTTTTGTCTCCTGGGTCTAGAATGTGTGCCCTCTCTCATGAATCATTGTGAGGTTTCATCCTCATCCTGGCTTCTGTGGGGGAGAAACTAACTTCTTGGTTCTAAACATAGGAGTGAGCTGCCTGTGGGGTGAAGGAGAGGGTGTTCCGAGCCCGTGTTGGTTTCCAGAGCATGCACCCGGGAGCACTCGTTCCCACGGTGCCCAGGGACGACAGCTGGGTCCCTGCAGCATGGTGTGTCCTCTGTGAGTGTCAGCGCAGGGAGGGTTCGGAGTCTTCATGGAGAGCTTCATGGGATGAAGCCTGGTGCTTCCCAGAAGTATTCGGCTCGGATGCGTTTATGGCTGAGCATATGTGAACGTCTGCAGGCCATGCTGTGGGGGAAAGGGAAGGCACCTGAGACTATTGGGGTTTTTCCTCTGTGATAGTGTGTTCTCTTCATTACCGCCTCTCGTAGGAAGGGAGAGGGCTCAGGAACTCATTGCTACCTTAAGCTTATCCTATATAATGAAGAGCTGTTATGCTAATTAGACCAAACAGCAGAACAGCTCTCCGGATGACCTTCCGTGCAAAGCCAGGGCTGCGAGGGATTGTGGGGGATGCAGGGGACCAGTCGGGGCTGCAAGGACCGAGCTCCTTGCACGAATTTCATGCATCGGGCCTCTAGTTTAACTATAACGAAGAAGAATGGAAATAATAGAAGAGAATATCCCAGACACATTAAATTCTGTGGAAATAAGCAATAAATTTAATAGCCAATACAAGTTTTTTTAAAACAACAAAATTCTCATTTATGCTTCAGATAAATGGTGGCTTTAAAAAAAAATGATGTTTCGTGACTGCTAGTTTGTGACCAGTTTCTTATGCGCTTCAACGTTTTGTAGTTTAACCTGAAAACTTGACTCTTGATACTGGTCTCGTGCTTTAAATCGCTCATTAACTGCATTTGTCATCATCCAACAGCTACCCAGTAGAACTCAATTATCCGGCGCTCAGGTGGGCATATTTACGTTGGAATGTAAGTTTCCATTGTTCATGAATATTCATTGTACTTGGTATTTACTCAGCAATACAGGCCTCGAGTCAATATTTTCTGACATCTGTATCTTACAAATTAATGGCATGTTGGCGTACATATTTAATAAATATTTATTAAACCAATTCTAAACATCTGTTGTACTTGCTTCTAAATTGTGGGATATTGATATTTCTAAGAAATATTTCTTTTTGTCTCCCAGTGACGTATGTTGAAGGCTGGTTGTTACATGGAGAAATGTGTGTCCGTGGGTTATGTGTGTCCGTGGGTTATGCTGTTTTGTTAGAGCTGTTGGGTCAGAATTTGATTGCTTCTGATGAAATGCCACAGGCGGACTTCTGTTGGCATCTGCTCTATCTAGTGTGGTCTCGGCAATGAAGTGGAGGTGGACGCGAGTGTGCAGTGACCAGGTATCAAGCCTCATTGCTCTTACTCCGAGTTCCTCCTTTACACTGAATAACATATCACATATTGGCTATGTGTGCCTATCGTGTGTCTCCACCCTTAGAATATAACCTCCATGAGGACAGAAACTTGGCTGTGTTTCTGTTTTGTTTTGCCATATCCCCAACACCTTGAACCCGGCACATAGCAGGTGTTTGGTAAATATTCTTGAATGCACAGAGGAACTTGATTTCAACACAGGTTTTAATTTTCCATGGCACAGATGTCTATGAAGTCTTTTAGCTTGTGACGGTAACTTACCGTCTCAGGATGCTGAGGGGTCATCCATTCTGGCCCAGCAAGCAGCCGCTCGGGATCCAGCCACGCTGAGGCGTGCTGGGGTGGGACCTCTCAGTTCCATCTCCTACGTTTTCTTTCTGGAAACATTTCCTGTCAACGAGTAATTGTGCAGCGACTGCCCTGGCTGTGCCAGTGACTGAGGGCATAGCGGGGCAGGCGTCACCAGGCCCGTGCCGTGTTGCTGTCGTGGAGAAGGAGAAAGGTAGCAGCAGGTGTGCAGGTGCATCCAGGCCTGGCAGAGCCTGCCTGTGCTGCCGGGGACACCCCGTGGGCCACGCAGCACCAGCGGGGACCTGCTTCCACAGGCAGGGAGGCCTCCACAAGGCGCTCCAGGCTGAAAGCTAGACTGTGGTCTCTGGCTCGTTTTCAGCTGCTAACTATACGGGTACGTGCATTCAGCTGATGTTTGCTCAGCACCCACCACGAGCAAGACCCATTCCCAGTTCCAGGGATTTGGCAGGTATAGGGCAGACGAAACCCCCTTGTCCTGGAGCTGCCATTCTAGTGTGAGGAGATGGGTTCTAAATGCCATTTATAATCTAAAATTACAGTACTGTCGTCTTTTATAATATGTCAGTCAGAGGCCGGTCAGGGAAACAAAAACAGTGCTTGGTTTTTCAACAGGCTCTGCCATCCGGGACAGCTGGTGTTGGGGAGCTCAGAAAATAGCGCTGGGGAGCAGCCTGCACTCTTGGGGGGCCATAATGAGTCATTGGGGTTCAACTCAGGAGGTTCAGAGAAGGACGTGGCTGACGGGGGCCCCTGACCACAGAGGTGGCCCTGCCCACGGCCCCACAGTGCTGGTGCCACTCGGCTGGCTGAGCTGGGCCTGGGAGCTGTGGCCTGCGAGTGGGTCAGGGTGAGAGCCCTCCTCCTGGCTGGCAGACGGCCCGCTTTCTTGCTGTGTCCTCACTAGCAGATGGGGTGGGAGGAGATAGAAGAGGGAGGCAGAGGGGGAGAGAGAATAGGAGCTAGGGAGGCAAGAGCTCTCTCTGGTGTTTCTTTTTATAAGGACACTAATCCACGTGTGGGGCCCCATCATTAGGACCTCATCTAACCCTAATGGCCTCTCAAAATCCCCACCTATAAATACCATTGCACTGGGGTTAGGGCTTCAACATGTGAGCTGGGAGAGGTAGGCAGCGAGGAGGGCGGCACTTAGTCAACAGCAGTAACAGTTGAGCAGATACTTGAGGGAGGTTTGGGAGCAGGCGGGAGGCCATCTGTGGAAGGAGAGGTCCCCTGGAGCCTGCTTCCGTGTTCTAGGAATAAGGAGACCAGCATGGCCGACACAGGGTGACACATGAAGTCACATGCTAATAAACTCGAGTGCTCGGGCTCCAGTCAGAAAATACTGAGTTTTAATCTCCCATCAGCCCCTTCTTTAACAAAGTGATGGCCTTGGGCAAGTTAATGCGTCCTTTTGAGAAGTGAGGATCTGGAAACTCTGCTCGTGGTGTGATAAGGGGGCAAAGAATCTAAAAGTGCTTGCACTGTGCCTGATGAATAGTAAGTGCTTGATAAAATGTGGCTGCGGTGCTAATAACAGTAGTCCTAATAACTGTAGACCTGTATTATTAATTGATCACCTGCTGTTATTGCTGCTCCACTTCTCCTCCTCCTCATTACTACAGTGAATACTATTACTAATAATAATACTTAACATTTAGGGCAAGAAATCACTTCTGATAAGTTTTGGGATTTTTTTTTTTATTATCCCAATCCCTCAACCCCATGTAAAGATTTATGAATTATGCATCCGTAAATTTGGCGGTGTTTTCTCACCCTCATTTTCAGTATTCGTGTTACCTGAAACAGGTGGGTGGCAGGTGTGCCCATGTGGTTATTAAAAAAAAAAAAAAGGCAGTGCGTTCTCCTTGCAAAGTGTCGCTGTCAGTTGAGCATCGACGGTAAGGAAGCCTGCAGGGGTCCGTGGGTTCTGGACTGAGGATCCGCTGAGGATGGGACTTCCCTGGGCTGGAGCCGGCTGGGCTCAGACCTTCTCTCCACGCGCTGCTTTCTGGCTGGGAAGACGCTGGTCTTCCGTGCGCTCTCCTGTGGCACCAGGGAGGGGCTTTGTGAACAGTTACCTTCCGGAAGCATGCAGGCTTTATGTCTGAAGAGAAAAATAAGAGAGTAAGTGGTATTGGTTTCACAGCTAGCCACTTCAACCTAAAATTTGATCAGGCCCGATTTTGTGGATATTTTTCTACTGCTGCTTATGTAGGTGTAAATGTCATAAATTGGCATTAGCTGGTGTTCATGTAAGGGTTTAGAAAAACAATAATTTCCTCTTAAATGTCTGTTTCCTGTATAAAACCAATTTCTTCTGCAAAACTTTGTGAAGTCACTGACTTTAAAAATGAATAACTCTCATCTCCTGCTGTTCGTTTCGAATGTAGCATGCTTTCCATGTTAACATGGGAAGGAGCTTCCTGGGCTTCTCCCTGGCTGGCTGGGAGACCTGGCCAGGATCTCAGGGGGTTAGAGCGTTATCCCCATAAGCTCAGGCTTCGGGTCAGATCCCTCGTCAGGGCACATGCAAGAATCGGCCAACGAATGCATAAAGAAGTGGAACAACAAATCACTATTGTTTTCTCTCTCTTTCATAAATCAATAAGTGAAATTTTTGTAGAATAAATACCCTATTCGTTTTGTTGTTGCTGTTGTTTAATACTCTATTGTTTTGCCTCTTTATTTTAGTTTTGTTTGGAGGATCCAGGCCTATAGCAGGCAGGCATTGTAGGCAGCTTCTGGATTTAGAAAAAACTTTGATTCTTTGTACCCCCCTGGGAAAAGTGTGGGTTTCCCAGGAGATGAGAGTGTGACTGCTGGGTAAACAGGTTAAGAGGCAGGTATCTGGTGAAATGGCCTAAGAGCTCCGGAAGCCTCTGTCACATCCCCTGCTGAGACGGAGCTAATGGCAGTCAGACCCACGCCACGTCCAGGAAATAAGACTGCCTCTCCCCTCTCCTCGCCCTTGACCAGCAGGCCCTGTTGACAGGGATGACAAATTTAGATGAAAGCCAGGAGAGAGAACCAGTGAGCAGTGTGTGATAGCACATTTAATTAATATATATCAAATAAAGCAAAACAAAAACAAATATGGAACCAGTCAAATTTTTCTTTTTGAAGAACCGTTTGTTCATATGTCACAACTGTGATGTTTGGCAGCCATTTCTGTCTCTAGTACAAAGTCATTGATTTGAGCCCTGCATGGCTTAGTTGGTTGGAGCATCATTCCCTACATTTTGGGTTCGATTCCCTGGTTGGGGTGTATACAGGAGGCAGCTGATGGATGTTTCTCTCTTGCATTGATATCTCTCTCTCTCTCTTTCTGAAATCAATAAGTATATCCTCTGGTGATTTTATTTTTGATTCCGTTTTATTTGGACTCACTTTGTAGAGAGGACGAGTGTGTAATTTGTGTTCTTGGGTATGGAGAATTCTGGAGGCTTAAGCTGATGTGGCTCTCAGAGGCAGTGAGCTCACCACCTGATGTCTCTGAAGTAGGGCTTCTTTGAAAGTGCCCATTTCTATTAAGTACAGGCATAGAACAATTATTGTTCTTAGTAACATAATGAAGATTTCCACTTGATTTTGCCTTTTAAAAACTGGCCACTCATTTTCTAATAATACATTTACTAATTCATGTAGCATTCTAATAATTTTTTAAAGTGAGTGTTGGTGAAGACCAGGTTTTTTAATTGTTTACATCAGCACAGACTTCGTTCAGTGCTGTTCTCATTTTCCAAGCATTAGTCATTGTCTCTAATTTCACCTTGGAAAGCTACCTAATTTGGCTTCCCAGTCAAAGTGAAAAATAATAATTTATAGGACTCATCTATCTAGAAACTGTAGTCTGTAACATAAAATGAACTGGAGCATGGCAAGAGAAATACTACATAATGAGAGACTATAATTGCTCACTGAGAAGTGAACTAATGGAAACGAAGGCAGTAACAGTTCATCAACAGTGCCTACCTCGTGTCGCAGTTGCTCCAAGTTCATCCTTTTCTGGATTCTGACTTACAGGGACAGAGGAGTTTGGCAGCCATTCGATAAGGCAGTGGATGGTCCCAGGGTCAGGGTCTGGGGAGCAGGCAGAAATTTGGTTTTCTAGGAATGCGCTGATGTCATCATTTAAGGGGGGAAACATGAGTAGCTAATGAGCAATCTAGTCTCAAGAGGGAATTCAGCTGCCTGGGAACATCACCCTTAAGTGATGTTCAGACACTCAAGTTTTGTCTTTGCTCATAAGATACTCTTTAAATGTTAGTTTTTGGAGTCAATAGAGCTTTTTCAGGGTGAGTGCTGTGTTCTTTTAAAAAAGAAAAAGCACATGTTTAAAAATGGAAAAAATATCCACTTTTTATACTCTTCACTCAGTAACCCTTTAACATATACTGAACTATAACCCTCGAAATTCTACTGTTCTGCTGGTTTCTTTTATACTCTAAAAGCAATAGTAGTCGGTGAGGAAACATAAGTAATGCAGTAGTATAGCATCCCTTAGTGTAGGCTAAATATACACATCACACAGCATTCCCTTTGTTTACTTTGGACAAGGCATGTACATGATGGGAACCAAAATTGAATCTGCCCGGGGTTGCATGTTTGGCCAGATGCCTGAGAAGGCTTTAAGAACTATCATGCCCAGGCCAGCAGAGAACCAGCGTCTGCATCAAATCAACACAAACTCCCTTTTTCTTATATTTATCTTGACTCATTCCTGTGATTACATTGTCTTCGTGTTAGATGTAAATTGATTTCTCCCTTTGTATCCAGCCACATAGTGTTTGTTGAATAAATATGTATAACATCCATTCCTTCAGATGGTAATCATGAAGAATCACATGATCACATGAAATTAGGGGACTTGCAATCTTCACATTCAGACGCTGTATTCCAGCAGACAGTCTACTCTTCTCATCGGTAGATGCTAGTGCTTAATCACAAACGGTCAACTAAGGATATGGTAATCACAGAATGGGTTGACTTTGTGATTTCCTATCAAATGATAACCCAAAGAATTGTGGTTGGGAGTTGAACACATTTGCGTGAAAAGCTTTTAAAAATGGTGATTAAGAAGAGAAAAATTTGTGATGGTAGAGAGAAAAAATGCCTCTCCTGGGAGCATTGAATGAGGCAATAATATATGGGAAACCTGTACATTCCGTTAGCAGTGTAATAAATGATGTTAGCTTCTTTTCTTTTCTTTCTTTTCCTTTTTAAAAGCAGACTGTGTGTGCTGGTGGTAATGCTGACAGCTAATGTTTGTTGAATGCGTATCATGACGAGGCTAAGCATGTCACGTGTTGTTGTTTTTACAATCCTTATACAACCTTATGAGGCAGGTGTCACTGTTACTCCCATTTTAGAGCTGAGGAACCGGTGCCTAAAACATTCCAGTTGGCTCTGGTTGCACACTTTGTAGACATCAGAGCTGGAATTGGACCTCAACAAATTTGATTTTAGATTCTTATAATGATTTCATTCTAGAAGAACTCCAGAACCTTGTGATTTTTAGGAGAATAACAACGTGGCCAGTAATTTCTGTTCTTGCTTGGGTCATACACTGTATTGGGAGAACTAATGGAGTCAGCTACTAAATTGGTGAAGAATGAATCATATCATGAACATGGACTATTCATGGAAATGTAACAATTTTTCTATTAAATTATGACAGACTTGAAGACAGAGATTTATTTCTGTTTACCTCTGCATTTCTCTAGTTTGGTGTTATTTTTAACAGCTTTATTGACGTGTAATGCCCATTCCATAAAATCACCCCTTTAGCGAGCACAGATCAGTATTTGTGTTATATTCCTGGAGCAGTGCAACCACTGCAACTGTCTAATTTCAGAACATGCGCAGAACCCCCAAGAGAAGCTATGGACCCATTTATAGTCACTATTGATTTTTTAAAAATATGTTTTTATTGATTTTAGAGAAGAAGCAAGAGGGAGAGAGAAATAGAAACATCAGTGATGAGAGAGAATCACTCATCAGCTGCCTCCTGCATGCCCCACACTTGGAATTGAGCCCACAACCCAGTGATGTGCCCTGACTGGGAATTGAACCCTGACCTCCTGGTTCATAGATCAACATTCAACCACTGAGCCACGTCAGCTGGTCCCCTCTTGATTTTTTTTTAAGCTAAAGACAGAGAGCTGCCTTAGAAACATTCAAAATTGGATTTAGTCACCTAATTTGTAGAAATTTGATTTTCTTAATTAATTATAGCTTCTCACCAAAGTAATTATTTAGGTTTCCACGCTTTTGGAATTATCTAGCTGAAATCATTGGAATCAGTTTTATATAATCAATTACTGTCTTGAACTCAAGTGGGAAGGATTACCTGTCCAACTAGAGAAGTCGGTCTGAGAACTAGCGCTGCTTTACCAGGGCAGCGGGTGATACTGGACACGCATTGCTGGTTTCCCAGATTCCTTTCTGCGCCAAACTGCTTCCAGATAACCCTCCTCAGAAGTTGATTGTTGATAAGCATGTCTCTAGTGTTGGGGACTTTTATCCTTTTTTTTTTCTTCTTGAATGCTGAATGTTTGAAATGAATCAATGACAGCTTGAGAATTTTCACTTTCCTGGTTTCCATGAATGCAGGGTGTCCATGAGTTTGTGTGTGCCAGGGTTTGCTGGCCCACATACAAGAGGAAGAGTGGTTAATAGTCAAGCGCAAGAGATTCCTTGACTTTCCTGGTCAATGGATTCTGGCCTAATTCACCTCTTTATTCCCCTGGAGAGGTGGTGGGGCAGCTCCTGAGCGCTCAGCCTCATCCTTCTTTGTGAGGACAGGTGATGACTTACTCACTCTCAGGTGCAGAGCTGTAGAGACTCAGCTGCCCCCCAACCCCCGCCACCAGTTTGTTCCCCCATTCCAGTGTCTTCTCTGGGTACAGGAGCTTTCACTGCTATGTGGCAATGAAATCCTGGGCTCAAATCCTAACTCTGCCACTTTTACCGGCTGAGTAATTTTGGGCAAGTCACCTAATCTCTCTGCATGTTTGCTTACCTGTGAAGTGGGGGTAGTAAAGGTACCTACTTTATAGGCTTATCACAAGGACTAAGTGAGATAACAGATAAAGTATAAATGTTGGCCTAGATACAGATTTTTTTTTTATTATGAACAATTTTCACATGCCCTAAATTTACCAAGTAATTTGCATCCTTCTGGGGGAGTCCATTTGTTATCTCATGATCGTTCAGTGATAAAATTGGGGCAGTGGTTACTCATTCTGTTTCACGATAAGGACTTTGAGTACCTAAAAAAGAAACTGCCCAAGGTCAGTGGCGTCATGAACTTGGTGCAGAGTTGAAGCTGGAACCTGATTCTTCCTCCGCCAGCCCCTGCCGTTTGAGTTGCTGCCTTGGTTCATCTCGGGGAGCTATCTGCTGGACAAAGACTTTCACAGGAAAATATACTCCCTCCCTTTGTATCGGAACGTGATTCACTCAGCAGTCATTGGGTGGATCCCCTACAAACATCTTGTAATAACAAAGGACAATTGGCTTCCAAGAAAAAGATGTGGCCAATTTGAACAGTTCCTATTGAGTCACCTGGCAGTTCACGTGGATCTGCGACTCAGAGCTGCTTTCTCTCCACCCTACGTGGCCGCCGTTGCTCAGAGAGAAGCTGAGCACCAGGTCAGATGCTTGCTGTCTCTGCTATCGAGGGCACTTTTCCCAGTCATCAGCACCATGGAGTACATGCCAAGCCCGTCCCCATTTCAAGTGACGTAGATGTGATTGGTTAGTGAGACTTCTGTGCCTCCAGAAGGTAGTGGTCTTCCAGGCAAGGTGGAACCCAAAAAGGTCCCATGATCCCAAGCATGTGAGTTGTAGCTGGAGTGAAATAACTGTCTTTACACACCTGCTGTTGAGCAACTTGGTAGTATTCCACTCGTGACACACGTAACTATTGAGAGTTCTGTGTGACTGTCCAGTAGGGAGGGCAGACTGTAGGGCCTTGACCTTGGTTATGAGGATTGGTGGTTTGGAGACAGGGAATGCCAAGTTAATCAAAGTGGTGTTCCTCTAAAGAAGCAATTTCTGTTGCTTGTGGATTAGCCAAGGTTCTCCAGAAAAACGTTGGTCCCAGCGCCCCTGGGATTAGGTCCCCCTGCTCTGTTTCTTTTTATTTAACCAGTCATGCCCCTTCAGTTGCTTTTCCATTTATAACAAGGCATCAATTCTGATCGGACACAGGCCCAGTCGATCCCGAGCTCTTTGAACACAAGGACCTTACCTTCTTGGCTTTGTCCTGCTGGGAACAGCACAGCTGGTGTGTGTGTGTGTGTGTGTGTGTGTGTGTGTGTGTGTGTGCAGCTCAGCGACACTGACAGTTTGAAGAGCATTCGTTCCGGTGGCATCCCGAGCAACACAGCTGTCACGTCTGAGAGCAGCAGTGTTTGGGGTTCACCGCCTCCCCATTGCACCCCCTCCAGTCCCCACCCCCACACTAGGTTTGAGCCACAGCAAACCCCCAGCCCTTTCTGTGGCTCCCTGGCCACCTGGCCCAGCTCTCTCCTGTTGTCGCAGTGACGTGTTCTTTGCGCCCTTTCACCTTTTCCTGTCATGCCTGTGCCCTCTCACCTTTAGGTCCCTCCGGTAAGAGCCCGGGAGCCTTTTGGAGTTTCTACGTCCTATCACTTGTTGGTGGTTATTGTGACTACTTGCTTTTACCCTGCCCACAAAAACGTTAAGCTTTCTCAGAGAGGGGCCTGCCTCTGTCTTGTTCAACATCACCTTACACAGTATGTGACACACGCACGACAGGCACTGAGAGGCGGTGTTAGAAGAAGAGAGTGAGCCTGCCCTGGAAGTGGGTAATTCTAAAGACCTTAACTCTGCCAAGCGTCAGGATACTGTCATCTGAGGATCGCTTAGCAGTTGCACATAGTAAATGCCCAGTCGATAGCAGCTATTAATAATAGCGTGTTCTGTGCTCTTCAATGAGGGGGTGCTTTCAGCAGTCATATTAGGGCTGAGCCTCGTGCTTCCTCTGTCTTTAGCTCTCCTCACCCTCGCCTTGAATGGCTTCCAAGTGTCCCTGTAATGCCTCACAATTACAGACAGTCAGACTCAATCCCCTTGTCTCCCTTTTAAAATCCTCACCTGAGGATAGGTTTCCATTTTAAAGAGAAAGGAAGAGAGCGACAGAGACATTGGCATTGATGTGGAAACATCGATTAGCTGCCTCCCATACACGCCCCGACAGGGAACGCAGGCCGGGACATTTCGGTGTGTGGGATGTTGCTCCAACCAGCTGAGCCGCACGGGCCAGGGCCAAACCCCCTTGCCAAGAAATGTGGATGTGAGAGGACATTAGCAAGAAGCCAGGTGGCCTTGTGAGGGCACGGGCACCCTCTCTTCAGAGAAAAGGTCTGGGGGCTCCCTCCTCGGTTCCCTGTGAGCACCTCATGTTAACACAGAGGCTTCGGTAAGAGTGAGCGCATTTGATTAAAAATCCAGGAAGATGACACTCGGGGCACATGCTTGCGGCTCCACCTGCTGCCGCAGTGAGGCCACCAGAGAAAAGCTGCTCGTGGTCTGAGTCCCTACCATGCACACGGCTGTGGTGAGTCTCTGTGGGCACCGTGTTCCCAATCTGTTTTTGGGAATAAGGAGAGATTTACCTGCTTATCTTGATTGATGGCCGGGCTCCCTGAGGAAAAGGCACCTATTCATGGGGAGGAGTTTGCGGGCACGTGCTGTGAGGTTTGCACTGCTGGGAGGATGAGGAGAGGACGAGATCGTTCATGGGAGCCCAGGAGCCAGGACTTCCGCTTTGGCAAACGGTTGCTCAGCTGTAGCGTGTGTGTTCCCTCCTTTCTCTTCGGAAACAGCGAGAATTGAAGTGGTACACGGGCAGGAAAACTAGCCAGAGAACAGAAGTTAGGTGAACTGAGGGCCAGCATCCGAAGAGTGATGCAGGTTTGGCTTTGAGGATATCTTGCAGGAATACAAAATGGCACGCAGCGGAGCTACGTCATCAGCATAGAGGCTTTTCTCCCGGAGCCTGTCTCCGAGAGCGATGTGGAAATCCACATCCCAGTTTCCAAGGCAACCGAAGCAAAGCCAGATGAACATCAGCTACTTGTTTGCTTCGGGTGCTGACCTACATGCCGGACGCCGATGGGCCCGCATCGCTGGGCCCTGATTGGACGGCTGCACAGAGCCCTGAGCTGTAGATGTTTTCATTATTCCCATCTTCACCTGTCCGTGAAGAAACGGAGACAGAAAACTTAGTAACCTACATTCCTTTCGGAGGTCAGTGGTGGAGTTGGACTTGGAAGCTAGGTTTTCCAGCTCCACAGCCAAAGGCCACAGTGTCCCCCCCCCCCCCACACACACACACACACACCCCGTGCTGTTTTCCCAAGAGGCAGAGCCCAGCTGGCCTGGTGCTCACCGTGGCGTTGGGAGGAGCGAGGTGATGAGGCCGCGTTTGAGATGCTGCTTGGGCGTTCAATCCAGCAGCGAGTAGCCCGTTTCCTTGGTAATTTCTAAAATCCTGATAACTGTGTTACGGAGAAAGCATCAGGTGGCACTGATAGGAATAACACCTTTCTAATATTTGTCAGCTTCCCTTTGTCACAGAGAATGCAGTTCTCAGGCTCCGAGCCTTAGGCTCCAGGCAAAGTGGAATAGCTTTATTTTATCGTTATTGTATTTCCGTTTAGTTACTGTTTGTGGCAAGCCAAAACTGACTCCTCACTTCAACTAATGCTAAGTGTTTCCTTACAAAAAAAGTATAGGCAGTGAAATCCACCCTTCCGGGTCCAGCTCTGGGGGTTCTAGAAATGACAGCCCTTCAGCCTCCACGGCGGTCAGGACACAGCACAGCGGCCTCCCGGTGCCTGCACGCGGCCCCTGCAAGGTCACCTCCAGCCGCAGCTGGCAGCGCCTTTACCGCCGTGCCCGCCCGGCTCTGTCCGCGTGCAGCCCCTGAGTCTGGCTTTCCTTTCCCTGAGCGCGCTGTATTCGAGGTTCCCCGTGTGCTGTGCGGCTGCCGTCTGCTGAGGGGTGCTCAGTGTAGGGATGCACCATTCACCAACGGGGGAACGTTTGGGCTGTTTTCAGGTTTCAGTGATGATGCATAAAGTCGCTATACACATTTATTTGTATGCAGGTTTATGTGTAAACTTAAGTTTTCATTTTCCCAGGGTAAATATCTAGGAGTGTGATTGTTGGGTCATTTTGCAAGATGATGTTTAACATTTTAGCAACTGCCCGAGTTTTTTCCAAGTGGCTGTACCATTTTGCATTTTTGCCAGCATGTGTATAAGGGAGTTCCCGTGACCCCATAATTTCGCTAGCATCTGGTATTTGTAAGGCTTTTTCAGAATCCATCCTGCCCAGGCTGGTGTGGTCCAGTTTGGGTGCTGTCCCGTGCACCGAAGGTGAGCCCTTGGGGTTCCCAGTCAGGCCACATGCCTGGATTGAGGGCTCCATGCCCAGGGGGGAGCATGCCGGAGGCAGCCGATACACGTTTCTCTCTCACATCGGTGTTTCTCCCTCTCCCTCCCATTCTCTTTAAAAATCAATTTTTAAAAAAAATCCATACTAATAGATGTGTGGCAGTTAAGTATTTCCTCTTTACATGACTGTATATGTTTTAAAAAGCAGCTTGTTTCGAAGGGAGGATATGGAGCCAATACGGCTGCCGGTCCTGCGATACAGCAGTAGTCGTCCGAGTAGGTCACTGAGGGAATGCCACGTTCCACGTGCTTCCTCTCCATCCATAAAGGATGAACGGCCCGGGGCTCTCCTGGGTGTCTGACCCATTTCAGGCAACGCGAGCACTTGTTTTATTAGAGAAAATGATGGCTTTTTATTCACCTGGAGGTAGCCGAGGTAACCAGAATTGTTGAGGGCTGTTGCTGGGTTTTGATCAGCAGGACCAGGATTAACGAAGCATCCGGAGAGATCAGTGAGCGTTAGCACCCTAATCTTAGGGTCGCGGGTCCTCTGTCAGCGGCAGTCTGACCTTGACACAGTTTGGCCAGGCAGTTGCCCGGAAACGGGGGGTGTCAGACGTGTGGCTGTAGGCATGGCGGGCCAGCGTCTCGCCTCAGGATGTTTTTGTTTCCTGACCTGGATATTTCTGGAAGAAGAGATCAGATGGGCCCTGTACCTGGTTTCCGTTCTGTAGCCGTGGCTGTCGAGTTGATGACAAGGAAGGTCACGTCTGGTTTCCTCTCCGTCTGTCACTCAGTTCCTCCTGTGTGCTCGGGCACCCGGATGTTTTGTTTGGGAGGCTGCTTTTGTTGGAGGTCTTGTTGTTGTTGTTTTCTGCAAACAATGCTGTCACACATCTCAGGAGGTTTTTCCCAAGAGACCATGGTCACTAGGAGCCCAATAGGATTTTTAGCACAAAGCAGAGCTAGCCTGGATCATTTTCAGTGCATCTAAGTTTTTTAAAGGAAGGCTTTCCGGTGTGAGTAGGAGATGTCTGCTGTTTAGTGCAGGTGCGGTCCTCGCTGTCATTCTGAGAGCAGAAGAGCTTTGGCGGCAACAAACCAGACTCAGTGCAGCGCGGGCAGCCCGGGTGCTCTTAGGGTTTCGAGCTGCTCTGGCCCATCCGGCTGCCCCTCGCCACGTGTGCTCTTTAAATGTAAAGTTCTTAAAGCTCAGTTCCTCAGTCACTTACCCACGGCCACGTGTGGCTAGCGGCTACCATGTTAGGGGGCGCAGAGAAGGACCGTTTCTATCGTGGCAGAAAGGTCCATGCAGAAAGGTGGACAGCCATGGTGTGGAATGAGGGACGCCAAAGTCGGAATGCCTACACTCAGGTCATGTGACCTTCGGCAGGTGTCTCCTCCGACTCAGCTTCCTAGACTGTAACTGGAAACCCTTACCTGGTACTTCTGTCTGTCTTGTGGAGATGAAGTAAATAGCCCTGATTAAGTGCTGCCACCTGGGAGAGACACGAGGAAGCATCCGATAACGGGAAGTGCTTCTTCTCCTAGTGCCTGGTAGTCTTTCTGTGTCTGAAAGCTGGAGGTGGGTGCTGTGTGTACTTACAGCTAACCGCCACCAGATACCACGGGCCAGGGTCTCGCTGGAGGAGCGAAGGCAGAGTTGCAGGCTGCAGAAAACCCGTTTGTCAGCCTGGTGATTTTTTTTTTTTAAATATGCTGTCCCTGAGAAACATGATAGAATTTGTTTTACTTCTCTTCTGCCAGGAAATAACCCTTCTGGCTTTGTTAGAAGCGTGGTTTGCAATAATTGTACCCACCCCAGATGGCTCCTGGAAACCCTTTGAAATGCCATCTGCCAGGCGTGTGTCCAGCAGCAGCCTGCCATTCCGGGGAAGAAAAGAGGGGGCGGGGCCGCCCTTCCTCCTCCTCGTCACTGAATGGAGCGGCTGCTGGCGCAGGCCCAGGCCTGCAGAGGGTGCGGGGAGGACACCTCCTGCCCCCCCCCCCAGGAGGGGAGGGCTTGTCTGGGCAGCAAACCCTGCCCCGCCCGCACTCCCTGCCTCTGGCTCGGCATATTGATTTACATGGGGAAAGGGAACCTGCTAGCTTCCTTTTGCCTCTACAACGTGGCATTTGTCAAGTTTGTCATTTTCTTTTTTGAGTCCTTTCAGGAAATTAAGACCCAAGGGTGATAGTTGTCTTTAAAGTAAAGCTGACAGGTTGTTTCTGAAAGTGTGGCTGCAAGATGAGATAGCTGCGGAAGGAGGGAGAACAGCCACCACATCGCCTGCCTTTGGGAGACTTTCAACATCCGAGGAACCTTTTGTTTGGTTTTATTTATGCTCCTCTTTGGTGGGGGTGGGGTGGGCGGATGGCTTCAATTAATGGCAACATACAGAACATATTTGGGGCCGATCCTTTCACAGCAAGTTTCAAAGGCATCCTATTCTTACGCTGCCTGGAATGCCCGCCATGGTGTGGGCTGCCCGCGTTTCCCCAGCAGCTGGCTGAATGGGTCCTTCTCCCGCTGCAGCATCTCACCTCCTCCTGGGCTGACTGTGCCTCCCAATCCCGCCGAGGACCGTCTTTCCCTCCCAGTCACCACGTCACCGGATGCTAGCGCTCCACCCAGACTCCCTGCTGCTTCGTCTGCACTCTCTCCCTAGACTAGCCCGTTCTGGCTCTTGCCTTTCAATATCACTCCCACGTTCATGTCCCAACCTTCAGTCTGATACTGAGATCTATGTAACCACGTGTCCACGCTCTGCACCTAGGTGTCTCATAAGCACCTCCCACGTTATCTCTCTAAGAGTAAACTCTTCAGTTCTTTTCCCCTAAAAATCATCTCCCCCATCTTCTGGATCTTCATAAATGGTGCCACCCGTGTGCCCAGGTCAAAGCGTTAGATGTTGGTCTTTATTCTGTTTTCCTGACACACTTCACCTGTGGCTGGTGGAAGTGGGAGGCGGTAGTGGGCCCTACCAACCTGTTGCTCATGGGAGTGGAATTCTTGCAATATTCTGAGGGAAGAATTTTCTAAGACTGGCAAGGCAGGATGGGTGATTTTCATTTGCATAGATTTAACCCCTGAGTTTCCAAAACCCCGTTTCCCTTTGTCCAGTCACAGAAGAAGTACAGCTGGGGCTTCAGTAGGGATAAACTCAACGTTGTGTCCAGAGCTTCTGTTCTTTATCAGATCAGTGTCCCATCCTGCATCAGACCAGCTCAGCTGTGCTCCCTGATGCGGCCCATCACCCATTTCTGTGGGGTCCACAGGGCCACCGGCTGTGGAAAAGTCATGGATGAATGCAAGGGACCTTACGAGCCAAGAGTCCAGTGTAACAGGAGAGAGGATTCCTTTGTTTAGGGTAGTGGTCGGCAAACTCATTAGTCAACAGAGCCAAATATCAACAGTACAACGATTGAAATTTCTTTTGAGAGCCAAATTTTTTAAACTTCTTCTAATGCCACTTCTTTAAAATAGACTCGCCCAGGCCGTGGTATTTTGTAGAAGAGCCACACTCAAGGGCCCAAAGAGCCGCATGTGGCTCGAGAGCCACAGTTTACTGACCATGGGTTTAGGGGATTATGTATCCCCAGACCCATGTATCGGGGATCTCTTTCCCCAGGTTTGACTGACAGACAAGTACTTTTCCTGGCACCCCAACTTCACGGGGCATGCGTTTATCTCCCCTTTGTGGACCCCTTTCCCCAGTGATCTCCAGGGAATGGGTGGGTGTTCCCCTGGGGAGTGCAGAATTGTAACTTCCTGGTGAAGCTGCCCAAATGACATCCTATAATACCTGGTCTTCCATTTGCTCCCTTCCTTTTGTTAATAACTGGCTCATTACAGCAGTCTCATGTCCACTCCATCAGCAAGTTGTGTCTTAAAAATATAGACCTAGCACGGTCTATATGAGTTGACATGCTTTTAATACATCTGTGCTGTGGACTCCATCACACTTTCCAGCGGGGGCGGCTCAGGTGCTTGAGCATTGTCCTGTGCTGTTTGATTCCCAGTCAGGGGCACATGCCCAGCTTGTGGGTTGGATCTCTGGGTCAGGATACGTGTGGGAGGCAACCAAACCATGTTGCTCTCTGACATCCATGTTTCCCCTCCTTCCTCTCTAAGCATGTTCTCAGGTGAGGGTTTAAGAAAGAAAAAGAACAAGATGCTCAATGATTTGTGAAAAAAATCTGATTGCTTCTTCCCGCCTTCTTCCTGGTGTTCTCAGCACGTGGACACTGTCATGGCACCTGTTTGGGACCCCTGCTACCCTCTCCATGGCCTGTTCAACTCGGTAGCCCAATGATCCTTTAAAAACGAATCATGGCATCACGCATCTTCCCACTCCCTTAGAAGAGAGCAGGAAGTGTTCTCTGCGGCTTATGGAACCTGTCCCCTCACTTTCATTTTCATTCCCAACCTCTTTTTCACGGCTCTGCTGCAGTTTCTCCGGCCTTCTTGCCCTACCCACAACATGCCAACCCTATTGCCACACCAAAGACCTGAGCCTGAACCCCTCCAGGAATGCTCTTCCCACCATCACCTTCGCAGGGCTCTCCGTGTTGATGGCACCTCCTCAGCCCGCTTTCCTCATCACCAATCTGAAGATCTGAAGTAGCTTCTCTCCTCTCCACCCGCCCTCCTTCCTCCGACACACTTCCAAGCCCTTTCACTTATGTTGCTCTGAGACACTTCCTAATGCTCTAGCCTATGTTTCCTACAAAAGACTTATTCCCTCTTGAAATTAAATGCTGTATCTCTTCACATCCATTGTTGTTTTCTATCTTTCACAGTAAAATAGAAGTTCCATTAGAGTAGGGGCTTTGTCTTGTTCATGAGTGTTTCCCAGGCCCTAATTTAGTGCCTGGCATCTATTGGGACCTCAGTAAATATCCTATATAATAAAAGCCTAATATGATAAATGTCTGGTCAGCCGGTCAACCAATCAAAGTGTAATATGCTAATAATATGCTAAGGCTACTCAACCACTCGCTGTGACATGCACTGCCCACCAGAGGGCAGATACTCTGTTAGGTTAGCTTGCTGCTGGGATTCAACTGATCAGGACTGAGCAAGGTGGGCTGGACATGCCTTATTCTGTCCCTGGGAGATATCCATGGTCCCATGGTGGCTACCTGGCTGGCCAACCTCCCATGTCCCTCCCCAGCCCCAGTTGTGCACCAGTGAGGTCCCTCGGCCTGGCCTGCACCCTCTCGCAATCTGGGACCCCTTGGGGGATGTCAGAGAGCTGGTTTTGGCCAGATCCCACAGGCCAGGCAGAGGGACTGCACTGGTGCACGAATTCTTGCCTGGGGCCTCTAGTTTATTAACTAAATGGAATGTAGATCTATGTAATGGTAAATGTATAAATCATTTGAACTACAAGATTTTATTAACTCATTTCATTGTAACAATAATTATGTTACTGTTTATAAACTACTAGAGGCCCGGTGCACGAAATTTGTGCATGGGGCAGAGTGTCCCTCAGCCCAGCCTGCACCCACTCCAATCTGGGACCCCTCAAGGGATGTCCGACTGCTCATTAACCGGCAGCCGGACATCCCTCTCACAGTCCAGGACTGCTGGCTCCCAACTGCTCACCTGCCTGCCTTCCTGATTACCCCTAACTGCTTCTGCCTGCCAGCCTGATCACCCCCTAACCCAGGCCTGGGCAAACTACAGCCCGAAGGCCGGATCCGGCTGAATAAAACTATTGAAATGAAATTTAAAAAAAGACCATACCCTTTTATGTAATGATGTTTACTTTGAATTTATATTAGTTCACACAAACACTCCATCTATGCTTTTGTTCTGGCCTTCCAGTCCAGTTTAAGAACCCATTGTGGCCCTCGAGTCAAAAAGTTTGCCTACCCCTGCCCCTAACCACTTCTGCCTGCCAGCCTGATCACCCCTAACCACTCTTCTGCCAGCCTGATTGATTTATAACTGCTCCCCTGCCATCCTGTTTGCCCCCAACTTCCCTCCTCTGCTGGCCTGGTCACCCCTAACTGCCCTCCCCTGCAGGGTTGATGGCTTCCTACTGCCCTTCTTGCAGGCCTGGTGCCTCCCAACTGCCCTGCCCTGCTGTCCATCTTGTGGTGGCCATCTTTTGTCCACATAGGGGCAGCTATTGTGTGTTGGAATGCATATTACTCTTTTATTAGATAGGATAGAGGCCTGGTGCATGGGTGGGGGCCAGCTGGTTTGCCCTGAAGGGTGTCCCGGATCAAGGTGGAGGGTTCCTTGGGGCATGGGATAGCCTGAGCGAGGGGCTTGTGGTGGTTTGCAGGCCAGCCATGCCCACTGGTGACCCAAGCGGAGGCCCTGGTATCTGGAATTTATTTACCTTCTACAATTGAAACTTTGTAGCCTGGAGTGGAGCCAAGCCCCCTGCTCGCTCTATGGCCAGCTGCCATTTCTATTTGGATTTGTTTACCTTCTATTATTGAACATTTATAGCCTTGAGTGGAGGCCTAGGCCGGCAAGGGCAGGTGGAAAGCTTGGCTTCCTCCGTTGCCTGGGAAACCCAAGCCTCCCTCCAACTCTCTGTGTCTGTAGACATCTTGGTTCAGTTTATTTGCATACTCACTCTGATTGGCTGGTGGGCATGGCAGGTGGGCATGGCTCGTGTAGCGGTGTGATAGTTAATTTGTATATTACTCTATTATTAGGTGAGATAATATCTGCTAAGAATTATTGAGCCATGTCCTCTAAAAGGATTATCCCATGCAGTACACACAACAAATCTATGATGGCGGTACTATTGTGGTTGCTACTTTGCAAATGAGGAAACTGAAAAATAACAGGAACTAAGGAACTTGCCCAACACCACAACCTGGGGAACCTGACCGTGAATCAGTCCATTGCTCACTCCAGACCCCTGCTCGTCAACACCATGAGGTGTAGTTGGTGTTTCTGGAGTGCCTGCTGTGGGCCTGACATGAGTTATAAGTGGAAAAGTTGTGAGCTCCCTCAGGGGCTTGTCATTGTATGCCAGGGGAGCCAGAGGTGGAACAGACTAGGAAACAGTACAAGAGTGGACGTCTGGGTAGGCCACAGGCAGGCCGCTCCGCCGGACAGCTGCGGCATGCTGGGTGGTGAGGAGAGATCTGTAATGTGATCGCCCTGTGGAAAACTCACAGCTATTCAAAACACCCAGATTTATTAGGAAAACTGGGCTCATACAAAAATGCACTTATCTTGAGTAAAACATGCAGACTTGTGGGTGTTTTTTGTTTTTTGTTTTTAATGAAGGACATTCTGGATAGCACTGCATGTGTGTGTGTGTGTGTGGATATGATCAGTCACATGTGATCAGAGACTACACTGTCCTGGGAACATGCGAGCCACTGGGTGCATGCAGTTGGTTATTTAGTCGCTTTTACATTCCTAGGACTAGGGGTAATCCCTGCGCATGGTATAAGAAAACACCGATCTGTCAAGCAGCGTTAGTGACAGGGCCTTTCAGAATGAGCTATGCCAGCTACATCCCCTAACTTGAACGTGGGAGCCTAAATCATGAGATTTGCTTTTTTTGGTCTTTCATAGTAGTTAGTGTGGGTTCCTGGTACACACTGCATAATTGCATTTTGGTTTATTTTCTTTTCCTGGCTTATGTGTAAACCACACATCTCCACGTTGCTTTGTTGAGCTTCAACTAAGATGATAGGCCCACCGCCAGCACCTGAGCTGGTGACTTGAATACTCTAGGGCCATGGTCGGCAAACTGCGGCTCCTTGGCCCCTTGAGTGTGGCTCTTCCACAATAGACCACGGCCCGGGCAAGTCTATTTTGAAGAAGTGGCATTAGAAGAAGTTTAAGTTTAAAAAATTCGGCTCTCAAAAGAAATTTCAATCATTGTACTGTTGATATTTGGCTCTTTGACTAATGAGTTTGCCGACCACTGACCTAGGGGCTCGATGTGGTTATTTCATAAGAGCCATTGCTCTATTTGTTAGTTATTGTGAGAATAGCCAGCTTAAGTCAGGGGGAGACATTTTTTTTAGCAAAATGCAGTGCCCTTTCTCTCTAGTCAGAACTCTGGATGGCCTCTTTTTACCCAACATATTAATTACATGGAGAGCAGCGGCATTATTCTGTCCCCGGGAGATAGCCGAGTGCAGATCCCGGGCAATCGTATGTCCCCAGAGTTGTTTCTGTGGTGGGTGTCATTTCCTGCAAAGGGCTCATTACATTGGAGCTTGCCGGATGTACGAAGGAACACAAGAATCTCAAGGCCTGTGATAAAAATATAAACCTCCGAGGCTTTGCGCTTAAGGCGGATACCGTGTTGGTATTTACCCAAATCCTCAACGCTGCTGATTATGAATGCTTTCTGTGCAAAACCCAGTCCCCTTCTTCACGCGGTGCATTCTTAAAAGGATAAAGCTCTCCCGGGCCACCTGGCTGTGCTTGTTTGGCGCCTGCTCCTGTCAGATCCCAGGCGGGGAGGGTGGAGGTGGGGCCCTCCCCTGAGAGAAAGAAATTGTCTTCACCAGGCCCCTGTCTGGGCAGATCAGCCTCCGAGTCTTGGGCACGCCGGCTGCCTGAACAGGTTATTTTAGTTACACCTGGATGTGGCGCTTCCTGTCCGCGCTGAGTGATGGTTTCTTGTGCCTTTGTCTTGTCTGCTGCAGGCACCACCCGCTCGCCCAGGGAAGGAGAAGTGCCCGGCGTGGACTACAGCTTCCTGACTGTGAAGGAGTTCTTGGACCTCGAGCAGAGCGGGACTCTCCTGGAGGTCGGCACCTATGAAGGTGAGCTGCTCCCGCAGCGAGGACGCCTCTCTCCCGGCCCCGGGGGACCGGCCATCCAGGGAGATCTGCTGTGTGGACTAGTGAGTCTGCACAACCCCAGGAGGCTGCAGGTCACCCTCCTGTGAACAATAAAATATGTGGAGTAGGCTCTGTGTAGCTCTCTAAAAGTAGTTTTTGTGGCATTTTCTTCTTCTACAAGTTTTCCAGTTTGATTTATTAATTTAAATATGTGTGTTTTATTTATCAATATGGGCCTGTGTGGTACTGGAAGGAAGGGGAAGAAGACTCAATCAGTCACAAATGGGATTTCTAGGGAGTATTGTTTTCATCTTGACGGAAAGGAATGGAATGTCATTTTTACTATTAATTAACTTTAATGTATTTTTCAAGTAGAAAATACATTTACATGGTTCAAATATTAATTTATAATCTCTTCTATACACTGATTACCACCTGCCTAATTTTCATTTCTTTCTCCTCCCAATACTACAACTAATGTGATTAGTTTCTGATTACTGCTCTGAAATTTCTTTATGCAAATATGTGTGTGTGATACATGTGTGTGTTTTATGTGTGCGTTCTTACTTCTTCCCTGTTTTACACAACAGTAGTCAATAATGCACAGATGCTATTTTATTCAACAGTGTGTCTTACAGTCTTTGCAGTTCAATACCAGAGCACTTCCTGTTTTCTTTTTAAAATGGCTCTATACTCTTTTTGTGTGAGCATACCGTAACTATTTAACCTGCTCCCTTTGATAAATATTTTTAATATTTCGGAATACTATTGCATTGAATAGCGTGGAGATAAATCATTTCACACAAGTGGGATCATATCTGTAGGATGAGATACCACGAGTGAGATTGCAAGGTCAAAACCAAATGTGGGGGGAAATTAAACTTACATTTTCTGAAAGCAATATTACAGCTTGATTGCTCTTCTGAGTGTTACTGTTTGAGACAGAAGGATATAATATGCTATTAACTAGGTCAAATTATTAATTTGGTCAAATTATGGTATGTCTTTATGAATTCTGAACATTTGGGTTTATTGGACAATTACTGGGGTATTTTCAGTAATTAGACTTAAAAACAAAGGGTCAGTACGAAGCTGACTGTTGTTAGGGACATTGTGGCTTTGCTGTGAGGGTAGCCTCTGTTTCAGGCTGTCCGTTAAGGGGTGATCATGAGTCTGGGTGCTGATCCTATCTTTATGTTCTTTGTACCTGCTGCTCATTTCAAAATTGTGAGTATATACACTGGACAGTGTTAAGATGATAATCAAATTCCTGGTGGTGAACTCAGGAATATTTCCTTTGAGTATTGCTAATGATCAATTGTCTTACTTTCCTGGTGGTTTGGGGCTGGGGTGGGGGGGGAGATCTCAGAAAGCCCAAAGCAAGCAAGGCTGAGGACAGAGCAAATGTGACTCCGCCTTGGTTAGCAGCAAGTGAAAGGTCCTTTTCTGCAGTCATTGTGCCCCTCTGGGGAGCTAGAGTCCCCTAAAATAAAAACTAGAAGCATCCACTTGCATTTTTGGAGAGGTTAAGGGTAAGACAGTTGTTGTGCAAAGCCAAAGAGTGTGAAGTTGAAAAGGAAAAGCATGTGGGTTGGACAACTGGTCTGGGAAGAAGGGAAAATAAACTAATTTTTTTGAAGTGTTTCTGTTGCAAGTACAGGGGTGGAATCACGGTGTTTTCCCATTTAACTTGACTGCTTGGCCGAAGTCACTGTTGTCACCTCGCTGTAGGCGGGATGTTGAGGCCAGGCGGCCCCTAGGAACTCCTCCAAGGCTGAGCTTTGGAAGGTTGTAGAGCTGCTGCCAGAATACTAGAGCCAGGAACCAAACCCAACTCCCTGTGACTTTCACACCCCACACTCTTTCCTGGAAACCTCCAAAGGAATACCCTGGATATCACTAAAGACTTGTTAGCGCAACCTGCTGGTATGTGGCAACAGAGAAAGGTTTTTTAAAAAAAATACCTAATCGCCTCCCACAACCGTGTCTTTCTGGGAATGTTGCTTAGCTGGTTTGGAGTTGAAATTTTCTTCTGCCCAAGATTAATCCGTTCCGTTTTGAAGGCATTTGACGGCAGCGTTCTTTAGTGTTTGACCTTTTGGCCGTGTAATTTCCTTACCATGGGAGATGGCTCATAATTTTTGCAACTGACTGGAGTCTATGATGTTGACTCTTACCAGCTGAGAGCACAGCGCGGGTTTTATTAAAGGCCAGGTGGTGTGATCAGAATGGGGCTGGGTAGATTTTGGAGAGCCTCCTCTGCCTTTTCTTTGGAAAAATGAGGATAGTAACCATGCCCCCTCGTAGGTAGGATGAAATGAGATGCTACTTGGAAAGGCTGAGCATGGTGCCCGACACGTGTAAGTTCTCCGTCAGCATGGCTCGGATGCTGTTTATTTACACACATGACTGGTCCTCGGTGGCCACCTCCGTGAGGTAGTAGATCTGCCGGTAAAACCGCTTTACCTCCTTCCCAGGTGCTCCCCACCGCTTTCCCTGCTCAAACTTCTTTCCTCCCAGCTCGTCCTGATTCCAGAGAGGAAAACTATATCGCAACAACACAGAGCACAGAACCGTCTATGAGTAAAAGTGATAAGTGTACATGATGGATTGCTTCCTGTGGTAAAGAACTTAAAAATGTTCAAGTCCAGGCTGCTTCCTTTCCTCCCTGCAGGGAACCCCTGTTACAGTTTCAGGGAACCCACATAAATGACATGTGGGTTCTTGTCCATTTCACCCTGGTCTTGCCCTTCACTCTTAGGTATCTCAGAGACCTTCCCACGTTACCCCAGACCGAGCCACTTTATTCTTCATTAGTGCTGCACGGTGTCCCAGGGGGTGAACACACGTAACTTATTTCACCAGTCGCCCTGTAGGAGATGGCCGTGTAGGTGGTTTTGTGCTCAGTATTACGGTGAGCATTCCGGCATCAATACCTCACTGCCTGTTTCCCCGGATGTCGGCAGTCTAGTTTTAAAGGAGCCTTTCAGTCATTATCCACTGAGCATTTATTTCGGTCACTGGCCTGAGCCCCAGGGTGTGATGTCCGGGTCAGAGGACCAAAGCAGCTCTGTCTTCGAAGGTGCTGATGTGTTCCAGTTACGTATCACACACCTGTGTGCACTGGGTGCTGGGTGCTCTTCAAAGTGTGTGACGCTCACGAACTCGCTCAATCGCCCAACCATCCCACAAGGCAGTTCTAATTCACCCCCACTTCACAGGAGAACGTCAGGCTCAGAGATGCCAGTTACCTTTGTTAGAATAACTTCTTTATTTTTTCATTACAGTTGGCATACAGTGGTATATTAGTTTCAGGTGTACAGCATAGTTATACATGACTTACACAGTGATCGCCCTGATAAATCCAACACCCGTCTGACACCATAAATAACTAGTACAATATCATTGACTGTATTTCCTACACTGCAGTCTACATGTCGTGACTATTTTATAACCACCAATTGGTACTTTTTAATCCCTTCACCTACTTCACCCAGCCCCACTGTCTCCCACCCACCCCGAGTCTAGCAAACATCAGATGTTGGCTGCCCAGCCGCCCAGGGCCAGCCCGAAGCGCAGGTAACCAGGACCAGGACCGGCTGAGGCTGCACTTCCGCAGTGGCAGCAGCAGAGGTGTGATGGGGGTGTCGCCTTCCCCTAATCCCAGGGTCGCCTCCCACCCCTGAGGGCTCCTGGACTACTGTGAGAGGGGGCAGGCCTGGCTGAGGGACTCCCACACACACACACACCTCCACCTCCAGGGCATGAATTTTCATGCACTGGGCCTCCAGTTGTAAATATTGCAGTGAACATAGGCGTGCATACATCTTTTCAAATTAATGCTTTGGGTTTCTTCAGATAAATACCTAAAAGTAGAATTGGTGGGTCTTTATCTCTTTTATAGCCTTTATTTTAAAGCCTGTTTTGTCTGATATAAGTATTACTCCCCAGCTTTTTGTTTGTTTAGATTTTCATGAAATATCTTTTTCCATTCCTTTACCTTCAGACTGTGTGTCTTTGTATCTGAAGTGAGTCTCTTACAGGCAGTACATGTGAAGGTCTTGTTTTCTCATCCATTCAGCCACATGTCTTCAGATCGGAGCCTTTAACCAATTTACATTTAAAGGCATTGTTGATAACTATGTCGTTTTTGACATTTTATTATCTGTTTTTTGTATCTTCTTTAAGAAGACCCTTTAACATTTCATATAATACTGGTTGGTGGTGACGAACTCCTTTAGCCTTTTCTTGTTGGCAAACTCTTTACCGCTCCCTCAATGCTACATGAGAGCTTCGCTGGGCGGATAATGTATTTCATGCCATTCCCTTCTGTCCTGCTAAGTTTCTGTTGAGGAATCAGCTGACAGTTTTATGATAGCTCCTTTTTAGGTAAATAACTGCTTTTTAAGTTTTGCTCTGTCTTTAACCTTTGGCATTTTAATTATGAAGTGCCTTGGTGTGGGCCTCTTTGGATTCCTCTTGTTTGGGACTCTCTGCACTTCTTGGGCTTATATGTCTCTTTCATTTGGCAGGTTAAGGAAGTTTTCCATCATTATTTCTTCAATGGGTGTTCAGTTCCTTCTCTCTCTTCTTCTGGTACCCAATGTTGAGGATGTTGATATGCTTAATGTTGTCCCAGAGGCCCCTTACACTGTCCTCCTAGGCGGTGGCTGGGGGTAGGGGATGCTTATTTATTTTATTGTTGGTGTTTTTTTCTGTTCTGATTGGGTTTTTCTGCTTCTTTATCTTCTAAATTGCTGATTCTAATCCTCTGCTTTATCTACTCTGGTGTTGATTTCCTTTAATTATTCTTCATTTCAGTTATTGTACTCTTAATTTCTGAATAGTTATTTTTATGTTTTCTATCTTCATATTTATGCTGCCTATCTCTTTATTGAAGTCCTCACTCTCTAAGTTCTACTTTTCCCCTAAGAGCATTATTTTTATGTTTTCTATCTTCATATTTATGCTGCATATCTCTTTATTGAAGTTTTCACTCTCTAAGTTCTACTTTCTTTTTTTTTTGTAAGTTTCTTCTCTTTTGTTTGGAACCTGTTTCTTTGTCTCCTCATTTTGGCTGCCTCTGTGTGTCTGTTTCTATGTATTAGGTAGAGCCTGTGTCTCCCAGTCTTGCCAGTCTTGGTGGAGTGGCCTTATGTAGTTGGTGCGCTGTGGGGTCCAGTAGGGCAGTCTCCCTGGTCTCCTGGGCCTGGCGCTCCAGGAGTGCCCCTTGTGCAGGTTGCAGGTGCCCTCCTGGTGCTCTGTCCCCTGATCCAGACTGGCTGGGCTCCCCGTATATTTCAGGCACCTTCTAGCTGCTGCCCCAGTGCTGGAGCCCAGAGCTAGTAAGTCCGCCAACCAGTAAGTGTGTGTGCAGGCCCATTTAGAGGAATGCCCGGGAGTCCCATAGCCTCCTGTGTCAGCCACAGTTTCCCCTGGAGTTCACAGCAGGGCGTTATGGCGAATTCCCTTCCTCGCATTTCATCTGGAAACCCCAGTTGTTAGTATTGGACTACATTGGTGGTGGTAGTGGTGGTGGTAATGAGTCCTTAAATACAGAGGTACTTACGTGATTGAAGAGCTGGACTTGGTGAAGTGCTGGCTATCATAACAAGGAGGGAAAGGAGCAGGTGATGCTAACCCTCCTAGCACGACTTCTCGTTTCTTTCTTACACTCCTGGATGCGCTGCTGCCATCTGCTGAAATCAGAAACACTGAAGAAGGCCAGGTGTGCTGGGGCGAGTTTGGGGGCTCCTGGATGAAACTAGCCCCCCCCCCGCCCCGCCCCGTCCCCCAGCTACAGTGCCCGCACTTACAGAGACCCCAAAAGAGCCAGGGCCCTTCCCAACTATCACCCCTCACAAGGCATAGAGCTCCAAATTGAGCTCTGCTTTGCAATTGGGACCAACTTCTCTTCCTGTGACCAGACAGAATCAGCATCGAGCAAGGCAAAGAGGACGAGGGCAAATGTGTCTGTTCCTTTGGTCCGACTTCCTTGTGATGCTCTGAGCTCATTTATGGATTATGGTGGTTGCGATAAATCAGTTACACCATCGCCCCCTTGTCTTACTTTCCTGTGTGTTTTTTTCCTGCTGCCGTTTTTGCTCAGCAAGACAGGCTGCTGCTCAGCCCGCCCGCGGACTTGTCTGGGAGAAGGTGACGGGTGGGCTGTTCCGTGGGGAGGTTCCCAGCTCGCCTGCTAGACAGGTGCCGCTGGGCAGCGGAGCCGGTGTCAGTGTGAGCAGCGCAGCGGGCTTCCCTCGGCGAGAAGTGCGGTGCCAGGGCGGCATTTCAGACTGGCGTTGAGGGGTGCATGTCGCTGCATGTTAATCAGGAAGGGGGGGTGCCAGCATTCAATCGTGCTATTGTTTTGCTTCCTAGAAGGTCTGCAAAAAAAAGCAGCTGCCGTGGGCATACTTTGGGGGGACACGGAGATAAAAGCGGGGGCGAAGAGAGTTCTTGTCCGCCGTTGAGGAAAACGAGGCGGCTGGAGCCCTGCTCTTGGCAGGCCTTGGCAGCCTCCTGCCTCGACAGCTCTGTTGGCAAACTCTGCCTTGAATGTTCCCTGTTGCTAATGAAAGGAACCGAAGGGCATCTGTGCTGCCGTTGGCTGCTCCTCGGCGTCGGAGGACGGAGCCTGGGGCCAGGGAACTTCGCTTGCTTCCTGCTCAGAGGGCCCGGACTTGTGGGGTTGAGCGCAGAGACGTGGAGAAGCTCAGATCTGTGGGTGACTGCCAGTCATCGCTCCTGCGCTGTGTGGCTTCCATCTTCTTTGTAGGAAAATGGGCACATCAACGCCTTTTCCCGTAGGGGTGCTACTAAAGATTGCAGAGAGTGACCCTATGGCTAGTGACCTGTGGTAGGTGCACAATACATGCAGCTTTGGTTAATGTCCTTTGAACATGTATTTGGGCCACAATAGCCTCTTCTGCTGTGTAAAGCTTTTATCTGCCCACAACATCAGGCACGTTGAAGAACACGGAGTTTATCACACGCTAACCCTGAGCCAAGCACTTCGCTGAGTACTCTATTACAGTAACAAATTTAATCTTCACACACACACACACACAAAAAAGTGTTAGCTGGGTACAATTCCTGTCTTTAGTTTACACCATGGGAACTGAGGCTGGAGAGAGGAAGGCCTTACCTGCTCAAGGTCACAAAACTAGTAGTTTCTGTTGCCCTCTTTTGTCTTTTATTTAAAGCCAAAGGACTCGGGCAAGCGCAAACACCTCATTATAGGGTGCTGGCTATTGTCCCGTGCACACAGGTCCTAGTCCTGTGGGGCGGAGCAGGTGGGACAAGGCGGAGTGAAAAGAAAGGGATGCGGATGTTGTGGCTGATGCCAGCAAGTGCTGAGCGAGCGAGTGGCGAGGTGAAGTGAAGCGGCTGAGGGGATGCACTGTGGCTGGACTGGCAGAAGCTGCCCTGAATCACGCCAGTGAGAACCAGATCCGCAGCATAGTGATGCGTGCTGCAACCCGTGGGCGCTGTCCCACGGCCACTAACTCGGCTGCCAGGAACCCCCAGGTGACAGGCCGTGCCTCGCACCTCGGTGGGTGTGGGGATGCGGTGGTGCCTAAGAGCAGATGTGGTCCCTGCCTACAAGGACTTCGAGTCTAAAGGTGAGGACCGGTACTGATTAATCAAGCAGTTGGATAAATACAGCAGAGGGTGTTGGGAAGGACGGGTACAGGGCTCCCCGAGGACATGTAAGAGCTTGGAAGGGCGGCTTTGGTGCAGTGTATGGGGTCAGATGCCGCCCTGAGGATGAGTGGGGGATGGCGGCACAGGAAGCAGAGGGGAGGGTGCTAACCAGAGAGGAGCAGGGGCACAGCCGGGAGAAGAGGTGGGCATGGCTTGCACATGGGGCTGAAGGAAAACTAGTGGGATTAGAGCTGGAAGAGCAGCAAAGAGCAACCTCGAATGGTGCCTGTGGAGCCAGCAAGGCCAGGCGTGCATGGTCTGGGGCCAGGACCAAAAAGAGTTACACCAGTGTCTGTGTCTTTATGTTCTACTAGAGGCCCGGTGCATGAAATTCATGCATGGGGTGGAGGGGGGTGTCCCTCAGCCCAGCCTGCACTCTCTCCAGTCTGCGACTCCTTGGGCCTACACAGGCAGTCGGACATCACTCTCACAATCCAGGACTGCTGGCTTCCAACTGCTTGCCTGCCTGCCTTCCTGATTGCCCCTAACCACTTCTGCCTGCCAGCCTGATCATCCCCTAGCCACTCCCCTGCTAGCCTGATTGATGCCTAACTGCTCCTCTGCCAGCCCGTTTGCCCCTAACTGCCTTCCCCTACAGGCCTGGTCACCCCAACTGCCCTCCCCTACAGTCCTGATCCTCCCCAACTGTTCTCCCCTGCAGGCCTGGCGCCCCCCTCCCCCCACTGTCTTTCCCTGCAGGCCCAGTTGCCCCCAACTTTCCTCTTCTGCTGGCCTAGTCACCTCTAATTGCCCTCCCTTCCAGGCCTGTTCCCTCCCAACTGCCCTCACCTGCTGGCCATCTGTGGTTGCCATCTTGTGTACACATTGGGGCAGCCATCTTTGACTACATGAGGGCAGCCATCTTGTGTGTGGGAATGATGGTCAATTTGCATATTACTCTTTTATTAGATAGGATAGAGGCCTGTTGCATGGGTGAGGACCAGCTGGTTTGCCCTGAAGGGTGTCCCGGATAAGGTTGGGGGTTCCCTTGGGGTGTGGGGTTGCCTGAGAGAGGGGCTGTGGTGGTTTGTAGGCTGGCCATGCCCCCTGGCAACCCAAGTAGAGGCCCTGGTATCTGGGATTTATTGATCTTCTATAATTGAAACTTTGTAGCCTAGAGTGGAGGCCTAGTCTGCCCAGGGTGTGCGGAAAGCTTGACTTCCTCCATTGCCGGGGGAAACTCAAGACTCCTGCTCTCTCCAGCTCCATGGCTGCAGCCATTTTGGGGGGATTTATTTATCTTCTATAATTAAAACTTTGTAGTCTTGAGTGGAGGCCTAGGCAGGCCAGGGTGTGCAGAAAGCTTGGCTTTCTCCATTGCCGGGAAAACCCAAGCCTCCTTCTTGCTCCATAGCTGCAGCCATCTTGGTTGGGTTAATTTGCATACTCACTTCTGATTGGCTGGTGGGTGTGTCTTGTGGATGTAGTGGAGTGGTGGTTAGTTTGCATATTACTCTTTTATTAGATAGGAGGGTACGTGGAGCCAGGCTTTACACATCAAAAGCATAGTTTTTGCCTCTCCCTCCCCCCAAAAAAGTGTTTTGCCCCCTTGGGGCTGACACTGCCCCGAGGAAAATGTCTGCTCACCATGCTGTTCTACTTTGTCCTGTAGGAAGAAGGGAGACAAGTCTTCCCCTCCCCCACCCCTTACAAAATTATAAAAGGAACATGGGACCAGGGGACCAAGGGCCCTAGAGCTGTGGACCCTGGACCAGCCAGGCTGATGTCAAGAAAGGCATTTCTACTGCTCTGGGTCTGGCTGGTCTTCATCTACGAAAGAGGGATAAATCCCCAGTGCCAAGCACAGAGCCTGGCGTTAAACGCTTCTCCGTGAGGAAATACACGAGACGACACTAGATTTGTGCAAAGTGAGAGGCGGTATAGATTTGATTCATCCTCGCTCAAAACTCGGGGGGCGGTTCTCCCTAAATATTTTATCAAGCTCTAAAAATTATTTGCAGCCCCCATTAATTTTTAAACGCATGCCAGGAGGAAATGTTTTCTTTGGCTTGGTGGTGGCCAGAGACTGCCTGTTCATTCAGGCGGCAGAGGCTCCCGTGCAAAGGGCCTGCCCCCCTCCGCCGCCGCCATCCCTGTAGCGTTTTCTCCTAGAGCCAGTTCTGAAAATAGCTACAGAGATGCACGCATCCCGCTTGGGAGGGCGCCCGGCCACCTCAGGAAGTGTGTGTCGGCGAAGGTGGAGGCTGGGGGGAGCCGTCTCCCGCTCCTAGATGCTGTGCAGCCTGCCAAGAGATGACCCAAATTAATTTTTTAATCACTTATAATTCTCCCCATGATTTTTATTTAATGCCATTAAGTAATCCATATATTCTTCCCAGGGAGTCCCTGGTGCGTGCTGTGGGGTTTGTCTCTGTGCCACGGCTCGGCCCGGCTGGTTATTTATGACCAGAGTGCAAACTATTGGCCAGGGGGAGAGTTGGCTGTCAGGGAGGGGCTGTGCGCTCACATGGGAGGGAGGGGGGAGGCAGGGGAGGGAGGAAGGGAGGGAGTGAAGGGGGCGGCTGAGGCCCTGGAGTGGCCGGTCACTGGCAAATGGGGGAGATCGTGATATGAAACATTCCGTTTTTAAATGTTGGGGTCACTACCTCAAATTGTTTTTTTAAATACCTTATTTGCCGGCGTATAAGACGATTTTTTTTGGCCCTGAAAAATACCGTATTTGCCAGCGTATAAGAGACTGGGCGTATAAGACGACCCCCTAACATTTCCACTCAAAATACAGAGTTTGTTATATACTCGCCGTATAAGACTACCCCCCACTTGGAGGCATATTTTTCAGGGCCAAAAAAATCGTCTTATACGCCGGCAAATACGGTATGTGTGGGGAAAATATCAGGAAAGGAAAGTTGGACCTCTGCAATGAGAAAGCCGCTAGGTGGAGCTTTTCCGTAAAGGCCGTAGCCCTGCAGAGCTATCGGAGGAATTATCTACTTACCATACTTCCAGCTCATGGGCACCTTCGGGAAAGTCCTTTGAGCTTCCTGAGGGTCCAGGGAGGCCACTAGGGCTGGTGCTGTGTCGGAGAGGAGCGTCCCAGTCACAGAGGATGCATTAGATTGAGCGTCCAAACTTGCCCGCAGTTATCTCGTCCTTGGCAGGCTCGCCTGCTTATTCCTTTGTATCAAGGCATGACACCGGTTGCCAGGGACAAGCACTGAGGCACGCTGTGTCATCAGTCCTCCCAACAAGGTGTGACCAGCCTCAGCTTAACGATTGGAAACGTGCACCTTGGACATTAAGAAGCGGGTATTAGGCCTCACTCCAGCGGTTTGGCATGGGCAAAGGCATCCAATGGACCTATTCTACCTCACCTTCCCCTCACAGCAGGTGTCTGGGTGGAAACTGATACTCTGAGGATCCGATTTTACAGAGAGAACAGGCTTCTTACAGGATGGTGAAATAGCTTGCCCAGGGTCACAAGCCAGCGGGGAAGCTGGGACTTGAACCGGGGGCTGCCTCTTCTAATTCTCTACTGTGCTGGGCACAGCGAATGCCCATCCATTAGATCAACCCAATGGCATGGCTGGTGATGGACAGTTTGTCTTCTACAACAGCACTTGCATGTGGTGCCACCTAATGAGATGCACCTTCCCTGTCTCCAAGCATCGAAAACTAGTTTCCAGAAACGGGAAACAACTGTGTGGATTCTGGGGGGAGGGGAGGTGCTTTTTGTTGTGTTTTAGAAATCTGCTCATCATTTATTAACTTAAGAAAGGTCCCAGACTTGAAAAACTGAGGAAAATCCACATACATTTGTCAAATTTAGGTACAACTTTTACTTTCTAAATATTTATTTCTGTCATGAGCAAGATTTCTAAGTTTTAACTGATTCTTTTGTTTTGTTTTAACTGATTCTTAAATGACGATGGTTTATGACTATTACTTCAGTTTAATGGCCCTGAAAAAGTGATATGATTATAAAAATATATTCCACGCCTTTCGGTGGAAGAATTACATATACACGTTGCTTTAGTTTAACCTGTAAGTTGGAAAAACACATGTTTTAATGTGATTGGAAGGAATTGGAATTAAATTCAAGAAAAGCTCTCCTTTTTGTTCACTGTAAAAAATATTTTTAAAAAGTTAGCTTTCTTCCCTGAGCCTTTCTGATAGATGGTCTTCGGTTAGTGGGAAAGTGAGCCTGTAGCTGTGGGACGGTGCAAGCTGAGTGGGGGCCCTTGTGTGTGCTCCTTCCTCACATACCTGGTGGCCCCGGTAACACACATGGGGCCGTCCCTCCGGTGGCTCTGCGGCTCCCTGTGCCTGTAAGTTGGACCTGGAAGGACTTTGGGAAGAGACGGAAACGCCTGTCACCTTCCGTGAAAGGCCACGGGATGTGCATCTGTGGTCTCTGCCTGTGGCCTCAGGTCTGTGGTCTCCGCCGTCGGCCGTGGCCCTTTCCAGTTGGAGGGATCAGCGTTCCCCGATGACCGCTGGCACCCTCTCAGAGAGAGTGGGTGTGTATATGCCTAACTTTGGTGATTCAGAAACTATTTTAAATAGATAATACTCATTTAATAAGTTTTAATTATAAAGATCAAGCTTAAAGGAAGCAAATCTCTCATCACTTGTGTCTCGTGCACAAGTTTCTGCCTCCTTATCCTTTGTGCTTATATAATAAAATGTATGTTTAAAAAAATTTTTTTCCATGTAATTGTGAGCTGAGGTTAGACAGTGAGATGAGACCCTGGGAAAGAAAAGGGGTTTCTTGTGATTGACGGGTTCCTTGCTAAGCCAGAGCAGCAAGCCTGGCTTAGGACGCGTCTTCCACCTGGCCCTCCGGCTTCCGCTGAAGCCCAGAGGTGGGGCCTGGGTCAGGGGCTTCTTATGTTGATGTGCTTTGTTTTGTTTTTAAATATATTTTATTGATATTTTACAGAGGAAGGGAGAGAGATAAAGAGCTAGAAACGTCAATGAGAGAGAAACATCGACCAGCTGCCTCTTGCACACCCCCTACCGGGGATGTGCCCGCAAACAAGGTACATGCCCTTGACCAGAATCGAACCCAGTACCTTTCAGTCCACAGACCGACGATCTACCACTGAGCCAAACCGGTTTTGGCTGTTGATGTTTTTTATCATCTACTCACAGAATGGTATTGGTTATAAGCTGTATTTCTCCAACTTTCACCATTTATGAATTGCCTTCATGATTTTGTCCATATCTGAACATAATGCCTACTTACAGTTTTTTTTTTTTAAAAAGCATACTTTTTAACTTAAATTTTCAAAAGGAAACTCCTCACTACTATTGCTGTGCTTTATTAGTTTATTAATTTCTTATTCTATACTAGAGCCCTGGTGCACAAAATTCATGCACTGGCGGGTGGGGGGTCCCTCAGTTCAGGAGCCCTCAGGGATGTCCTACTGACAGCTTAGGTCTGCTCCCCCCAGGCCTAAGAGAGGCTCCCACCACCGCTGCCGCACTTGCCAGCCGTGAGCCCGGCTTCAGGCTGAGCATCACTCCCTTGTGGGAGCACACTGACCTCAGGGGCAGCTCCTGTGTTGAGCATCTGACTCCTGGTGGTCAATGCACATTTTAGCAACCAGTCATTCTTGCTGTTTGGTTGATTTGCATATTAGCCTTTTATTATATAGGATAGTTGCCTTTTTAAACTGTAAGCTAAAAAAAGTCAATTTAAAATTTTTAATTAATTTTGTATTTGTTATTTTTTATCACCATTTATCCCCTATATGCCCTCTTCCTCCTCCACCAAACACCCCCAACAATCACCACACTGTTGTCCCTGCCCATAATTTTAAAAGTACCCTTTAGGCCTTAGCTGGTTTGGCTCAGTTGATAGAGCATCAGCCCAAGGACTGAAGGTTCCCTCCCGGGTTTGATTCTGGTCAAGGTCATGTACCTCGGTTGCAGGATCAATACCCAGCCCTGGTCACCGTGCGTGTGGGAGGCAACCAATCAATGTTTCTCTGTGTGTGTGTGTCTCCTCCTTCCTTCCACTCTCTAAAAAATCAGTGGGGAAAATGTCAAGTGAGGATCAACAACAACATCAACAAAAAAGTAAGCTTTGTATTACTACCCTAATTCACTAATTTGATTTTTTTCTAGTGCACATTAAAAATGCACACACTTATTCAAATTAAAAAGTCCATCCATGTGCCACCCAGGAGCACATTCTGGTTGGGTCTTAACCAGACCTTGGGGAAGCGTGGCTGAGAAAAAGATGGGTAGTTCCTAAGAGAATGGCTGGTACGTAAGGGTTACCACTGTTGACACAGTTTCTGCTAAAACTTGGCAAGGTTGTTCCAGGGAGGATGACCCTGAGAGCTGAGCTGCCACTCCGTTAAAGAGGCGCCACGTGGGGCCACGGCCCTGCCTTTTACAGCCCGCCCTCGTGAGGAGCCCCTTCTGGAGGGAGGGTGACCCCCACTAGGCCGGCCGTGCCGGTGCAGCGGTAATGAACGTTTCATGTTCTGTGCGGCTGGCGCTCAATTGGAGGCAGCATTCTGCTGGTGCATATATGTAAACGGGTGAATTTGGAATTCCGAGGTAATGAGGGTGAAGTGTTGCTATTCAGCACAGCCGCCTTTGTTTTGAGTCTAGTGAGTTCTTTGCACCAAAACAATGCAGCTTTCCTTCCAGCTTCTAAAACGCCTCGCTGGGTACCAACGGCATCTTTCCCAGCCCATTTCAGAAGCCAAATACAGTCTGTTCCGGGTTTTGTTGTGTTGTGTTTTTTTTTCCCCCCGGCTTAAATACATTTTTTTGAAAATGTGCTGAAACAGTTGGATGTGAAGTCTTGAAAAGAAAAACAACACAAAGTATTCTTTCTGAAACATGCAAATGTGTCTCCCCGTCACCTAGGAAACTATTATGGGACACCCAAACCGCCGAGCCAGCCGGTCAGTGGGAAAGTGATCACGACGGATGCCTTGCAAAGCCTTCACTCCGGCTCCAAGCAGGCGACCCCCAAGCGAACCAAGTCCTACAATGACATGCACAATGCTGGCCTAGTGCACGCGGAGCTGGAGGAGGATGATGGTCCTGAAATGAGCAGCAGCTTCACAGGTACAGCCGGGGGGCGGCGGGCCCTGTCCCCGGGCGTGGGGGATGTGGCTGGGGGGAGGCCTTGGGCAAAGAATTGGAAGGTCTGTTCTCAAGAGGAATTAGGAAGGGTCCCCAGGATTCACACTGCCCCCACCATGCTTGGGAGAGGTGTCTTTGCCAGTCCGTTCATCACGTTGCTTCGAAAGACTGTTCTGGCGTCACCCGGATATCTGAAAGGGGCTGGGGGGACAGGTTTGTAGAAGGGACGGGGAGTCGAGAAAAACCAGCGTTGTGTCTGCCTCTTCAAAACTACGTGTAGACGGCTATCTGCATATTGTCTGTTAATTTCCTGGTGCAACACTGCTCCATTGTTATGGCTGACGGCTGACAGAGGGAACTATGAGAATTTGTCTAACAGTTTTTAGTAACAAGTGATGCCCTTTTGGAAGGCCGTCATCGTTTGCATCATACCTTCGAGAGGAGAGCTAGAGTGGAACTATATCACGTCTGTTCGCATGGGGAGATGTTACCGTCTGCCCTATACAGTGGGAAATAATAAATGCCCTGCTTACCTGTTGCATATGCGTGCTGTATCAGCTGGCACAAAGCACTCATTGCATTACCTATTTGTATAGATGCGGGCTGCCAGCCCCCACACCTAGGAAGGGCTCTTCCAGGACAGGCCTCTGCTGTGGCTGTCCTGCTGGTCTTGCGCATTTCCAGGAAGCACCATTCACAGAAGCTGTGATGGATGTTCCCTGGGTTGGTGCAGTGACCTAGAGCTGTCCAAAAATATTCCTCTCTCTATGGGGGTTTGACCTTACATAGTAACTCAGAACGTAGCCACTGCATGAGAGGTGAGTTACTGCTGTCTATGATGCTGCGACTTGGAAGAATATCTTGTTTCTTCTATTGTTCCTTCTACTTGAATACTTTTTTAAAAAAATATATATTTTAGGGTTATGGTTCTTAAGGAGTTAACCCGTTTGCAGCACATGAATCTTCCTCTTGTAATGACCTCTTCTGGCTTCACCACAGTCAGCCATTACTTGGTTAGACTTAATTCCAGGAAAGAGGAGATTCCTTAAACTGTATTTCCTTCCTTGTGCTACCAAGTGTAATGGAATATTTAGGGGGAGATCTGTGTTATGTGAGTGCTTTCTACAGCCTATATGGGCCTCTCTGAGGTTTTCTCATTTTTTTAAAGCTCAAAAACCTAAAATTCCTCAAATAAAAAACATTTTTGATGTCTTTCTTATCTAACAATAGCCTGAGCCCTCTGCGAAAAAACATTGGGAAAAGCAGGAGAACCCTAGCTCGGTTCTTAGTAGTTTCTCATTATGAACATGATGTTCATACTACCCGTGCTTCCCCGAAAATAAGACATCCTCCAAAAATAAGACCTACTTCATGGAAAAATAACGCATCCCCTGAAAATAAGACCTAGTGCAACTTTGGGAGCAAAAATTAATATAAGACACTGTCTTATTTTCGGGGAAACAGGGTACTTCCCACGTTTGCAAAAATAACCAGCTAGGGTTAAGTCATGTCTGCGTTCCCCCTTTCAGCTCTGAGAGTCTGATTCCATGAAAATTGCCATTTTCTCTGTTAGAATGGGATAGGCCAGTGGCTAACGTACAGCTGCAATAGCTAGGAGAAATGTGCCATCCTTAACATAGTGAAATTAGGTGATTTCAACCAGTTAGGAATAAATATTTTTATGGATTTATAGTTAGTAGATCCCATTGAAATTAAATCAGATTTTAAAAGTCATTATTTCTCTTGAAACTAGCTAATATTTTAAAGCCATATCTTTCAACAAATGAGACCAAATCATGATATAACCCAAAACACAGACATGGACACAGAAACAGAAGCCCTATGGCGTCATGTGCCGTGAAGCCCTCCTGCCAAGCCTCGGGGTGGGCTCAGGGATCAGGCACCTCTATTTGTCCTTCATTTGTTAAGTAGATTTCTTGGTAGAAAGCCCATAGAGGTAGTTGACTCTAGGTCTTGATGCTCTTCCTCTTTCTAATACTAAAATCTCGGTCTCTAGAAGCCATGCCTCAGAAAAGCTGTCCCCATAAAATCTCCCACTTGAAATCCTGGCGTCAAAGGAAAACTTCTGGGCCCAGGTCATCTTTGCTAAAGTCAGACCGATCATGAGTTTCTGCACAAAACAGTGGCACCCGATTGTCTTATTCGGATGCCTGTCTTAGTGCCGAGAAAGCCAATAGGATGCCCAGAGAACTGGCCTCCATATGTACGTTGATGGGACATCCTCAGGATGTAAGGAATGTGTTGAATGAATGAAACTACAACTGTGAAAACTGGTAACCTGTCATACACTAACTCATGTAAAGTCTTTCAAATAATTGACACTACCCCGTGTAGAATGTGTGTAGCAAACCAGCCGTGCCAAAGCATCTTGCACTCAGAATCCCTTTACGTAGCAACCCACCAGCCACTTTGAGCATAGGGTGGTACAATAGCATAATGATGGCATGTTAACAATCTCTCCTGGTGATTCTTCCGTACGTGTAAGTGGGAAAAGTGGGTCTTCCAAAGACATACCAGAAATGAATACATGTTGGCTCCTAGCAAAGTAAGGGTGAATCTTGCCATTCTTCCCAAGTTTTGAATTTATTCTTTATTGGTTAATAATTTCAAAATGTTTCTTCTCTCTTCACCTAATATCCTTTCTTCCTTCACATGTATAGTTGTTAAAGGGAATGTAGGGGATTGAGTTGTTAAGGAGGCCAAGGGCAGCCTTGATTTCAGGCATGAAAATCAGAGGTTCAGTCACAGATATTAGGTGGCTTTCTGTGTCTTTCATCTCTGCTTTCCTCTGTGCAGGCCTAAGTGTCAGGCAGGAATGGCAAGCTCTGTCAAGAGGTCACCTGCCCCTGCAGTATGAGAACCTATCAGCTTAATGTCTTCAGCATCAGGGGCCCGCCTCTTGATTGATTGATAAGAGCAAAACTTTCATGCCTGATGTTCATTGGTTTGCCTTGGATCACATGCCTGATCCAATCACAAATACAAGAGAGAGAGGGGAGTGTGACTTGGGCCCACTGTGTGAGAAGCAGTGAATTTGAGACAGTCCCTGGAGACCCGGAATAAAGGAGGTGGTTTTTAAAGGGAGGTCTAAGAAGCGGTAGCAGAAGAGGGAAGAGATGCAGAGGGAGGAAAAACCACAGACAGCCTCTCCATGTGCAGAGGTTTTGGTGGCGGTGGCAGTGGTGGTGTCATAGGTTCATCCTCCATCTAGCGTTTGGGTTACATTTATTCTCATGTGTGTCATTGGGAGATGCTGATCAGAGAAAGATTTGAATTACAGCCTTTCATTATTCCTCAGTCTGCATTCAGTAGTAAGTCAGAAATGTCACAGTACAGTCACTATGGGAGAGAGAAAGTAACTCCGTCACTGATTGTATTTTTTCCAACCCCATAGAGATTGACATTGGCCTCTATAAAAATTCAACCAGAATGTCAGCACTGCATTTGTGGATACTTTGATGACATCACCTCCTGATGTTTCTAGTTAGTGAGTCTCAAGTACTTAGAGACTTCTTTGTAAGACCCACGTCAAATCCATCCGCCAACGTAATACTGTTCTGGGGGAGCTGTCTTGGTTTTCACAGGAACATTCTTCTCACTTTCCAAAAGACTCAAATCTGACTCACTAGTGAAACTCTCTGCATTGTAAACTTTTATATACTTTCCAGCTTGATGGGTGAATCTTTGACCTTTGCCACTGTCTACCAAAAAAATGCTTTAAATAAGTTATGCAAAATGAACAAGAATGCCACTGTTTCCATCATGGGCTTCTTTCTCGGCTTCAGAGGCCTTCTGAGCCATGAAACCAGATGATTCCCCCAGATTGACAGTTTGGCTCATCTGTGTTTTGATGCCCTTCTCTTCCTCTTTTCTTTTTTCATGGCCTTTGTAGTTTAAGAAACTCTAGGGTTTGAGTCAGGATTTGTTTCTTCTTTGACACTTCCACAGTTGTGAGCAATGTATCATTGGAGCATGTTTTTCTCTTCTTTATTTTTAGGTAAAATAAATGTGGTCTATCACTTTGATGTTTTTGCTTAAAAACCTTTATCTAAATAAAACAGAATAGTCAATGGCCAGAAAGGAGGAGAAGATGAGGGCTTTGAGGTGCAGACAGGACTGGGAGCCGTGTCTCCGGTTGGGATCTGATGGATGATTGTTTCCTCTGTCTCTCTCTCTCCCACGATTGCACAGCCGATTCTGCTGATCAAGAAGAGCACAGCCTCCAAGAAGCAACGCTCCCACCTGTGAATAGTAGCCTCATCGCTGCTCCCATCACGGACCCTTCTCAGAAGTTCCCTCAATACCTACCTCTTTCCGCAGAGGATAATCTAGGTCCTCTACCTGAGAACTGGGAGATGGCCTACACCGAAAATGGAGAAGTCTATTTTATAGAGTAAAGTATACCGTTATTTCTTCCTGGGTGTCCCTGTCTTCCGTTCCCCTTCCTCCCTCTCTCTAGCAGCTACAGATGCAGAGTAAATCTGAAAGGACTGATCACAGGCTGGTGGAATTCTCTATACAATTTAATAAGCTTTGCACAAAAAAGCAATTAGCATATCATCTTAATCATGGAGCCCGAGTAGCTTGAGGAAACATACGGTCAATAATTTCTTCAAAGAGTTAGACAACTAAATTATGTTGTATATTTAAATTATGGTCTAATATACTAAGAATATATTTAGCCATTAAAAGTAGGTAACTCATTTGCTTATTTTCTCTTAATTGGGTTGCAGTTTTTCATTTGTTGAGTTTTAAGAGTTCTTTATGTATCCTGGATACAATGCCCTTATTATATTTGTGATTTCAAACGTTTTATCCAAGTCAGGATTTTCTTTTTACTGTCTTAACTGTGTCTTGTGAAGAGCAGGGAGTTCTTGATTTTGATGAATTAAGAACTTAACAATTTCTAATTTATGAATTTTTTCTCCTGTGGCTTGTGCTTTTAGTGTACTCATTAAGAAATCTTTGCTTAACTCAAAGTCATTAGCCAGTCACTTTCTGCTATATTTCTTTGAAAAGTTTTATAGTAAATGAATTAACCTCCGCCTCCACCTTACACCTCATGCGAAAAAATAACTCAAAATAGATCACTGTAGACTTAAATGTAAAATGTGAAACAATAAAACTTAGGAAGAAAACACTATAAAAAATATACAGACTTTTCCTAGATTGGCATCTAGGAATAGACAAAGAATTCTTATATTTGACACCATACACATGACCCCCTAAAAGGAACACATGATAAATTCAGCTTCATCTAAACGAAAAAATTTGGCTTAAGAAAGTTTATCTGAGAAGAGGATAGAGAGACAAACAATAGACTGAGAAAAATATTTGCAAACACCACATTGGAAAATTGACAGGCATTTAGAATATATAAAGAACCCTCAGAACTCAGCAGTATAAAAAATAAAAACCCTATTAAGAAATGAGTTAAATACACGGACGAACATCTCACCGAAGCCGGCGCACAGGTGGCAGGTAAGCACCTGAGGAAACATTCCACACCGTTAGCCGCAGGGAAATGCACATTAAAGCTACGAAGGTATCATCAAGCACCTATCAGGATGGCTAACATAAAAAACAGTGACAACACTACATGATGGCAAAGATGCAGAGAAACTAGATCATGCATGCATGGCCAGTGGCATGTAAAATTGTATGGCATTCTAGAAAACGGTCTGGCAGTTTCTCAAAAACTAAACATGCGACTACACCATCACCCAGAGAAGTGAACACCTACGTTCACCGGAACACCCGTACATGGATGTCTAAGTAGGTTTATTCCAAATAGCCCAAGACCGAAACAACCCGGATGTCCTTCAGTGGTAAGTTGTGACCCGTTCATGCCAGAGAATGCTATTCAGCAATAGAGAATCGCTGATATGTGCAACCATTCAGTGAGGATTATGCTGAATGAAAAACGCCAGTGCCAAAAGCTTCCATGATGTGTGGTCCCATGTACATAACATTTTCCAGTGACACAGCTGTAGAATGGCCAACGGATTACTGGTCTCCACGGTTTAAAAATGGCTCTTTTGTCGAGGAATCCGAAGGAAACCAGGTGTGGTGTAACAGGCAGCAAGAGGATCATGTGTTGGAGGAACTGTTTTCAGGGTCCTGGATGTGACATTGAACTACAGTTTTGCAAGATGTTACTGACAGAATTTTAGAGACAGGACAGGCAGGCAGAGATGAGAGGGGTCCATGGGACAGGAATGCATAGGTGAGAGCTTGGAGCTGCCAGAATGCTAATCTTGCTTTTGTAAATGTTAGAGAAACGTCACAAGAGAAGGGGAAGGGGAAGAGGAAGGGGAAGGCATACATTCATGAGGATGGAGAAATGTTAAAAGACAGGGGGGTGAAGGTGTGCATGCACAGAGGATAGAGGAATGTTGCAAAATCAGGGTGGCCAGGTGGGCTTTGACCTTTGAAACTGATGAGATGCAGTGGAATGACCAATTCGGAAAGCACAGGGGTCATAAATTAAGGAAGAATCCAATTAGGAAGGGTCATGTGCAGACAAACAGCTACAGCATATGTAAACTGGAGTCAGACTCAGAACAAGATTTAGGTTTTTTCCCCCCATTTTAGAGAGAGAGAGAAAACAGGCTTTTCCCATTTGGGGACCCCTCCTCAGGGGGAGTTTGTATAGGCTTCCAATAAGCTTCCACGTTTTTATTTGAAACAAGAGGCCTGGTGCAAGAAATTTGTGCAAGGGTAGGCCCCGTCTGCCTTGCCCTGCCCCCGCCCATACCCGCCTTGGCTTGGTGCTACCTGCATCTGTTACCACACACCCCCAGGTCCCTGGTCCTGCAGAGCCCCCCAGTTGATCACCCAAAGAGGGTGGCCTGGGCCTCCCTCTGCAGGGCAATCGTGGGCAATGGCAGAACAGTTCCCCAATCGCATCACACCCACCTTGGCTGGCCAGCACCAGTGTGTGTCATAGTGTGGTCCTCTGGAAGGTTGCCTGGATGGTGGTTCTGCTGTTCTGTCGTTCAGTCGATTTGCATATTACACTTTTATTATTCTAGATCTTTTAGGCCAGTGGTCGGCAAACTCATTAGTCAACAGAGCCAAATATCAACAGTACAATGATTGAAATTTCTTTGAGAGCCAAATTTTTTAAACTTCTTATAACTTTTTAAACTCAAACTTCTTCAAAAAAGACTCGCCCAGACCATGGTATTTTGTGGAAGAGCCACATGTGGCTTGCGAGCTGCAGTTTTCCCACCATGGTTTTAGGCCAAATGAAATTTAGCAGCCTCCTGTGTGAGTTCCACCATTCAATATTTAAGTCTGGGATTTATTTCTTTGAATTTTGTAGGACAAGAACCCACAAGGAAGAGTCCACACTCCACGTATAATTACCATGGTGGTGTTTGAGTAAAGGCAGTATGGGATGTCTCTGTGCTTGCTTTATTTTTTATTTTATTTTTTTCCCTTGTTTTTTTGTGTGTTTTTTGTTTTTGTTTTTGGGGTTTTTTGGGGGGGCTGCATGTAAATCTGCAATTTTATCACCCAAAATTTTTTAAGGTTTTTTTTTAAACATCATGCATAGTCTTCCTTGCCAGCACTAAGCATTTTTACTGTCTTACTATGCAGGGATAGTGTAGACCATGATCTCTAACTTAGACTCCCTGGGTTCCATTCCCAGTTCTGCCAGGTATCAGCAGCGTGTCCTGGGGCAAATTTCTTCACCTCTCTGTTTTCAGTTTTCTTACCTGTAAAAGGAGGAGTGATCATTTTAATACTAATGCTCCTCTCATAGGGTTATTGTAGAATGAAATAAATGGCAACATGCACTAGTAAAAGCACAGATCCAGTAGTTGTGAGCAGACAAACCAGTAGCATCGACGGCGACAGTTGTTTGTCTGTCATACCTTTCTTTCCTTTATCCCAGCTGAGGTAATGTGTTAGATATATTTTCACATTCTGTTCTTCACTGAGGGCATACTTATTTTCCAATATTTAATAAGATTTGAATCTAAGATAAAGACAGGTGTCAATTTTTAAAAACATATTTATAAACTATATTTCAGATTTCAAAAAAATTTAGGTTACCACCTAAACTCCCCTCCCCCCAAAAAAATTATTTTTACTTTTTAATTTCCGTCTCCAGTTTGCAGCATGAGCTCACGGACGTGCATTGCCCGAGTATTGATCTGTGGGGGTCAGTCTGCCAGTCATTCCGGGGCGTCTCCACAGGTGGAAGGGCACCGGCCTTGGCAATGTCCCTGCAGCTCCAGGCCTTCAGGGCCCCAGTTGGCGTCAGTTGAAACACTTTGTCTAGAGTTATACTCTCCTGAGGGCGGTTGGGCAGCGTGCTGACTTCTCTCCGAGTTTTTCGTGGCCCCGGTGTATTTCTGTTAGGTGGTCTGGGGTAGCCTTCACCACGTCTGACCCACCACTGGGGACGCTGCCATTAATGAAATGTATTAGCCGCCTTGAGCCACTTGCATGAATTGAGGTCGTTTCCCACAGTCATGAGAAGTCTTATGTAGTATGTGAATGAAATGGCAGCCTCCTGTGTGAATCCCAGCGTTCACGATTTAAGTCATAGCAAATTTAAAATGCATTGGGGTTTGCTCTTCAGCAAGTGTGATGACTAAAATAAGTCTAGCCAGCCTCGGACAGTATAGGCGAGGGGTGTGATTTGGAACTCATTTCTCAAAAATAAAACTGGGATTGCCGTTTCAGCTCTCAGTACTGGGATGGCTATATCTTCCACTGAGTAAAAAACCCTCCAGAGTCTTTCCCTCTGGCATCTCCTAATTCCCGGGGGGCTCTCTGGTCCGGGTTTGCTGTCACAACAATCTGTAGTTGAGGAGCAGCCACTGTTCAAGAATGTAAAGTTGTTTTGTCACCGAGCTCTTTGCTTTTCCTTTTTAAATCTGTTTCTTGTTTTTGTTTCTATGTTTCAGCCATAACACAAAAACGACATCGTGGTTGGACCCTCGGTGCCTGAACAAGCAGCAGAAGCCTCTGGAAGAGTGTGAGGACGATGGTAAGGGGCGTGGCCGCTCCATGTAAACGAGTGCCTTGTTTGTTCATGTTTTAGAGGGTTGTATGTGGCAAAGTCAACCAGTTTTCACAGGGCGTTTTCAAAAGGGAATCCAGTTTCTAGTAAGTGCACTCGGGTCTCCAAAAGCAGAAGGGAAGTCAGTAGACTTGTTCAGAAGAGTGACTTGTGCACACATGAAGGCAGAGGCATAGCTATGCTCCCATTGGAAACAGAACTTGACACAGGCAGCATTCAAATGAAGATACAACCTCTGCCTCCAGGAGCTTGGAGAAAATTCTGGAAAGAATAGAGAATTGCCTATTGAACTATTATTTCCCCAGATTTTGGTGTCAGAAAAGCAGGTCTTGACTTATTTGAGAATCTCTGTGTAACTTAGAATATATCCTAAATACCTAAAAGGAGTATTTTTCCAAGAAAGAGGCTGAGATGTTACCCCAGCCCACTCTCCTCGATATCTCAACAAAGAATCAACTGGCTACGAAGGTTACTGTTGTAAAAAGTCTATTTCTAGGCTGTGGGATGTCTAACTACTTTTCCAAAATGAAAAAAAGTTAAGCCAGAGCAAACATGTTCCCTTTCAATACACCAGAGTCTTTCCCAAGCTCCACCAAAATTTCTTATTGGCATGGACGAATTTAAATGGGAAGGGTTTGCTTTTGCTACTCATTATTCATTGCTGGCATTTGAATTCGTGTAACTGAATTAGTAGAATTATTTTGCTGTAAGATAGTGGACCTTTATTGTGTGCAGTGAGGCAGAATTGTCACATATACGTGCGTTTGAAGAGGTAAGCAGTGAAGTATAACCTATCAGACTAGCATTGTACTCCAGGACACTTCACTGCTCACGGACCGCAGGCGACACGGCATGAACGTAGACCTACACGTTCATCTTTATCCGATTGGCTTCGAGTAGAAATATGGACCCTTTACTGAGAAGGCATGGCGGAGATGCCCATTTTATTTGGTTGCCTAGTCCGTTCCTGAAGAAGGAATGGAGCAGGTGTGGCCTCTGCAATATTTCACGTGTGTAAGGGCTAACGGTCTGTCCTGACTATTCACACGTTCAGTGTGACATGTAATACAGAGGTGACGGATTTCCAAAGATCAGGACATACACATTCAACCACAAAATGTCATGGAACAAATTTAAACTTTATTTGAAGCCTGGTGATTCTGAAGGCACTTCAGGCGCTGGTATTACCATGGGTTCTTCCATGTCAATCGCCATCACAGTCATACTGGGAATGTGAGAAATGCCTAAGAACATAAACTCAGAGGTTGTAGAGAACGCCAGTGGTTTTTATTGAGAGAAAACTGTTAATGCAGTAAAAGTATTGACTAGAATTACTGAATGGTTTTGTTACCAAGTCTAGTAAGTTTTAAGTCTCAGGTTTCTTATCATTGGTGCTAATGTTACTTCCTTTGGAGTAAGTATGTATTCAGACCCAAAGCACTTAGTTTGGTAATCATCTCTCAACACTTCACATATTCTTTTTTCTAGCAGAAATTGCATGTAAGCCTATGCTCCTCTCTACACTAACAGTATAAATATATAACCAAATTATAGCACCGCGACTAATACCGGTTCCTGTCCCTGCACTGTCTGCTGCCCGGTAACACCACGCTGCCTTGTGCTATGTATGTGCTAACACACGGCAGAATAACATTGTTGGTCACAATATTGTTTCTGTGTTTCTTCCGAGTCTTGGTGGACATGCTGCATGCTGGTTAGATGTGCAGTTTCCTCACAGAATACTATGACATTTCACATCTATCCATTGGGTGCCTTCTGTCTGTCAGGTGCATTCTGGGAACTTCAGATGGATCTGTGAACTCGATAAACAAAAAGCGGGGAACTTCAATTCTAGTCACTTTTCACTCTAAGTCTTTTTGTGTTAAGCATTGTGCATCCTTCAAGTTGTAGCTCAGAATCTGTTCCCACGACCTTGCCCACGGATGCGAGTGGCCGCTCTGTTATACGTCTTACCCAGGTTCCCTTTCCCTTTTTATTTGGTGAGCTTGGGCTTGTCTCCCCCTCCAGAAGGATGGCCATGATTTGCTCGCTTTGCCACCTCCGTCACCTGGCACAGTGTCGGTCGCATTAAATAATTATTGAAGCAATAAATGAATGCCCCAAAGACATTGTTAAACGCTATCCAAATGGGCATTCTCATGAAAGGTTTATGTAAATCATATTCCCTCTTTGAGAAACGATGCCAGCATCAAAACCTATTGTTGGCAGTTGTATAGTCTTTAAGTAAAAAGTGTGTAAGGTGCTTAGGGCCATGTTGGTTCTGAGTCAGTAATCGATTAGAGAAATGCTTAGTTCCTGTCATGAACCCAAACCACACTGGGCACTGAGCCCGTTGCGCCAGTGAAAGCAGCACGCTCCCGGTTTGGGGGCTCGCTGTGGAGGGACAGCCCCCCGCTCGGGACTTTACGTATGAAATGTGGGTGCTGTCCTGTGTTCTCACCACAGGTAATAAAACGTTTGGCTGACAGCAAGGCGGGGCGGGGGCGGGGTGTCCAAGAATGGAAAGCACCTTCACTTGCTTTGCTCACAGACATCAGCAAGGACGTTTTCATTCTAATATTTCCGAGCTCTCTGACTTGGAAAACTCGTGTGAAGTAAGCGGCCTCCTTCAGGCTTTGCTTCCCAATGTGCATCACTGTGTCTTAATCCATCTTCCTAACCCCTCGCTGTCCGTCTGCATGCTCCGTGTACACCCGCCTGCAGGCAGCGGTGTCGCCGGGACGCTGAGTGACGCTGTGGTGTGCGTGCAGCTGCCTGCTGATGGGAGGGCTGAAGGGCTCAGGGCTCCCATGGAAAGGTCTAGTCTAGCAGCGTAGTTGGTCAGTAGGAAGTGACTTTTCGCTTAAGAGCATTGAAACCACAAAGCCGTTTCCATCTTTTACAACCAATCAAGCTCCACTTTGCAATGCCGGGACATGAGCCACGTAATTATGTTCAGTATCAGCTCTTGCCGGTGGGTGATTTACACTGAGGCCTCCAGGTTTTTAGCCGCCATGCAGGTAAGGACTAAATCCCGCCATGTGTTCGCTGCTGTTTTTCTGAGGAGAGTTTCTTCCTTGGTGCTGGTGTCTGAATTTTTTCTCTTTTCTGTCCCATTCCTGCTCTTCCCTTGGAGAAGAAGGGGTCCACACGGAGGAGCTGGACAGTGAACTAGGTAAACCGCAGCGGCGGCTGCTGCATGCCTCACGCCGTGGTCTTGTCGCCAGGGAATCGCTTCAGGCCCGGGGTCTCTCGTTTGCATCGTCCAGCGGGGGTGTCCTTCCAGCTGCCCCACCGGGTCGGTCTCACAGCCACACGTGGGGCTGCAAACAGGGGTGCTGTGGCACGTCCCGTCTGCAGAGGAAGTCCGAGGGAGGGAGACTGCAGGGAGAGCTCCGAGGATGCTGGTGTGCGTGTGCCTGAGGATTAAGAAAAAACAGGGATAGAGGCTTGTCACGCCCCTTGAACTCTCTCACGAAACCTTTCTCAGCCTGGTTTTTTATTTGTTTGGTGTGGGTAATACAAAAAAAAGCACAGCAAAGCAAATAAAAACCCATCAGACTAAGTCAAGGACCATTACAAGAGCAACACTAATTCAGTAATTACAGGGAGTATTAGCTGAAGAGTTACTGCCCTCAGTGTTGTGTTGTTCTTAAGTCTTTGGCCACACATTTGTGCCTGTGGTGAGTGGGGACCCTTTCCCTGGGGTGTATGTATCTGTGTAAGTCAGGTCTTGACCACCCTAGCTGTGATAATTTAGAAATTATTCACATTAGCAGAAAATGCCCCTCTGATATCCTCCTTTGCTGCCGGGCTGTGTGAATGCTGCTCGCTGCCCAGTTACCTGTTCAGCATTGTTCTCATCAGTTTGCATTCTATCTGCTCCCTCCGCGGGAGGACGGACAGCAAAGCTCCAGTTTGGCTAAATTGCACAAGAAGCCCTGGCTGATTGAGAATTGACCATAGTATATTTTTAAAATGGAAAATTGTTTAACATCAGTGAGAAAGGAACTGTACTGAGATAACTGAACCAGCATTTAAAGATTGCCTTCACTGGAAATAATGAATATTTCATACAGAATATTCTATTTATTTGATTTTGTTTGATAGATAGATGAAGACTGGAGTTAAAATACACTAGAATTTAGCTCTGTTTTTCTTAATGTTTGGACTTATGTTCTTGTAATTGATGGATATGCTGGTGATGGTTGGTAACCACTTATAGATCTCTTTTAAACATGATTAATTAGTTTCCTTTGTGGTCATGGTGGTAGGAATAACTTGAGATTCTACCTGTGTAATAGAACAATTTTTTAAAACTTTTTTTTATCAGTCCCGTGGTGTTAGATAAAGTAATTGAAAGAGGCAGAACTAGGTTTTCTGGACATAAGACGAGTGCCCTAATCACTTGTTAAACTAATGCCAACCACTCTTGCTGCCCAACTAATAGGTGTGCGTGGCCATTGTGCGTAGCTGGTGGACATGATACAGCCGAGTGCAGGGCACACGTTGATTTGCTTCTCTGCAAGTTCGAACATGGGCATTTTTAGGAAGAGGTCTTATTTTCCCACCTAACTGTAACAGGGTGGGAATTTCCTTCTCCGGCCACAGACTCTAACATAAATTTTAGCGGCTGCATAGTGTCCCTTCTTATGGTCCTGGCCACGGTCCTGGGAGGTGGTTTGGAAGTGGAGGCACTGTCTCTGGCCAGATCAGGCTGCCTGACCTCTACTTGCCCACTTATGGCTTTAGGACCTCGGGCAAGTCATTCGCCTTCTCTCGGCTTCCCTTTCCTTCTGTGCTCTGTGCTGACAGAGGCGCTCTCGGGTGCTTGCTGGGGAGACTTAATGAGAATGTGTCTTATTATTTATCCCTGGGATCAGCTCATGTTGGTTTTGCCAGTTTTATTATTTATTACCTAAGTCCCTCTTATGGACTTTTCAGCACTTCTTATGGTGCTTTTTGCCTTTAATGTGGAAAAGGAGAGGCACATGTGTGCTACAGAAAAGGCCCTTGAAGGTGTAATGGGAAAAGGCTCCTGATTTTTGCCTGTATGTGTTCACTGCACAGAGTGGCGTACATACACACACACACACACACACACACACACACACACACACACATGGTTTTCTTTGCATTCACTCCAGATTCTATTGACAAGCCACTGACCATTTTTTAAGCAAGAGGAGCCTAATCTTAAACAATAGCAATGGTCAGGTTTCCGGTGAAGGATGCAATTCCAGAGGCGACCAGGACACCCCTCTGAAATCTGCCTCCGGGGCGGGGGCTGCTGGCCTGGGTCGGACACCGATCGTTTGATGATAGAGTTGTCATCTCTGAACTGTGTTGTGTGGTCGGGTCATTGGCCTCAATATGCACGTTTGGTTGCAGAATGAGGTACATCCTCTGGGATAACGTCTCCCCAGAACTGAAAAGCACTTGCAGACGTTTTTTGGAATCACGGGGAATTCTCGTGCTGAGAGCAACTAGGAGAGCAGAGAGGAGGCCTCCTCCAACCCAAACTAAGGCACAGCTTGGGAATGTACCTCTGAGGACGAGCATGACTTGCTGTCTGTGCTACTGAATCCCCTCGTGAAGAACTTAGGACATTCCTGCTCCATATTTGCTTCTGTGGCGGCGGTAGCACAATGTGAGGCTTTCAGAGGCGGAGCAGCTAGCAAGCGGGCCGTACAAGGCCGTCCATTCCTCACGTGCCAGGCGGGCTGTGTGGTGTTTTTACAAACACCCTCATTTAATCGGCCGAGGCCTTGGGGTCTGTCCAGGAGGAAGATCTGCTCCAGGATGTTGAGTGACTAGACCAAGGTTCACCCAGGGCTGGGAACCCCGGTGGGTCCCGGGGCCTGAAATCCCAGCGCAGGCCGTGCAGACTGGTTGGGCGATGCCATTCTCCTCCACCCCCCCCCCCCTGAACTTCAGTATTTTATGCTATTTTCAGTTTTTTAGAACCAAATTGGCAAATTTGAAGACAAACATCTTCCTTTTATAAATCGATGACCCATTTCTATTTTCAGCAGTAGGGGGAACTAATTCCTATTATTAAACTAATCACCACGTTGAAAGTGAGAAATCAAAATCTGTCCTTCTATTTTAAATGGATTTTACTTGGAAAACGAGCACATTTTTAGAGTTTGCTAATCTGTCCCACAAGCTGTGTCTAGATTTGCACACGCTCAGAGACCCTCGTGGAGAGACCTCGTTCTCTGATGACTGGGTAGCGAGGCAGGCAGAGTGGCCCTTTCCTCAAACCCTCCGACCCGCAGCAGAGCGCTTCCCTGCGGTGTCTGAGCTGTCCGCTCAGCGGGGCCACTCCTGGTGGCCTGTGTCCCGGAGCCTAGCGCCCTCTCAGGCAGACAGCAGACTCCCACTACATGTCTGAGCAGTTAACGATGGGGCAAATTGAATTCTTAATGTTTCCCCTATTTTATCTGAAGATGATAGGGCCAAAGATTTAAGGCTGCAGGTTCTGAAAAGAAATTTGGCTCATTAAACACAATGCGGCCCTCTCCCACTCGCCAGCTCCCTGCCCCATGCCTGAGCAAACACAGCACTGTGCACCCATTTGCATTTTTTTAATCTTTGATTTCCCAACTCCTTGGAAATATCTTCCTGGTGGTTCTTTTTAATTTAAATGGTAATTTCCAGTTTTGTAAGGGGAAACCATTTCCCCAGCATGTGATTTGCATTAGTCCACAAGACTCTGCATACGAAAAAAAAAAAAAGCCAAGTTTTAACAACATCTGCAAATTGGACCTGTCTAGCCTTTTAGTAGCTTACATCTTTGAATTTTTTAAAGGAATCCAAAGACTTCTCTAAAACCTGCTCAGTGTGTGTGTGTTTTTAAGTTAGAAGAAAGGGGGCAGGGGGCGGGGAGCCTTGTCTTTTTGTTTGCAAACATACTGTGGAGCAAAAAGCATAAAATTAATGTGTCTTGATGGGCAGCCAAATTTGAGGAAAACGTGAGCTTGAGGCAATTAACCTGTGCGTGTGAGCGCACTCCAGCATGGAACCGTGGGTGGCATATGTAAGCCCTGAAGAAACGGTCACTATCTAAAAGTACTGGTCACGTGAGTCCATGAATTTTTAAAAACCTGGCATTTCAACATATCTTCAGGGTTTTTGTAAATTCCACTTAGGTTGGTTTATTTAACGGCTACTTCTAGGAATGCTGACTCACTCTGGAGCCCTGTGCTATACAACCTTGCCTCCGCTGTACGCCCATGTATCTATCAGGTGCTTTCAAATTAAGTCGACCAATTGTTCTCTGCCCAGACTTTGTTTAATGACACCAAACACAACCCAGTTGTTTTTGTCCCCACGTCAGCTTACCTGGTGCCTATCTGGCTTGCTCGCACTGGATTGTTGTGGCAGCACTCGCTGTGACCTCGTTACTAGAGGGGCATCCTTTGATGTGAGACCTAACCGAGTCAAGTCCAGCAGAGCACAGTCGAATTTTCCGAAAGGCACGCACAGGGGTGGACACGGGGGGCGCACAGCTGCACGTGACATTGTTTTGACGTAATGAAGCTATAGCCATAGCCATAACCTGCGTGTCCATTTCCACGGGGACGACCTGTAAGCCTGCTTTTGCCCACCCCTGTGTGTGGGCCCCCCGACGCCATTGAGGGCCGCATTTGAAGGAAATGTAGGCTAGTGAGGCCCGAGCTTCTGCTTTCATAGGCAAACTGCTGGTGAAGACAGGCCGGTCCAGGTGGAGCGGAGAGGGATGGGCGCGTGCATTTCAGAAACACAGCTCACTGTGGGCCTGTTTGTTTGGTAGCCTTTTTGTTAGGAACAGGGAGAAAACAAGATGTATACATCTTACCTTAACCCAGGGAGTGCAAAACCAGCACGATGAAAAGAGCATGAAAAATAACACATTTTTAGCTAATTTTGCTTTTGTGGTAAGGTAGTCTAGAAATAAAACGAGAGAGCTGTAAATATTTAAGATAGGAGCTGGGCAGATTTTAACTACATTTTTATTAAAGCCTAATTTAATAGTTGGTTTAGAGTGAAGGCACCCGGGACTGCTTTTTATTACGTTTCATTTGCTTGTGCGAAATACCAGTAAATAATTGCTCTTCGTGTAGGAAAAAAATACACTGGTAAAATAAAAATAATACTGGCTTTTCTTTTAGGATACACAGTTTTAATTGGCCTTAAGGCATTTTTTTTTTTATGAACTTCTTCTTGCCTAACTTGTTGAAAATCCCTAGGCTCTTTAAGAGTATGCTCTTCTCTCTCTAAATGTTCTTTTGTTTTTCAGAGCTGCCTGCCGGTTGGGAAAAGATTGAAGACCCTGTCTATGGTATCTACTATGTAGAGTAAGTGTCCACTGTGGCTTGTACCCTCTGTCATCACGTACATTTATGCTGAACAGAGTTTGCCATCGTTATATGGGATAAACTAAATAATGATAACATAATTTTATAGTGAAAATATATGTCTATTTTTTAAAAAAATATATATGTTTATTTTAATGAACGAGTGAGTATTCATCAAATCTGAAGACAACAAATCTACACTAATAATAAAGGAATATGCAAATTGTCTGGGACACTGTCACAGTGACAGCAATGACCAGCAGGCTTCCTGGGGCAACAAGGCCAGCAGGGGGGGTGAGGGACGACCAAACGACTGAACAACAGGTTGTGTGGGGTGATCAGGCCAGCAAAGGGAGCAGATGGGGGCAACCAGGCCGGTGGGGGTGGGGGGTAATTGAGGCAACCAGGCTGTCAGGGGGCAGTTAGGGGCAATCAGGCCTGCAAGGGGGGCAATAAGGATCAACCAGGCCAGTGGGAGGGGAGAGTTGGGGGCAGATAGGGGCAACAAGGCTGGATTGGGGAGGGGGGGCAGTAAGGGACAACCAGGCTGGCACAGGTGGGAGCTGTTGGGTGACCAGGCTGGCAGGGGGTGGCAGTTAGGGGCAATCAGGCCAGCAAGCAGAAACAGTTAGGGGTGACCAGACTGGCAGGGGGTGGGAGGGGGCAGTTAGAGGGCGATCAGGCAGGCAGGTGAGCAGTTAGGAGCCAGTGGTCCCAGATTGGAGAGGGTGCAGGTTGGGCTGAATGGACCCCCACCCCATGCACGAATTCCATGCACCAGGGCTCTAGTTATGTTAGACTCTTATCTTAGCATGAAATTGTCTACAGGGATTTGGAAATAAAATTAAAAAGAATTTTGATTCTATATTACAAAGGTCATGAGGGCCAACGCTGTGTCTTTTGTTTGCCACTGCACTGCCAAGGCCAGCAGCCCTGGTGTTGGGCAGGCACTTAGTATTTATTGCTTGAGTGAGTGAGTGAGTGAATGAATGAATGAATGAATGAGTCTCAGACAAGCAACCATTCACTAGAACAAGTGAGGAGGGCCATCTTCAGGAGGAGGACCTGTTTTCCCACTTTCTGCCCTGCCCAAGTCTGAACTGCTCAGTAATACTTGCTAATTCATTCAGACTTTCTAAAAGGGTCAGACAAGTCTTAATAATATAGGAAATGGTGCCGAGATTAAGAAGGGATTGAGAACTAGTCTAACCTGCAAGGTCCCGGTGCCTCGGTGCCTCTCCCTGGCCTCAGGACCACGCACGTGGCTCCTGGTTTTCGTTTCTAAGTCTCCCGCCCTCACCGCGACCTCGTTACTGTGCGCCATTCTCTAGCAGTGGGCGCGCTCTCACCTTCCCATCAAACCCATCAGCTAGCAGGATGCCACCCAAGAAAGTTAAAAGAAACCCAAGTGATGAGACATAAAATAAATATACTTGATGTCATTTTCTCTGAGAAAGACGAGAGATAACTAGTAAAAGATCCCTTGGAAGAAATAAACGCCATATGAATGTTCTGTCATAATCCTTCCTGCCTCTACCAGGACTCCTGGCAAGCTCTGCCCCTCCTGCTGCTGCGAGGAGGGTCGTTTGTATAAAACCTGGTGATAAGACCACGAGGCAACCGTGTCCAGTCATAGCCTGGCTCCTTATCGTGAAGAATCCTGAGTTCAGTAGAGCAAGTGTCCTTGGGCCTTACTCCTGTCGCCACCTCTTTCCTAACAAGAGGATGGGTGACTCGGGGCCTCAGAAAGGAAAATCTCTGACCTTCATAAAACTGCATTCCTCTGTGTGCCCGGCAGACGGTCTTTCTCGCACACGTGCAGCGGAGGATTGCCTCTGTGGGCTCCTGTCGAGTCCTCCCTCCACGAGCTTGTGTGTTAAAAGGAGCAGGTACCGCGGCTTAGATGCAGAGGCGTGGTGGAAAACAGTTTGTTTTCTTACTGTGCAGTTTTCCTCCTTGTGTCGTCTCAAAGCCAGTGCCCATGAATGTTAGACTCGTATCTTAGCATGAAATTGCCCACAGGGATTAGAAAATAAACGAGCAGTTCCACAATAAAATGAAGGGGAATTAGTCTATCCACCCTATTTGACAAGCCTGCTTTTGAAAAATAAATCCTGGCTTTCAAAAGAATGTTGGTTCTAAATAATCATATGATCGATATGTTCCCAAATTTCTAGTGAAGTGTGATTTTGATGAAGAAGGAAAAATCTGAATATGTTTATGCCTCTGTGTATTTATAGAACATGTGTGTATGTACATAGGCAGATACTAAAGAAGACCATGGCAAAAACAAAACGTGTATTCATATGTATGCATGTATATGTACGTGTGTATGTACGTGTGTCTTATCATGGCCCTATTAGTTTTGGGACCATCTGGGTCTTTGTCACTTGAACACATCCCATTGGCTTATGTTAGCTGCCTTTGGAGTCTCTCTGACTTAGCATTTTGACCTATTAATCCTGACTCCCGGTCTGTTGTTGTAAATAGTTGACAGATGTTGGTAGAGTCCTTTTAACTTTATCATTGGGGTGCACTCTGTCATGGACAGCCACACGGCAGTTCTGGCATCATATGCTGTAGACATCGCCACACCTCCATTTTAATCTCATTGTTTAGTACTCTGTAATCTGTTTCTTGTTGAACTAAAGCAGTTCACCCGGCCGGAGAGTCCTGGAACACTCGAGAGTCTGAGGTTTGGAAGCAGCCTCTGCACTGGCTGTTACGTTAGGCGAGCTGTTGCTTAACTGCTCAGAAATTCACTGTTTTTAATCATAAAATGTAAATGAAAACAGGGCCTACCTCCTGGCATTTATTGAAGATTGTACAATACAATGCACGTAACTCTCCCTCCTCCTGCCGCACGTGCTCAGCGCCTCAGGCACCTGCCCCACTCAGTTCTGATCACGGGACTTGGCCCGATGGGCGTTGGACTTGGGAGGTGACATGTTTCCTAACTGGGTGCTCTCTGCTTCTGCTCCAGCCACATCAACAGGAAGACACAGTACGAGAACCCGGTTCTGGAAGCCAAACGGAAGAAGCAGCTGGAGCAGCCGCCGCCGCAGCCTCAACCGCAGCCACAGCCGCCCTCGGAAGGTTGGCTTTCTCTGTGTGCAGAGCTTGGGTGCCGAACCCCATGCGGTCAGGACTGGCCTGGTGACCAGGCCTTTCACCCTGAGGACTTGATGTCCCGGGAGCAGTACCGAGCTGCCAGAGTTCCCTGACCTGGACCCCAGGAGGGGGGGCTCAATTCCGAGGCACCGATTGCACTTAATTTAGAAAGGAGCTGTCCTTAGGCTGGAGCTGTGGGTTTGAGAGCTTTTTATTTATTTATTTTTATTATATTTTTATTTTATTTCTGAGAGGAAGGAAGAGGGAAAGAGAGATAGAAACATCAATCATAAGAGAGAATCATTGGCTGGCTGCCTCCTGCACAGCCCCTACTGGGAATGGAGCCCACAACCTGGGCATGTGCTCTTGACCGGAATCAAACCCAGGACGCTTCGGTCTGCAGGCTGATGCTCTGTCCACTGAGCCAAGTCAGCTAGGACTTGAGGCTTTTTAAAATCACAAGTCAATTCACGCTCTTTGGAAAATTATGAACAGTTCAGCAGCATGGAGCATTAAATTCTCCCCTGCTCACTCCTAACCCATGCTCAGCAATAAGAGCTGCACAGAAGTTTACTAGGGGTGTACAAATATGCATATTTTAACATAGATTGTAGCTTACATATATATTTAAATTTAATATATGTTTTATTGATTTCAGAGAGAATGGGGAAGAGAGAGAGAGATATCAATGATGAGAGAAAATCATTGACCAATTGCCTCCTGTACGCCCCCTCCTAGGGATTGAGCCTGCAACTTGGGCATGTGCCCTGACCAGGAACTGAACAGTGACCTCCTGGTTCATAAGTCAACACTCAATCACCTAGCCACATTGACCGGGCTTAAATATATTTCTTGTGCATATTTTAAAGCTGGTTAATAGAGATTTACCTTGTAATTTTTACATTGTATTTTATAAGTGTTTATTTTATATTCTATTTTATTTCATTTAGTCACCTGCTTATTAATAGATACTTAGGCTTTTCCCAGTTTTTCATTAGACTCTTAAAATAATAGACTTTAACACACCCTCATTGTAACATGAGAATATCAAATATATGAATGTCAAATATAACACTTCTCTTATTATAACACTGTACGTGGTAAATTAGATCATAGAGTGGCAACTGGCACACTTTTTCTGAAAATGGGCACATGGTAAATGTGGACTCTGGCTCATGCAGTCTCTACTGCAGCCACACACTCTGTGTGGAGTTTGTGAAACAGGATCCACACGTGTGAGTAAGCAGGCGTGCCTGTTCCAGTGCAGCGTCACAGGCGGGCTGGAATTTAAATGTCAGGTAACTTTCGTGTCATGAAATCTCTTCTCCATAAAATATAAATGAAAACAGGGCCTAACTCTTGGCATTTATTGAATGAGTTTGTTTCAACCATTTAAATCTGTAAAAGCCATTTTTTATTCACAAGTTGTATAAAAACAGGCACTGGGCCCAATTTGGCCTTTTGGCCATAATTTGCTAAGGACTTCCATAGATTGTATGAGAGAGGGGGGGGGGAGAGAAAGAGAGCGATCGTCCACTGAAAAGTTCTCCTTTCTCCCTCAGTTTCTTTCCCATATAAAAATAATGTTTTTGAACATTTTCCCTGACCCGGTGAAGCTTGGTAGTGTTGGTGCAGTTTGGGGAATGGGAGTGTACACTTGAGTGTGTGAGCCGAGCCGGAGGGACTCTGGGCAAATGTCCCGGGTCACTCACTGAGTTGTCCCTGGGCCTCCAGGGGCAATAGGACCAGAGTTAGGACCCAGGAGGGTTTCGAGTTCAGAGACAACAGGAGACAGCACCTCAGCCAACTGCTGCAACCCCTTCCCTCCCCAGACACGCTGGCTGAACAGCCCCCCACCCCCCGCCCCCCATGCCTCTGTCGCGTTGGGCTGGCTGAGTTCACTTCGTTTTGTGTCTTTCCTGACGGGTTTTCCTTGGTCTCCCTTTGGACTCTCAAGCCAGAGAGAACTGGGGATTTATTGGTTATACCACCATATTTCTATCCCCAAAGGTCTTAGGAAAGAGACAGAGAGAGAGGTATCGTGGTATTATTAATAGAGAGCGCGATCAAATACCTTTTTGTTTAAATCTGGGCCCTGGTTTTATTGGTCTGGGCAGCTTTATATTAAGAAGAAGGTCAGTCCTAAGTGAGCAATGGGTTCCCTCTCTCGCAGAATGGACAGAAGACCGGCCATCGCTCGTGCCTCCTGCTGTTCCCAGCCACCCCCCAAGCAACCCGGAGCCGGCCAGAGACGCTCCCCTTCAGGGTAAGGCTTTATGTCATTGCACCGTTGCTTTAGCTCAAAAACCCCATTTTTTAAAAAGATACTTTAAGAAGCAGAATTTTTTAACTCCCAACTCATTCCTTTGATAGCAAAAATTATAATGATTAAAATTCTAAATGTATCAGTGATCAGAAGTGTCAAAAATATTAAAAAATCTTGTGTAAATCCCTTCAGCTCTTTGTAACATTCTGAAAGAGACCACTGCTTGTCATCAAGGATCACTTAAACCAGGTTTCCTCAGCCTCAGCCCAGGCACCGTCGGGGCAGAGGCCTCCATGCTGTGGGCCACCCTGTGTGTGGCACGGTGAGCAGCTTCCCGCCTCGCCCGCCGCCCCGGTAGCAGCCTCCTGTTGTGGCCCCAAAGGTCCCTGTGGCGGCGGCGGGGGCGGGCAGAGCCACTCCAGGGTCTGAACCACTGGGAGTGAGAGACCACAGATATTTAGCAATTGTGTTACATAACTTGAAAACGGAGCATTAGATATTTCAAGATTCTAGTCAGCCGTGTTTGGCTTTAACTAAAATTTTCCTGCAACTGTAAAACGGTGGGACACGTTTTTTTAAATTCTCGTCTCTGGTTCTGCTGCGGTTCTGGCATTTACCCACATTTTTCATCGTTTCGTGGGGCCTCACCTGTTCGCATTCACAGGAAGCTGGAGCCCCCTGGAGAGGTTCCTTCTGGAAATGGAAAGATCCAGAATCTTGCTACTTCAGGCCTCATAGCCCTTACATGAGAGAAAAGGTTTTCAGGTTTGTTTGTTTAGTCCTTTTCTTTTAAAGAAGAAAAATAATACAAGCATCATATTTGGTAGAGTTGGGGAATGTTTTTGGTACAGAACTGTTAAAAAGACTATAAAATTTACTCTCTCCATTTTAAAAGAGATGTAAATAGATAAGTAGAATAATTGTTTTCTATAATTTTGATTCCTCTATTATAATTTTCATAAGAAAGAAATAGTTTCCCTGCTAGCTGATATTGTCGTGAGATTAGTATTAATGATCAATTTATGTAAAATAATGTCTGCTGGCCTGGGTGTACTTTTTAGGATGATAATGGCTTTAATAAAGATAGCACATAGATAATATAGCATTAACTAATATCAACATGTGTGTGCCTCCTTCATGTGTTTTAAATATAATGCTCCTTCAGCAGCTCATGTCGTCATGTTCCCCTCTCCTGGTAAGTCAGCTGCCCTAACTTGTACGTACCTTGAACCTCTTTTCTGTTCCTTAAAAACAGCGAGACGTGGGCCTTTGCCTGTGCTGTTCCCTCGGCAGCGGTTTTCCCGCCAGGCTTTGCTTCGTTAACTTCCACTCATTTCGGGCTGGGGCTTGATCTCCGTTACATCCACTCCTTCCATCTCACGCTTCTCGTTTTCAGAACCTAAGAGTTGTAATTAGTGTTTCTGTGTGGCCGGCTACTTAACTGTTGTTCCTCTTTAGACTTTAGATCGCAGAAGCAGGAGGCTGCTTTCTCGCTGTGGGGCCCCCTTCCCCCCAAAACCAGGCAGCATTCCTTGGGTATCTAGCACCTGCTAAAACGTATTGTGGAGTGAAAGAAAATACACATGTGTAAACATACATACACGCATGCACATGCAGTATGCATGCCCAATAAGCAGGACAGCTGCTTAGAGAATCGTCTCAGAGATGCAGTCAGTGAACACGTGGACGGGTCAGGTGCTGGTGCCAAACCTTAGTGCCCAGCAGATGCAGGTCAGAGGTGTTGGTCTGTGCTAGGAGCTTCCTGCTCGTTCCTAAGCCCCTTCCTTTTCTCCTTGGAGTCTCTGAACCCAACTTTGGTGTGGGATTTGGGAGAGCTCACTGCACTCTCCATGGGTCCCTCATGATTCCCGCCGCCCTCTGCTTCTCGGCCTCCGTGCTCTGCCTGCCTCTGGTTCACCCTCATCGCAGAAGGTGCGTGGGGAGCAGTGGTCTGTGCCTTTGCAGCAGTGCCAGAGCATACCAGCATGACAGGGAAGCAGGCACCTCAGGGTTGTTCAGAAGTGGATTGGGGCCAAGACCCAGAAGGTCCAGGTTCAGGGAGTCTAGGGCAGGCCCTAAACTTGATCACTTCCCAGAGCTGCCCAGGTCACATCCTTCCACCACTGACAGCACCACTGGCACCTTCTGAAGAGGCTCTCTGAGAGAGAGGTGTGTGCACGGGCTGAGCAGAGCCCCAGACCCACAGCTGTGGGTAGAGAGGCATTTCCTTCCCAAAGCCCCACTACCTATGACCATCCCATGCAAACACAATAAACGGGGTGAATGTGAAGCCCTCTGGTCGGCCTCCCTGGGTGCGCCTGGGAAAGGACGCAGCGCTCCGTTCATGTGCATTACATCGGATGTATGTTAAGCTCGGAATATGCTGACAGCTTAAGAAACTCATTCAGACAAACTAACACAGGCTCACGTTTGTAACTGCACCTACAATTAGGGTAAAAAGCTTGAGCACCCGCTGGGACCGCCCTCAGCCTCTGAAAGACAGGTCAGTCCCATTTCTTTGAGCTGTTCACCCAGCCCCTCCCTCGCTGAGCCTGTGTTTGGAGCAGGTGACTGGAAGGGGCGGGTGCTGCACGCCGGGTGTACAAGCAGAGCCGCACAGAGCTCACCGCTGCATGGTGGCTGTGTGTGTGGTGCGCGCTGCCCCTCGTGTAGGTTGGGGACAGTGAGCCAGATGAGCAGTGAGAGGGAGAAAGTTGGGCAGTGCTGGCCCGTGGTGCTCAGAGGTTAGAGCGTTGGCCTGCTGGCTGAAGGGTGTTGGGTTTGATTCTGGTCAAGGGCACAAACCTCCGTTGCAGGCTCAATCCTCGGTCCTGGTCAGGCATGTGCAGGAGGCAACCAGTCAGTGTCTCTCACACTGATGTTTCTCTCTGTCTCTAGCCCTCCCTTCCACGCTCTCTGAAAATCAGTGGTGAGGACTCACAGAGAGAAATGAAGCTGGGGAGGAGTTGGGGATGTTGGAGGAGGTCAGGTAGCCTCCCTGAGGAGGGGCGGCCCCTGAGTCCCTGCAGGGCGTCCCCTTCATGCTTTGCAGTGGTTCTCACCTTCCTGACGCCTCAGCCCTTTAATACAGCTCCTCACCTGGTGGTGACCCAACCATAGAATTAATTTCGTTGCTACTTCATAACTGTAATTTTGCGGCTGTTAATGAATCGTAATGTAAATATCTGATATGCAGGATGTCCTAGGTGACCCCTGTGAAAGGGCCGTTCGACCCCCAAAGGGGTGGAGACCCACAGATTGAGAACCGCTGCTTTGAGGGCCCTGAGCTCCCTGGCAGCTCTGCCTCTGCCCCGAGGGTGCCGCTGTTCACAGGGCGGCCGCCCTGGTCCTCGCTCCCAGCTGACGGTGCCATGGCAGCTGTCTCCCACAGCCCTGACTGCGTGCCCACCTCCTCCGGGGGCCTGCCGGCCATCGTACGTGGGGAGCCCAGCTACAGGGAGTCCTGCTGTACCTTCCCTCCGCGAGCCGTGGGGATGCAGCCAGCCAGCGACGGCTCCAGGGAGGAGGTCCAGGAGCACTCCTATGACTCTAGGCCAGTGTGTCCCAAAGTGCGGTACATGTACCCCAGGGGTACGGGAAGAGTTTGGTGGGGGTTCGCATTGGGAAAGGATGTTTGGTGGGGGTATGCACTGCACCGTGCTTAGCTGCACCTCTACATTCTCATGAGTCAAGTCAAGACAGTCTTGTGAGGTGTGAGATAGTCCGGTGTGCAAATAAATGTTATTTACAATATAACTTTTATTTATATTTTATTATGGATAATTTTATTTTTCGTTTATTATTATTTTGTGCATGTACTAAAAAATAAATATATATATTTTGATTGTTATTAAAATACATCCTTTTTTTTTGAAGAGGGGTACTCAGCTTTACAAAAATTATAGAAGGGGTACACATATGTCAAACGTTTGGGAAACACTGCTCTAGGCAGTTTGAAAGCACCTTCTTAAGAGCCAGAAACTTTTGAAACAAGCGGTTATAAATTGTACGTATGCACGGAGACCTTTTGAAGAAGGCCTTTTCGATACAGCTGACCAAAGCTAGCTTTCCTTCCGGGCGCCAGGCTCTCTCGTGCCGGCCTAGAGAGACACTCCCCCTGTTGTGGTTTGGGTTTGGGTGTGGGTTTGGGTGTGGGTGTGGGTGTGGGTTTGGGTTTTTGATAGAAGAGGACTACGGCGCATGGGGCAGCTGTGCCAGGCCTGGAGACGGGAATGAGAACTAGAGAGCTGAAGAGTCGGAGCCCTGGATTACAGCCACTATTTGGGATCACCAGAGAAATTCTGGTAAATCTCTAAATTACAGTAAAATGCCCAACTAATGAAACACAAAACTTCTGGCTACTCTACAGGATGTTATTTGTGAATGCTATCAAGAAAATTCATACCAGTAAGCTTTTAAAACCTTAGGTGGCATGTGTGGAAGTTATGTTACTACATATCTATATATTCTAAATAAGACTACTACATTTGGAACTGTGTGGCTCTTTTAGTAACTATTTTGCTTAGTTTGGGTTTTTAAATTTTGTTTCATTTTTAAAAATGTTCTAAGCCACTTGTAAACTTTATTTATCCATGCCGGGAGTGAAGCCCGGGGCCTCGTACGTGCAAACCAGGCGCTCGGCCACTGAGCTCGCCCCCCACCCCTAAACTTTTTCAAAGAACAGTGGATTTTAGCAGGGGGCATGTCCAGACTACTTAACAAAGTGTGAAAAGATGCCAATTAACAGGAAAAATCTGTTTGATTTAGAATTCAAATCAAAGAAAAATTATAACTCTGCTTACTTTGCAATCAGTGATGGTACTTTTTTATCAATTTTTTCCTAACAAAACACAAGACAGAGAGCAAAGTCCCCTCTGCCTCCTGAGAAGGACCACGTGGCCATGGGACCGCTGTCACCCCCACAGGAACCACACACGTGGGCCGGGGCGGACCCCTCTCTCCTGCTCCTGCGTTTCCCTTCACAGCTTCCTGCTGGCGTGTGCCTGTGCCACGTGCCCGCCCCAAGCTGGGAGAGACTTTCTGAAGGTACCACGTACCCCGGTGCCCGCACACGGGCATGGAGATGACCTCGAAGTTGTGTCATTTCCTGTTTCACTCACCTTTTCGCTCCTCCTGACATTCCTTCACTTTCCTTCCTTTAATCCAGGCAAACCCTTTTTTACACGAAACCCTTCTGAACTGAAAGGCAAGTTCATCCACACGAAACTGCGGAAAAGCAGCCGCGGCTTCGGCTTCACGGTGGTCGGCGGGGACGAGCCCGACGAGTTCCTGCAGATCAAGAGCCTCGTCCTGGACGGCCCCGCTGCGCTGGACGGCAAGATGGAGACAGGTGGGTGCACCGGGCCGCACTACAGCGCGGTGTGGGTTAATGGTCGGCTCCTCCACCCGCACATGCATTCCCCAGGGGAGACGGAAACATGAGAGGCCAGGTCACCTCCGGGGGGCTCCCCGGGGCCCTTGGGCGGGAATCCAGCGGTGATTTGTGAGATGTTGGTCTGTTTGGATGGATGGGCTCTGAGCTTGGGTGTCTGCAGTGAGGGTTTGTGTTAGAAGAAAGCTCCAGTGCGCTTTCAGTGGCCGTATCTTCTCACGGGCCAGGACCATGCTGGGTGCTGAAGGAATGCCTTGTTAGCCATTAAAATAAGTGATAGACGTAGCACCTTTGTGTCCTACAATACCATCCCCAAATTTAATTTCTGATCAGCCTCCTGTTGGCAGGTTTTTATAGCGTAACTAGTAGCCCTGCGCATGAATCTGTGCACCAGTAGCTCGCTGCTGCCCTCCAGTAGCTCTCTGCCCGCAGCCCCGCCCTCCTGTAGCTTCCCCCTCAACCCCTTCATAGCTTGCTGCCCTGCCCCCTCCTGTAGCTCTCCACCTCCCGCTTGCAGCTCACTGCCCCACCTCCTGCCTATCGAGATCCGGTTGTTACTCGGTTGGTCGTTACACTTCTCACAGCATAACGAGCATTTGCGTATTACATCTTTAATATATAGGATATTGAGGTAGATTTTCTGCATGCTGTTAGTTTTTTTTTTTTAATCCCCAAACTCTTACCTTTTGCAGGAGATGTAATTGTCAGTGTGAACGACACCTGTGTTTTGGGACACACGCATGCGCAGGTTGTGAAAATCTTCCAGTCCATCCCCATTGGTGCCAGTGTGGACCTTGAACTCTGCCGAGGTTATCCGTTGCCTTTTGACCCAGATGACCCCAACACGAGTTTAGTGACCTCAGTGGCCATTTTGGATAAAGAACCAATCATCGTGAACGGGCAAGAGACCTACGATTCGCCAGCTAGCCACAGCAGCAAAACGGGCAAAGTCAACGGCATGAAGGACGCCAGGCCGAGCAGCCCGGCCGACGTGGCGCCCAACGGTTCCCATGGTTACCCCAACGACACCGTCTCTCTGGCTTCCTCCATAGCCACCCAGCCAGAGCTCATAACTGTCCATATAGTCAAAGGGCCGATGGGCTTCGGCTTCACCATCGCAGACAGTCCGGGAGGGGGCGGCCAGAGAGTGAAGCAGATAGTGGACAGCCCGCGGTGCCGCGGCCTGAAGGAGGGGGACCTCATCGTGGAGGTGAACAAGAAGAACGTGCAGGCTCTCACTCACAACCAGGTCGTGGACATGCTGATCGAATGTCCCAAGGGGAGTGAGGTCACCTTGCTGGTGCAACGAGGAGGTATGATTTTTTTTTTTTTTTAACCCACAATCTGTTGTTTAACTTACTGGTCTTCGGGTGGCTCTTTGGGGCTTTTTAAATGTCCGCTTTTCTAAGATTACTTTTATTTAAATGTGTAGAAATGCATTCAAAACGTTTTCTGATTTCTTCAAACGCTAGCGTCTTTAGAATAAAGCTTGTGTTTACACATACGTGACACAGACGCAACTAGAGCGACGCCCTTCGATGTAAGTCAGATTGTGCCTCTAAATGACCAGTAAGCTTTTAAAACCTTTCTCCTTTAATTCTCCTGAAACCGGCCTGCACAGTGGGGCTCCCGGCCTCTCTCCTCACCTCGGCTCACCCCCCTCTCCCCTGCTCGCTGCTCTTGAGCCTCCTGGCTTCCTTTCTGAAGTGCCGTGAGCTCCAAGCCCCTCAGCCAGGGCTTCGCAGGCCTGTTCGCTCCGCGGGATGCCTCATTCCCACCGCTCCCCCCGGCTCAGGCTCACCGCTTTCCTCCTGAGCGGAGGCTTCCCTCGCCACTTACCTAACGTAGCCCGCCAGCACCCCCACGCAACCTCCACTGCACTGTCACCCCGTTTCTTCGTAGCCTTTATAGTGAGTATCACAAGCCGTTCATTTGTATATTTATTTTTTGCTGCTCTCTCTTTTTCACTAGGATGTAAGATCCATAAAGACAGGGCCCATGTCTACATATTGACATCTGTATCCCCAGCAGTTAACACAGTTCCTGACTCCGGCTAGGTATCCATGAGAAAATGGGTATTGAATGAATGAATGAGTGGTGGGTGGATGGATGGATGGATGGATGGATGAATGGATGGATGGATGGATGGATGGACGGACAGGTGGATGGATGGACGGACAGGTGGATGGATGGATGGATGGATGGATGGATGGGTAGATGGATGGGTGGATGGATGGATGGGTGGATGGATGGATGGATGGATGGATGGATGGATGGATGGATGGACGGACAGGTGGATGGATGGATGGATGGATGGATGGATGGGTGGATGGGTGGATGGATGGGTGGATGGATGGATGGATGGATGAGTATGCGATTATTTATACTTGTCAGGAACAAGAGCTCCGCCAATTGTCTTAAACACATATCCCAGCAGACCCACAATGTAATGGCAGGATTAAGACCCCAGGGAAGCGGGGTCTTCTGAGTCTTGAGGAGTTAGACGTCCTGCTTCCCCCTGCCTGTGTGCCTCAGGAACCCCCAGGACCTCACCCTGAGACCTATTTCCCACGACGTGGGATGTCTGTGGATCTGCGTCTGTGACTAGCGATGGCTCACCCACGCGGTGTGCCTGATGCTGGTTGTTTCCTCGGCCCTAGCCAGCGTGATTTGTCCCGTGCGGGGCATATGCCTCCCCTCTGGGCCGAGACGAGGAGCCAGGCTTTCGTTTTCTCTTGGCTCCGTTGCAGCAGGGGCGCGCATGGATGTCGCAGCCGCCTGTCTTCACGCTCTCCTGGCGCTGTGTGTGCTGAGATCCAAACCATCGGTGTCCTTGGAAGGAAACCCAACATTCAGAGCAGCCGTCTGTGCGAACAGAAATGCTCCATCTTTCTTCAACAGTTCCAAAAGCCACTGCGCAGGCTTCATTCTTAAAAACGATGCTCCCACCGATGCAGCTGTGATGTCCCTAGCTCACTTGACGGGATGGGTAATTGTTTTTTAAGCTGTGACTGAGACGCGGTAGGAAGTGACTTGAGTGTGAGGGTGAGGGTGAGGATAATACCTGGCACTTAGACATCAGCTGGCAATTTACAGAGCGATTCCCTGCGGCACACGCCTCTCGTCTCACTGTCACCACGTCCCTGACAGGTGGGAGGGCCCAGCCCAGGAGGTGACGGAAAGGTTCACCCGGGGGTTTGCGGTCTAGTCCTCGGCCTGACTTCCGAGCAGCGCCCGTTTCTGCAGAAGCGCCGATTTCGGTAGTCAGCAGCTGGAAACGTAGCAGCCAGTCATCTTCAGTTGTCAGCGGCATCTCTGATTCAGCCACTGCTCCTCCGACAGTCACAAACCACTCTGCTCTCCTTCCTAATTTATTCGCCCTCCATTATTTGTTCCTTCATTCCTTTTGCACGTGTGTTCAGTTTTCCTTTGTTACTAGAGTCACTTTTAAAGGGACCAAAAAAGTGAGTCTCATTACAACCTACCGACTGACATTGGTTATTGGTATCATCATATAGTGCATGTGCCCACACTAGCAAATAATTGATTGAGATAATATCTCTTGATTTCAAATATGTTTGCATTCCCTGGTCTTAATTTCTGAGACCTTTTTTTGTGAATGCCATTACATTTTATAACATGAGCATGTTGCCACATTAGTCAACATCTCCATAGTCTAACCCGGAACCTGAGTAATTGAAGATCGCTGTAACATCAGCACTTCTTTACAATACGCCATATGCCTCGTGTTTGATTTACATGTGGGAGAGGAAGTTTGTACACGTGCAGTTTGGCAGGCTAGCAGCAGCTACCATTAATCTTTATAGGAGGCACATAAATATATCTGTTTCTGCCACACGTTAGTTACTTGAATCGGCGCTGGCATTTCGATCATCTGTCCTGCACGGTGGAGTGGAACTGTGAGTAGGTTTGATGAGACAACAAACACAGAAGCTCAGTTAAATGAGAACATAAAATGGCCACTTCACTGATTCTTTAATAACTAAATGATAAAGCTTCACTCAAAGGTCCTAGTGTTTGCAAACTAGAAACACAACCAAGCAATAGCCAGAGTTTTCCAAAGAAGAAATGCAAGCTGAGGGTTCTGAGTAAACAATGCAGCTTCTGTATTGGTGTCAGCGGTCACCGAGATCCGTGAGGTCCTGGGCGACCGCTGCTCTAGGTGGCCCGTGGTCCGGATGCAGGAACGGTCCTCCCTGAGTCCTCCAGGGTAAGCAGAGGGCTGGCTCTCTGGAGGTGACATATCGCCATTGACGCAGGGCTGGACAGCTCAGAAAGGTTCAAGTTCAGGCTACTTGGAACAAGAACAGAATAGTCACCCCATGCCTGGTCCTCCTTAGTGAGTTAGCAGTTTGACTGTAGTGCTCGCTTTTCTGTCTTCACTCTATTCCTCACCCTCCCCCCCCCCCCACCTTAGAACAGGATTTTTTTTTCCTCTCTGAAAACATCAGAGATCAAATAAAATATATGCTGAAGTCACTTGATGCCAAGGTGGTAATGCCTTCATTGGATTCCTATGTCCCTGGGAGGGGGTATATAGATTAGCGACATGCTTGCTATGTGGGAATTTATAGTCAGCTCAATATTTGTGTCCATTGAGACATTATTATTATTATTACATATCAGGTTTGGAAACCAGTCTGTCTTGAGGACAGGTCAGCCGGTGGAGGAGGTTCCTAGACATCAGGTGATTCTGTCTAATGAAGCTCATTTCTGTCAGAGCTCCGAGGAAGCAGACTGATAACCCCAGAGATCTGCACCCACTGATGCTCAGGGATTCGGATCTCGGGGGTGAGGCTTTCTGTGCCTTACAGATCTTTTTCTACTTCGGGCATAACTGGCTGTTTGTATTTATTTTAATTGTTAATGTCACAGGCCCATTTTTGTTTTTGTTATTGTTGTTGTTGTTGTTGTTCTTTTCAAGATTAGGTAGGTACATTTCAGGTTTTAGTATTTTTTGTCTCTCTTACCCTCCCACCTGGAAATCATGCAGAGATTGAAATACCGTTTGTTAATTTCTGGGGTCAGGCCTGGAGTTGCTGGGAAGGCCTGACCATATGCCCTGGCGCCTGGGACCACCAGGGCTTTGTTCACAAGCCTCTGCTCTGTAAACCTGGCCTGTTGTCCACCGGGCAAGCCTTCCTCCTGGGCCTGTCCTTTCTCTGTCGCCCTCTGCTGTCCAGTCAGGAGAATGCTTCTATTGATTTATTTTGACAGGTTTTGCATTCAGATGGCCTGTCCTCTGACACCAGTGTGAGTGAGGCTAGAGACTTTCTTTCTTTCTTTCTTTCTTTTTTTCTTTTTTTTTTTCTTTCTTTCTTTCTTTCTTTCTTTCTTTCTTTCTTTCTTTCTTTCTTTCTTTTATAATGTATCTGGAAAATATGCCAGAAGATGATTACTATCTTTAACATATAGGATTTTTTTAATTACAAAAGATATAGAATTTGTCCCATAAAAGTTTTTTAGTTTTTATTTATTTTTAAGGGTTTTTAAAGTTTTTTACTTTTTAAAAGAAGGATTGTTTTATATGAAGCATATAACTACCTGTGCCCCTCTGTATAAGATGTTTTGTGTATTTGGCTAATTCATACCAATTAGTAGGTGGGTCATCATTAAGGTATAATTTTGGGTTGAGTCAAATACTCTATTTCAAGAGGAGATTTGGCAGTGCATTATGGGGAGGGGAACTGATGCTCCGGTTTTGAGAGAAAGTATGTATTGGGTGTGTCAGGAGCCAACCTCTAGTCCAAACTCTGCTCTTACCTGCCCTTACCTGTGACCGGCTTACTACTCCTGCCTCAAGACTCACTTTTTAATTAAAAAATAAATAAAAATGGATGGTTTGAACTAGATCACCTTTAGGATGCCCCCTTTGGCTCTAATTTGTGAAAGAATGACCCCATAATGTGTGGAAAAACAGAATTCAACTGAGTGAAATGTAAAGCTCCGATTGGCTGCTGGTCAGCGGCTGGTGCATCGGGCACACCCCATGTAGCAGAGGAAGGTGCTCCGGGAGCTGAGCACAGCCACGGGCAGAGGGAGCAGACAGGACGTTCCCCTGGGGAAACCGGGGTGGCCGTGCCAGGCCCTCCCTGCGGGGCAGCGGGTCTGCGGCAGGGGGCCTCGCTGGCCGGGTAACTCCAGGCTGGCGGGTTTGAGTTTCCATTCCTGGGGAGGCCAGAGCTGGAACTAACTTATTGAAGCCTGGGTTTGCCGGTGTGGGACCCCGCATCAGTGACGCCCTTTGGGGAGGAAGGAGCACGAGATTGTGGAGCAGGGGGTGCGCGTGTCAGTCCCAGCCCTCCCGTGCTGGCTTTGTGGCCCTGGGCAAGTCGTCGGGAGACACGGGAGGACTCCGCACATGCGGGCACAGGAAGATGAAAATCAGGCAGTGTCTGTGCTCACTCCTGACGTAGGACAAGTCAGTGGTATTTCACTGATGTTGCCTAACAGGAGCAACTGACTGGGTGGTTTTGTTATTTACTTAAAAATAAAAATAGCCCTAGCCCAGCCGTGGGCAAACTGTGGCCTGTAGGCCGGACCCGGCCCATCCGGCTGTTCTCTCCGGCCCTCGGAGCCAAAAGAGCGGAGGGTTCTCTTGCTCTCCCCTCCGCTCCTTCACCAGCAGCCCAAGAGGAGAGTGCCAGCATGGTCAGGTTGCTTTTGTCCCGGCCCTCCGGTCCAGTTGAAGAACCCACTGTGGCCCTCGAGTCAAAAAGTTTGCCCACCCCTGCCCTAGCCAGTTTGGCTCAGTGGATAGAGCGTCGGTCTGTGGACTGAAGGGTCCCAGGTTTCGTTCTGGTCCAGAGCACGTACCTCACTGTGGGCACATCCCCAGTGGGGGGTGTGCAGGAGGCACTGATTGATGTTTCTCTCTCATCCATGTTTCTAACTATCCCTCTCCCTTCCTCCCTGTTTAAAAAAAAATCAATAAAATATATATTTTTAAAAATAAAAGACCCTCAGCCTGGATCACAGTATCTTAATCCCAGTGCTGGACTGGCAGGTCTCCGTATTCTTTCAGAAGCTCTGCCAGCGGGTCTGATGTGTAACCTGAGGCACAGCCAGCGCCGGGCCCCTGCCCTCAGGGGTCCTGCTCGTTTAGATTCTATGACATTCAACTTGGGAAGAAGTGAGTGTATAAAACTAAACAGCAGCTTTCACTTCCGGGTAGTGTCCTTCCTCTAAAGCTGCTTCGTAAGCAGCACATCCCTCCGCCTTCGCTCAGGTCCGTTTCGGCTCCCACATGCCACCTTTCCTACTTCCCAGAACAGAGGGGGGGCTGACCTCGGTCCTCGTTTGGGGCACGGTCCCCGGCGGCGGCTGCTGATCACCCCCAGAATGGAAGTGGTGTTTGCTTTTCGGTGCGCACACCACGCCAAGTGCCTTGAGAGGCGCCGAGAGGCGCGCTCCCTGCAGGGCAGGCCTGTGTCCGCCTGGGACTTGGTCCCTGGTGCCTCTCGGAAATCCTGGCTGGAACAATCAAACGCGCTCCACAAGTCACAGCAGAGCATCGTTCGCAGAACTCTGCAGTCACACCTCATAACTTTAGAAAGATGAGAACGAGGTGCTGACAGGCAGACATTAGATATGAAAAGGGCGTGGTGCGGTAATGATAGCTTACCCCTCTCACCGGGGAGTACTTACTGTGTGCCAGGCTTGTTGGCATAGTAACAACACACACACACACACACACACACACACACCCCACACAGGCAGGTAACACCTCGCAACACCTCGCTGTGTGACTGCCTTGGAACTGTTACCAATCTGCAGTGTGATTCTGAGTGGGCTCCTCTGGGCGGTGAAGGCTGTGATTGTCATCCCCGATGCTGGGTGGTGGGGGGGGGGGGGGGGTTGAAGGAATCTTTTGTTTTTCTTGTTGAAAATCACGGCTACATTTGCTTAGATAGAGCAGAGGGAAACTTCTGGTGTGGTTGGGAAAGCATGTATGACCTCCTCCTTGCTTAAACCACTGGCGATAAAAGCAAGCAGTTTCACAACACGCTAGGCATCGTTGGTTCTGAACACTTTTTATCTCATAATTCAGAAGCGGCCTCTCAGGCCAGCACAATGTTGACTCAATTCCATTTTATTCTTTTATGGTTCTATTTTTTAATTTGTTTTCATCTTTGTTGTTGAGATTATTACAGATGTCCATTTTTCCCCCCGTAGCTCCCCTTTATCTGGTTCTCCCCCACCTGAGGCCTTCACCACCCTATTGTCTGTGTCCATAAGTATTGCATAAATCCTCCCACTCTCCCTTCCCTCTGAGAATCGTCAGTCTGTTCCATTTCCATGCCTATGATTACTTTATTTTATTCACCAGTTATGTTCATTAGATTTCTTATTCATTTGATTTTTAGATTCAGTTATTGATAGATATGTATTTTTGCCATTTTGTTGCTCATATTGTTTATCTTTTTCCCCTCCTTCTCCTCCTCCTCCTCCCTTCAGCATTTCATATAATACTGCTTTGGTGATAATGAACTCCTTTAGCTTTTTCTTATCTGTGAAGCTCTTTATCTGACCTTCAATTCTAAATGATAGCTTTGCTGGGTAGAATAATCTTGGTTGTAGACCCTTGCTATTCATCACTTTAAAAATTTTTCCATTCCCTTGTGGCCTGCATAGTTTCTGTTGAAAAATCAGCTGACAGTTGTATGGGCACTCCCTTGTAGGTAACTAACTGCTTTTCAGATTTCCTCTTTGCTCTAAGTGGTTTGGCTCAATGGATAGAGTGTTGGCCTGTGGACTAAAGGGTCTCAGGTTCAGTTCTAGCCAAGGGCACATGCCTGGGTTGCAGGCTCAATCCCCAGTAGGGGGCATGCAGGAGGCAGCCAATCAATGATTCTCTCTCATCATTGATGTTTCTATCTCTCTCCCCCTCTCCCTTCCTCTCTAAAAATCAATAAAAAAATGTATATATTTTAAAAAGATTCTCTCTTTGTCTTTAGCCCTTGGCATTTTAATTATGATGTGTCTTGGTGTGGTCTTCTTTGGGTTCCTCTTGTTTTGGGTTCTCTGTGCTTCTTGGATTTGTAAGTCTATTTCTTTCACCAGGTAAGGAAGTTTTCTGTCATTATTTCTTCAAATAGGTTTTCAGTGTCTTGCTTTCTCTCTTCTTCTGGTACCCCTATAATTTGGATATTGGTACACATGAAGTTGTCCCAGAGGCTCCTTACATTATCTTCATATTTTGGGGTTCTTTATTCTTTTTAATCTTCTGGTTTTGTGTTTTTTGCTTCCTCATATTTCAAATCATTGTTTTGATTCTCGGGTTCCTCTAGTCTACTGATGAATCCCTGTATATTATTTCAGTCAGTGAATGCTTAATGTCTGACTGGTTCTTTTCCTTTTTTTTTTTTTTTTTTTTTTGGCATTCTCACTAAGCTCCTTGAATATATCACTAAGTCCCTTGGGGGTTTCTAGAAGATTCTTGAGTAGCCTATAGCCGTAGTTTTAAATTTTATATCCAATAGTTTGCTTCCTTCCATTTCTTTCATTTGAGACACGTTTCTTTGTCTTCACATTTTGGCTGCTCCCCTGTGTTTGTTTCCATGTATTGGGTAGAGCTGCTAAGTTTCCTTGAATTGATAGTGTGGCCTTGTTTGGCAGGTGTCCTATAGGGCCCAGTGGCTCAGCCTCCCCAGTTACATGAGGTGGACATTCTTGCTGCATCCCTTTGTGGGCTGTGTGCACAGCCTTGTTGTAGCTGAGCCTTGATTACTGTTAATATCACTGGAAGCAATTGACCTCCAGGCCAGTTGGCTGTGGGGGCCAGCTGCAACTACAGAGGGAGAGCTGCTGTGCAGGAGACACCCCTATGGGGCAGGACTTGCTTCACTGGGGCTTTGGTGTTCACTGAGTCTGCCCCTTGAGTGTGTCACTTATGGCTATGTAGAGTTGTCATCTGTAGTCTGACACTGACCACTGGGTACACTAGGTACACTGGCTCTTGGTCTCCAGGGAGGTGCAGTTAGCCACTGCCTGGGGCCACCCAGCAGGAGCTACAGAGAGACCTGCATATTCCTCCTCTTTGTGTCAGGTTTGGAAGTGTCCAGAAGAGGCCCAGCTGTGAAGCAAGGCAGGCTGGTGCTGGTGCCAGGTCTTGGGCCTTTTACTGATAGGTTTGGGGCTCCCTGACCCAGCTTCGACTTGTTTGACAAGTTTAAACCTGAGCAAGGACAGGCCATTCATATGTAAAAGCTACTACACACAGCTTGGGTGAGGTTGTAAAGTGGATGAGGCAGGGTCTTAGAGAATCATCAGAGTGGAAAGAACAGAAATGGCCACCAGTCAGCCCCTGCGACCAGGAACGTCCCAGCATGGGAACAATGCGAGCACCACCATCTGGAAGAAAGCCGCCCCCGAGGTCCTGCCCCCATGCCAGACAGTCCAGTTTCTCCTCGTATGGGCCTGTGTCCCCCAGAGCCTCGCCCAGCACTGGAGCTCAGAGGAAGCAGGAGCTTGTAAGTTCAGTTCATGGCCTTTTAAGAGGAGCAGCTGGGTCTCCAGCAGCCTCAGTGTCACTGAGCCCTGACCTACACTGGTTTTTACAGCCCCTAGTTCTTACTGCATCTAGGGACTTCTTTTCCCAGATCTGAGACCCTGGGCTGGGGGGTCTGGTGTGGGGCTGGGACCCCTCGCTCCTCTGGCAGCCTCTGCAGAGATGATCTCCCTCCCGATTAAAAAAGCGGCCCACGTTCCACACCTTCGCACCTACCACCAGTCTCAGTGTGCTTTCTTCATTATTTCTCTAGTAGGAGGACTTCCATTCAGCCAGCTTTGCAGTTGTTCTAGAGGATGGTTGTTCTGTATTTTAGTTGTAATTTTGATGTAGTTGTGGGAAGCGGCGCATAGAGGCATTTGCCTATTGGTTCTCCCTGTTGACTCCATTGTAGAGAAGAGGACAATGGGACCAGAGAGGTTCAGAGACTCGCCCAGAACCACGTGGCTGATTGTTGGCAAAGTCAGAATTTGAACCCAGAACTTGGGTTTAGAGACTGGGTTCTTAACTGCTGGGCTAGGCAGCCCGGCGCATTATAGGGAAGGACCTGCAGGACCCGCCCTGTTGAGCAGCACGCCTCACGCATCAAGGAGTGGATCCGGTCGGAAGTCCATGGGCGAGTTGATGCCACTTAATTTCCATCCAAGTTTACTGATGTGTGACTGGCTCGTGAAATCATCATCGATCCAGACGGGAAAGCAATATCTCATCTCATTGCCTACGCCCCTCATTAGCATCGGGTCGTCTTCGTGCTTTCCCTTCTGAAACGATGCAGGGCCGCCACAATCAGAACCGCAGTGAGCTGTACGCCAGAGCGCCGAGCCGGGTGAGCAGGTGCCTCTCCCTCTCTGCCCTGGGTCTGGGCCTGGAGAATGATTTGCAAATTGCACCACTGAAGTGTCTGACTGCAGCGTCTCTCAGGTTGCATGGCAAGGGCCTCCGAAGGGGGAGCTGGTGCTTGCAGAGTGACCTCCTAGTGGCCCCGTGTGCTCACACCAGCAGGCTGTGTCAGCTCTCCACCGCGCCCAGGCTCCGTCTGCCGCCGGCTTCCCCCGGCCTCTGCCGTCCGTCACTGGCACCCGGCCTTGCAGGGCCTTGCAGCCGGTCTCGTGCCTCCTGCAGTTCATTCTCTGACCAGAGGACTGACCGGCAGGAGATGAAGCCCCCCTGGTCAGACAGGCTCCCCTCAGTGTGTGAAGCCATGCGCCGGGGGCCCGAGTGCTGGCCCTTCCCTGGCTCTCTATCTTCCTCTCCCCGGAGCCTCGGGGCTACACACATCCCTCAGGCTTCTACTCCGAGGTCTTTCCTGTGAGAAGCCACCATAGACATAGAGCAGCATCCACCACCACCGCTCGCTCCTCCCTCCTTTCTCCTGGCACCCACGCTTCCTGTGATCGGGGAGCAGTGCCCTGGCCTCGGCCATGTCTGCACTGGGCCCCTGTGTACCTGCCTGTGGTAGGCATTCAGAAAGTCATGTATGTTGATGGGAAATAGGAGTGAGCGCCAGGCCCTTTGTTTCCACAAACACTCCCTGCAGTTCCTTCCCCATACACACCTCCTGAGGGGGGCACTGTCGCTGCAGCTGAGGAAAGGGGCAGGGGAGGGTGACCCCGAACTCGCACGCTGGAAAGGTGACTGCGGTTCGCCTGCAAAGCCTAGACTCTGGGCGCAGGCTGCTCTCCAAGGAAGGGCATCGGAGAATGGCACCAGGGAACCCTGTTCTCCAGCACCCAGCGCCGCCTCCGCCGCCGCCGGCCTCCCATGGCTGTTTAATTGAGGTTAAATGCAGGGTCTCTGTCAGTGTGGCTGGTGGCACTGTGTGTCTCTGTCCTCAGGGGAAGCGCAGTTGCCCAGCACTGCGCACGAGATGTCACTATTTTACCCCGGAAAGGAGAGGTTGAGGATCTATTGTTACCCTTTCTCTTATCTGTATAACCTTGAGGATAAGGGAAATGGTGGAATGGAAGGCAGCTTCGTGGTGAACGTACTTTTTTATACAGATAACAATGATAACAATGATAGGGCCTATCTGTTCATCTCTTTCGAGTGTAGCACGGCTCTGAGCTCTTTGCGTGTGTTAAGTAGATGTTAGGGGGTCACCGGAATCGAGTCTCAGAAAACATAAAAGATTTACCAAGTGTTAGCACTTGGGCAAACTATCTTTATCCCAAAAGGGGGAAGAAACTTTAAAACTCAAGGAAAATTCACCTTAAATTCTTATAGAAAATCATGTAGAATTTGTCACCTGAGCTTCAGCAACGTGAAAAGACGTTGAGGTCTCCTTGGGGCAGGTGTCTGATGCCGTGTCTCAGACGGATTGGCCTTCCCGCGCGCCTGTTTACTAACCCGTCGGTTTTCTAATAATTTTAGAAGTCGAGTGCTATAGCCAGAGCCACTGCTGCCTAATATCTTCCTAGCTATTCAACGTGTTCAGCCCTGGCCGGTGGCTCAGTTGGTAGGAGCATCATCTCATACACCCCAAGGTTGCAGGTTCGATCCCTGGTCTGGGTGCATATAGGAGGCAGCTGATCAGTGTTTCTCTCCCTCTCTCCCGTCTTCTCTCTCAAAATCAATAAAAACATATCTTTGGGTGAGGATTAAAAAGATAAATAAATAAAGTAAAAAAAAAAAAAGATTAAGTTGTTCACGATAAATTAGCAAACTTCCTAGCGCCTTGCAGTGCTGACCGGGCAGCCACCGTTGCTAGTCAGGTGCCTTCTGGCCTCTACCACGAATGCAGTTTTAAGCTGCTGTTTTATTTACTGCATGGTTCAAAGTGAACAAGGGTTTTATTGGAAATTTTTTATAGAATGTTAGGTCATATTTATATTTGAGATGAATTATAGCAAGAGATGAGACAAATATGAGGTGTCCCTCCAAAATGCACACACACACACTCTTTGAATAATTATAAGTGCAGTGTTTATTAAAGTACATTTCACTTTCAAAATTGAGTTGTCAGCTATGAAAGTGTGTATACTATACATTTTTGGGGGACACCCAAAGTGTCTGTATTTTGGGTCTGTCTATCATTAGATGACACATAAAACCCCCTCGCTTCAGCACCTTAAGGACTCTGGGTTCTGATACATAGTTTGTAACGGCGGACAGCAGTGTGGACGCACAGGAGAGACGCCCTGGGTTCTGATCTCATAGTTTGTAGCGACGGACAGCAGTGTGGACACACAGGAGAGACGCTCTGGGTTCTGATCCCATAGTTTGTAACGGCGGACAGCAGTGTGGACGCACAGGAGAGACGCTCTGGGTTCTGATCCCATAGTTTGTAACGGCGGACAGCAGTGTGGACGCACAGGAGAGACGCCCTGGGTTCTGATCTCATAGTTTGTAGCGACGGACAGCAGTGTGGACACACAGGAGAGACGCTCTGGGTTCTGATCCCATAGTTTGTAACGGTGGACAGCAGTGTGGACGCACAGGAGAGACACTCGGACCTGCCGTGGACCGTTCCCCAGCAGCTCCTTTTCACCACAACCTCCAATTCCAGCAACTGGCTTTTTTGGTTTCATTTGTACATTCTTTAACAGAAGAAACAAGGCATCTTTAGACGTTTCTGTGAGTTTCTTTCCTGCCTTTACCTCAGTGCCATACGAAGTTCATTTTGCAGTTGCCACCTCCTTCCGATGGTGTCCCTACGTGAAGTCTGCCCGGCACCAGGCACACCTCCCTTTCTGAACCTGGCACCTTCCCCGCCGGGTTTCTCTTTCTCCCAGGGGTATCTTACCAGCCTCTGCTTGGAATACTTTTCCGTTCTGAACATTTTAATAACTGTTACCCGAGGCAGAGAGTTTACTCCATTGGACATTTTCCCACCTTCCCTCATGGCCCTCGAATGCTTCACGCGTTCTGCACCGCGGGCCGGAGCAGAGTACCTGCCACGGTCCGGAGCGGAGCTGTCTGCATTGCCCCCTGCAGGTTTTAAAGGTTCCCCAGCTATCCACACCTGTGCTCCCCTGTTGTTCCTGCTCAGATATTAACCATGTCCCCTGTCTGTGAACGTCCTCTTTTTGGTTCAGACATCTTGCTAGAAGAATCTTAAGGTCTGAAAACAGCGCTGGGTCCTTAGGAGGCAACGTGCAACATGCCTGAGTGTGTGTGTGTGTGTGTGTGTGTGTGTGTGTGCCAACTTGTTACCTGGGTTTATCTCGTACTGCTGTTTCTTTTTATGTTTCTAATGTTCTCACCTTTTTTCCTCACCATTTGCAGAAAACACTATCCATTCTTTCACTCAACAAACATCAGCCCTGCGTTAATCTCCCGTTATAGGTGAATCGCATGCAGGTGAAGTGAACACCTGTGAAAACACAATGTGACTGATCACACCCTCCACATTATTTTTGTGCTTCATTCTCTTTCTAGAAGTCTCACCTGGTATATCACCTTTGCCACAAAAAATTCCAATATACTAATTTTGTAATTTTAACATCCGAGGCAACGGTGTTTGAAGGATCCTTTTGCACAGTATCAGAGTAGCAGTCCTAGCAGCCAGGAGACGGCCAGGGATAAGGCAGCAATGGCTGGGTCCCCTCCATCCCTGTTGCAGGCTCTCGGCTCTCTTCACTCAGCACCCTGCTGTTTTTGAGACTTACTTTGGCGGTTGCTGTGGTCAGGGGGCTTGTCATGATGTACCCATCTCAATAGCTGTATTTAAAAAGACTTTCTTAGAGTTGCATAAACACTCATCCATTTGTTGTTGTTTTATCATCTTTGGGAGATAGTTGGAATTAGGCCTGTGCTTCTTGAGATATTTATGTTGATTCTAAATTTTAAAACGTTCTCCATGGTTACTTTTGCCATAGAGACCATTTACCAACGTGGGACATGATCACGTTAAAGCACAGCGCTGCCCGTGAATTGTGGGACTGTGTGTGTGGTTTGCCCCTGAAAAGCAACTGTCACTTGACGCTGGTGATTGGAGGAGGAAGAGGCAGCTGTTCTTATCAGTGCCTCATACGGGGACTGTGACATCATGGCCTGATGTTCTCTGCTGGGGGGCCATCTGGGCATCGTGGGGTGTTTAGCAGCCTCTTGGCCTCTCCCCACTAGATGCCAGTGACACCCTGTCCTCTTCCTCTGGTAGCTTCCGAGGAGGCAGAGATCCCCTGAAGGGCAGCTTCGATCTTGATTGGGAACCCCTTTGACACCATCTGCTTTGCTTATTGGAATTGCTTTGCTCTAGCCCTGGCCGGTGTGGCTCAGTTGGTTGGGCATCACCCCAGGCACCGAAGGGTTGCAGACTCGGTCCCCAGTGCGGGACGAGACAGCCGGTGCATGTTTCACTGTCTCTCACTTCTCCCTTCCTCTCTCTTTCAAAATCAATTCTCTTTTTTTTAAAAAAGAAGATGCTGTGTTCTGTTTGTTGTAGGTGTAAATGGAGTCCGTTTGTGGATTGTTGTTTGTAGAACTTGGATGGAAGAAAATACAATTTTACCTATATGTTCCCAAAAATTCTAGTTTAGCACTTCTTAGTTGGGATTCAGGAATCTGTGGTTTAACAACTCCACCAGGTGATTCTCATCATGAGAGAAGTTTGGGAAACACTGAGTTAGAGCATCACCAGCTGTGAGAAAACGGAAAAACCGGGCTGTGTGAATAAAGAGTGGCGAGCAGCGTCCCTTTGGATCTGCCGGTGCCTGGATCCCTGGGTGTGTCTCTGAAGAGACATTTGAGGAGAGCCCTGCGTGGGGAGGCGCTACCCACTCACCGGCCTGCAGCGCAGTGTCCGGGCAGAGGGCACCGCCAGTGGAAGCGTCCGGGGGAATGAAGGGCACTGGCCCGGAAGTGGAGGGGGCCAGGTGGCTGGAGCGAGGAGAGAGGAGTGGGGTTCGAGATTACAGAGGTGGCCAGGGTCAGATCAAGGCGGCTTTGTGGGGAGGGAAAAGAGGCTGTGGTTCCCCGAGACGGTGCTCAGGAGCCGCAGGGACTTGTAACCGGGAGGCCGTCTGATCTGATTGTGCTGAGAAGGCTGGCTCTGGCTCCCGGTGGGTGACGCACTGAGCGGGTGAGGATAGGGCAGAGAACGGTTTCAGGCTCTGCGCTCGCTGAGAAAAGGAGAGTCGGTGGCAGTGGAGGCGGACAAAGTGGGTGGACTCAGCATACACGTGGGGGAGACCTTCGCTGTGGGAGATGAAGAAGCCTGGAGAAGAGCTTCTACCTCCGGCTTTGGGGTTCCATGAGGATCAGCGTTGGGTGCTCGTGCTTGGCCCGTGCCTAGCTCACATTGCCAAAAATAAGCAGGCTGGACGAGACCCCGCCTAGAGGCCGTGGTCCTGCCGTAAAGGATCCTGAACGGTGTGTTTTCTTAACCTAGAAACATCTCAGCCTCAATTTCAGTGACGGGTTTTCCTTCGGGGCCAGTGACCTTAAAATAGGGGCTCACAATGCGCCTTGTTTTCCCAACCCCAGAAAGGAACACTGAGGGGTGTTTCTTTCAGCAATCTGTGCTGAGCTGTTGTTTCCTCTTCACCTCCCCCACCCACCCACAACCCAGGCAGCTCAAGTTAAACTCTCCACTTAGAGGAACTGCCTGGGACCCACCCTCCAGGCTGCAGGTCACGCTTCCTCACGCAGGGGGACCTCCGTGAACTGTGGGTATGGGGAATGGAGAGCAGGGCCAACCCCAACCACCTGCCCAAGAAGAGCAACTCACATTTAAAATAGAGATGGTGGGAAAGGCAGGCTGTCCCTCCCGCAGCTGGGAGTCCTTCTCAGAAGTGAAGCATTTCTTATCAGCCTCGTGGTGAATGACTTCAGCCCACACAGAGCTAGAGAGCTTTTCTGGAGCCACTGGGAAGTTGGCTCGACTCCACCCGAAAAAGTAGATCTCGGGGCGAACATTCCCTGGCGAGGTGGATCGGCCTCCTGCGGGTACACCTTGACAAATGAGTGGTCTTTTCCAGCTGACAGTTGTCTGCCTTCCCCGTCCGGAGAAAGAGATGCCACACCTCCCTCCTGTCACTCCATCTTGCCCCTCCCCTCGTTTTTAGAATAACCCTGTTATCACGGAGTGTCAGGACACATTTACAAGCTAGATACAGTTCTTGCCCACTTCCGAAAGTACTTCACACCGACCGGTGACCAGCCAGCCTGCCTGTTCCGTGGCTTCAAAGTCTTGCTTCATTGCCCCAAAATGAGAGGCCCGCCTTGTTATGTCTGAGCGGGTGTAGCCTCGAACAGTCGATGATCTGGGGCTGCTGCTTGGAGTCAAGTACCAGCGGCATGAGGAGAACTTGCCTGAGCAGGCCTAGAGTCCCACGTTCTCTGTAGAGAGGAAACCTCCTAGACTCACGTCCCCATCATGGGTTCAACTACAGGTTGATGTCCATGTAATCTGTGAGCCTAAAAGTTTTCCATGAATACACTTGACCTTACAAACTCTGTTGTATTAATTCCCTTTTAGAGGGTTATGGTCCAAAGCAGATTAAGCACCTTTGACGGAGATTGTACGGCTCAGGCTCGGTGTGTAAAAGCCCAGGCCTGGCTTTAGACCAAGTCTCCTCTTAGCTGCCCACCTGACCGTGCTGTGTAACCCTCCCTGCCTCAGTGTTCTCGTCTGTAGAATAGGGATGATATTAACACTTAACTCAAACAGCAGTTGTGAAGTGTGTGCGTGTGTGCGTGTGTGCGCATGTGTGTGTGTGTGTGTGTGTGTGTGTGAGCGCCCCCAGTTCTAGCTCGTTATTTCTGTGTGTGTGTGTGTGTGTGTGTGTGTGTGTGAGCGCCCCCAGTTCTAGCTCGTTATTTCTGTGCCCAGCCCTTGCTTTTGAAGACTTCTTTCTTTTCTAAAGAAATGCTAGAGAAGCCAAGTTTTCAACCCTTCAAGGTTCACCATACAGGTTTTTGAGAGTCAACAATAGGACTGTCTGTGCTATTTCCATGACGCCTTTTCCCTGCGGGCCATTTGTCTCTCGGGAATTGCGTGATGACAGCTCATCCATCTCGCAGAGGGGTCCGAGCCGCCCCGGTGGTAACGACTCCGGGTCTCTCCGCACCTGTGCCCGTCCAGGGCGTGTGACTCCGAGGTGAAAGGCTCTGTAAACCATTAGCAATCGCCAGGCATTCACTGCTCTCCCGGCCATATTTATGAGGCTATCGGCGCTGCGTAACTGAAGCAGACCTCTCCGTAGCTGTAAAGCTGCACCGCTGTATTCTCAATCTTCTTAGCAAAATGCCAACGGACACAGCTTTGGGAGCTACTTATTCCAGGCATCTGAGGCCCGGCCATCTCTCTGAATTACCGCGGCCATAATACATCATAATGACCACTGCGAGAGCCCCACGGGAAGGGATGTTTTCATCTTTTTGGAGACATTGGGTCTGGTGCTTCTTCTGCTCTTGGCAGCTGGTACCATTATTTACATTGAGAAATTGTACCACCGGGTTGATGATGATCTTTGGCCAGAGGAAGGAGAGAAAAAAAATAAAATATGTTTAAAACTAGAGCCATTTTTTTTCCACTTGGTTTTCTGAATCCAATTTGGTGATGGCGTTTGTAAGGTCCTTCGGTGAACATGGACTCGCGTTTAAACTTGGCCTTGCGCTTATGCTGGCGCGAGGATTTAGCTTTAATTAAAAAAAATAATAATAATAAAATAAGCCGGAAAGGCATCATCACCATTACGCAATCAGGCATCCATCACTGCCTGTGGCCGCCGTCCCGGCCGTGACTCAGTGCTGGCCCTCGCTCAGGGCCCAGCCCCTCCCTCCGACCCTTCTTCACTCCGGCTGCCCTGCCGCCGGAGCAGAGTGCGTCCTTCTGAGGCACTGCACACCCACCACACTGAGTCATAACTGACTTCCCTTCTTCTCCTTTAAGAGGGTGGACTCTGAAGGTGGCCGGGCCAGGGCCGGGCCGGCTCCCCTTTCTCTCTCGATGCTTCACTCGGCCCATGGCAGAGCTCAGTGCACAAATAGTCTTGGGGGGGGTTGGTGCCTTCTCAGAATTCAGGTCTTAGCTCAGAGGTGTCTCTTCCGGAAAGATGTGCTGCACACCCGGTGCCCGGTAGCTCTGTCTCCGGCGCAGCCTGTTTCCTGCCCCTTCACTGCCCCTCACGCTACCACTGGACAGTATTGGCTGCCTTGGTTGTGCTCTGTGTCCCACAGCAGTGAGCCCTGTGAAGGCAGGCCCTCGTGGGTCCCGGCCATTGCTTCATCTCACGCCGACTCCTGGCACACGGAAGGCGCTGAGCACAGTTTGCTAACATAGGGAGTGAATTTTCCCCATGTCCTTCTTGCCCTCGGTGGGAAAAGTTAGGACTGGTGGTACTGCCTTTTCCGGTTTTCTGGACTGCCCTTAGCATTTGATGGTAAGGTCGGGGCAGCTCGCATTCATTTCATGGTTTATCTATTATGTATGAAACAAACAAAACAGAAAACTAGTTGGCAGAGGATGGTGCGGAGGGCTTTTTTAGAAGGGTTACCGGTCATTAATATTCATTGGTTAGAGCCACTGGTTTGTAGTCATGTAGCCATCAATTCTGCATTTCTGGGGAAATCGTAGATTTTCTCTGTTTTTCCAGCACCCCCTCTACATCTCTCTCTCACTGAATTCTCAGTATTTTGCTCTGTCATCAGAGTACCCTCTCCCCAGGAAAAGCATTACCTAGAAGGTTCATCATGTTTTCCTGCAGTAGCATTTTCGCTGATGAATATTAGTGTTCTGGTGTATTCTTTTTTTAAAAAAATATGTTTTTATTGATTTTTTGAGAAAGAGGAAGAGAGGGAGATGGACAGAAACATGGATGAGATGAGAGAAAAACATCATCAGTCAACTGCCTCCTGCATGCCCCCTAGTGGTGATCAAGCCCTCAACCCAGGTGCCCTGACCAGCAATCGAACTGTGACCTCCTGGTCCCTAGGTTGGCTCTCAATCGCTGAGCCACACTGAGCTCTGGTATATTCTTTAATGCAATTTCTCCCCTCAGAAATTTTTTAGATGTGCCCGTTAGATCTTCTCAGGAAAGAAGAAAGAGAAGCAAAGAATGAAACCTACTTTCTGCTCCGTCCTTCTCACTGTCCCTCCCGCTTGCAGTTCTGGTGTTTTACTTATGCTGCCCTTACTGGAGGCACACACTTAGGCGGTGTGAATCTCGCCCTAGGAATGGCATCTAACCCCATGGTGATGTGTTTGGACAGGGACGATGTAACCTGAGGGCTTCCCAAGGCTGGTCAGGGTTTCAGAGAGCTGTTTGAAATCATATGCAAAGCTGAGTGCCTCTGAGCAGCTTTCGCTGCTGTGGAAAATACTGAGCCAGGTAATAAAGCCATCCTGGATGCCATGAGTCCAAGAACCAACTTGCTGTTTTGGTGTTTAACCTTCTAGGCTTTGTTTCCAAAAACACATATATATTCTGTTATGTTTTTACCTTTTTTATATATAAATTGTGTTACCGCCATTCTAAAATTTCACCAAGAATAACATTTGCCATTTAGTTATATGAGCACATGTTCTAAAGCATAGTTTATGGCCTTGACATTTAAAAGGAACGAGATTCTTCCCCCTCGTGTTAATTGGTCAGATCCTGTCACTGGCAGAGAGTTTGCCATTTGTTCCGCCAAAGGGACGCCTTTCTCGCCTTTCTCAGGGCACCTCCGTTCCCAGGCTTTTCTCACTTCTCACGCTGTGAAGACCCACTTCCCAGGGGAAGTTTTCTGGGATCCCTTTGAAGCCGCGTTTGCCACCTTCCGGCTCCCCAGCTGCAGATGGTGCCATCCAGGAGCCCTTTCTTCTGCCCGCTCTCAGCACCCCTCCCCTCCCCGGGGAGCAGAGCGCCCATTAGGACCGGGCTGTTCCTCCTCACACGCCTCCTGTGGACGTGGTTCACAGCCCAGGCCACCCCCAGGAACAGACACCACCGGCCTGTCCCAGCCTGGTCGGCGGCTGGCAGCCCCTCCAGCCGACCAGAGCCATGTGCTCACATGTCTCGGAGGACTCTTCCGAACAGTGACCATTTTGAGTTTTCCACTGGGTCTCCCACTGTTTCCGTCCATCTGAATAGTTTGGGCTAAGATGAATGGTACCTTGTGTCAGGAGCTTTGCTCCAGCGTTCATTAGATTTTAACGTTTAATGACATATGGACAAAACAAATCGTCGTCGTTGTCATCATCGTTGTTGTTTTAAAGCTGTTAAGTGAAATCTCTTGACTTTTTACTTTTTCAGTGCTGATTTGTGCTCCTGTTAAAGGTGTGGTTCTGTTAAAATGAGGGTTTTCAACAACTAGCTAGCAAACAGGAACAAATGCCTCTTTAAATTAAATAAGTTTGTTGTTGTTGTAAAGTACAACTTGTGTCAATGGAGCTGGGCCATTGGACTGTTCCTATTCTGTTCCCTGGGCTGGCTGTTCCTTGGACTGGCTGTTCCCTGGACTGACTGTTCCCTGGTCTGTTCCTGGACTGGCTGTTCCCTGAAGGGTCCCTGGTCCGTTCCCTGAACTGCTCCCTGGGCGGACTGCCTCCTCACGGGAGACAGACCCTCAGCATCACCCCTTTAGGCTTCAGACTGGTTGGTTTCATGCAGTTAATGGGAGGGCCGTTAATTAATGATTATTTTTAAATTAACATGTCATTGTCTCAGCAAGATGTGAATACAGTATTCCTGATAAGGAATTCTGATTAAGGCCACATTCTGCCTCCACTAGTCCCCGGAACCCTGCCCTTCGTTGTCCCACAGAAGTGTCCCCTCTGTGGACGGCACGCTGTGCCTGTGCCTGTGTGTGCGTGTGGTCAGCACTGCCCTGTGCTGTGTGCGTGTGTGTGTGTGTGTGTGTGTGGTCAGCACTGCCCTGTGCCTGTGTGTGCGTGTGGTCAGCACTGCCCTGTGCTGTGTGCGTGTGGTCAGCACTGCCCTGTGCTGTGTGTGTGTGCGTGTGGTCAGCACTGCCCTGTGCTGTGTGTGTGTGCGTGTGGTCAGCACTGCCCTGTGCTGTGTGTGCGTGTGGTCAGCACTGCCCTGTGCCTGTGTGTGCATGTGGTCAGCACTGCCCTGTGCTGTGTGTGTGTGTGTGTGTGGTCAGCACTGCCCTATGCTGTGTGTGCGTGTGGTCAGCACTGCCCTGTGCCTGTGTGTGCATGTGGTCAGCACTGCCCTGTGCTGTGTGTGCGTGTGGTCAGCACTGCCCTGTGCTGTGTGCGTGTGTGGTCAGCACTGCCCTGCGCTGTGTGTGCGTGTGGTCAGCACTGCCCTGCGCTGTGTGTGCGTGTGGTCAGCACTGCCCTGTGCCTGTGTGTGCATGTGGTCAGCACTGCCCTGTGCTGTGTGTGCGTGTGGTCAGCACTGCCCTGTGCTGTGTGCGTGTGTGGTCAGCACTGCCCTGTGCCTGTGTGTGCGTGTGGTCAGCACTGCCCTGTGCTGTGTGCGTGTGTGGTCAGCACTGCCCTGCGCTGTGTGTGCGTGTGGTCAGCACTGCCCTGCGCTGTGTGTGCGTGTGGTCAGCACTGCCCTGTGCCTGTGTGTGCATGTGGTCAGCACTGCCCTGTGCTGTGTGTGCGTGTGGTCAGCACTGCCCTGTGCTGTGTGCGTGTGGTCAGCACTGCCCTGTGCCTGTGTGTGCGTGTGGTCAGCACTGCCCTGTGCTGTGTGTGTGTGTGGTCAGCACTGCCCTGTGCCTGTGTGTGCGTGTGGTCAGCACTGCCCTGTGCTGTGTGCGTGTGTGGTCAGCACTGCCCTGCGCTGTGTGTGCATGTGGTCAGCACTGCCCTGTGCTGTGTGTGCGTGTGGTCAGCACTGCCCTGAGCTGTGTGTGCGTGTGGTCAGCACTGCCCTGCGCTGTGTGTGCGTGTGGTCAGCACTGCCCTGCGCTGTGTGTGCGTGTGGTCAGCACTGCCCTGCGCTGTGTGTGCGTGTGGTCAGCACTGCCCTGCTGCTCCCCCCGCCAGCTGCAGCCGGCTGCCCTCCCTCCAGGTCACATTTTGGAAACCATCCGTGGTGTTGCCCTCAGAGATGGCGCGTGTCTTCTGACCTCGCTTACTGCGTTGCATTGGCTGGCCCACTGCTCCTGGGTCCTGGATATCAGCCGCGAGCACCTGCTGCAGGCCCCTGGCCGGCGGGCGTGCTTCTCTGGGAGGGAGGTGGACGTGCCTGTGTCTGTGGGTGCAGATCCAGAGGCAGCACTGTACGGTGGCCGTCGTCATGGACGGTGGCAGCGTGAGGGCCGAGGCCCTGTGCCCGCCTCCTCTGGCCCACTGGAGATGTCGTGTACATTTTTTGTGGAGTCATGGGACCCCTGGGGAAGGCCCAGTCTAGTTAACTGGTGACACCCATTCATTCCAGTTCACTGAGAGGGTGAGCCTGAATCAGGGAAAAGTCTGAACGTTGACAAGTAACATTAGGTCATTTTTGAAGTCTACACAGTGACCCACACTTGTATAACTTGATGAAATTCATTAAGGTGATCATATTCATGAGCAAATAAAAAGCACCTAGTGGTTATTTTTAAGAATAATGACATGTCTCACTCGCCTGGGTAAAATATTTCCCCTACAATCTTCTTTCTACTTTACAAGCTAGGCAAGTGGTTTTTGCCTCATTCAAGAAGGATAAGCAGAACCACTTCCTTCCTGAATGTGTCCAGTGGCAAAGGAAGAGGAAAAGGGAGGCCATTTGAGGGCCACCCCTTAGCAAGCACAAGGCTTTGAAACCTGTGGTCCATGTAATGACCGTGGCCGCCTTGTGAGGCGAGCCTTGTCTCCATGTCACAGACCGAGGAGCTGAGGCCTCTGGGACTCGGAGGCAGCTCCCGGAGAGGGTGCTCTGATCCCCCTGACTGGAACAGCAGCACTCTTCACAGTGTCGTTCCTTACATGTGTCCTCATCCCCTGCATCAGAACCTCCTGGGATATTTGTTTACATGCAGATTCCTGGGCCCCTGCCAGGCAGGGCCTGGGACCTTGCATTGTTAACAAGTGGCCCAGGGCTCCTTAGCACCCTGGAGTCTGAGAGCCACTCTCCCCACCATGGCAACCCCGTTTTGGTGATGTGATGAGCCCCGCCACGGAGCGCCTCGGGCCTGAGGACGGGGTCCCCCAGCCCTGACTGCAGGGACGGTCCGGTGTTCCCGGGGGCTCACCCCTTCCACAGCCCTGGTCACTGGCCCCGAGCCTGGCACGCACGGCGCGTGGTTTGACGAGTCACCTCCACGGGAATAGAAGTCCTCACACTACGTGGGCGTCCTTGTCTCTAAAATGCTGGCACTTCCCAGGCAGAATCACCAGATCCCAGGGTGCCTTCGGGGTCTAGTGCAGTTGGAATCTGCATTTTGCCTTCTACCCCTTGCTGAAACCAGAAAAAAAAACAACACATTTTATTTAAAGAGAGAGGGCAACTTGCAGAAATGATTACGTTGGAAACACTGTTAGATGCTTGCTTCACTCTTGCCTTCCAGCCCTTTGCTGCGCTCCCCCGGGGCACACTCCCGTGCGCCCTCTACCTCCTCTGACTTCCTGGAGGTGAGGAGACCAAGGGGCCCTCCTCCCAGCTGCCTCACCCCCACGGGGCTGGGCTGGGTGGGGAAGAGCACCCTGGAGTCTGAGAGCCCCTTGACCGTGTCTGCTTGGTTCCTCTGCCTTCCTCTCCCTCCGTGGTTCTCTCTCCCTCTGCTCTGTGAAGCTTCTCTCAGTCCCCAGAGACATGCCTCCCCGCTGAGGCCCTTCCAGCAGGCTGAGTAGGAGTTTTCTGGGGTGACTGACACTTGGAGGGGTGTGTCCAGGGTCCGCAGGGGTCCCAGACCAACTTGCATTTGTGCTCTGTGCTGGCAGAGCACCCGTCTTTGTTTTGGTGTTCTGCTCATCCAAATAAAGAAGGCATTCCTCTCCTGGCAGACAGAGATGAGAGATGAGAGATGAGAGATGAGAGATGAAAGAGAGAGAGAGAGAGAGAGAGAGAGAGAGAGAGAGAGAGAGAGGGAGGACACCCCCCCCCCAAAAAATTAAATTTTAACCATGTACTCCAGTGAAATTCAATATATACCCCATCCTCTGTCCTGATTGGTCCGCTTAAATTGACAAGTGGATCGGGTAGAAAGGAAATATCCGGGACTTAATTGTAAGTTAAGTCCGTCTTAATCCAGAAGAGCATTTCAGATTCTGTCCAAGTGTTCAATTTCCCAGGCCGCCGAGGTCTGTGGATTTCTTTCCCAGCCTCCAGGCTGCTGCAGTACAAGTCAGCATAGCTAATGCGGACAGATCTGCCTCCTCTCCTCCGCCCTCCGCTTTGATTCGATATGAACAGCCTGGCAACCCCGGTGCCGGGGAGCAATCTGACATAACTCCGCAGATGGCGAGGTTGCCATGAAGCGCCGGGGGATTGTTCTTTAAGGAAAAGGTAACGTTTATGTGCTAACGATTTCTTCCCCCCCCCCTCCCCTCCCTGTTGCATTTTTTTCCAGGGCTGCCGGTTCCCAAGAAGAGCCCCAAGTCGGTAAGGACCTGCCCGTTACTTGGTGCTGATTTGGGGGGCGGGGGTGGGGGGGGCGGGGAGGGGTGGTGGGAGGGGACGCCGTCTGGCTCGACTTCGCTGAATGTGCTTTGGAGCGGCTGGGGGACCCGGCGCCCGGCTCCCCATCTGAAGTTCTGGGGGTCTGTGCGGCAGAGGAGGTACGTGGGTTTGTCTTCCACTGCCTGGTGATTTGTGGGCTGGCTGCGGGAGCCGGGGCGAAGGAAGGAAGCGGGGCTGGGGTTTTCTCTGTCTGAATGCGTCCCAGCCCCCTTTCGAACGGACGACTTTTCCTGGGAGGTTTTAACTGGAGACAAATGCTATTGTTTCCTTCGGGGAGGAGAATTAAAAAAGGAGGCTCCCCCTGCTCCCCCCGGTAGCCCGCTCTCAACTGGTGTTCGCAGCCGCTCACGTGGGCACTCTCTCCCCGGGGCTTTCCTGGGCGCCGGGTGATGAATGATTTACAGAATTAAAAAGCCCGTGGGCTTAAGGAAGAGCCGCTGCGCCCCGTGTGCACGCCCATGCTCCCGCGGAAGGATGCTCCCGGCCCCAGCACTGAGGACAGGCATTTCCTGCTGTGGAGACGTCCTTTGTTGTTTTGCTGGCTTTAGCAGCATTATGCTGCAGGTATGGGGTTCCTAAAAAAAAATCAATGTGCTGCTGTCCTTTCTAGTCTGGTTTCCCTGAAGATGCAGCACCTGGTTGACGGTGGTAATGGCCTGGAGGCTGTAGTGTTGTGATTGGCGGTGTGAGCGTCTGCCCCCGGGGCGCCGGCCACAAATTAGGATGCTAGGAACGAAGTCCGAATCCCGGACCGCATGCCTGTGGAATTGATCCAGGAGGCTCCCCGATCCATGGCCGACGGGATCCCCAGGATCTATTTCCTTGTGGCTTAGGACCTCGGGGGGAGGGACATCTGTCACCTGGGAACGGAGAAGCTTAAAACTTCGCAGCACCTGGCGCTGCAGCTGGATTCCCCACCGCCCGCCTCCAGCCCGGCAGCAGGAGGCAGAAGTTCACTAAGGAGCTGAGAGGAGGGCTTTCTGCACCTCAAAGCCCCGCTCCCAACTGCTCCAGATACTGGGAGGTGCTCCCGACTACGATCTAGGGGTGATTGATAATTGATGTGATTGCAATAATTGATGTGATTGCAATGGCTTCCTGCCCTGACGCTGGGCACCTGTGACTTCAGGGCTGCTTCCCTTGTCAGTTTGTGTTACTGTCCAGGTAGGCGCCCACCAAGATGCCAGAGCCTGTGTGTGTGTGTGTGTACACGTGTGTACATGTGTGTACACATGCCCGTTCATATGTGTCTCCTCATCCCTGGGTCGTAGTCAGAAGCCTGTGCAGCCTGCAGCAGAACAGAAGCAGATCTGGAAGATGTGTCACCTGTGCTTGCGTTAGCGGAGCCATCCTTTCCTCCCCCACCGGAGCCACGCGACCCGGGGGACTTTTCCACACCCACATGGAGCGAAGTCCTGACACGGGGCTTCCCGCGGGAGGCGCATTGGTTCCGCCCAGGCAGAGACCGCGGGCGGCGGCGTCCCGTCTGGGCGAACTTCGCTGTGCGGGAGGCTCCCTCGCGTCGCTGCTCCCCCAAGTGTTTTGGGATTCCCGGCTGCATGGAGGGCACCAGGCAGCTCCGGAGCCTGCCCTCGCCGCCGCCGAGGCAGCGGAAAGACTTCCCTGTGACAGTTTGTTTTTGCAGAAGCTGTGTCATTAGCAAGCAGCAAGCCAATTACTCAGGCTGCATTCCCAGGAAAAAAGAGCTCTTCGCCGCTTTGCCCACAGTCTGCCGGCTCTTAATTACACGAGCCAGGAGACCGTGTGCGGCTGGTTAGAGAGGAGCCCGCCCCAGCGTGGGGCTTGTCCCTCCCCACTCTGATGCCTGTGCCCGGGCGGGGCTGTGGTTCTCACAGCGGCTGTTCGGGGTGGGGGGCCAGCCGCCGGGTCTGCTGGCGCCAGTGGCGCGGCACGAACACCTGTCATCAGCGGGTGCTCTGCACAGGTGGGTGGAAAGCTGTTTCCCTTTCCCGGTGTGAATTTCAGGCTGTCCTGCCAGGGACAGGTGATTGTGGGGGGTTCCTGGTGAGGTCTGAGGGCACCCCTGGGGTGCTGCATGCCATGGTTCGGAGAGCCATTCCCCTGGGGCCGGCAGGCCGCGGAGGCAGCTGCGGAGTGAGACGCTGGGCTGTGGCACGCTTGGATTTCCCGTCAGCCCTGCGATGGCCTGTCTTAGCCCAGTTCTCTTTTCTTAAAAGCTCCTGGCATATGGTTGACTTGTTCATGTGACTGACCGCTTCTTTCTGCCCTCCTGCCTCTTTAAAAACAATAATGTGTTCAGTAATTGAGTAGTTGGGTCTTTATGAGGACGGAGGGACTTCTCTTTCTGGTCCTGTTTCCCGTCCTGGATGGTCTGGATAGCTCACTCCTAACCAGCAATGCCCCCGCGTGTTTAAATGCTAACTTTATGGCTCATCTGCACCCCGGAGACAGTGGCAGCGTCTTGACGGAATCTCATTGATTGAATGCCGGGACGTCCATAACATCAGAGATTTCTCTGCCGAGTGCCAGGAACAAAAATGAGACCTGCTTGCGGTCAGGTATTAGACCGCTCTGGGGAACTGGTGGCCCCGTGTGGTCACCCTGACTGGAAACGCATTCAATGGGGACAGTTGGCTGAGATCACACACAAGGATTTAGAATTTAAAACTCCAAATATCATGCCAAATCCTGAATTTTAATGTCCATTTGGGTTTTCCCGCCTGTTCATTTCTCGCTGTGCTTCTGTTTCTCCCTTCCCTCAGGTGTCCATCTGATCATTTGTCCATCTGTCCACCCGCCATCTACCCAAAACATTTGCCCTTTCTTCCTTAGTCCACCCGCCCATTTGTTTGGGGGAGGCCTAAGTGCCGGTTTGTGTGGCGCTGGGCACGCTGTGGTAAGGAAGAGTCGTGGCGCCCGTCTTTTGGAGCTCACCAGCACCCCGTTTATTGATTGCTAGTTTCACAAGACAGACTCGCTGTCACAAATCACCAGAAATGGGTGATGTGCCGTTCCAGCAGTAAGTGTTAGCCGGGGGTCTGCTGTGTCAGACCAGTGCCGGGTAGGTCCCCCAGGACTGCACCCGAGCACGCTCCTGCCTCCTGCAGCCAGAGAGACCCCAGCAGGCAGCTCTGCGCCCTCCTCGGGGGCGCACCCCCTGGGGAACATGCACTCCCCAGGGCTAGCCAAGCCAAGCACACACTTAGTGCAAACCGGTCCGCTCTACGTTACAGTGACCTGTGAAGCGGCAGGCAAAGCCATAAAAGCAGGGTCGGTGGCGTTGGGTGCCGCGGTGGAGCCAAGGAACACCCCCGGGTTGCCCAGCAGCCTGGGCGACGAGGAGACCACACCCCCTGTTTCTTGGGTCAGGTGGGAGCAGGCCGCAGGGGGGCACAATGCTCCCCGTTACTAACCACCCCTCACGCACGGCTTCCTAAGAGGGACACTGAGTGATGGGCCGGGGAGTCTCCTCCAAACACCAGGACAGAAGGCAGCATCCTGACAGGATTCTGTTCCATCCAGACAGGACGCTGAGGATGCAGCTGACCGCTACTCATGAAGAGATGTGAGGGAGAGGTCTCGGAGAAGGTGCACAGTGAGGGACCAGGGCTAGACAATCAGTTTTGGGTTTTTTTTAAATATATTTATTGATTTTTTTACAGAGAGGAAGGGAGAGGGATAGAGAGTTAGAAACATCGATGAGAGAGAAACATCAATCAGCTGCCTCCTGCACACCCCCTACTGGGGATGTGCCCGCAACCAAGGCGCATGCCCTTGACCGGATTCAAACCTGGGACCTTTAAGTCTGCAGGTCGACGCTCTATCCACTGAGCCAAACCGGTTTCTGCCAGACCATCAGTTTTATGTGTCCTGCCTCTTTCTGACACTCCCGGGGTCGCAGGACCCCGATACCGCCGGTCCTTCAACCAGGGCAGTGCTGACGCCGGCAGAGCCCCCGCAGCTGCAGGGGGAGGAGCCAAGGGGAGAAGGACCAGGGTGACTCCCGCTCCTCGCCTCTCACTTCCCGCAGCCCTCGGACCCTCACCCCTTCGGAGCCCTAACTGTGAGTCAGAATTCGCCTTCCTGCCCAGTCGTTACCTCCCAGGTTCTCCGTTAGCTCCTCGTGCCTGCCTTTTTGGAGGAGCCGTTTGCCTTGGGCCCACAGATGGCCAGAGAAAGAGGCCGGGAGGAGGAGCACCTTCTGCCGCAGAGGCCGCCCCGGCCCGCGGCGCCGGGTCCCGCTGTCCACGGAGGTCGCTGCGGGGCTCCGGTCTCGGCAGGCGCATGAGCTGTAAATAATTTTGCTTTAAAATGGATCGATCTGTCATTTTTAAGCCACAGGAATTCTTTTCATCATTAAAGCGCCTAAGTGCTGTCCGTATTCATTTGCTCTTCCGAGCAAATATTTCCAGCTCACTTTATAAGTACCTTCATGTAACGGGATTCTGTGGAAGACCGATGCGCTAGGTTTGTCCCCATTCCGTTTATGAAAACCAGTGCGTCTCCCCCATCTCCCCGGCCTGTCGCTGTCAGGAACCCATTCGCTCTAGGGAGGTGGGTGCAGATTTATTTTGAAAGGGCTTATGGCCCAGGCTAGTGTGGGGCCAAGGACTTCTATGGCGTTTGCAAAATTAAGCCCATTTTTTTTTCCTTCTTAGTCGGTTCTGATTTGATAGTCAGAAATTTGAAGATCTTGATTCAAAAATATCAGCCCAGCCGAAACCGGTTTGGCTCAGTGGTAGAGCGTCGGTCTGCGGACTGAAGGGTCCCGGGTTCGATTCCGGTCAAGGGCATGTACCTTGGTTGCGGGCACACCCCCAGTAGGGGGTGTGCAGGAGGCAGCTGGTTGATGTCTCTTTCTCATCAACGTTTCTAGCTCTCTATCTCTCTCCCTTCCTCTCTGTAAAATATCAATAAAATATATATATATATTTAAAAAAATATATCAGCCCAGTGACAACAGCTGGCATTGGAAATATTCGTCTCAATACTCCAACCCTTGCCAGCCAGTCGCTCCCGGTGGGACGGGGGGCGGGGTAAGAGGCGCTGCCCGTGGTAATGAGAGCTCCTCCTCCCCCCGCTCTTCTAAGTTCACTGTCCCTGTGCGTGGTCGCTAGTAGTCCCCAACTATAACCCTCCTCGGCACCTCCCCGGACTCAGTTTCCTGACTGGCTCTCTGCTTTCATCCCATCACACACACCATCCCGGCCCCCACCCCGGGAGACAGACCAAACTTGCCAGCAGCAAGTCGGCTTCCGATGCTTCCGGCTTTCCCTTCGTTAACCCATCCCTCCTCCCCTGAACTGACAATGAAACCCTAACTCCCTGACGTAGCCCAGAGGCCCTCGCGCCGGCCTCCCAGGGCACCACAGCCCCTTGCGCCACACTCGCCTCCTCTCTGTTCTCTAACGGCCCCACGACTGAGCACATGCTGCTGCCCTTAATGGACATTCTCCCAGGGCCTCTCCTTACCGGCCACAGGGCAGGGCGGTCTGAGGCATCGGCCTGCCATGGTCATTGTCACCTGCACATGCACACGCACCCACCCTCGACACACCGGGATGTGAGCTCCAAGCGCTCAGCTGCCATCCCCTCCTTACTCACACACCACCGCCCCGGGTCTGACCCTCACAGGCGGTCAGGACGTGTGACTCACTCACTGGGGCGGCTTGAAGGGTGTTGGGACCAGAGGACTGTGTTGCCCTCTGGGCGGCAGCAGGGGCTCAGGAGAACCTGGCAGGCAGCTGTGTGTCCTTAGTGCGCCCAGATCGCCTTAACAGATTGGAAGGTGTCTCTCTAACTGCAGACACCTGACTGGGGGCCAGTTTTCCACCAGAAACTGAGGTGAAGGACAGTCACATCAGATGCACGTCTGACCCCGGCCTCGTGTTTAGCGGAGGCCTGGATCTGTTCTCCGGCCCCAGGTCTGCGGGGAGGGAACGCAGACTGCAGGCGAGGCGCCCAGGGGAGGCACCTAAGAGAGAAGCATAGCCTTCCTCTGGGCAGCCGCGGGCTCCACTCGGATAGGAGCGCTGCGGAGCGGATTGGCATGCTCGCAGGAAAGAAAAGGCTTATTGGGGGCTTTTTCACAGATGAGAGCAAAGCCTCAGAAAGCTCAGAGCGCCAACCAACTCTTAAGGGTAGAATGCATCTTCCAGTTAAGTGCTTTTCAGAGCTAACCTGGAGGAGAAGCGTCAGGTGAGGCTGAGTCTTACCGGGGGGTCCCACGAGCTCCCATGTCGGTGTGCAGGCAGCCTGCCGTGGCACCGTCTACAGCACGTGCCCGGGGCGCTGCCTTCCTGATATTTCCCACATTGGGAGCCACGTGTGGATGGCATTTGACAGGGCTGCGGACGTGCAGTTGATTGGGAGGCGGTGTTGCTAACTTGCTCCATTTTGTGTTAAATTGGACCCACATGACTCATTCGTTGGGGAGGGGAGAAGGGTGTTTGAATTTGAGAAATGGCTCAAACCATTGCCCCTGTTTATGGCAGATCCATATCTTCAGGTAAGTGGGGAGGTCCGCTCCTCCACACCAGAGGGCTCTGCACCGGGCAGCCATCGCAGGGTCTCGGAACCCAGGAGGCGACACGCCAGCTGTGCGCGTGGTATGCGCACTGTGGGGGCTCACCCCGCTGCAGGGGACGGTCCGGGTTCGGGTGCTCCTCGTGGGGCAGCATCGCAGATGATGGTTTTCTCCAGGTGGGAACGGGGAGCAGAGGCTCAGTTTGGGTTTCCAGAGACCATGGAGGACCCACGAAGGAGGAAGTGTGACGTGGGCCTCGCTCGGGCCCCGCGAGGCTCTGTGAGCAGCGGTGTGGACACGAAGGAGACGGCTTCAGGCGCCGGAGACCTCCCCGGGAGCCATTGTAGTGTCGGGGACAGACCCACAGTCTGACGTCTGCTGCTTGTTTGAGGGAGCGAGAAAAGGGAGGAGGTGAGGGAGGGCATTTGAAGGGAGGCATGCAGCTCTCAGGGTAACCTGGGAGGCCCTTTATTGAATTACCTGCTTTTATATATTTTTTTTTAAAAAATCTCTCTTTCTCCCGCTCCCAGAGGTGAACAAAAACAAAGTATCGCCAAAATGTAAAAAATAGAATAACAGTCCCCGTTGATGCTTCTCACCAAGGTTAATCTCAAAAGGAAAATAGCTTTACATCTTGTCTGCTGCTGATAAGACGCCTTCGCTGTGCATCCGAATAAAAAGCAGCAGCACAGGGAGGGGAAGGAGGGGCGCCCACCCGAGTCCCCGCTCTCTGCTCTGTGCCAGTGCGAGCACCCCAGGGCGGTGGGTGCTGTGCCGCCCGAGCTGGTGCCGCGAGGCCCCCCCGTGTGACGACGGCAGCGGGAGAAAGACAGGCCCCGGGTGCAAAGGGGAAGGAGATCCCTCTGTCCTTCATGTTTTCGGACTGTGGAATCCTGTACATGCCGTCCAAACGCGGCTCCTAATTTGGGAAATACCAGGAAGGCGGCGCCCGGAGAACGGGCTCGCACTGTGCCAGGCCGCTCCCACACCACGGGCCTCCTGTCTCCGGGGGCGGCGAGGGGGCGGCATTGACCTTCTGGGGCAGAAATGAGGTCGCTGGCCCCGAGAGCCATGTCCCCGCGAGCCATGTCCCCGCGGGGGCGGGCGCTGCTGGAAGTTGGCAGAACGGGTTCTGTTCCAAGTCTCTGGAGTGCTGACCCACGCAGGTCTGAGCTGAGCGCTTTATCCCCAGAAGGGAGCGATGCTAATGTGGGTTTCTGGTGGTGCTTGTCACACCCGGACGCTGCCTTCCCCAGAGCGGCTGTCCTGGACGCTAACTGGATGAAACCCCCCCCTCCAGTGTTACCAGTACCTCTTCGCTGGTTTAGAATGTGGTCCTCAAATGTCTCCCGCGGACACCCCACATACAATTTTAAATGGTCTGTCTTACCTCCATTAAATGCATGTCCAATTTTCTTCAGCTTTGAACATTTGCCAGAAGCTGGTTTCAGATTGGAATCTGTAATTGTCAAGGGCAAGTGAGGCTTTTGTCCTCCGTGGACTTTCTTCAGATTACGGACTGGAAGGAGAGGGGCTGAGAGACCTGACATTTAGATGAGAGGGCCCTTGGAAATTTCCATTGACGTGGGAGGGAGACAGGGAGGATACCTAGGGAGGAAGCAAGAGTGAGCTGTTGGGAGGATTCCTTGTAAGACCAAGGGACAGATGCTGATTTTACAAGGAACTTCAGACACGCAGACTACTCTGAGTCTAGTATCTTACGCTTGGGAAGCGTAGGCCGTACAAGACCTTTAGGAGAAGACAGAGACCGTCCCTCCTGTCCTCTGTCCCCATAGCGAGCCCTTCCACAGGTAAGAGTAGGGACGTAGCACCGGTCACGTGAGAGGCCGGGTTCCAGGGTTTTATTTTGAGTGGGGAGACTAAGCACCTGGGCTTGCCACAGCCTTTTACTGGAGAAAATAAGAACTGAATTATTTCATTTCCCACCCAGGATTTTTCCTCCCCCTAGTTTTTATTCTCTGTTCAAAGAGGATTTCGTAACATGGGAAGGGTCATTTGCTGGGTAGGTTTTAAGGGACACCTGCGTATTCTGTTACGTGATGTCTGTAAAATTGATCACCTAAGAATTATGAAAGTTCTTCATATAATAGTTAATTGTCTACTTCTGAGTTCAAGTGCACCCATAATGGTTTCTAAAAGCTCTGACCCCACCCCAGCTGGTTTTTCTCAGTGGTTAGAGCTTGGGCCTGTGAACTGAAGGGTTCTGGGTTTGATTCTGGTCAAGGGCACATGCCTGAGTTGCAGGCTCAGTCCCCGGGGGGCGGGGGAGGAGGCATGCAGGAGGCAGCTGATCAATGATTCTCTCTTATCATTGATGTCTCTATCTCCTTCTCCTTTCCTCTCTGAAATCAATAAAAATATTTTTTTAAATAATGATGAACAACATAAACTGATGAACAAAAATAGAACCCGAGTCATAGAAGCATTGAACAGACTGTCCTACCTATGAGGGAAGGCATGGGGTGAGGGGTAAGAGATAAACCAAAGGACTTGTATGCATGCATATGAGCATAACCAATGGACACAGACCCGGCGGGGGGCATTGCTGGGGGTGGGGACGGCTGGGAAGAAGTCATTGGGGGGAAAAGGAGACACATGTAATACTTTAAACAATAAAGAATTTAAATTTTAAAAGAACATGATAAAGGAAAAAATAAAATAAAATAAAATCTCTGATTCCCTTCCCTTGAAGTCCAGAAGTTTTGATGGCAAACCCTTAAATAGGAGTCAGGTATTTTATTATCGAAAGAATAATCAAAGACGTGGATTCAAAAAAAAAAAAAAACCAAAACATTTTTATCGCTGATTATATTTCTTAAGGATACCATAGCTTTACCTTTAAACCACTCGTGGCATTTTGTGTCACACATTTTGTCCACAAAGGGGGATGTTAAAACTTGTCCTGAGCGCGCCCGTGCCTTCGCCATGACCCAGGAGGAAACTGCCCCGAGCAGTGTGGCCTGTGGTCACGTGTTGCACCCGGCCCAGCCCTCTGTCCGCCCGTCCCGTCCCTCGGGGGTTCTCTGCATTCAGCATTCGCTGGAGGGAGGTGGGAGCCAAGTTTTGTTGGTATGTTTGTGGATGTGTGTGCACAGACGTGCCGAACGAAGACCAGCCGGGGGGAAACACCCACTCAGAGCCAGCAATAACCCTCCCGCCTCGCCCCTCTCCCTGGCTTCCTTTCAGCAGCCGCTGGAGAGGAAGGACAGCCAGAGCAGCTCCCAGCACAGCGTGGCCAGCCACCGCAGCCTGCACACGGCCTCGCCCAGCCACAGCGCCCAGGTGCTCCCCGAGTTCCCGCCCGCAGAGGCCCCCGCCGCCGAGCAGGCCGACGGCTCTGGGCAGAAGAAGCCAGATCCGTTTAAAATCTGGGCCCAGTCCAGGAGCATGTATGAAAGCCGACGTGAGTAGACCCCGGCTGCTGTGTCCGCGCAGCACCCCGCCCCCGGCCGCCGCTTGCCCCCGGGGCTAATGGGCAGCAGGGTTCCCGCGTGTAGAGGGCATAGCCATCGCGGCGAGCGAGGTGGGGGGGGGGGGCGGGCAGCAGTGATGGAGCCCGGAGGCTCCCTCCGCTCCTCGGCGTGGGGAGGGCAGTGCGGGTGGTCGTCAGACACAGGCCCGGGAGCACCGTTATGTGCCCCCAGCTAAGGGAGCGGCAGGCGGAGCTGCCGTCCCGTTGACTTCCCCGCGTGGAGACGGTGCAGCTCTGATGTACGGGAGGACACAGCGTGGCTGGTTTGGGCTGCAGGAGTAATGAGAAAAAACCAAATTCTTCTTTCGTGGTCTCTAGGTTTTTAAGAATACTGGTAATTTTTTTTTAACCAACATTAGCAGTCTTTCCAAACAGCCACGTGGAGTGAGGTGTGCAGTCGTTAGTTATCCGGTGCTAGAATGAGTTCCCCTGGCTGTGCCTTTTCGATAAATAGGAACCAGAGGCGGCATACCCCATGACATCGTGGCTCCTGTGAACAAAACGTGGCCTTCATGTTTGGTTTCTCACTTTTATTAGGAAGTGACTGCCACAGACTCTTCTCCATAAATAATGTGCACGTATCTTACCATCACCGCCAGTGCAGGTTCCCAAAAGGCTTTCATCTTAGCGCGTACAAAGGGGCTCTGTCTTGGCTGTCGCTGTTACTAGCTGTTCCTCGTGAGCCTGGTTGGCCAGGATGAGGCAGCTGGGGGTCGCGTACTTCCTTTTCTCTCGTTGGCCTGCGGCAGGAGAGAGCGGGCAGGATGGAGGTGCATTCGGTGAGGGGTCTGATCAGAAGTGGAAGGAGAGGAGAATCATTTGCCCATCTGCCCGCCTTCCCCTCTGCCCCCTAGCACAGGTGTGACACCTACTGGGGATCTGGGGGGTTGGGGAGGCAGGAAGCATTGGCTTTGCTGAAACAGCTCCTCTGTGGCCCGAACAAAACAGGGAGGGAGGCCAGATCCCTGCCTGAACTGCTACCGGGTGCAGCTCAGCGGGTAGGCCCAGGGCAAGTGGAGTCTAGCTGGTTATCAGGTGGTGGGAGTCACTGGGGAGAGCACCGTTGCCTTATCACAGCCGTGCGGGGGACCAAGCAGACATGTGGCTGAGGGCTCCCCATGCTGACAAAAGCCACGTCGCTGGAAAAGGGGTTTATTTAGTGCCAGGACGGGAAAGGCCCCTGGGTGACTGACACGGGCCAGGGGGCGTGAAGTTCCTTTTGGAGCGACTGCGAAGCAGTAAGCACTGGTGTGGCCCTGGCGGCTGTCCCGCCCTCTGCCCCTCACCATGGAGCTCCCACGGAAGAAGTGTTTTCGCATTCCCTTCGCATTTCCTTCACCGGCGGCTTCTCCGCTCCCTGGCCGCCCTCCGCCTTCCTGGGCTGTGCCCCGCTTCCTCCACGGGGCGCGGGTGGGACTGCGATGCCCACGCCTGGGTCTTTTCATGACGAAATAAGTCGTACTCTGAAGCACTGGTGGGAGGTCGTGACCAGCAGGCAGCACTGATGCATTTTTACTTTGCTGGAAGCAAAATGTCTTCAGAATTTATCCAATTTTTTAAAAAAGTTCTTGCCCCCACCCCCACACACAATAAGAAAAACATGCGATCTTCCCACTGCGCGCTGCTGTGAGCCTCAGAGGGCTCAGTGGCCGGCGGGCGGGAAGGGAGAGCCGTGGGACGGCCAGTGTGTCCTCGCTCCTTCACATCTGCAGGATCAGGGCCCAGGGCACAGGTGCCGGTCAGTGTCTCTGTGGTGAGTGGCGGTCCCATACTTGAGTGACAGTAGCAGCCTAATGGACAGTGAGATTTACTTGGATTCCTCCTTGCTGCTAAATGAGGGTGATGATGAGATCCCCCACCCCGGAGTAATTATCCTGAATCTGGCGCAGATTTTCTTCTTTTCACAGAACCTATGAGTGAGCCCTCATTCATCTTGTCTTTTAGCTAGTATTTTGCTTTACCTCTGATCAGTTGCTGCCATGCCCTAGGTGGTGTTTCATCTTGTCTTTTGAAGAGAAACACCGTGTGTAGCCTAAGATGTGATTCGCTGCTCCCTCCCCCCAAGATATTACACTGAGCAAAGTACTCCGGGAAAAATGAAGTCAGCTATGGTACCTTAATTGCACCCTTAATCGGTGCCTCGCTTCGTGGAGAGATGTGTTTTCCTTACATTTCATTGTATCGAGAAGGGCGATGTGCCGATGAGCCCGCCTCCGAGTCTGTGCCTTCACGCGGCCCACGTGCCGTGCAAACCCCATGGCCCTGGCATGGCGTCTGTCACCACAGCCGTGTCCGAGGAGTCCTCTGAAGTGCAGGTGCCTTCCTGGAGCCATTTGAAGCGCCTACAAGTCTAATTAAATACAAAGGCAAGCATGGAAGCCCTTTAAAAGCCACATCGCCTGTTCTGTATTTTTTTTCTAGGTAACATACCTATTGGGCACGCGTCTTTAAAAATGACACCGATACAGACGTACAGCATCAGGGACCCGCTGGCTCCTGGTGTTGGCTATAAAAGGAAGTCTAAAACTTCCCGCTGGCGTTCTGCCTGTTCAGAAATAGTTTGGGAAGAAAGCTGCCCCGTTGCCCAGCGTGAGCCGTGCTCGGGGGAGACACGCTCACACAGTTGGAAGTGGCGGACGGGCTGCGGCACCAGAATCTGTCTCGGGAGCTTGGGTGTCGTTCTGGACACTCGGTGTTTGTGTGTGTGTCCAGACCGCGGCAGATCTGATGCTTTGTGCCTCCGCGCAGAAGGCTGTTCTGGTTAAGTGCCTAGAACTCATCTGAAAGGGTATTAGCATGAAGTCCGCCAGGAGCCTGATACTCGGAAATAAGTGCTAGCACCGGCAGTTACAGAAGTACACTTAATTTTTTTCCAAAGGAAACACGGGTTCAGACACATGTAAAGTTCATGGCATAGTTAGGACAAGGCCGTGCAGGAATGTGTGCGGTGGGATTCCGTTAAATACAAAGAGTTTGATGTGGCCATGGGGGTTCTGTGAAATGCTCAGCGGTGCAATTGTGAATTCTAGCTTTGTTTTTTTTACAAGAAAAGCACCATAAGAAAAAAAAATTAAAAATAAAGCAGAATCAAACTGCCATCTTTTAAAATCCAGAGCAGCCATGACCTTTACTGTGAACGCTTAACTGCACGCTCCTTATCAATCAAAGCGAAATTAAAGCGAACTGAGAGAACGCACACACATTAAGCTTTTTTTGCAAATTGTGAAATTGATATTCCAGCTATGTCACCTTCGCCTGCGTCGGGATTGAGCAAGGGTGAAAGAGAGAGGGAAAGCAATTCCACGAATTTTGGAGAATGTCAGAGTAAGGATTCGCTGAAAACTTTTATCTCTCCATTATATTCATTCTGTTTGATGTTCCCATTGGTCTGGGGGGCAGGGGGGAGGGGCACAGAAAGGGAAATGCCATGAGCCACGTGTTTTGGTAATTCTTGTTAACCGGGCACAGACCAAAGACCAGATAAAGAAGTAAAAGTAATGGCATGGGCTTGCTAAGTGCGGAAACGTGTGTGTGCCGGAATGTAGACACCAGGAGGTTTCTTCCCAACCTGGTGACTCCATCCGTCCCATCAGCAAAGGAAGTCTTTTGAGCACTTTATTGAGCTGTCACTTCCGCCACCTGAGGAGATGACCGGCTGAGGTTGTCTCCTAGGCCAGGCTTACCAGTGAAGAAAGCTGGACAGGGTTCTCCCGGCTCCTCAAAACAAAACAAGGGACATAAACATCAGAAAGAGGGCTGTGCCCCGCTGTCTCCTACAAATGTAACGGAAGTGGGATCTGCCTGGATACGGAGGGGGCTAACCATTTGGGAAGAGCAGCTGAGACACCTCAGCGCCGCCGGCAGCGAGGACACGGAGGGCAGGAGACCTGTGATCCCTGTGTCGCCAGAGTGGGCGGGCGTGGGCAGTGGGTGGTGGAAGGAGAGCATCACAGTTCAGGAGCCGAAAGACTTCCTTCGCAGCATCCCTGCGTGTTGTACACTGTGTGTGTCTCTGTGTCCCCGCTCATCGTTGCAGTCCTCAACGTTCTTGGTGTCATTGGGCATCTTGATTTTAAATAAACTGGCCGTTTTCCCATTGATTCTAAGGGAGAAACATGCTTTTTCCCTGTGGACTAACCTGTATGATAAGCCCAAGCCTGCTGGCCACACCCCCGCACTGTGATAGCTTACACCTCAGGGAGCCTGGGGCAGAAGGAGGGGCACGTGCTGCTGAGCAGTGATGCTGAGAGGGGTCTGGCCGGGGCTCTGCAGAGGCTGTTCACGGAGGCCCAGCAGGCCTGCCCGGAGCCCAGTGCGCTGGGAAACACCCGGGGTCTGTTTTGGTAATAGTCCTGCTTGAGGGAACCAACGACGGAGACCCAAGGTGATTTAATTTGTTGTTCCCGTGAGTCTGTTACACTAAATACCCTATAGCCAGACACTCAAACGGGAAGAAAATATTGTTACCTGGGCATGCTTAAGAAGATACAATTCTCAAACCGTGTCTATGGAGTCCTCCGCCATAGCTCCACTCCGTGTTCCGTGGCTCTAGAGCTTAGTTCGGCGAGTGTGATAAACAGCGCTGGGTGAGAAGCATGCTCAGAGCCCAGCATTCAGATAGCTCACGCAGGAGCATCGGAGTCCGACCCCTCTGGCTTGCTCTTCCTGCTTATCTGGCTGCTTCTCTCCGGGCACACTCACTCGCTGTACATTTTGAACCTGTGGGTGAGTCGCTAAGAAGGGCCCTCTCTCCAACCTCAAGCGTAAGCACCGCCTCCTCCTCCCTGGCCCATTGGACAGAACGGAGAAGAGAATTACATGCTGGGTCTGCACCCGCTCCAGCCCCAGCCCAATTACCCAAACCAGGAAGTCGGCAGAACAATCTTTGAAAATCTCATTTAAGATTCACTGCCCCTAAACTACATTTTTTCTCTTTAAATAGAAGGTATGTCACTTATAGACTATAAAACACTATCCATTAAGTAAAAACTAAGTAGAAATAACCCTTCTTTATTGCCATAGTTAGGTCACAGGCTGGTATATAGAACAATTTCATGTGCAGTAAGATGTTTCCATGGAAATTACTTCTTTTCAAAAGGGAGATTTTTTTTTTAATTTTAAAACCCTGAAATAATTGAATTTTAAAAGTAAAATATCAAGTTATTGGATAATAAATTAATACTTTTAATGATGAAATATAGGAGAATTCTGGAGTAAAACAGTCCCGCTTTAACAATGAAATATGGTTCATTGATACACAACAATTTTGTTGTCACCATTAATCTTAAAGATATGGAAGGCTGGAGACTTTTGGCGAAAGTACTGAAATCTTAGTAAACTTTGCAAATTAGGAAATATTCTGATGTTTTTGGCAAAAATGATCTATCTACCAGTTAAATTATTGGGATTGCAGGCCTTGACTGCCTTAAAGAAGAAAGAAGTGTTTTTTGTTTGGTTGGTTTTTTAATGGAACATTCTTCACGCCACGCCCTCTCTCCTTTCAGTGGTGGAGCATCAGGTGCCTTCCCTCCGAGTCTCACCTCTCTCTCCCAGGCACGGGGTGGCTGTGGTAATTGTGACCGACGCCCCTACGGCAGTCCCGAGGATAGGAACCCCTGCTGGTCACGGGCTTAGTCAGGGGCAATGGCTCGGGCTGGGCCAGGAATTATCAAACAGTGATTAGTCCTTTGAAAAAACGTAGTGCTCAGTGACCGCCGCCCCTGTCTTCCCTTGTCCAGCGTCCCGTCGTCTGGTCGCCTTGTCTGTGTTAGTAGCTGTCATCTGTCAAGCAGCATGAGTGTTGGTCCTGTAACTGTGTGCCTGAGGGGGTGCTTCCTTGTCTCAGAGAAGTAACCTCTCTCCCTTCTCCCCTCCAGTTCCAGATTACCAAGAGCAGGACATCTTCCTCTGGAGGAAAGAGACTGGATTTGGATTTAGGATTCTAGGTGGAAATGAACCAGGGGAACCTGTGAGTCTTTTGTGTCCCTCCCCGCCTCCCTTTCCCCGCCCCCTCCACAAACACACACACACACACACACACACACACACACACACACACACCTAAGGAGAAGGCAGGGAGAGTACCGCTATTTTAATGAAAGCTTAGTGGACGGTAAACATAAGGCACTAAATAAAGGCTGCTTGGATGCGGGTGCTGAGAGGACAGCAATGCAGGTGTCAGGCCAGACTTGCTTGTTCGTTCACTCCTCACTTAATAGTGTCTACTGTGCATTCCCTATTGTGAGGCTCAGTGCTGTCTTTTATTTTATTTTTTAAAATATATTTTATTGATTTTTTACAGAGAGGAAGAGAGTTAGAAAGTTAGAAACATCAATGAGAGAGAATCATCAATCAGCTGCCTCTTGCACACCCCCTACTGGGGATGTGCCCACAACCAAGGTACATGCCCTTGACTGGAATCGAACCTGGGACCTTTCAGTCTGCAGGCTGACGCTCTATCCACTGAGCCAAATTGGTTATGGCAGCTTTGTGTTTTAAAAAACAGTAGTACCACTCTTACAATTAGCAGAATTTTCTGAAAGGAGGGTTCATACGGCGATGGAATAGGAGAAAGGGTTTTGCAAAGGAAAGGAATGAAGTATTTTATTTCTGCCAAGGAAAAACAGAATCATCACCACAGAGAAGTGTCAGGGAACCAAACAAGAAAAAGTTCTCTGTCCGCCATGTGAGAACTGTTGTAGCACCCAGCACAGCGCCCGGCTTCCCGTGGGCACCAGGAAGTGTTTGTGGCATGGACACAGACATGAATGAATTAAAATGTTCCTGGAGATGTGAAATCTTTGAGTATAATAGCAAAGGAAAAGGTCGCTGTTTTATCCATCATCCAATTACTCCACAGATTTATATCGGTCACATTGTACCGCTGGGTGCTGCTGATACGGACGGCCGCCTGAGGTCTGGGGATGAGTTAATCTGTGTGGATGGGACACCAGTCATTGGAAAATCGCACCAGCTGGTGGTCCAGCTTATGCAACAAGCTGCCAAGCAAGGCCATGTCAACCTCACGGTGCGGCGCAAGGTGGTATTTTCAGGTATGTTCCCCGTTCATTCCTTCAATGGTGCATTGTCGCTCTGCACGGACAAGGACCCCTGCCTGTGTCTACATTTGCTAAAGTTGATGCCTCCTCAAGCATCTACTTTACTTTAGCAAATGTTTGCAAATGTGTCCAAGCTCAGAATTTCCAGATGGTTTGCTTCCCTCAAACCCTGCAAAACTGTCGTTCAAAAGTGCTTCAGTGTGCCATGTGTACCTGTTCAGCAAAGACTTCTAGAAGGTCAGGTGCAAATATGTTACCTCCCCCAGCACGTTGCCAACTAGAACTTTGTCATCCACTTCATCTGATAACTCTCAACAAAAGAGGTCATTATGACAGTTAGGAGAATCGGACTTTCAAATTAAGAGAGCAACAATTAGGTTGTGCTCTGTTGTTGGTAGGAAAAAAGCGAGATATGTTTCTCTTACAAGAAAGGGGAAGAGTTGCCCAGTTCTAAGTCAAATTTGGTTCTTCCCCCGGTAAACTTCAAAATGCTACACATCCTTTCAGGCCTAATGCAGGCATGCCTTCTCTGTGACCATCTCGGACAGCCCCTCCTCCCTCCCTGCCTCCAGACTTAGCTTCCCTCCATGCCTTTCTTGTGAATCAGGGTTCTCGTCTGAGGCAGACCCGCCGCTCAGTGACAGCTCCCCGTGTGTCTGCCCTCGCCCTTCCCTCCCCAGCTGCCTGCGAGCACACTCTTAGGGGGTCCCCGTTGTCTGTAGCCCCCGCCCCACGTGTCTAAGTGCCCCAGCCTGCGGGGCAACCACGAGGGCACGCAGGAACCACCTAAGAGAATGGAACAAACAAGAGGCTCGAAGAATGGAGGCAAGACAAAATTCTGATCAAGCCTCGTTTCTTTATTGAAGCGTTGTGGTTTTTAAGAGCTCAGGAGGGGAAGGGTAGGATAAGGAGTTGCCATGGGGTGATTGGTTGGGGACTGGGTATCTGTCCTTAGCTGATTGGTTATTCTGATGTGGGAGGTTCTTCTGGCCTTTGGCGCGCGCGGGCTTTCTATGCTATTGCTCAATCAGGAAGTAGAGCTGACCAGGAAGTGAGACCGAACTCTGTTTTTATGGCTCCCGGCATCTAAGACAGAACCCAGATGCAGTAGAAGCACATTCAGTGCTGTATCAGTTGAATTACTGAAGAAGTGCGATGTCACATAGTAGGAGTTCTCCTTAGTTTTAATATTAGTGAAACATATACTTAGATAAAATCAACTGGTGCCTTGTTTTAAGAAAAAGGGGTGTAACTCATTTAGATCGTATGTAACGAATGACAGAAGGCATCAGATTCCCGTGGGGAGAGTCCTGCCCGCTGCAGCCGGAAACCACTGGCAGTCAGTAGGGTCTGAGGCCCGGAGCAGGCCAGCCAGTCGTTCTTCACACGTACTCCCTGTGGCAACACCAAGGTCAGGGTGGCTTTTGAGATGTGCTGAACACTTTCTCACTTCACTGGCCAAATAAAAATAGTAGAGCAGTGTGATTGTTATTTCAGAATTATTTTAAATCCTTAAGTATTTGGGGTTTTTAGCTCTGGGTCAAAGATATATTAAATCTATTAAAAGACAATTAAATCAGTCACAGAATGACCAATGCCATATGAACCTATTTCCATGAGGCACGAGGCAGACGGGGTTATAGGCAGGCAGTAGACTGGTGGTTGCCGGGGCTGCAGCGGGAATGCTTCCGTGGCCTTTAATGGCAGGGTTTCCGCTTGGGAAGGTGAGAAAGTTGTGGAGACGATGGTTGACAGCAGTGTGACTGTACTTAATGCCACTAAACTGTACCCTTAAAAACAGTTAAAAATGTTATGGTCTCTATATTTTACTACAATAAGATAGAAATCTACGAGAGGAGGAGCTTTCCAGAATAAATACAGTCTTACCCAAAAGCTGAACACACATTTTGCTTCTGGCATGAGACTTAAGCTGGTTTCACCAAGTATTGTGGCTCTTTAGGGGTGTTTTACCCTGTCGCCTGACCAAGCAATCCAGCTGGCATTGCATAGCACGGGACTTCTGAGGGTATCCGTGTGATGTGCTCCCGGTGGGTCAGGAGCCCGGCGGTCAGGAAGCCCACCTCCCAGGCGCTGGGGGAATCCCTAGCGGGGCAGCCTGTGGTGGTGGTAGTGGTGGTGGTGGTGGTGGCTGGTGGTGGTGGTAGTGGTGGTGGCTGGTGGCTGGTGGTGGCTGGTAGTGGGGTGTGTGTGTGTATCTTCTTGCCTGATGGGAAATTCACAGCAAAACCTGGAAAGCTGAGTGAGTAGAACTGAGACTTGAGGGTAATGGCACTCATAATGTGGGCCAAGGTCGGGCCAAGGTCAGACCTCAGGCAAGGACGGTCTTCATGGTGTGGGCCAACCTGCACTTCCGCATGGCCTGTGGTCCGCGCAGGGGTCCCCCCGAGCGCGGAACCGGGTGTTGGGTGTGGGTGTGGGTGTGGGTGCTGCTTGAAGCCCCTGGGCCTGGGCTCGTGCACGCGTGAAGCTGGGAGGGGTGAGGGTGGCGGGGCCGGGGAGAGGGTGGCGGGGCCGGGGCCGGGGCCGGATGGGGCCTGAGCGCGCCCCTCCTGCGCAGCCCCCAAAGCGGAGCCCGAGGTGCCCTCGCCGGCCTCCTCGCACCACAGCAGCACGCAGCCCGCCTCGCTGACGGAGGAGAAGCGCACCCCGCAGGGCAGCCAGAACTCGCTCAACACCGTGAGCTCGGGCAGCGGCAGCACCAGCGGCATCGGCAGCGGCGGCGGCGGCGGCGGCGGCAGCGGCGTGGGCAGCGCCCTGCAGCCCTACGACGTGGAGATCCGGCGCGGGGACAGCGAGGGCTTCGGCTTCGTCATCGTGTCGTCCGTGAGCCGGCCCGAGGCGGGCACGACCTTCGGTGAGTGGCAGCGCCCTTCCCGGGCCCCCAGGCCGCCGGGCGCCGGTCAATACCTCATTAGCAGAGCCGCTCCCTGAGCTCCGCTGCAGGAGGCTCACGTCTTAATTGGGATGCAGTGCGTTTGGCACTTTTCCCTCCTTGAAGGCTGGGTGGGTTTTTTAACCGCTCAGCCTCCGGTCTGAATGCGTGCTCACACACGCAGCCCTGAGCACCCTGGCATCTGCGCGCAATTCGCAAACAACCCCTGGATGTCTCAGATGCCGGGGAAATAGTGGCATCTAAAACATCTGGGAGATTTTTAAGGAGCCAATGGCTGTAAAAAATGCTTAGGAAAAGTAGAGGTGTAAGGAGTAAAAATAGTACATGAAACGCTTTTCCACCTGATCTGTCTCCTTTCTCTACTGTCCCCATCTGAAATGTTTTAATTTTAAATAATTTTTGCTTTTTGCCTGATTAACAATCTAATGAAAACCTGAGAGTCGTATGTCTGCCTTGCCATTGAATTCTCTCAGGGGTGATTTCCCCTCTAGTCTAGGTGTGGGGGTTCAGCAGAGTACTTTCACCCTCTCAGAAGGTTCACTCTCAGCAGAAACAAATAGGAACCCAGCAGATTCCAGGAACTAGTAATCTATAAATCTGCTAACGATTGACGGATTATAAACATGTGCTCCAAGAATGATCCACCTTCTCCATGGATAAAGTAATTTGCTATTCCCCACGCACACTTGCCGATGAATATGGAATGTGATGGGAGGCGGGAAGGGCTGTGCAGGCTTTAAATGCACCTCAGCGCTATCCCCAAATGCCTTAGCCACAGGAGTCTGAGGACCTTGCTGGCCAAGATCAGTGAGGTGGCCCATCCCTTTAGTTTCTGGCTTCCGAGGAACCCCCTCGCCTCCCTGTAGTCTCTGCCCTTTCCATCTTGCTGAAGCCGGTTTCACTGAGGTTTGGCCACGAGGAGACAGTCAGCGGGTCTGTGCATGTGTGGCTGCGGTAACAAGCACCCATTACTAACAGTGCTTTTGTGAGCTACTTTAATAATCCACGGCATGGACGGGCGACATGACATCAAGGCAAGGCGTTTTTTCCATTTTTAAAATTAGTTTTGGAGACTTTTCTGCCTCATTTAATAAAAAGGCAGGGGAGTGAGAACTCTCCAGTTATTTTCTTCAGATCCATATTGTGACCGTCCCCATGCACCCTCGGGATTTCAGAATTCTGTTCCACTTTCTAGAAAGAAGTAGCAGATACGTCCGGTGGGAGGCTATGTTACTTCATGAATATTGAATGTCTTCACTCACAATTGGTCTCTGGTTGTTTTCCTCTGGTTCTTGCAATGAATGTATTAACTGTCCCTAATACTTTGCATGACACTTTTGTTCTGAGCTATGCGAGCTTTCCTCACACCTGCTGTTTGATGCCTTTCTCATGCGAGTTGTCCTTGGAGATGGGCAAAACCTAACCAAGACCTTGAATTAAGTGTGGAAACTTTCCATCACATCTGCCTGTTGGATATAAAAAAAAAAAAAAAAAAAAACACACAAAAAAAAACACACCAGTTTAACTTCCTTTTAAAAAATTATTTTGCCATAATGTCACATCCAATAAAACAAACTCAGGCAAATACTCTGAAACTCAAAGGACTTACAGCTCCTTTCCCCACACATTTTATCCCCAAGGTCCCAATGATGCCGGGAGAGCCTCCTCCATTTCCATGTCTCCCATGCTTGTTTGTCACCCTTTCCAAAAGGTGGCTCAGCCGCTTACCTGTCTTCAGAGTCCCCAGAAAGACATATTCCCAAAAGAGGTGAATGTGCATGAGAAACTTTGAATCTAAAATATGATTATCTGGCAGGCTTCAAAGCCAATTTCCCACCTCTCTCTAGAAGTTAGCAATTCTCTTGGCTGAGACATGGAATCCCTCAAAGTGCACAATAAACCTTCCTCTTCAGATGCACTCTTCCTGGTTTTTCATGTTGCAAACGGGATGAGGAGAGAGCAGATGATTGAAGAAACTGGGTTGAGAAATGGTTTGAACCCAACTTTGTGTGGGTCACCGTCCTCAGCCTGAGTAGGTACTAGGTTTTCATAGGCCCTTTAGGGGGTTTTCGTGAGGATGAAGGAGGATTCAGAGCTCATGAGCCACTTGGGCCCTCTCCTGAAAACAGGTAGGATGGTTGAGCAAAGGTCATGAAAGCAAAAATAGATGTCAAGGTTGGGGTCTGTCTTGGCTCATCTCTTGCTTTTCTAAAGCTTTCACCATTCTGGAGAGAAGGCAGGAAGTTGAAGTGATTGGCCAGGAGGCATTCTCAGATTGAATCTTGGGTGCTAGCAGATCTCATGCTCACCAGACTCTGTGATTATTCTTCTAAATGGAGAAAGAACAAAACATTGGCAGAAGCTTAAGAACAGCTGGCAAAGCGACTTGGAATGAACACAGAAAGTGTAGAAGCACCCTTCCCAGCCCTGGGGTCATATGTGAAGTCCCAAAGTCAGTCAATGGAAAGTTATTAGGGGGGGGGGAGGGGAGACACTCTTGAGTATCTTTGAAGTTGTAAAACATCCCAAATTTTATAATTGATTTAAGGCGGGGAGCAGGCTTTCCCCTCGCATTTTGAACCAGATAAGAACTGCAGGTCAGGGCAGTGGCTTCTCCCACGGATGCCCTGAGTGTTGCCAATGTTTTGACCATCGGCGCAGAGCTCTCCTTGAATAACATTTGCTTAATGCTTTAATTAATTAACACTTAACCTTCTCTTTCCCTTTTCAACCCTTTTTCTCCTCCCTGTACTATATTCCCACGTAACGTAAAAAAAATTAAAACTCACTATCAAAGCAGGCAATGCATGTGTGGCTATGCCTCACAAAATAGGTCGGATTATTGAGGGGAGCCCTGCTGACCGATGTGGCAAGCTGAAAGTAGGAGACCGGATCTTGGCAGTAAATGGATGTTCCATCACCAACAAGTCCCATTCAGACATTGTCAACCTAATCAAGGAAGCGGGAAACACAGTTACCCTCCGCATCATTCCCGGGGATGGTAAAGTATACTATTGTCTCTCTCTCTCTGTCTCTCTCTTTCTCTGTCTCTGTCTCTGGACCTCTGTGTCATTAGTGTCCACGTAATTAAACAGTGTTGATTTAGAGGCAGCCTTATCCATCCCTAACTGAGCAGAGCCATCAAACAAATGTGAGCCATGGTTACTAAACCTCTACCTCCCCTTCTTTGCTTAATCCTCTAGCCCTTAATACCTACCTTGCTGCAGATATAAAAACATTTCAGAAAACCTTCAAGATTTCCCAATTTATTTTGGTTTTGGTGTCTTTGTCTTTAAAACAATAGAATCGTATGAATACAGGTGGTAAAGTTCTCCTGATGTTCTATATGGACATCACTGAGGATTTTTTTTTTTACAATCACTAAGTATGTGTGTAGTATGTGATATCACAAAGTCTACATTAATGCCATGCAGAGCCAGGAGTGTCTTTTCTGAATGAGTGAGTGTATCAAATGTTTTATTTCATTGGGGAGTCTTAGGATTTGTGCATCCTTGGTTCGTTGCTAATTTTTACATGTGAATGAAGATATAGTTAAATCTCTATATTTTGTATTTAATTGTAGGTTATATGTACATTAAGCTAGGCCCATTTTGGTTGGTTGGTTGGTTGGTTGGTTGGTTGAATTCAAATCTTTGGTTCTTTTATGGCAGTAGTGATCCCCATCCCCTGCATCACCATCCCAGGACATGTGGCACTGTCTGGAGAGAGTGCTAATGGCATATGATGGGTAGACCTAGCCATGCTTCTGAACATCCTACAGTGCACACAGCCCCCCACAATGAAAAGTTACCCAGCTAAAATAACAGTGCTCATTGTGTTATTCATATTTAATAATAATGAAGCTGATACCTACTGTCACTAAGTATAGATTCATCAGAGAATTAAGTCCGATATATTGAACTCATTCTTAGCGGATTTGGTTCTTGGGAGAAAATGGATACCTATCCCAAAATGTTCCAGTCCTTTTTTTTTTCCCTCCCATTTTTGATCTGCATGTGATAAAATATGCAGGGTATCCCCAAAAATGTATGCACACTTGACAGCTGATAGCTCAATTGATGTTTCTTTTCAGCTTTAACCCATTAGAATTAATATTTATTCAAGGTTTATATACATTTTTGGGGATACCATGTATATTCTAAAATTGAGTGATTACTTCTCAAGAGGAAATGTGGTTTTTTTTAAAAAATATATATATTTTATTGATATTTTGCAGAGAGGAAGGGAGAGAGATAGAGAGCCAGAAACGTCGATGAGAGAGAAACATCAACCAGCTGCCTCTTGCACACCCCCTACAGGAGATGTGCCCGCAACCAAGGTACATGCCCCCGACCGGAATCGAACGAACCCGGGACCCTTCAGTCCGCAGACCGACGCTCTACCACTGAGCCAAACCGGTTTTGGCAGGAAATGTGGTTTTATGGAGCTAGTGTCATAAACATTAATGCCATTGATGTGTAAAAGAAAATAATTGAAGATTTTTATTTAAAGGTAATTCACCAAATCAATATCTGTAATATGTGAATTGTTAGAGCATGAGCTTTATAGTTTAAAATTCAAGTAGTAGACTGTGCCTTTCAGTAAAAGTAAATCCAAAGTTGAACAGTAAAACTAAATTTTGTTGGTTCCAAGAACAAAGAACTTTCTCGGCATCAAAAATATCTCATCCGAAATGTGGGGGGAAATTAGCTCCTTGAAAGATGGTGTCCTTCAGCCTGCCTCCCAGGCACGGTTAGGGAGGAGCCTCTGTCAGGAGGCTCCACGCTGGGAAGCTGTTACAGTGTAGGAGGGCAACCACGAGATGATAGAACAGAGGTTCCTAATGGAAAGGGTGAAGGAAGCCAGGGGAATGAAGAAATGATTGAGAGAGCCCAATGGATTATATAACTTCAGACACATGGACAAATTTCAAAAGAACTGGACATAGGAACTGACCTGCTGGATCTATGTTAGTCAGTCGTAATGTAGAAATAAGGATATAAAAAAAGGAAGGGAAGAAAGCACTTCCTTGAAGGAAGGGCTTAGCAAAAGAGTTTGAATCAGGAAAGAGAGCTAGCAGAAATGCACATACTAGGTGTTGACTTAATTTTTTTAAAAGGACAATGAAAAGTATTTTGGGGAAACCTGAACCAAAAAAATATAATGTAAGGTGAATTATCAATAACAGTTGTCAATAAAAACTTTTTTCTAAACTTGAATGCTTCAAAGGTATAAAATTCAGATAGACATATCTACAGGCTGTCCTGGTTAGAAGAAAGCAAACATTGAAGTTGATACAATATAGTTAAGGGCTGATGCCCTGGGAGGCTGCCATTTCATTGAAGACACTCTAGGAATTCGTTTCCATGGTGATAAAACTCTCCATCAGTTACTCTGTAGGTTTTGGAGGCCAGGAGAAGGCAGTGGAATCCAGCAGAGTGTGGGTTTGTGACACTCATCTTTTACTAGGGTCGAAAAATCACCTTCTTGGCAATTACAGTTGAGGCAGAGGAGTTAGATTTCTGGGGAGACGCTGGAGCAATCCAGGAGGGTCTTGCAAACACCTGGAAGCAGAGTGTGACACTCATGGAGCTCCCTTCTCTGTAGCGTGTGCTGGCCATGGCAGTGGTGGGGAAGGGCCGTGCTCTCTGTGTGAGGGACGGCCGGTCTCCTTCAGACCTTTCACTCGGATGCTCAATTCTTCAGGGGGCCCACAGTTTGTTCATGATCCCCGTGAGGAGACCGAAGTTCCTTATCAGCATGGTTTCTTAAGCTCCGAGAAATCCATCTTGTCCAGAGAACTGTTCTCAGAAACCCTAGGAGGCACTCGAGGAGGATGCATTCTTATTGGACAGTTCTTGGAACCCACTCTGAATCCACTTCTTTGTGGTTCTTATGTTGCCCAATCCTTTTTCCTTATCATTTGCCTTTATTTTTTCTCCAACTTCACTAATTTTCCTCACTCTGTTTCTTCTCTCCTCCCCTTCATCCTCCTCTTCCTCCTCCCCTCTCCCTCCCCCTCCTCCTCCTCCTCCTTCTTCTTCTTCCTTTTATTCTCCTTCTCCTTCTTCTTCTTCTTCATCTCCCTCCCTCCCTCCCTCCGTCCCTCCCTCTCTCTGCCAGCCCTCTCCACAGCAATGATCACTTTGTCTCAGTTCACCTTTGTTTCATAGGAGGTAGGTCTTGGAAAAGGCACAGAACAGTGTAAGTTTATCTTAATAGCAGGCTCTACAGATAAGATGCTAACAGACTCAGTCAAAAGGAACAGCTTCCAATCATACACATTTTAAAAGTCTTCCCAAAGCTTTTCAATTATTGCCGGGACTCGAGTTTTCAAAGGCTTTCTTCAGCTGCTTATTACACGTGCATTTGTGCAATAGGTGCTTCAGAAAGGAGGGCGCCATCCTTTGTTGGACTGTGTGGCTTTGTATCGCGGGTTCGGGCAGGGGCTGAGGCAGTGCCGGGGAAGCAGGTCAGCATGGGAAGCTGGTGGCGGAGCCTGTTGAAGGCCCAGAGAGAGGCGCTGTCAGGAGTCGGGGCTGGCTGAGCACAGCGCCCTGACAGCTCCTCCAGGGCTCCCCGGTGCTTTTCCTGGAGCACGACTGCCGTGCAAAGGATGCGACAGCCATGCTCACTGCTCCGAGCGAGCTGCAGGAGGCGTAAACACTGTTTAGTGAAGGCTGTAGGGAACTTTCTGGAATTTGTCATAAAAACAGCCGGTCTGGGTGTCTGCTGTCGAGTTTTAAAAGCCAAATGCATTGCCACCCCTTCGTAGTGCTGCTGCTGGAAGCTGCTCTTACGTCAGAGCTCTGGGTTTAAAGGTTTTTCTGTTACCGGGCAAATTTTGCTTTGGACCAGAGCTATAAATTTATGATCGTGGGCTTCATCTCTGTATTTTGAAAAGCGAGAGAGGATCTCAGCACGTCACGTCTTGGTCTAATGCTAACTGAAGACTTAAAGCCGCTATCGTGTTTCCCCGAAAATAAGACATCCTTCGAAAATAAGACCTAGCGCATCTTTGGGAGCAAAAATTAATATGAGACACTGTCTTATTTTCAGGGAAACAGGATAGTGCCTCCACTTGCTTTCTGGATGACCTTGAACATACTGCCTGTCCTTTCTAAGCCCCCATGTCTCCATCTGTAAAGGGGGGTGCTAGTGGCACCTGTTTCACTGCACTATAAGAATTAATTTTTTTAAAATATATTTTTATTGATATTTTACAGAGAGGAAGGGAGAGAGAGAGAGAGAGCCAGAAACGTTGATGAGAGAGAAACATCAACCAGCTGCCTCTTGCACACCCCCTACCGGGGATGTGCCCGCAACCAATGTACATGCCCTTGGCCGGAATCAAACCTGGGTCCTTTCAGTCCACAGACCGACGCTCTACCACTGAGCCAAACTGACCTCAGCAAGAATTAGATTAATTTAATGCACTTAGCACAGGTTTTGACACATTGTAAATGATTAGGAAACTGTGGTTGTTTATAGGTTAATAAAAACAAGACAATTTAGGAAGTTCAAACAGCTATTTGCATATTAAATGTTAATTTTTAAATTGCTTAAAGTTTAGCTCCAACCCCAGATTTGCATTTAAGTAAGTGAAAATAGCAAATGAAGGTTACGAGGAAAAATTAACAAGACAGTTCTGTTTATACGCGTATTGGGTAGTCATCTTGTGTCTCAACACACACAAAAGCACAGAAATAGAAAAACTGTGCGAGGGGATCTGAACTGCCTGGGAGACTGGTCACTGAGGCTGCGCATGCACCCGGAGGCCTCACAACGCGTTGCTATCTTCACTTTAATTACAAGGAAACCGCCATATTGGTTTCCTGATTATGATTTCCCTAGGGCCCGAACAATCTTCTGATTTCCCAGAGAGTCTCCATCAAGTTAATTACAATGAGCAATACCAGGTTTTTTAAAGGGACCAATACCCGTGCTTGCACACTCCTGGTGAGTCATAAGGAGAGGCTGCGGCGCTGCTGCTCTGTGCTCACACAGCGGTGGGCGGGCCTGATAAAAGATCTTACACTTACCACCTTGGCTGTGCCAGGTACCTGCAGTCATAAAAATATGCTTTCAATAGTAATAAACACATGCTATGGCAAGAAAATACACTCATCATTTGGGGGCAGTTTTCATGTTCCAGGCGCAATCACACTTTTCTTTCAGATAATCTTTGCACCGGTTCCCGAGGACACATCCTATCCCACATGTGCGGTGGAGGAAGCTGAGGCGTGAAGAGTTTAACTTGGCTTAAGCCCCAGCCGGTACAGTGCAGAGTTGGGATACAAAGCCAGACAGTGTGACTCTAGAACAGGGGTGGGCAAACATTTTGACTTGAGGGCCACATGGGTTCTTAAACTGGACCGGAGGGCCGGAACAAAAGCAACCTGACCATGCTGGCATCTCATCTTGGGCTGCTGGGGAAGGAGCAGAGGGGAGAGCAAGAGAACCCTCCGCTCTTTCAGCTCTGCAGGCCGAATAGAACAGCCGAATGGGCCGGATCCGGCCCTCGGGCCGTAGTTTGCCCAAGGCTGCTCTAGAATCTGTCCTGGCTGCCTCCCAGTAACTTGAGAAGCCCCACCTCCCCAACTCGGAGGGCTGAAGGCATGCTGACATAATAAAAGGCTTCAAGGAGCTTGGCTCATTCGGTTCGGTGTCATCCTGTACACCAAAAGGCTGCCAGTCTGATTCCCGGTCAGGGCACATACCTGGGTTGTAGGTTCCATCCCGGGTCGGGGCAGGTATGGAAGGCCAACCGATCAATGCTTCTCTCTCACAGCAATGTTTCTCTCTCTCTTTCTCTCCTTCCCTCTCTCTAAACATGTTCTCAGGTGAGGATTTTTTTTTAAAGGCTCTTGGGGGAGGGGAGGGAGGACGGGGAGGCTCTGAGGAGTCCATGGGAAAAGAAAATGCAGAAACATTTCTCTCTGTCACCTACTATCTCTCACTCTTAACTGACCACATGTTCCTTTTCCCTCAGAACCTGTAGAAATATTTGGTGAAATAGGTTGTGAGAAACATTGTCCCATCCCATGAACTAGATACACATGTCAGTTCATTTGATTTAGTTAGATTTTCCTTTTCTCCTCACCCAAGTATATGCTCTTTTATTAATCTTTTCAGAGAAAGAGGGCGTGTGTGTGTTGGGAGAGAGAGAGAGAGAGAGAGAGAGAGAGAGAGAGAGAGAGAGAGAGAGAGAGAGAGAAACATCCATCACTTGCCTCCTGTATGCACCCAGACCAGGGATTGAACCTGCCAATTAGGTATGTGCCCTGACTGGGAATTGAACCCACAACCTTTTGGTACATGGGCTGGTTCTCCAACCAGCTGAGCCACCAGCCAGGGCAAATTACTTTTCTTATGAACCTTGTGTCTTAGCTGTAAGAAGTGTGGGCTCTGTGGCTGGAATACAGACTATGAACATCAGATTTCAACTTTCCCATTTTGCTAAGAATGTAGTTTATACAAGTCCCGAGGCAGTAAACGGAGAAGCATGGCAAGGGCCGCAGCCTAGTAAACGTGTGCGGAGTGCTCAGTGCGGGGCGGGTACTGCCCCCACATTCCATCTGCCTTCATCCGGGAAGGGAACTACCAGCATCGCCCTCCGGCAGGGGAGGAGAAGCAGTCACACAGCGGAGGAGTGGGGAGAGGAGGATTTGAACCTGGGTTAAACCTCAGGCCCATGCTTTTAACAACTGTGTGTGACAGCAGTCACATAATGGCAGGCAGGCCCGTGGGTGGGGTTGAGGGATGTCTCAGCGGTGACTGCAGTGAGAAGAAATGCAGTCCTGATATCCCAGTTGTGAGACTCGGCATGTTTTCTCACAGGGACTTCGTTAGACATGCTGGGTGGATGCGTTATCTGACAAGCACTGAAGTGCCTCCGATTCTAGACTTCCTGGCACACTTGAGCTAAACAGGCATTTACAGGCAAAGCTTAGACTCTACCCACCATAGTTAGCACTTTCTAAATGGAAAATTTATGCCATGTTCCAAATAGTCAACCTAAAAATAAATATTTAAAGTGCAGCTTGCTCATAGTCGCTTGCTATCTGCCTTGATCATAATGGAGAAACAATTCATAAAAGAATATGTAAGCATTCCTGTACGAATGATTAAATCTGTGTGTGTGTGTGTGTGTGTGTGTAGCGTATAGTCATGCTCATGTCTTCAACATCTGCATCTCCATACTTGAGAGACTAATGAAGTTGCTTAGGTATGTGGTTAGTGAAGAAGAAAATCAATTTACATAGGAATATAATCATAGTTATTACGTTAGGGTGGCTTCATGATTTATACAGCTTGTATTTACAAGCTCCAGCTCTAACAAATGCAAGTTTTTAAATTAATTTCTCATAACTGATACCAGACGAGATCTGTCAGGAACTCCACATTTTCAATTACACTTCATTAAAAGCAATGGGCAAGAAGGTAGATGGGTGTGTGTGTGTGTTTAACAAGATGTTAGCACACTTCTAATTTTAATATTCACGTGAGGAAATTAAACATAGTCACTAAATATTGCTAATACATTGCAGGAAATGTTAAGAAAGATGTATATAATGAGTCTGTCCAAGTCTGGGGAATAATTCTGGTGATAAAGTGACAGTCCCATCAAAACACTCTTAAGTGGCGGGGCAGAGTGAGAGATACCTACCTTGGCTGGCACTTTTAGGTATTTTCTTGGACAAACTTTGTATTTGTAGGATGTCTTATTGGGAGGAGGATAACGGGGTATACATGGCTCACATCTTAGAATATCTTTAAATGATTCTCCAAACTCTGAATCATTTAGAAATTGAAGTCAGAGCTGCTTGAAATGGTTACAGAGAAGCCCACCTTGTCCCTCAGATACAGGGCTTCGGCTCCCTCCCTTAGTATGGGGGTGTCTTCTTCAGCGCCCTCACTTCGTGATGCTCTGTCTCATCCTGCAGAGTCTTCGAACGCCACTTTGCTGACCAACGCGGAGAAGATCGCAACCATCACCACCACCCACACCCCCTCTCAGCAGGGGGCCCAGGAGACCAGGTCAGACCTGCCTTAGTGTAAAGGCAAAAAGTAGCTCCTGGCATGAGGGTCCTCAGTTTCCCCACGGGTTGTTTTATATGTGTTTCCCTCACTTTGGCAGGAATACCACCAAACCAAAGCCGGAAGCTCAGTTTGAGTTCAAAGCACCCCAGGCGACACAGGTGAGGCCTTTTCTCAGTTTGCTTTGCACGTTTCCTTCCGGCTTTGTGAAGCTGTTTTTATGAGATATCTTTTACAGGGTACCTCAATTAAAATAAATAACCTTTTGTGAGGGGAAGTACTGAATATGCGCTCACATTTGGTTGTCTAGGAAATGACATTTTAGTTTACTACCTTTAAAAAATATTCCCAGATATCCTTTTCCGGGGAAGGGGGAGGGGAGGAAATCGGGAGAAACAAACAAAATAAAAAACTATAATTGGTGACCAATAGCAGAGCAAAACAGCTGACATCTACTCATGGTATTCGTAACTGCATTTATGCCAAGAAAATACTTTCTTCTAAGGTGTTTCTCAGCCTCGTGAACTTCAGGGGGGACCCACAGACCCCATACAGGGTAATGGAGGGTGCACAAATAATGGCAGGTGAAGCAACTTTGGGAAACATTGCTTGGTGCAAAGTTAAACAGGTTCCTTTTCGACTGGCCTTCTGAGCCTTTTGATACCCTAACAGTAGGCACTGAGGCATTTGGGGGGCACTGAGCAGGGAGGTTTAACTTCCAACAACGTGCAGGGTATCAGTAATGAATTTTCCTGCTGTAAGTGGGGAATTGCAGCCTCACTGGTTAAATTTTAATATATGCATATTGGTGTGCAGTCTACGGGCACACTCATGAATGTTTTCACTTACGGATCTCCCAACTTCTCAGGTTAATGGATATCAATAAACTATGAAGATCTTCGGGAGAGGGTATTGATGGTGTCTTTTGGTCAAATCTGCGTAACAGGATGTTTGGGAAGAGATGGAGAGAAAGGGGGCGGGTGTAAGTTCTCCTGGAATGATTCCATTTCATGTCTTGAACTAGGAGCAGGATTTTTACACTGTGGACCTGGAAAGAGGAGCCAAGGGCTTTGGCTTTAGTCTTCGAGGGGGCCGAGAGTATAACATGGACCTCTATGTTCTGCGCTTGGCAGAGGATGGTCCTGCCGAAAGGTGTGGAAAGATGAGGGTAAGTCGGAAGAGGAATCTGGAGTAGATGTAAATCCGTCATCAGCAGTGACTTCTTGGCATTATGTGGCTAGAACCTTCTTTATGAGAACTATATTTTCTACAGCTTTCAGGATACTTGGGATGCATGACTCCCACCCTAGCGTAAATCTCCTCCTGAAGCATAGTGAGCTGGAGCTGCTGAAGTTAGCTAAACCCCTTCTACTCTGAGGTTGAATGGAGGATTGAAATTACTTACAAAACCATTAAAGGAGATATTTCTGAATCCCATCTCCATCACTGTTATACTTAGTCTCCTGGGCGCCCACGTCACCGCAGGAGTCCTGGCTGGACCAGGACGCTTAGAGAGCAGGAAGAGTGCTTGGTTCTGCAGGCAGAGTGGGGGGGTCTCTGGCTGGTCCCCCGCCATCTCACCTCAGCCTCAGGGCCCGCTGGCTCTGCCTCAGCAAAGGCACCTCTGCTCCACGGGATGGCTATTCGGGGTCACTCTGTATAGTCAGAGCTACAAAACTTAAATACACAAATGCAGGACCCACTCTGCTCTGTGTAGATAGTTAGTACTTGCTATTGTATGTGAATGCGTTGCTGTCCTGGGCAGGTAAGATGACCAAAGAAAAATCTTCACATTATAAAGTCACATACACAGGAAATAATTGGCAGCGAATTTTTTAAAAAATCAGAAATCAGGTCAGGAAAAGAAAAAAGTGAATAAAATTGGGCCTGAGTAGAAAAAAAGAAAAAAGGGTCTAAAGGTAGGGAACTTAATACTTGTATTTAAGACACAATCTTGATTTTTAAGTTTCTTCAGGTTGAATTTTTTAACGAGTTTCCCCCACATTAGAAAGTAGATGATGTAACTTGTTTTAAAAAATTAAACAGTAAAAAATGGTACACAGTAAAAATAGTTTCCAGGATCAAACTCTTTGTCGGTTTCATATATATATTCTTCCTTTATGCATCTGTATGCACAACGTGTGCCTATGCAAGTTTATAGTGTACATATACCTTTTAAGTTCCTAACACATTGGCTATGCTTTTCCATGTCTTTACTCACTTAAAAGTTTCTGATGGAATGAAATACCATTGTCCTGCCATTTTGTATAATTCTGTGTAGATCGCAACACATTTGTCCAATCTGACACCTTCAACTTGGTAGGCATGCGGTACTATCACCTCCTTTCACCGTTAAAAGGAATGAGCAAGGTCACGTAGCTAACTAGTGACAGGGCCAAAGCCAGTGCTTCTCTTCTGCCTCTGGAAGTACAAGCTTCATGCACAGGATCTGGTCTGTCTTGTTTACTGCTTTGCTGTAGTGGCCGGAATAGCCCTGACACATAGTAAGTGCTGCGGTCAGTTATCAGCCGGACCGGATTGCAGTTGCATGGAAGGCTCAACTGGGGAAGGATTTGCTTCCCTCACAGAGTCGTTGGCAAGATACAGCCTGGTGGGCTGCTGGCCTGAGCGCTCCCACGTGTCCGTAGCATGGACTCTGTAGGCAGCTCACAGCATGCCTCAGAGTGAGAAAGTGAGCGAACAGAAGAGGGCAAGGAAGGCAGAAGCCAGAATCATTTTGTAACCCTATCTCTGAACTGACTTCTCATCGCATTTGCCATATACTGTTTGTTAGAAGCAAGTCACCAATTTCAACCCCCATTCAAAGGGCAGGAGGTTGCATGGGATGTGACTACAAGAAGGTGGGGATCATGGCGGGCATCCTGGAAGCTGCTTACCAAGTCCTCCTTCCTTCAGTAGCTAACATTCCCCTGGATAGCTTCATTGGCTTTTCCTTTGCACTTACAGCCCCCTTTCTGATAATCAGAGAAAACATCGTATCTAGTCCGGCCAACAAGCGAAGGAATGATTATTTGAAATGTGCCAAACTGGTTCTCAGATACCATCTAACATTGATGTACTTTTCTAATCTTCTTGTTAATTGTATTTCCCTCTTTAGAATGCCATCTCCGTCAGGGCGGGGATTTTTGTGGAGTTTTTTTGTTGTTTTCACTGCTGCATCCTGAGCAATAGAAGATTTTCTGGCAAACAATAAATATTTGGGAAGTCAGTAAATGAAAGAATTTCACCCATAAAGCACCTCACTAGCCAGTGAAACCCTTGTGTGGTCTTCTCACTTTGCTCTCTCTTTTGCTTTGGACAGATCGGCGACGAGATTCTAGAGATTAATGGTGAAACCACCAAAAACATGAAGCATTCCCGGGCTATAGAACTGATTAAGAACGGCGGCCGCAGAGTGCGCCTGTCTCTGAAGCGGGGCGACGGCTCGGTGCCGGAATATGGTGGGTCAAACTATGAGAACCTCCCCTCCTTCCCTGGCATGACTCCATGATCTGTCTCCAGAACCGCGGCAGGAAGGTCTTTCTGTTCCCCCTCACCAGTGTCTTACAGCCTTCCGCACCATGTGATTCTTTGCCTCGCTTGTTCTGAAACCTCTACACATTTCATCCTTTTGCTTGCTTCCGTGGACTGGGGCCTGGCCTAGGACAAGACCTTTCCGGGCCCCTTTCTGATAATCAGAGAAAACATTTTGTCTAGTCCGACCAAGAGCGAAGGAATGGTGGTTTGAACTGTGCCAAACTGTTTCTCAGATCCGATTGTTAGCACAAAATGACTCTTACTCCTTTTAAGAAGCAGGAAAGGTGATTTCCTGAGTGATATGTGGAGGCACAATTCTTTTTCTTTTTTCTTTTGTGGTTACTCGATGTCTTATTTATGAGACGGGAAACTCTGAGATGATTTGGAGCTTGCTCACCTCCTTTATGCTCTGTATACAACACCTCTGCGCCCCCCCTCCGGTTGCTGCCCCAAACGAGACTATACTTGAGCCCACTAGTACAAAACAAACAAAACTGTTGCTGCGTTAGCCATATGTTTTTAAATGATAAAGGATGGAATCGATTCCCAGTGCTCATCATGAGGGAAACACGTGACTATACCTTTCCTATGGGGAAAGCCAGATTATGCATAAAGTTCTTTTGTCATATCTAGAGACATGATTGGACTGAACAGCAAGGATCTTTAAATAGCTTAGTGTCCTCATGGCAAAATATTGTATATTGTAATAATTATGTCCTATTTATTGAGATTCTTGTTTTAAAACTTTAAAAAAAAAATGCTATGCCCTAGATGTAGGGCTTTTCTTCCCAACCAAAGGTCTACAAAAGTTTCTATAGAAACTGTGATTGAATGGTCCCTATGCGTCAGTCCCCTTTATTAGGGATTTTATCTGTTACCACCCTCTTTTCTCAAAGTCATTCTGCACAATTCCCAGTTGCACTTTGGACTCGAAGAGATCTTTAATTCAAATACAGCTCAAGGACAAGGCTAGCTCCTTTGAAGGGCGGCTTTCCCAGGTGTTGGACATCTCGCGGTGCAAAAATACGAGGGGCCAAAGGTGGGGGTGGCACGTGAGATGAGGCCCCTCAGACATGGCCAACCACACCCAGGGAAGGTAGCCCAACAAGCCTGAGATGTTACAGCTGTGCTGGCTGTGGACCCCGACAGGTGTATGGATGCCCTGAAACTGTGTAACGCTGTCTCCCTCTTCTGTCTCCCCTCTGCTTCTGTTGGATGTGATTTTCATTTCAGAGTCACCGTCAGTAACCTCTGTACCCTCTCAAAACCTGTGTCTGTTGCACTGAGGATGAAAATCCAGTACTAATAAATGTTCTTTGGGCTAAAAATAAAGATCATTTAACTGCTCGGTTTTCCAAGAAGGGTTGAACATGCCAGGGTTTGTGCTGCTGTAATGTCTCCATGTGTCATTTGGACTGAAGCTCTAATTCCAGTGATTAGAGTCACAGATGGGTTATAATATGTTAAGTTCCAATATTTTTCTGACTTGATTGGAACCTGCTTCTCTGTGAGGCTATTTTTGTAATGAGTTTTTTGTACTTAATTTAACAGCCGTGGTGGTCTTCAGGAGGGGAGGGAGGGCACTTTGTTCTTCTGTTGTTTATTGTTAAATGCTCTCCCTATGCCAGCCTGTCATTGTCCCAGTTGTTTGAAAAAAAAGAAAGAAAAAAAGGATGCACCTGTTGTCTGGGTCCCGAGTCACCTTCTATGGCTGTCTAAAACGTCACTGTTCTGATTTCTGCAGCCTTATTTGAGTGTTGCCTTAGAATGTCTGACTGGACAAATAAACTCTTTGCCCTATGTTAACAAATGCAGATTTTTTTTTTCTTTCCTCTTTGTTACAGGGAATCTAAATGTTCAACTTTTTTGTCTTTCTCTTTCTCTCTCTCTCTCTCTGACTGTTCTTGGTGCTGGGCCCTCCCTTCTACAGCAATGATACCTCCTAATATCGCTGCATGTATGAGAAATGACAAGCTCGGGGAGGCTTGCTTCTACCTTATGGGCCATAATCAAACTACGGTTTGTAGCTCAATCAATACTAGGTGTTTCTGTGCTGTGGCCTAATTTCCTCATTGCTTCTGCTTAGCTCTATTTTGATATGTTTGGCAATTCATTCTGAGCACCCTGCGTTCTCTGAATTGTAAGTACACCGCTGACCCCGTTGAAGTCTTGCTCTTCCTTATCTTAAAAGTAGGCGTAAGGAGCCCCCAGGTTAGTCTTGCTCTCCCAAATCTTAAAGTGACTTTGTGTTACTCTAATAGCCTACCCAGCAGTTAGAACAAGCATGTCAAACTCACGGGCAGTGGGCAGCGTGCCTCATTTATTTAAATAAACGAAGAGCAGAGAGTTTGACAGGCTTGTTTTAGAATGAACAAACCTCATACCACAGGACTCTCAGCTGGGTAGACAGAAGGCATTTCCTGCTTATCTCTTGGGAAACGCCAAGCCTGTCCACACCTGTTTTTGTACGTAAAGCGTAGCAGCACGACACGTTGTACACGCTAAGGCTGCCTAGACACTACGGTGCCAGAGCTGAGTAACAAACTCTGGTCCACAAAGCCAAAAATAACGATTCGCTGGCCCTTACAGAAAAGTTTGCCAGCCCCTGGCTCAAGGCTCTATGCCTGCCTTTGTTAACACCTTCCCCGGGGGTTGGGAGATCATTCACGAGACAGATGGCTTACACCTGACCCTGTTGCTTCATGCAAGATCCTTAAAGAGCTTCCACCTCATCTCCGTGACTGTCCCGGCCTGCCTGGGCCTACAGTGGTCTAACGTGGGTGACTTGTTCAAAGCAACCCTGCTTTGAAAAGAGCCCTCATAACTTCGGAATGCCACCTACCACATCTGCGGTGTTACTTAGCGGCCCTGCTTTTAAGTCTAGAGCAGCCGTGGGCAAACTATGGCCCTTGGGCCGGATCCGGCCCGATCGGCTGTTCTACCCGGCCCACGGAGCCGAAAGAGCAGAAGGTTCTCTTGCTCTCCCCTCCGCTCCTTCACCAGCAGCCCAAGATGAGAGTGCCAGCATGGTCAGGTTGCTTTTGTTCCGGCCCTCCGGTCCAGTTTAAGAACCCATGTGGCCCTCGAGTCAAAAAGTTTGCCCACCCATGGTCTCTAGGGCTATCTGGATGCCGTAGGCAGCAGTCCAGTGGCTCCTGGCTCAGCGATGTAATGACAGCTGAGCATAAAGAAAAGTGCCTCTGAACGTCAGGTTTATCGGGATGCCATCCGATGTCACCTGTGTTCCCGACAACCTCCCTTCCACTCCTTTTCTGCCGAGACTCCACATTTTAAAAAAATAGTTCCCCGAGTTTACACAAAAGGGAAGAAACTACCTGAATGACATGTACAGAGGCAGATGATGTCTAAGGGACTCCTCACTTCATGTCCCACTTGCCAGTCGCCAATCTCTGGCCATGCTGCCCCTGGGCCCATCCCCTGTGCCCGCCCACAGGGCATCTGGCTGGAGTAGACGCACACGCTGTGCCCATAGCCAACGCAGAAAGCCGGGGGCACCGGCACCCCTTTCATCACCACCCAGATCCCAAAGCAGGCTGATAGCATTCCCCAGGAAGTGCCCTCACACCCAGGCTTTGTTTTTCTTCAGCAAGTTCAAGTATTGTTTTAAAGAAATGTTTCCTTTCCTGGGGTCGGTGGGCCAGGGAGAGGGGCCGGGGGCGGGCAGGGCGAGGGTCCCGGTGGGCCTCTGGCTGCTGCAGACACTGGGGGGTGGGGGAGTGCCCCTCTGGTGGGTGGGAAGGCCTGGCTGGGAGAGCCCCAGCGCTAGTTGTTAACTAACTAGTTGCCGCTCCCCTAACCAGGCCGGGCTGGCCGCGGCTGGTGCCTCAGTGTGTGCGGTGTGACTGTGGGTGCTCCCGGGGTGGGGCCGGCGCCCGGGGCTGCTCACCGACTGTCGCTCTGCTTCCCTCCCCCCGCAGACCCCGGCAGCGAGCGGATCGGCGGCCCCGCCGGTGCACACGGCTTCCCGGAAGTGAGGCCTGGCGTCCCGGAAGTGAGGCCCGGCGCCCCGGAAACGAGGGGCCGCCGGGGGCCCGCGCCTTCGGAGCCCAGTCACCTACCGGACCTTCACAGATCCTCTCCGCGCGGGGACCAGCGGGCGCCCGGGGCAGCCGCGAGGGGCGGCAGGGAGCCCGGCCGGGCGCCCAGTGAGCACCACACGTGGAACGGGACTCCCCGGACCCCCGGCGGCGCCGGCCGCGCCCAGGACCGGGCGCCCGAGGGGCGAAGGGAGGCGCCCCCCGAGCGGCTGGCGGCCGACGGCCCGGGCAGGCGCGCCCCGGAGCGGCGCCGGGAGGGCACCCGGAGCGCCGACAACACGCTGGAGCGGAGGGAGAAGCCCGAGCGCCGGCGCGAGGCCTCTCCGGGGCGGAGGCGCGAGCGCTCGCCGGGCCGCCGGAGGGAAGGCTCGCCCGGCCGCCGGAGGCGGTCCCTGGAGCGGCTGCTGGAGCAGAGAAGGTCCCCGGAGCGCCGGAGGCCCGGCTCCCCCGAGCGGAGGGCCAAGTCCACCGACCGCCGGCGCGCCAGGTCCCCGGAGCGCCGGCGGGAGCGGTCCCTGGAGAAAAGGAACCACCGGGAGGACCGAGCCGGCCACCGGGAGAGGGAGGAGGCCGCCCTGAAGGCCGAGGGCGGCCGAGGCTGCAGGCACCCCCCGGAGCCGAGGCGGCGGCCCTACAAAGAGTGCAGCACCGACCTCAGCATCTGAGCCAGGCTCTGCAGGCCGCTCCCGCGCCCCGGCTTCCAGGGGAAGCTCTCACACCTGAAGTCCTTTCCTCACCCGATGAAGCAAGCATCTGACACCTGAAGACCCTACGAGTAGCAACAAACATTTTATGCGTTTGGATTTATAAGAAAAAAATATATATATGTGGAAAGTGTTGTGCCTGATGTATAATATTAAAGTATTTTTAAATGCATACCTTTTTGGAAATTATTTGCCAAATGTCGCCCCAAAGGGGGATAAATTTTGTTTCTACATATACTGTAGAATTGTCAAGAATTGTTCCCATCGTTGGGCAATCTTTTTCTCTCTCCTGGTTAAATAGGGCTTTCGATCATTTTCTCTAGGTAAGGGAAGTTACTGATTAATTTGATAGACTTATGTAATGATGTAGTGCTATCCTAGAGTTAGGAGTTTTTCTTTAAAAAAATAAAAGTTTAAAAAAAAAGCCAAGAGGCAGAAGTTATATTTGTAAATGCTGAGGACTCTGGGATCGCCGGTGATCCTAAAATCAAGCAAACTATATGAAGAGACTACTATTGCAAATGAAGGATATTTATAGCAAATCTACACAGCACACAGAAATGTTACTTCTTGCATCGGAGTTGGTTCAGAAAACAATTATACTCTCCCTGGCCATAAAGGTTGGCCGCCATGACCCAAATGCAGCCCAGGTGCAGATGGTCAGGTTCATTACCATTATCGACATCTACTAAGATCTCATTAAGGCAGTGCCATCACGGCCTCTCTCAACTTACTGGGAGAAATGGACAAAAAACACCTTCTGTGTTGTGTTGTCTGGTTGAGGCTGCAGAGGAGATGGAGAGGGGGACAGTGTACCCCATGTGAAGGAATCAAAAATCCCCAATAGAAAAGGTATGATCCCCTTCAGCATGAGCCCAGGTCTCTCTTTCCCAAATTGGGGAGGAGGGGTTGAGACTTGGTGGAGTTAGCTCTCTGTTGATATGTAGGGTTTAGAGGTGCTTATTCGAAACGCGTTTCCCTTTTGAAGCTATTAACAGTCTCCAGAATAATTGAAGGGGAAAGGTCAGGATCCCAGTGGCTCTCCATCTCATTGGCAACGTTCTGCCCTCATGACCCTGTTCTTGGAATTTGGGGACAGCAAAACAAAACATCATGATTTTTCTTTAAGAAATCAACACATTCTTTTGCAACCCACTCCCACATGAGGTATCATTGGGTTGGCTATAGCCCAGGGAAGTGGTTGAAATGGGAAATGGATTACTGCCTAGCTGAGCCAAATGTTTGCTTGTACCTGTTGGACCACTATAGCAAACTGCTGCTTACAACACATTGTATATTTCCGTAGTACTGTTTTGCATTTTCCATACAGACACAAACTTTGCAAGTCAATCACTGTTGTTCTCATGGTACTGTTTAAAAAAAAAAAAGGACCAAAAAAAAGAGAGAAAACCAGCCAATCATTGTGTGTACAGTTAAAAATTGTAATAGAGCCTGTTTAAAAACAACTGTTGCCTTTTTTCTTGTATAAAAGAGAATTTATGACAAAAATTTAGCAGTGAGGAATGTGATATGTGTTTATATTTCTGAATATGGAACAAATTGATTCATTGGGATATATTTTAATGTAAACTAAATCAGGTATGTAAAGCTGTTTTAAAATGGGAGACTATATAAGTAATTCTTTAAAGCTTTAGTTGGTTTGAGTATTATCATCTCCATGGTGAGCCTGCTTGTGAACTATGAGGCACTTGTTTGCATTCTATTCCTCACTCATTTCTTGCAGTGTGCTATGGACTTACTGCTGTTTCTGTACTGATGAAAAGCAGTGTGTGGGCCAATCTTTTTATAAAACACTATGCATATATAATATTACATTGTTCAGAGCTTTATTTGACTTATGGGTTTATACATAGCACTAGGGTGAGTAGCTAGAGTTGAATGGGCATTCACAAAACAACTTCCTTAGAAAAGTCTGCAGCTGCTATTTTTGTCAACGTTTTCCATACAAAACATACATCGAGCTATAGAAGTATGGCTGAGGGAGAATACAACTGAATTATGATGTTCTTTTTCATCCATTTCCTAGGAGCCAACTTGTAGATTTTATTCCTAAGGTTCCACTGCTAGGAATTTTCTATTTCTAGCAAAATCTGTGATGTTAAATAATTGATGCTCTCAGATGTGGTCCAGAGTTTTAAATAAATGAGATCAAGGTAGATTTTTGGAGTACATCAAAGTTGGTATTTTGATGTCTTTTTTATTGTCATAGATAACATTTGACATTCTAAAATCTATGTGTTACCCACCTGGGCATGTCTCAATCTGAAGACTTTGGTGTGGCTGTTTCCTCAGAATTCCACACAGATTCACTTTGGAAATATTGTACTGTACAGGGACTATGCACTAAACAAAGATAGAGTTTTCTCTGAACTACTGTAACTTAAATTGGAGACTGATTCTTGTGAGCCTACTTTCCTTAACCCCCCACTTCATGTAAATGTCTTGATGAGAGATGATGGATATGTATTTTGTACGATGAAATCAAACCATTTAGAAGTTTCCTTCCCACCCATATTACACAGCTGATGCCTAGAAGAATGTGGGGGAGGGAGGACTCAACACCCTACTTGTATTTTTTAAGTTTCTTTTGTGAAAGATTTTTAATGCATTTTTACTGTAAAAATACATGGAAATGTATGCATTCCATTACCACTACTGCTTCTGGATTGATATCTTTCTTGTCTCCATGTTGTCTCAGATGTATCAAGGCCAGGTAACCAAGTGAGAGTGTCTGGCTCTAGCTCCATGAAATGTACCATTGTACTGAAAGAAGGAATTATACCTTTGCAATAGTAAAGGGCCTTTCTATTCAAAGTGTGGTCCATGAGCCGCTGCCTCATCACCACTGCAGAACCTACTAAAAATGCAGAATCTTAAGTTCCACCTTGGAGTCTGAACTCATAAGGTCCCCAGCTAATACAGGTATGTGCTCATGGGAGTTTGAGCAGCATGGTGGCACATGGAACACTGGAAATAAACCCCACCAAAGAGCTTCATCACCTCCTACCTGTGATCTTGGGCAAATTCCTTAACCTCTTTTTAAGCCTCGGTTTCCTCATCTTGAAAAGACCACCCTCATAGAGTTGGGAAGAATAACTGCAAAGTGTTACCTCTGACAATCAGAAGAATCCTCAGTAAAATACTTCTTTTTTGAGGAGGAGGAGGAGGAATTATCTATGGCAATGGGTATTCTATTTTTATTGTCCTAGTTTATTTCCCAATCAAAATGAAGAAATATTTTATCTATTAAAGTGGGGGAAAAGGCCTTCCACTTTAATGATGAAGTTCACGGAACAGTGTGGCTCATATACATACTCACCAGTGTTTTGAAATATGAAACCACAAGGCTGTGCTCTGAAAATTAAGACAAAGATAGTCTCAAAGCATAGGTCTTTGAGTCAGATGTGGAGTTAGGCATACTCCTAACTAGTCATACTAGATGAAAAATTCAAGCCGTGAGTGAGTGAATATCTGTCTTGATTGAGCATGTGGTTTCTAATGAGGTTCCAGGCTTTCACACAGTTTATGGATTACTCGCCTGCCTGCCTTCCTGATTGCCCCTAACCTCTTCTGCCTGCCAGCCTGATCACCCCCCCCTAACCACTCCCATGCCAACCTGATTGATGTCTAACTGCTCCCCTGCCAGCCTGTTTATCGTCAACTTCCTCTGCAGGCCTGGTCAACCCTAACTGCCCTTCCCTGCAGGGTTGATAGCCTCCACTGTGCTCTCTTGCAGGCCTAGTGCCTCCCAACTGCCTCCCCTGCTGGCCATCTTGTGGTGGCCATCTTGTGTCTACATGGGGGCAGATATTGTGTGTTTTAGTGATGGTCAACCTGCATATTACTTTTATTAGATGGGATAGAGGCCTTGTGCATGGGTGGGGGCCAGCTGGTTTTCCCTGAAAGGTGTCCCAGATCAGGGTGGGGATTCCCTTGGCTTGGGGTGGCCTGAACAAGGAACCTGTGGTGGTTTGCAGGCCAACCACAACACCCCACCCCCCGCCAACCCTCATTCAAGTGGAGGCCCTGGTATCTGGAATTTTCTACAATTGAAACTTTGTAGCTTGGAGTGGAGCCAAGCTTCCTGCTCGCTCTGTGGCTCCACTGTTTGGATTTGTTTACTTTCTATAATTGAAACTTTGTAGCTTTGAGTGGAGACTTAGGCCAGCAAGGGCAGGTGGAAAGCTTGGCTTCCTCCATTGCCTGGGAAACCCAAGCCTCCCTCCTACTCTCTGTGGCTGTAGCCATCTTGGTTTGGTTTATTTGCATGCTTGCTCTGATTGGCTGGTGGGTGTAGCGGAGTGATTGTTAATCTGCATATTACTCTTTTATTAGGTAGTATACCTTCCGTGGATAGGGTTTCCCCAGAGGGCCTCAGTTCCTGGGCATTCATAAGGTACTGTTTTTAATAGTGAGCCTTCCTAGACCTGGCCAGCATGCCTAGTAGTTAGAGAGCCCAAATTTAGAAAGGTCTCAAGTCTGAGTCTAGGTCAAGGACATATACCTGGGTTGCAGGCTCCATTCCCAACCTGATATCTCTCCTCTCCTCTCCTCTCCTCTCCTCTCCTCTTCTCTCTCTCTCTCTCCTTTTGCTCTCACTCTCTCTCCTCCCTGCCCCTTCTACTCTTTGAAAAACAATGGAAAGAATATCATCTGGTGAGGATTAACAAAAAAAAAGTAAGCCATCCTACAATTTCTCTCTTGTGCTGTATATTGCTTTATTTTGTCACCAATGTGGTAATTATGGACACTGCTCACTTATTTTTGTTAAAGGTGGCATCTGGAAATGGTCCCTAGCTTAACTGACAATCAGAGCTATTTGTGAAGCCCTTAGTCACACAAGCTCTTTGCCTGCCATAAATAGCCACACTAAAAAAGAAGGTGATGTGACTCAGAGCTCTCAGAGATTTTCCTGCTGGTGGGCAGTCTGAGGCCACCTTTGATGGTCTGCATTCATGTTAAAGGAAGAGATCTTTCAAGTTCTTCCAGGTGGTTTTTCTCACAATCTGGCAATAAGGTCAGCAGTGGGGGAGGGGTATTCAGCACAGTAAGATCCTGGTGCTTTTGGAATACACCTCATTATATGCTTTGAAGAAGGGAAATGACAACGCTGGGCCCTCTCCAACACAGGTACTTTTTTGTTGTTGGAAGTGGGCTTTCTATGAAAACTTTTTGACCTGTTTCACCCAGTGGGGTCTTTATGCATTCTGCTCATCGTCAAGAGTAGGAGTATGGTTTTGATTCTCTAGTGGGAGATTGCTGGATCACCAGGTCATTTTGAAAGAAGACGGATTTAAGCAAGGTGATGGTAACAGTAAATACTCAGTGTTGACTGCTACCCTCTGTCACTTTCCACTTCATTGTCATGTCCCTCCAGGTCCACTTGGTCTTCACAGCTTGGAACTCTAAACAGCAACCAAGAAGCAGATCCCTCAGGGAATAAAGTCTCTTTCATCTCAGAGAATCAGAGTTGAAGGGAAAATAGCTCAGAAAGGCTACTAATCCCTCCCTACCTGCAGAATAGGCGAGGCTTGTGAGTAGAGTACTGGTTTTTTCACTACATATTGCAGACTGACTCTGCTAGGTACTTGGTGGTGATATAGGATTCCAGGTCAGGAAGCATAGGGAAATCGAGGCAGGAAAGTGAAAGCAAGGCCAAACAGTGTGGGCAATTTGCAGCCATCCTGTAACTACCGAGCCATTATCTTCCCTAGCCCAGGACACAGAACAAATGGTTAGAAAAACAAGTCCTTTATAAGAGAATGCAGAGAGGGAGGGTGAAGGGGGGAAAAGGACAGTTTTAATCCCTAAGCCAGTGGAAGGCAAACTCATTAATCAACAGAGCCAAATGTCAACAGTACAACGATTGACATTTCTTTTGAGAGCCAAATTTAAAAACTTAAACTTCTTCTAACACCACTTCTACAAAATAGGCTTGCCCAGGCCATGGTATTTTGTGGAAGAGCCACACTCAAGGGACCAAAGAGCCGCATGTGGGTCACAAGCTACAGTTTGCAGACCACTGCCCTAAGCAAAGAAGCCAGCAGCCCCAAAGCTTGACAAGATAAAGTTGGCAGGTGCTTCTCCTGAATTCTGGGAAGGCCACCACAAAATAACAAAAGGGACCCTGGGAATTAATCTGTACCAATATAGTCAGCATAACACCTCAGACTCCCACCCATCTTGCTCTGCAAATGAGCTAAGAACCAGTCTGTGCTTCATCAGCCAGTGGTATAGATTTGCTTGCTTTTTCACTTTTCAATAAAGGTGCACGGTTTCATTGCTTTAATAAGTAGACTTCACAACACAGTTGAGGTCTCTAGTCTAAATTCATTGATATGAGAAGACAAGGATGGAGGTTGGGGACAGCCTTATCCCACTGGCTCAGAGTGCTGTCCTGTCCAGTAACACCTCTCTGGTGGCAGTAGGAGGTGCCTATAACATTTGGTGCTGTGACTCAGATCAAAGGGTGTGATTGGGATCAGAGGTGGGTTACTCCCGGTTAACTCTTGGCTGCACAATTGTCCTTGATTCCCTCCAATGGATAGCAATGAGTTCAATCCCCTTGGGAATTTCTTTTTGTTTTGCCACTGGGGCATGGGGGGTTGCAGCATAATAAAAATTTGCAAAATATACAAGGCCTGTGCTCAGGGGCAGAAAATTGAAAATAAAACTACATGAGTCCTTGCCCAAGCTCCAAAGATCAAACAGGCAAATTGTTCCCTTTGGTTCACAACTCGTGAATGTGCTACAGGTATCTGGGATTGAATACTAAGATGCACAAGTGTGGGAAATGGACCTCTGTGATCCATCTCCAGCTTGGTAGGATTTTGATGGAATTTGCTGAGCTCTCCCTGGGGCAAACACATGTAGGGAGGAGGGAAGAGGAACAAAGACCTGTGCAAGTGGGCCAGTATCCTGGTGGAAACCCTGAGGCATCTGCCTCAGCCAGACAGGGGAGATGGAAGCAGCTAGAAAGGCCTTAGCCCAATTTTTTTTAATGGCCTAATGGGAGACAGCTAGACCTAAGAGATCTATGAGGAAACAGGTGACCCCATAGTACTCAGCCAATGAGGAACCGGAGGAGGGACTAAATCAATAGCATATGCTCGCTGCCCCACATGTACCTGTAAAATGGAACGGAAGCTCACTCTGGAGAGTGTATTAAAAGTCTCATTTTCACCATACTTACGTATGTCTCAGAGTCCATCATTTGAATTCGGACAGGTGAGAGATTTCTCACAATTTGAGGGCTGCCTGGGATCTCTGTGCAGGTGGAGAGGGAGGAGCCGGTTTAAGAGATACATCCCACCCGATTTTGGGTGGCCCCTTTGCCTGAGCTCCATCTCTTCACAGACACCATAGAATAGGCCCAAGACTGTTTTACTTCAGAAAATGGCAAAAATGACATAATGGGGGTACACACGTGGCAATCAGGCAAACCTCGTGCATAGGCCAAGGTGGGAAAATAGACTTTAGTACCACCTTGGTGGTCTAGTATCCTCCAAGGTCAGGAATATGTGATGGGACATGAAGTGAGTACACAGTTCTGATCTGCTGCTCTGCTTCTCCTGTGAGGGAAAGTGCCAGAGAAGGACAAAGCGGATCTCAGGGAGTGCAAGAAATCTCCAGTATGGGGGACTGAGCACCAGGAACTTTCTGAGGATGGAAAACAAAAATCCTAGGGCTAGGGAATATATTCCCCAGGACAGTCCATTGGGGAGAATGCTGATGTTCTGGGGAGGGGCAGTTCCAGAACCAGGGACCAGAGAGATGTTTGTTTTGCTTCAATGGTTTTTCAGGCAGGTGGTTCTGTGGTATCTGTGGCAGACAATGAGATTTTATCTGTGGGTTGGGCACGCTTGTAAATACTGTATATAAGAGTGTTCCTGTTGATGTTTTGTGTCTCTTTGTTATTTGGTTTAATTTGTTTAAATTAAATGAGGTACATCAAATGGGGCACATCACGCTTTGGGGGCCCAGCCATTTGCGGCGAGACTGAACACGTGGCAGAGACTGTGGGAACGTCCCAACAGCTGCTGAGAAGTCTTAATCTTGGAGGCTCTTCCTGCTTTTCCTCTCTAGGCATCAGCTGTCTGAAACTCTTAGCTAGTGAGAGTTTTTGTCTGTGTCTGTAATGTAGTTTTGGCTTTCTATCTTTTGGGTACTTAGTTTGCTCTTAGCTGGCTTATGAACACAGGGAATTTTTTGTCTCTGCTCTGCTGGGTTAGCGTGAGATAAGATCCTAGTGTGACTAGACAATCAGTGGGTTCATGCTGCCTGCCACTACTTGAGCCAGCTGAGTGGAGACAGGGTTGAATCGTGTCTGAGTGTTTGTCCCATACTGCCAACAGTCTAGAAGAGCCGGAGGTCACGCACAAAACTGTACCTAGAGCCCACCCACCTCCCTCCATCCAGCCCCCAAGGCAGCTGCTTCTATAGGGTGGGACGGAGAGTACATGGGGAAGTAGGGATTACGGGCTGGGATGGGACTCCATTGTTTGGGCAACAGGGGTAATGTTTCCATGATAATAGGCAGTACTGGAATGAGAATGGACAGAATTTCAAGGTTGATTCCCAGCTCCCAGGGGCATACAACTCCCACCCAGGTCAATATGTCCTTTCTTTAACCAACACTGGGTAGTCATGGTTGGCAGAGGATCATTAATATTTTCTGTAACCATAGCTGGTCCCCAATATTCTGGTTTTGCTCCTAACACTGGGAGGAGCAGTTCTGCAGAAGTGCCTTCCGGAAAGCTGCAGAAACAGCAGTGGTGGTGGTGGTGGTACTTTCACATTAAAGCCACTAAAGACCAGTGAGTTATCCCTGTTACAAAATTGACAGGAAAATGCCTTGGGCAATAGTAATAATTAGCTTTAAAATCTCAAAGTTATAAATATAACAAAAAATAAAGAGTATAGGATAAAGCTTTTTCAATGATAGTTATATATGCCTAAACATAGTTTTCTGAAGTCGTAACTTTAATCTTTGAGTTTTCTGGGTTAAATAGTACAAATTATTAAATATCTAGGTATTTTGAAGTAACAGGTTACTGAAATATTAATTAATCTGAGTTTGTCTACTTTGGGATTTTTTTATTACAGAGAATCTAGAGGATAGATTTGTATTTTATTCAAAATATATATCTTAAAAATGTGATGTATTGCTAATCTGAGAAGTGCTAGTAATTAACTTGCCGCCTAAAATGTAAGGATTCTGAGTTAAAAATTCTAATTAATTAGAAAGAAGTGACATGATTTTGGTAACAGAAACCATAAGGTATAGAGATGCATTTTTGAAAGGAAGAAAATTAAGTTGTTCTAAAGCTAAATGAATAAGAATATTTGTGAAAATTATCAAAGATTGTGAAATCTTAAAAGGAAATTATAGGAAATCTGAACAATTTAATTAGATAAGTTAATCTAAAATAAGTTAATATATACCAAGTGGCCAGATTATTATGACCTCTGAACACATAATAATCTAGTCACTATATATATTATTATATATATTATATATTTATATTATATATTATATATATATTATATATATTAGAGGCCCAGTGCATAAATTCATGCATGGGTGGGGTCTGGCCAGCCTGGCCAGGGGGAGGGGACATGGGCAGTTGGCCAGCCTGCCTGCTGGTCAAACTCCTGGTAGAGGGAACAATTTTAAGGTGACCAGATGTCCTGCTTTTGGCGGGACAGTCCCAATTTTTAACAATTTGTCCTGTGTCCCGCGGCATTTTAAAAATGTCCCGATTTTTGGAAAGAATCAGCAGGATGCGGGACAAATTGTTAAAAACCAGGACTGTCCCGCCCAAATCCGGATGTCTGGTAACCTTAGACAATTTGCATATTAGCCTTTTATTATATAGGATATACACTAAGTGGCCAGATTATTATGCGTTCAGAGATCATAATAATCTGCCCACTCAGTGTAGAATTTGTTTAGTCCTTTTCCAAGGAAAAGGTTTTCTGTTAAAGGGAGAAAAGCTTTTCCTATACTTGCCTAGGAAGCAAAAGTTCTATACATTATTGAAATAATTATATATTGTGCTATTTTAATTAGGTACTTAATTACTTAAAAAAGTGATCTTAATTGTGGGACTGAAGTTTTGCTAGCTCATGTTTGTGTTTAATACCCTTTTGTCACTTTGAATGAATAAATAATCTAATACTGCTTTATAATAATAATGATAATACTAGAATATAATCTTTCGGTAAAGTAAGTTTGAGAATCTTCCTAGGGTTTGAATTTTAAGAAACCTTTCACCTAGAACTGGCTTTAGGTCATTCCAATAGGCCCTGGCATGCCGCACAGATTTGTTTTCTCTCTTTATTAAGGAAATTTTATAGTGAAGGTACATGGGAAGCTTTGTCAAACAAAGAAATAATAATTTAGTCTATTTATGCATATGCTTTCAGTTATAATTAATTGTTATCCTATATAATAAAAGGGGAATATGCAAATTGACTGAGCAGTAGAATGGCCAGTCAGTTATGACACATACTGACTACCAGGGGACAGACACTCAAAGCAGGAGCTGCCCGCAGCCCATAGGCTCCGATTGCCTGATCAGGGCCTGCTGGCCAACCTCTCAGTCCCTTACTGTGTGGGTGGCAGCAGGCACAGGCTCTGCCAGGCCAAGACCCCCACCCTGCCAGTCATCCCCCACACAGAGGGCTACCCATAGCTAGGGGAAGAGCCAGGGAGCGGGCAGGAACAGCTGCCCTCTTGGTCTCTCCCTCTGATGGAGGGACCATACCTGTGCACAAATTTCATGCACCAGGCCTCTAGTTAGTTATAGTATTGCAGAATACTGTGTTTCTAAAAGGGACAAGATTCCATGTCATTTGCATTATAATGAAATACATAACTGTCATTTTAAATTTTCCCTTGTAATTTAAAGACAGTCACTGTTTTGTTATAAAGCATTTGACAAGGAAAATCAGAAGATCTTAAAGCAAGTTGATATATTTTTCTGCCTACATGATCCCTCCAGAATTTGGCAATTCTTACTGAGTGAATCATGGCAATAAATTTCTTTGCATAAATTCAATAAGACCGGTTTCCAGTGGAGGTTTTTTAAACCAAAAACTTTGACTGGAGTGTCATGTTTAAAAGTCATGTCTGGACTCTGAAGACTTGAAACCAATAAGAGTGACACAGAGAAAGCCTGGTATCTTATTTGGTCTTGTGGTGGCCCTGAAAATGGATGATGCTGAAGCTTTGGGCCCATATATGGCCATCACTAGTGGTTGGTTGAGTGGGAGTGGTGCAGTAAGGGTGCCTCTGCATCCCTGCTAAATCCTCTCTTCTCCCTCCTCCACCTTGCGTACTTCCATGTCATTTGCATTATAATGAAATACATAACTGTCATTTTAAATTTGTGTGTGGTGGGGTCCCTTGGGCTGGCCAGCAATTGAGGCCTATTTGGGAGACCAGCCAGCCAGGGGAAGTATCCATGGGAGGCTGGCTGTGGGAATGCACTGACCACCAGGGGCAGCTCCTACACTGAGCGTCTGCCCCTTAGTAGTCAGTGCACATCATAGCGACTGGTGGACCAGTCATTCCAGTCATTCTGGTCATAACAGTTGCTTGGGCTTTTATATATATAGATGATAAATAGAGAGATAGGGAATTATTAGAATTGATTTAGAATTGATGTTTTTTCCTTCCACCAGACTATTTGTCATAATTCTCGCAGTTCTTACTTTTGAAATTTTATAACAGTTTGTCTCCACCAAGTTACAAGCCCTACTCATACTCAGGGAATACCACCTCTAGACATCTCCTCCCATGTCTAGGCATCATCCCTCTGAAAGAGAACAAGGGTCTCTTAGCTCTGAAAGAGAACCTCCACCCCTCTTCAGTCAGAAGAGAATCTATGGCCCTTTTCCCTGAAAGAATTCAGAACCAAGATCATTGAATTAGGCAGTTAGAGAGACATAAGCAGAGAAAGGATGATGGACCAACTGAGGAGAAATAGAAGGTACCCTGAGACAATCCTCTCACCAGTCCAACTGCTCTGAAGCTAGCAATGCAGGAACCTGTGTAGACTCTCTCTCCCTCTCCCTTTCTCTAAGAAAGCCAAGAGGTTTTAGAACAGCTAGTGAAGGTAGAATCAACTAGTGTAAAAAGAAGAGGAGAGCAATTTTTAGGAAATGGATCTCTGTGATCCATCTCCTGCATGGTCAGCTTTTGATGGAATTTGCTGAGCTCTCCCCGGAGCAAACAGATGTAGGGAGGAGGGAAGAGGAACAAAGACCTGTGCAAGTGGGCCAGCATCCTGGTGGAAACCCTGAGGCATCTCACTCAGCTAGACAGGGGTGATGGAAACAGCTAGAAAGGTCTCAGCCCAATTTTTTTGTTTGTTTGTTTTAATAGCCTAATGGGAGACAGCCAGACCTAGATGATGTATGAGGAAACAGGTGACCCCATAGTACTCAGCCAATGAGGAACCTGAGGAGGGACTACATAAGTAGGCTGTGCTCGCTGCCCCATGTAGTACTTGTACAATGGAATGGATATCCGCTCTGGAGGGTGTATTAAAAGTCTCATTTTCGCCATACTTAAGTCTCAGAGTCCATCATTTGAATTCAGAAGACAAGCAATGTCTCACACAGGGGCTTCATAGGGACTCCTGAATACAACTGTAATTAAACCTTGACCCGTCTGGGGGTACACATAGGGCTTGTCAGCCAGCGCTCGGGGTCCTCATGGTAGTTCTAGACAGCTGGAGAGAAACCAGGGTGTGTGAAAGGCATGGAGAAGACGAGTGGTTTATCCGTCTCTAGGCGCTCTCTCCACAGCAGCGCACTTGGACCCACTACATGAAATCCTCAGCTGTTCTGTCTCTGGAGCATGGCCAGGAGAAAAATAAATTCAGAGCACCAATCACCTGTCATTCGGCTGCACCTCTCTTCATCCCTTGGCTGTTGGAAGCTCTATTCACAGCTATATCCCCCTGTGTGGAAAATACAGACAGGCGAGTGTTGCATCTGTGGGGTGGCAAAGGAATAACTGGGGACCCCTCAAGATTCAGTGACATCATCAAACCCTAGAGAAGGTTCTTCCCTTGGTTTGCCTTTACACACATTGTCAGCAAAGGGCACTGGCTGAGGACTATTAAAGGACAGACTACTAATACATAAACAAAGGGTTTGGCGAGACACTCTAGTTAAACAAATAAAGGCTAAGATCTCCAAACTGCCAAACTGAATAGGAGCCTTTACGAATTAGGGGACAAGCTCCATGCCAGTTTGGAGTGGGTGAAATAAAGGGACCTTCTTCGTGCATGCACTGCAGACTCTGATACCTAAGTTGGAGACGCAAAGGCAATTGGTTAAGTATCTTATAAAAACGAATAGGCACAGCAGAGAATGTTGGCTTTGTCCTGGTGAGTCTTACCAAAACTTAAGGGATGTATGTAAACTACCTACTTAGACACGAAGCAAGTATTACCCACTCTAATCAGGCACCTGTTACACATAGCTCTACAGGACCCTGAGACAGGGAGGGTAGTCAGGATTGGCACATTTTCAGACACTTCAGTGGACATGTATTGGATTGCAATTTTTTTTTTGAGAAAATGAAAATAACACAAGAAGTTAAAGAAGGTCCATATTTACAACAGCTGGTAAGGCTGGAAATACTACAATTCTTCCTTCTGTGGGGCCTTTGGCAGGAAGGAAGGGTCAGTAAATTGCCGCCTAAATAAGACAGGAATACACCCAAAAGGTATGAGGCCACCCCCTGCAGAACAAGGAAGGGGGGAAGAAGACAATGGAGATTTTAAACCCATTAAAAATAGAAATGCAGTCGAAACTGGTTTGGCTCAGTGGCTAGAGCAGCAGCCTGCAGACTGAAGGGTCCCAGATTTGATTCCTGTCAAGGGCATGTACTTTGGTTGTGGGCACATCTTCGGTAGGGGGTGCAGCTAGTCAATGTTTCTAGCTCTCTATCTCTCTCCCTCTCCGTAAAAAATCAATAAACTATATTTAAAAAAAGAAAAGAAAAAAATTAATGCAAGGAGCTACACAATGAACACTAGACAAGCCTGGGAAGCCAGGGTTACACAGTAAGGGTTGGTTAAGTCTGGAGACTGCACCTGAGATGGGCCGCCTTCTCCAGGGGAAACATGGGGAATGTAACGGGACGCCATTCTCTCCTAGGACCTCTTCTACTCTCTTTCAGATGGGAAACCAAAAATCAGGACCACAAGATTCACCTCTGGGACACATTTAAAGAACTGCGGCAGCTTTGACCCTCAGAACCTAAAGAAAAAAAAGACTGCTTTTTCTTTTTCGTTTTTGTATTACAATTTGGCCCCAGTTTGGCCTGGGAATGGGAGCCTAAGTTATAGCACAATCCTACAATCAGACTCATTCTGTCGAAGGCAGGGCAAGTGGACTGAAACACCTTATGTCCAGGTCTTTCTGGCCTTGAGAAATAACTCCAAATTACACCAAAGCTGTAAAATAAGTCCTCTACTCTTAACAGCTGGAGCAAAGAAGGAATTAAATCTTAGGAGTAAATGCCTGATTCCACCCACAGTGCCCCAACAACCAGCTGCCCCAGAACCAACACCAGGCTACACTGAATTAACTGGACGGGAGGAGGATAAAGCAGAAAATACAAAAGGAAAACAAAAAGCACCACCTCAACTTTTCCCTTTGAGGGAAGCCCGAGGACAGAGGGGAATAAGAATTCAAATTGCGGAGACCGAAACAAGATGGCGGCCTAGGCAGCCTCCTAGGCTGCCACCTCATCAACAATTTGGAAAAAAACAACAGCTAAAATCAAAAGGGATCGCACCAGACCCACAGGAAAGCTGGCGAAATGGGAAGGCTACAACTTAGACACCAAGCAGGGCGCCGCTGCTGCCATGTGGAGTTTAAAACTACGGCGAAACTGGACCTGTCGGAGCCACTGCCACCGGGAATGAGAGAAGCCAGACCTCGCTCCTTACCAGGGCCCAGGGAGTGGGCCAGCCCTGCCAGCCGCAATGGGAGCTAAGGAGCTGATGCGGGCCTCCACCGCGCCTTCGGCTCCTGCCTGGACGAGAAGCCCATGAGCGCGACCTCCCTGCCCGCAACCATCCCAGCCCGCCTGCCATGCTGGTGAGGAGCGGGCGCAGCGTCTCCCCGTCCGCAGCCAGCTCAGCCCAGCCCCCGCGCTTGCCGTGCTGGCGAAGAGATGGCGTAGCGTCTCCCTGCCGGCAGCCAGCTCGGCCCAGAAATGGGAAGGCTACAACTAGACACTAAGCAGGGCTCCACTGCCGCCATGTGAACTTTAAAACTACAGTGGAAATTGAACCACAGGAGCGACCGTCGCTGCTGCACTGGGCTACCGCCACCCGCCACCACCACCGCGAATAAAGGAAATCCACCGAGAACAGAGCTCACTATGCCCTGGGCTCAGGGAGTGGGCGACCTCAGAACTTAGCCTCCGCGTCCGCAGCTGCTCTGCTTCCACACCGTACGAGACACCTTTGAGGGCAGTCTACCCGCCTGCAGCCATCTCAGCCCGCCTGCAACCGTCCCAGCCTGCCCGCCGTGCTAGCAAAGAACTAGCGCGGCCCCTCCAATACACGACCCCAGCGCTCCAGAGGGGCCGTGTGCCCTGGGTGAGCCATGTGTCCCAGAGGTCATGTGCCCTGGGAGATCCATGTGTCCCAGGGGGCCGTGTGCCCCTGGTAAGCCGTGTGTCCCAGGGGGCCATGTGCTCCGGGTGAGCCGTGCATCCTAGGGGGCCATGTGCCCCGGGAGAGCCGTGTGTCCCAGGGGAAGCAGAGGGACCCAGAGGGAGGGGCGGTGAGAACCAGAGGAGGAGCGGACTCTATTCATGTGGTCCTGAAATAGTCACCATAAAACAAGCAGACTGCCAAATGAGGAGCAGATTCTATTCATGTGATCATGAGATAGTCACCATAAAACAAGCAGATTGTCAAATGACAGCGGGGAGTGGAAGGAGACCTGGGGGGAGATAAGAGAACAACCGAAGGACTGGTATGCATGAATATAAGTACAACCAACGAACACAGAACTCTGGGGAAGGAGGGCATGAATGGGAGGGGGGGGGCAATGGTAAGATATGTACACATATAATACCTTAATAATAAAAAATTGAGAATAAAATTTATTAGAAAATGTGGGGGGGGGGGAGAAGAGATATTCTAAGCAAAGTCAAAACCTTAATGACTTTTTCAACAGAAACTGAAAGTCTCATTCCAACTAATAACTTTACTTATTAAAAAAAAGATAACTTGTGTAGAGCAGCTACAGCGTTTGGACGGGATCAAGCCTTGGACTGACGAGTGGGCATGGTCCTCTGTGGCAAAGCCACATACAAGTCCCAGCTTGGAGGGCAAAGCCTTCCCAGCACAATTATAGCCAAAGGCTGTGGTTGTATGTAAGCATGACCTTATAGTTTGACCTTTTGGTCCTAGGTAGCTGAGGGATGTGGGCTGCGGGAGGTATAACCAGTGCTGCCAAAAAAAAAAAGCTTGATAGAGTTCAGAGAAATGTGATAACAGGAAAGAAGCAGATTTGAAACTTGCAAGAACACTGCAAATATCTTGACCACTCCTTGTTTTATTTTTGTGTGATCTGACTATAAAACAAAAATTGGGATTACAGGTGGGGTCACTGTGTCCTCATCCAGGTACAGTGATTCACCTGGCCCCAACTATATTCTCTTGTCTGTTTTCTTTAATCCTTTACTGCCCCTCCTCAGGTTCACCACTGGCTGTACTGAATGTGATTCGGTAACTAAAATAAATATAAATGTAAACCAGGAACTTAACACCCAGGTCTGGCCACAGGAACTCCAGGATAAGCCCATAGAGCAAAAACCAGCAATGATCAAGTTAAAGGACTCAAATACATTTCCAAACAAATGGCAATCTCTCTATAGAAGAGCCTAAGTGACCTTCGCAACCGAAACAACCAAACAGATGACCGAACAGACTGCATGGGGTGACCAGGTCAGCAGGGGGTTAGTGAGGGATGACCAAATGACTGAGCAGCGAACTGTGTGTGGCGACCAGGCTGGCAGGGGGGGTTAGTGAGGGACGACCATAAGACTGAGCAGTGGGCTGCTTGGGGCATACTGGGGATGGGGCCTAAACCAGCAGTCGGACATCCCTCTAGGGGTCCCAGATTGGAGAGGGTTCAGGCTGAGCTGAGGAGACAACTCCCCACCCCCATGCACAAATTTCATGCACTGGGCCTCTAGTATCCTATAAATCTGGAAGCGAGGGAAGGCCTACAAAAGGTTATTTCAACCTTCTTGGTCACGGGCTGCTGTTTCATTGTAATTCCCCCTGTAACACGCTATCATACCCATAAAAAAAATAGGACAAAAACATATAAATTAGTCCATGATTTACAAGTCATCAACAAGGCTGTAATTCTTATGCATCCTGTTGTACCAGAGCCATGTATAATTTTAGGGGAAATTCCCTCTCAAACTCAATGGTTTTCAGTATTAGATTTGAAAGGTGCTTTCTTTTGTATTCCATTAGACCCACACTGTCCATTTTTGTTTACCTTTAAATGGTATACTCTCAGGGACACATTCCTCTGTGTCCCCTCAAACTTCCTGCCTCTCACAAAGGCAGAGCAACCTGCTTTCTCAGCTCAGGACCCCCCTAACACCTCCATCCTCAACCCAGAGAAGTTGCCAGTCTAACCCGTTCTTTGCTACAAGACTGCAGACACTTGTTTACAGACCTGCAGCCTCTAGCTTAACAGCTCTACCAGGAGTAAATCTTAGCATGTTATCTCTAAGGAAAGTAATAAATAGGAAGCCTATTAAAGAAATTGTTCAAGTCTGTTAAGGGCCCTGCATTTCTTCCAACAGCCAGCCTCAGGCATTGGGGAAAAGTTACCAAAATCTAGCCTTCGGGTCCCAGACCCACAATGAGCAACTGGTAGAAATAACTTTCAGTGTTTTTAGCAAGATGGGACAGGAAAAAAGCCATCCCATAAAAACAAACCACTCAGCTTTAAGCCATATGTCACCTCAGGGGCACCCAACTCCTGGAATACAAGGAACATAAGGGGCCAGTGTTACCTTTAGGAACAAAGGGACAGCCCTGGGAAGGGGCTTCCTCAAGGGCCACTCCCACTCTGTCAGAAGTGTGGCCACTGGAAGAGGGACTGTTCCCGGTGGCGGCGGCTGCAGGGTCCCCAGACCAGAACCCACCCACATGAATTGATGGGGCCCAGCACTGCAGTCAGCCCCCACTCAGAGCATCCCTATGAAGGGGTGGAGCCAAGGGCTTCTTTGATAGGACAGGCAAGCCCATTGGGGGGGGGGGGGGGGCGCTACTTGCTCTACTCTGACTCACTCACCAGGGCCTCTGGTTTCTCCCCAGACCTGCTTGATCACTGGCGGAATACACATCCGCAACCTACCATCTCACTCTCCTGCTCAGCTGCAGCCTTGGGGATCTGTTAGTCAGGCCTTTCTTAGAGACCAAGGTGCCCCACTCCCTTATTAGGTGCCTAATCTAAAGAGGTGTGGGGCACGCCTCCTTCTCCCCTGTAAAAAGAAAGAAAAAAAGACTTTAAACTAAAGCCTCTAAAATGCCCAAGCCAAATATTAAAACAACAACAACAAAACAAAAAAACTAAAAGGGACTATAAAAGTCACACACACACACACACACACACACACACACACACACCAATGTAAGTGACAAAAGGTCTATACAAATTTTAAAAGAAATAAAAAGACAAAAAAAAACCTTTAATTTTTTTTTTCTTTTCCAAAACCCAAAAGTTATTATGCCACAAAAGCCCCAGGTATTATGGCTCTTTACAGAAAAACAAAACAAAACAAAACAAAACAAAACGTAATTGGTTTTTCTGAGGTCTCTAACAAATTCACACAGGAGTTTTAGTCACTTGACATTGACTTATAGCTTAAAGTAATTTACAAATTGTTCTCCTCCACTAATACATATAAATAAAAATCAACACATAATAAAAATTACAAAGATTTACACTAATAAATTAACCGGTCCTCATAGTTGATACCACATATTCAGACCAGGAGAAGATACAATCCCAAGTCAGAAGCCTTATTAAATATATCAAGCTAAAACAATAAAGGACAAGAAAGAAAGAGAGAAAGAAAGGGTGGATCAGTATAGCTAAAAAAAAAAAAAAAAAAAAAAAAAAAGACTAGCCAAACTATGTCAAAAACCTTAAAGTCCTAAGTGTCTATGTTACCCATAGGTCTCATGAAAATAAAAACTACACCTAAAGAAGAAAATTATAAGATGACTTCTTTCAAAAACCTATTTTTTATAAGTCCCCACAGGAACCTCAACCTGAGACCTACCCTTGTGAACGCATCAAGGACCTCAAGCTCCTTTTCAAGACACAAAAACCTATTACAAGTAAATAATCGATGATTTAACCATCTTCATATCGCCGGAACTCATTTCCTTCCACCTAACCTTTCCTGCTTTCACTGCACCGCTGCTAACACTCCCGGGCACCTTGTCCAGAGTTCTTGTGTTAGATAGAAAGCCAGTGGTTTCACCTACTATATCCCTGGTTTTCTCCAGTTTACAAATTCCCAACTTTTTTTTTTCAGATCCTGGTTTCAAACCCTGTAATCTTGCTTTCACCTTTTTTTTTTTTTTTTCTGTAGTTTAACCACATCTTTCTCAATCTGTAGAAGCCCAATTCAGTATTTTGTAGTCTTTGTCAGATATTTCCGTTTGAGAGAGGAGCCACTCCATGATATCCAATTTGAAAAGCAGTTGTTGTTTTAAATTTATAAAACTATACTATGGTAAAATATCCAAGCACCTCAGGAGAGTATAAAATAAAAAGAAGCGCTGTTCCTAACCACCTATCAATCGAGAGCCACAGAAGTGACTATTGCTAACAGCCTGGTTCGTAACATTTATGACTTTTTCCTACTTACATATAAATGCACGTACAGCGGTCCCCCTCATCCATCACTCCACTCTCCCCTGTTTCAGTTATCAACTATGGATTGAAAATATTAACTGGAAAATTCTGGAAATATACAATTCACAAGGTTTACATTGCAGACCATTCTGAGTACTGTGATGACTGCTTATCCACTCCACACAAACCATCCCTTTGTCCGCGTCTGCACGCTGTCCCTGAGCCACCATTAGTGGCTGTCCTGGTGCTGAGGTTCACTATCACGGTGTCACAGTGCTTGTGCTCCGGTCACCCCTATTTTACTTCACAATGGCCCCCAATCACGAGTCCTGATGCAGGCCACGTGGATATGCCCCAGAGGTGAAAGGTGCGATTAATGAGGGGAGGGAAAAGCTGAGTGCCGAGGTTGCTGAGCTCTGAGGTAGAATGGATCTGCTATCTGTGAAATTGTAAAGAGCGAAAAAGAAATTGGTGCAAATTTCGCTTTCGCTCTGAGAACTACAGATGTTCTGGCCACTGTGCTTAGTTCAGATGGGAAAGGCATTACATTAGTGGGTGGAAGCAAACAGACCACATCCACGTAACTTTTATAACTAGTATCCTGTTAGAGTTGTTCCACACTACTGTTAGTTACTGCTGTTATGTCTTTTTGTGCCTGATTTACAAATTAAACCTTACCCAGGGACGAATGCATGTACAGGCAAGAACACAGTATGTATAAGGGTGCAGGACTGTCTGTGGTTTCAGGTGTCCACTGGGGGCCTTGGGACGCATCCCATGCAGTAAGAGGGGGCTACTGTATATAATTTGGGACTTCGTCTTCATACAAAAAGAATGGGGCTTTAAGTACAGCCTATTTTATGCACTGCACCTTTATCATATTTTGTGGATGATTTTCCATGTCACAGTATGCCTGTGCATGAATATGTACATACACTCACCTATGTATATGTACATACCGAGTGTGTTCTTCTGCGTCCTGTCTGCTCTCCCAGATGACTGCAGAGGCTCCCTTGCTGCTCCCGATCCTTTTCCGTGGCCCATCCACTGACAGCGTGGCTCCCAGCAGCCAGAGCGATTCTTTCAAAATGCCAAGCCAAAGGCCAGCGACCTCACAGGAGAATAGAAGGCCCCACGGGGTGGGATCCCACCTCGCCTGCCTCTGAGCCTTCCTCGCCAGCTCTGCTCCAGCCGCAGGCCGCACGCTCCCAGCCTGCCCCGGGGCCTGTGCGTTAGCCAATCATCACCCTGCCTGGGAAAGCTCTTGGTCCAAATATTCCTGCCTGACCCCCTTGCTTCCTTAAAATCTTTGCTCAAATCTGACTCTTCCAAGATGGCCCACCTTTACTGACCACCTTCAAATTGATACTTGATTTCCCTTCTTTGTTCTGCACGTTCCCCCTCCTTAGCACATGGCACCTCCTCCACGCTGGGTACTTGAGGTGCTCATGGTCTTTATTTGCTATCACCTGGCTCCCTCTAGAATCCGGGCTGGCTTAAAGGCATGCACCTGTGCAGTGAGGAGGCCACACTCAGAAGGACGGGGCTTGGCTTAACGCTCTGCTGTCCCCCATCTTGAAATTTTAGTAATTTTTGAACGAGGAGCACCACCTGGCCTGTTTGCACGGGTCCCAGACTATGAAGCTGACCTTACCTACAAGATAAGCTTCACAAAGGCGTGCGTCAGTGTCCTGAACTCCGGTGAATTCCGAGTTCCTGGAACAAGATCACACGCATAGCAGGCGCTCAGTAAACAGCAGCGTTGCTCTCTCCCAGCAGCTCGTAGTCTGAAGTGGGCCTTCTCCTATTAGCCAGCCCTGTGTGGGTTACAGAAACATGCTGTGGCGAACAGCCTTACCTATAAAACTTGGTGCCCTTGAGTGGTTTGGTTTAAATGCTTTTGAAGGGATGCATTTGTGACTCCTAGTTCCTTATTTATTTCTGGTGACACTGCTATTATGGAGTATTCACGTGCTTTCATTGGAAATAGCTGTTTTTAGCCAAAACCGGTTTGGCTGAGTGGTAGAGCGTCGGTCTGCAGACTAAAAGGTCCCGGGTTCGATTCTGGTCAAGGGCATGTACATTGGTTGCGGGCACATCCCCGGTGGGGGGTATGCAAGAGGCAGCTGGTCGATGTTTCTCTCTCATCGACGTTTCTAGCTCTCTATCTCTCTCCCTTTCTCTCTGTAAAATATCAATAAAATATATTATAAAAAAAAAAGGAAATAGCTGTTTTTAGCGAAGTCCTTGCAGGCTTCAGACCTGTATCTCATGGGATGAGAGTTACCAGCACAGGAAAGCTGCTAAACCCACAGGAGAGCACTAAACCACCTGAGAGCTTCAAAATGAGGTGCCTAGGCCCATCTTCCAGAGGTCAGTGTGGGGGTAGCCTGGGTTTGTCAAGGCCACAGGTGATTGTGGTAGTCAGCCACTACATTCATCTGCTTGAACCTCATAGGCTTGGGATTGGATGGGCCTGCTTTGCTTCTTTCTCTCTTTATATTGCCTACTGTGGTCTTGCTTTAGTAGCAGCCCCAAGGAAAGATGGTTAGAAATTATTTTGCCAAAGTAAACAGTCTTCTGGATTCAAGAAGTTGAAAGCCAAATATAAACATAATGGGCACATATGTATCAATTGTGAATTCTGTTATATTATTCCTGTCACTGCTAAACTTACTCATTAATAAGGATAATTGAGAGGCTTCTACATTCCCAGCAAGAGGTCAAAGCACTATCATGTATCCAAGATTTAGCCAGAGTACTTCTGTAGTAGGCGGTTAGGCATGGGCAGAGGGTCACCAGGGCAGAGATCCCCAGTGCCTAGCAACGGGCAAGACTATAAACCCTTGCATCACCACTCCCTTAAGCATTAAACTCTGGAGATAGCTTTTAGGCCTCAGCTGTGTTATAACTCCAAATCCAGGGAAGCAACAAAATCAAATGGAGTACCCCCAAGGCTGACATCAGGAGCAGTTGCCTTGACTACTGACTCTCTGCCCTGGTGCAGACCAATCAGTAGAGACCATGAGAGGGCACATCTTGACAGTTGATGAATTTTCTATTGAGATTCTCCCCTGAGACCTCAGATAAAAGCCCTCAGGACTGAGGACCCAGCAGGAGCCACACTGCATATCCCCACCCCTCACTTCTTTCCCTAGTGCTGCCTCATGCTCTCTCTCCTCTCCTACCCCTCTCTCCCTCTCCCTCTTTTCACATCAGATAAAAGCCCTCAGGACTGAGGAACCAGCAGGAGCCACACTGCCCTCTACCCCCCCTTCTTTCCCCAGGGCTACCTCATGCTCTCTCTCCTCCCTTTCCCCTATTTCTCCTCTCCTTCCCCTCTCTCCCTCTCCCTCTTTTCCTTTCATCCCCTCCCTCCCTCTTACTCCTTCCTTCTCTGTCTCCCCTCCTCCTCCCCCTCTTCCTTTCTCCCTTCCTCTTTTCCAGTGCTTGCTGGAATTGCTCCTCCCTCTTTTTCCCTCAAGGCACCCCTCTCTCTCTCTCTCTCTCCCCCCCCCTTATTATCTAAATAATTTGCCCTTTATAATTTGAGTTCCTTGGCTCTGAATTCTACTCAAGTACCAAGGTTGCTGAATGGAAGTTAACACCTGGTGTTGTTTTGCCATGCCAACACTTTGACTTGAATTCCTTTGAGAAATATTCTAGTGCTTTTGTAAAATGGGACACTGTGCTATGTTAAAATCTACCAAGAGAGAATATTGAATAAGTAGTGATTAGCAGTCATGCATGTGGATGAAGGATACTGCCTAAGGATTTCTTCGGGAGTAGTTATGATGCTGCCCATGCCCCCAACTACTTCAGCAGCAGACAACTGTGGATTGAAAGTGATCATGTCATGGCTGAATAAGTGAAATGTGACTATCTTATGACCAAAACAACATATATGCCTTAAAATTTAAGGTGAATAAAAGTCTTGGGAAAATGCTTCTGGGAATAAAGGCAACTTACCTTGAAACTCCTTTGTTAACAAAAGAGACTCTAACATTGATCCTGATATGACTAGCCCCAACTCTGGACCAAAGGAAAACTCAGAAACAAGTTTGAAATAGTCCTGAAATAGAGAACTAGTATTATCCCTCTTTCATTGGCTGCTAACTGTGGCAAGCCCAGTGAAAATTTCATCAGTCTCGCTAACCTATCAATTTTACAGTCCTCCCTTTAGCCACCCCATCTAAAAGGAATTTTTATGAGGCAGGATCTTCACTTATCCTTGGAAATTATATCCTATTTGCCTTTAACCCCTTCCAGTATCTCCTGGAATGTGTGCCAAGAACCAAATTCAGCTTGTAATAATTATAAGAGTTTTGTCAAAAGGTTGATGGAACTTGGTAGGCTCAACAATGGCTGAGCCACACATATGTAGTTTACCTGTTGTTGTAATGCTAATAGTAAGACACCCATGAAAACACACATGGTGTCAAAATAAGCCAAGGGAAAATTGTTTGGGCAAAAAATGAAAAAGGATCCCAAATTCAATTTAAGAAAAGATTCCTTTATTAACATTTGGTTGAGAATGTTTGTATATTTCCAGAAAACTCTTCCAAGATTATGGATTCCTGCAACAACAGATCCCAGAGAGGAATTGATAGGACTGCTCTAGCCACAGAAATAGCAGTGGCACCCCAAAAAAGATGAGAAACACTCCAGAAAAAAAGATGTTGAAGACACTTTGCCACGGTAACAGTCAGTAGCTGTGCGTTGCTGCAAGTTGCCCAGGACCAAACCAGAGAGGGTAAGTCCTGCATTGTCACCATTTGTCCACCATGCAGAGCTGAAATATCATTTCTGACATGTACACATAAGGAGCTGTTAAACATTGAAATTGGGACTCAAAGAACTGTTGGCCCAAAAAGAAACTTACTGCAGGCTAATTCCTTTAATTCCTAACAGCAATTTAAAGGGATTTGATAGAACTCTGTCCTTTCCATTGAATTTAAAAATTTTAAAACATACATTCTTGTTAAATTTAAAAAATAAAAAAAAAAAGGGTGAGATGATGAGAACCAATTCCAGCATGTAATAATTACAAGAGTTCCATCAAAAGGTTGATTGGACTTGCTAAAAGGCACTTCCCCCATACCTGAATAGGACAATTGTTTGTTGCCAACTGCTCAGGGTATTTTATTGCCTCCTGTTGGCCAAACATCTGAACAGCTGTAGGCTATTTCCAAAACTGATAATGGCTCTTGTGCCCTTTGATACCTTAACTTTGAAGTGATAACTCCACCTTGCCTTGGGTCAAATTGTGTTGAATAAAAGCGCAGTTCTTGATCAAGGGAGAGCCTTCAGTTGCTTTTAGCTGAAGCTCCTCTGACCCCCAATGCCTTTCAAAAATATCTTTCATCTTTGGATTCTTTTTAAAAAATATATATATTTTATTGATATTTTTACAGAGAGGAAGGGAGAGAGATAGAGAGCTAGAAATGTCGATGAGAGAGAAGCATTGACCAGCTGCCTCTTGCACACCCCCTATCGGAGAATGTGCCCGCAACTAAAGTACATGCCCTTGACCGGAATCGAACCTGGGACCTTTCAGTTCGCAGACCAACGCTCTACCACTGAGTCAAACCGGTTTCGGCTAGACTCCTTCTTAATCATCTACGCACAGACCCTTTCTCCAGAATGCTGAACCCTTTGTAAGACTGGGAAAAGAATCCCGGCATTACGGTGCCCTAACGAGGGACACCAAAAAAAAATGTAGAGTTAAGTTCAAAGCAGTTTCTTATCAATGCAGGCATGGTGCTTGGACACTCGGTCTCAAACAAAAACAGCAACTCAGTCTTCCTGAAGTTTAGTCTAGCAGGACAGGCAGACATTAGATAATTGAATGAAATGTGGCAAGAGCTATGGTGTATGTGGTGTCCATGACTGTCTAAAAGAGGTGCTTAATTTGGATGGTGCAAAGAAAGGAAGAGGAAGGCATTACTGAGGAGAAAGCTCAACCTGGCAAAGGCCTCCTGGCTGAGTCCTGGCAGGAAGTGAAGCAGATGGGACTGAAGATCCACTATGATAGAGAAAAGAGAAGCCAGACCTGAAATGTATCTGTGAATCTCAGGGAGAGAGGCTCACTGCCCATTCCCAACAGAGAGAGGAGAGACCACAGGAACAATTTACAGGGAACCACCTGTAAATTTACACTCTGTCCAATGCTAAAATAACTCCTACGACAAGACAAAAAGCAATGAGAACAGCCCACATTCCACATGGCTATAATCCTAAAATCTACTGCAATAACTATAAACATATGAAGGGAAAATCATGTGTTGGTCTTCTTTTTACAAAAGAACAAATACAGGGTGTCTCAAAAATATTACACACTTTGAATAATTATAAAGGCAGTATTTCTTAAAGTACATTTCATTTTCAAAATGTCATAGAAATCAATTGTTAAAATGTGTATACATTCTTTGGGTCCCCCTGCAAGAGCCAGCATGTGGGTCATAGAAAGCATACTTAGGCTGGGACTGCCTTGGCTGCCTGTCACTCTCTTTGACCAGCAAGTCTTATTGTAAACTGGCACCACAGGGAAACATTTCCTGTGGATAGATGGGCAGCATTACTGAGCAATGTCATGAATCCCATGAAGTCATCCAGTCTGGCTTCTGATGTCTGTTCCTCTCAACCAGTTCTGGTTTTATTTTAAAATATATTTCACTAGAGGCCTGACACACAAATTTGTACAAAAGTAGGCCTTCCTGCCCCCTGCTGCCAGCACCGGCTTCCCTCTGGCACCTGGGACCTGGGCTTCCCTCCAGCCCCAGCTTTGTCTGGAAGGATGTATGGAATCACGTCTGTAAGGATGTCCAGTCTAATTAGCATATCATGCTTTTATTATTATAGATTATTACAGATGAAGGTTATCTTTATTACTTTGATGTATTCTGTCTGGGTTGTCTGTTTTAGTCTTCATTTTTATTACAAATTGTTCTCTCTAGAGATTAAAAATCATGGCAGGATAAGTGATAGCTCACAGACATGCTCGCAGGACCAAATTGGGATTACAACTAAAATACAAAAAAACAAAAAGAAACCACCCTGAATAATCAACTGAAGACCAGCTGGAGAGAACCCTGATAACCGAGGGCTGAAAATGGAGACCTCATAGAGACTGATAAGAGTGGCAGAGGTGCAAAAGGGCTGGCCAGGCTCCCACACACAGAAGCTGAAGTTCTGAAGAGATATACCATCTGTGGGGGTTGCCACTGAGAACTCTGGGTCTAATTCCCAAGCTGGGCTCCCCAGCAGAGAGCACCAGAACTGGTAAAGCTGCCCATATAACATCTGGCTGAGAAAAACAGCAGGGTTATTATCTCACAGATAGAGATGGCTGGAAATGCAGGCATCCTCTTAAAGGACCAACACATATAATTTGGAATGCAGCTACTACCTTAGGCATCAGCAGAGGGAGGGCAGAGTGAACTGGAGCTGTATAAACATAAGCCAGGGTTGGAGGATCTGGGGTTAGACCTCAGAAGGCAGATACTCAAGTTTCCTGTGCTGAGTCATTCCCTCACACTGCAGAGGTCATTTTTCCTTGGAAAACCTTTGTTATCTTGCTTATTTTTCCTGGGGGGAAGACAGTTGACCCACCCAGTGGTCAGCAAACTGAGCTTGTGAGCCACATGTGGCTCTTTGGCCCCTTGAGTATGGTTCTTCCACAAAATACCATGGCCTATTTTGAAGAAGTGGCATTAGAAGAAGTTTAAGTTTAAAAAATTAGGCTCTCAAAAGAAATTTCAATTGTTGTACTATTGATATTTGGCTCTGTTGACTAATGAGTTTGACAACCACTGACCCACCCTATTGGAAAATCCCTAGCCCCACGATGTGGAGTTTCTGAAGCCCATTAGAGACTGAGAATAACAACTAGCTTCCAGGCAGGAGCAATTGTCCCATCATGTTGAAAAACCTCTCACCCCACCTATGGACAATTGTTTGAGGCTACTCCAAACTGAATCCAATCAGACTGTAGGCAGAGGCAGTTCTCTGGAGGTTTTGAATCTTTGCCTGATCTGATTAGTCAGAAACAGCCATTTTAGTCCCTACCCCAGACACCACCCTGGACTGCTCAACAAGCCAAAAGCCAGCAGACCCAAAATGCCTGCAGCTGATACCTGCAGGACCAGCTTCATGGGGGAAGGAAGTACAGCTTAGAAAAGGATCAGGGTGTGAGACTCAAGGTAGACCCCTTCAGTCTCACACCCTGACCACTGGGTAGTTGTCATGATGACACAAGGGTTGAATCTCACTGGCAGCAAGTAGGAGGGGAGATCTGTCCCACAAATGGACATCAACAACCAAGTTAAAATTACAATAGGAGAGACCAAACAATGCACACAAGTGGCATCTTAGAGCATCCAGCTAATGGTGAACAAAGATATTACACCACTGGACCCTTCAAGACACTTTATACATAAGGCCATCCCATGAAGACTGGGAGGCATAGCAGTTCTATCTACTACATAGAAGCAAATACAAAGAGACAGCTAAAATTGGGAGACAAAAAGCAACAACTCCCAAATGAGTAAAAAGAAGAAATCTCTAGAAAAACAACTAAATAATATGGAGGCAAGCAACCTAACAAACATAGAGTTCAAAGCAATGGTTATACATATGTATAAGGAACTTAGAGCAAACTACAATAGCATGAAAAGGGAAATAAAGGACAAGAACAAGAACCAGAGAGAAATGAAGAATGATCTACCTGACATTAAGAACACACTGGAAGGGATTAAAAGTAGATTGGATGAAGCAGAAGACTGAATTAGTAATTTGGAAGACAAAGTAGAATACCCAAATAGAGCAGCAAATAGAAAAATAACTAAAAAGCAGCAAGATAGCTTGTATAAGGGAGCTCTGGGACAACATGAAATGTAACAACATCTGCATTATAGGAATACCAGAAGGGGCAAAGGATGAGCAAGGAACAGAGAACCTCTATTAAGAAATAATGGAGGAGAAACCAAACCGCAGCAGGTAGGGTCTACAGTTGCGCGAGAGTGAGTGCATGCAGAGAGGTCTGACCGCAGAGGTTGCCATGGCCTCTCCATAGTGGAAGGAGTCAGAAGCTCCAGACTACAGAGACCCAACCCAATTCCAGGCAAACCCCTGGGGCACCCACACTCTAACACAAGGAATTGGGATGGTCAGGCAGCAACTCAGGGGAACCGTGGAAGGCAGAGGTCTAAGGCTCATACACAAGGGCAGGGCTGACAGGAAGCCAAGACTGTCCTGAGACTCTGCCCCACCCAAGCTGAGCACAGAGGCTTTTGCAATATTGCAAGTCTGATCCTATAGGACTATCTCCAATACAGAGGGTATCCCGGAGTAGACACAGCTGATACTCACATCCAATGGGCCTGGAGATCAATTGCTCCCAGGGATACCAACAACAATCAAGACTTAACTACAACAAGGCTGTACACAAAGTCCACAAAGGGGAACACCAAGAGTGTCTACCTCAGGTAACTGGGGAGGTTGACCCACCGAGCCATATAGGACACCAAACACACAAAGCGATCCTACCAACTCTGGGAAGCAGCAAAAATGCCGAGACAAGGAAATAGATCTCAAACGAAAGAGATGAAGGAGAACAAAAGACTGGATATAGAGTTCAAAACCACGGTTATAAAGTTTTTCAAGAATTTCCTAGAAAAAGCTGATAAATTTAATGAGACTATCAGCTGATTTCTCAACAGAAACTATGCAGGCCAGAAGGAAGTGGCAAGAAATATTCAAAGTGATGAATAGCAACAACCTACAACCAAGATTACTCTACCCAGCAAAGTTATCATTCAGAATTGAAGGGCAGATAAAGAGCCTCACAGATTAAAAAAAAAAAAAAAAAAAAAAGCTAAAGGCATTCATCACCACCAAACCAGTATTATATGAAATGCTGAAAGGTATTCTTTAAGAAGAGGAAGAAGGAGAAAAAAAGATAAAAATTATGATCAACAAATACATATATATCAAAAGTGAATCTAAAAATCAAGTGAATTAAAAATCTGAGGAACAGAATAAACTGGTGAACATAATAGAATCAGGGGCAAAGAAAGAGAGTGGATTGATAATTATCAAGGGGAAAGGGGTATAGAGGTGCAGGAAGAGACTGGATTAAAATCATACACCTATGGATGAGGACAATGCAGGGGGGAGGTAAGGGCAGAGGGTGGGGCGGGAACTGGGCGGAAGGAAGCTATGGGGAGGGGGGGAGAAACAATTGTAATAATCTTAGCAATAAAGATTTATTTTTTTAAAAAAAGAGCCGAAACCGGTTTGGCTCAGTGGTAGAGCGTTGGTCTGAAGACTGAAAGGTCCCAGGTTCGATTCCGGTCAAGGGCATGTACATAGGTTGCGGGCACATCCCGTTAGGGGGTGTGCAGGAGGCAGCTGGTCAATGTTTCTCTCTCATTGGCATTTCTAGCTCTCTATCATTCTCCCTTCCTCTCTGTAAAAAATCAATAAAATATATTTTTTAAAAAATAAGAAAAAAAAAAGAAAGAAAGAATGACAGAAAACTTTCCCAACATGATGAAGGAAAATGTGACACATGTTCAGGAGGCACAGAGAGTCCTAATCAAGATGAACTCAAACAGATCACACATAGACACATCATAGTTAAAATGGAAAATGTTAAAGACAAAGAAAGAATTTTAAAGGCAGCAAGGGAAAGAGAGAGAGAGAAAATTACATACAAAAGAGTTTCCATTAGGAATGTCAACTGACTTCTCAAGAGAAACACTTCAGGCCAGAAGGGACTTGCATGAAGTACTCAAAGTAGTGAAAAGCAAGGGCCTAAATCCAAGACTACTTTCTCTAGTCAGGCTATCATTTAAAATTGAAGTAAAATAAAAAGCTTTTCAGACAAAAAAAAAAAAAAAAAAAAAAAAGGAGTACATTACCACCAAACCAGCAATGCAAGGAATGTTAAAGGAATTCATGAAACATTCTCTAAGATAGAGCACATCTTAAGGCATAAAAGTCTGTACAAAATTTAAGAAGATTGATATAATACCAAACATCTTCTTGGATCACAATGGCATGAAGTTAGATATCAACTACAATAACAAAAAACAAAAACACCTCAAAAACACACAAATACATGGAGGCTAAACAGCATGATATTAAACAATGAATGGGTTATCAAATAAGATCAATAAACAAATTAAAAACTTCCTGAAAACAAACGAAAATGAACACACAACCACCAAAAATCTATAGGACATGGTGAAAGCAGTTCTGAGAGGGAAGTTCATAGCACTACAGGACTACCCCAAGAAACAAGAAAAAAGGACTAATGAGTTATCTAAACCTACAACTAAATGAATTAGAAAGAGAACAGCAAGAAAACCCCAGAGGAAGTAGAAAGTAGGAAATAATAAAGATCAGAGCAGAAATAAATGACAAAGAGACTTAAAAAAAGTACAAAAGATCCATAAATCCAAGAGCTGCCTTTTTGAAGAGATAAACAAGATGGATGAACCCTTAGCTAGACACATCAAGAAATATAGAACAACGGATCAGAACAGAGGCCCTGGAAATTGTCCCACACCATTATGGTCACTTAATATTTGACAAATGAGGCAAGAACATAAAATGGAGGAAAGACAGTGTCGTCAACAAATGGTGCTTGGAAAACTGGACAGACACATTCAAAAAGATTAAACTAGATCACCAACTTACACCATACACAAGAATAAACTCAAGGTGGATAAAAGACTTAAATGTAAGGCATGAAACCTTAAAAATCTTGAGGACATCTCATGTAGCAATATGTTTATGGATACATCTCCTAGGGCAAAGGAATCTAAGGAGAAAATATGGGACTACATATAAATAAAAAAGCTTCTGCACAGCAAAAGAAATCACCATTAAATTGATAAGGGAACCCACTGAATGGGAGAACATATTTGTCAAAGATACATCAAGGGGTTAATATCTAAAATATATAATGTACTCATACAACTCAACTAAAGGAAGACCAACAATCCAATTAAAAAATTGGCAGAAGACCTGAATAGACATTTTTCCAAAGAGGACATACAAATGGCCAATAAACACATGAAAATATGCTCAAAGTCACTAATTATCAGAGAAATGCAAATTAAAACCATAATGAGATATCATCTCACACCTAGACATTTTTTTCAAAGAGGACATACAAATGGCCAATAAACATATGAAAATATGCTCAAAGTCACTAATTATCAGAGAAATTCAAATTAAAACCATAATGAGATATCATCAGAGAAATGCAAATTAAAACCATATTGGCTATCTTCAATAAGTCAACAAACAACAAGTGTTGGTGAGGATGTGGAGAAAGCAGATTGGTGCATCCACTACAGAAAACAGTATGGAGTTTCCTCAAAAAATTAAAAATGGAACTTCTGTTTGACCCACTTCTGGGAATATATCCAAACCACCCCCTACCCCACCCCCCAAAAAATAACCAGAAAGAATATATGCACCCCTTTGTTCATAGAAATATTATTTACAATAGCTAAAATTTGGAAACAGCCCAAGTGCCCATTAGTAGATGAGTGGGTAAAAAAAGCTGTGATATATTTACACTATGTAATACTATGCTGTAAAAAAGAGGGATCTAATACCATTTGGGACAGCATGGATGGACCTGGAAAATATTATGCCAAGTGAAATAAGCCAAACTGAGAAAGACAAATATCACACGATCTCACTTATTTGTGGAATCTAATGAACAAAAGGAATGGACCCACAAAATAAGACTCAAAGCAGGGAGGCATGGAACAGACTGACATACATCAATGTGGGGTTAAGGAGGAGGCTCATGTAGCAATATGTTCATGGATACATCTCCTAGGGCAAAGGAATCTAAGGAGAAAATAAACAAATGGAAGAGATAAATCAAAGAACTTATATATACTAGAGGCAGTGCACGAATTTGTGCACAGGTGTGGTTCCTCAGCTGGGCTGGCAATTGGGGCCAGTCAGGGGGCTGGCCTGCTGAGGAGAGGGACTGCAGAAGGTTGGCCCCAGCAGCAAGCTAACCAATGGCCTTAAGGAATCGGGCTCCCTTTTCCCTCCTATCTGGGTCCAGGGTGTGGGTGATCCAAATTCTTGGCAGTCAGGGCCCCAGCAGCAAGGTCTGGGTCAGTGTGCATCATAGCTACCCACAGGACAACCAGTCATTCTGTTTGTTTTGTCATAAAGGTCACTTAAGTATATATATATATATATATATATATATATATATAGCCCATGGACATGGGCAATAGGGTGGTAAAGACCTTGGGGTGCATATAAGCTGGGAGGAAGGGAGGAAAGGGGGGAGTGGAAGATATCTGTAACATTATCAACAATAAAAATATATATTTTTTAAATTTATTTTCTCTCTTCCTGAATTCCATTGAAAATAATTGAGTGAGAAATCTTTAGGGTTCCCGTTTCTCCATAGGCCTTGAGAATGAAAAGGTCTTAGTTTTCCTTTCTAGTAATAAACATTAATTGGCATTTTGAGGAAGGGGTTATTTGTTTGTGCCCTCCTACAGCATCATAGGAAATGACGTTCAAATAATGGGAAATTGGTTCATTTCTAGAAGTGAAGTCAAAAGAATTCCATACCATCTATTTTTTTTTAATGCTACTTTTAGGAGGGATCAGGTGTGGGCATCACTGAGAATAGAATTCAGGCTTTGAAAAGACTGGAAAGAGTAGGTGAGACTCAAAAACAGCTTAATTTAAAAAAATTTGTTTTATGAAATAATTAGGGGCCCAGTGCATGAATTTGTGCACCTTGAAGGGAACTGTAGACTGTGAAGCTGTGGTAGGCACAGGGGCGGGTCTCAACCCATTCTCCACACTCCTGCCTGGCCCCTCCTGCCTCAGCTCCTGGTCCCCTGTCTGCCAGCAGCCCCACTCCCACTGCCACTACTCCCATGTGCTGAAGGCACTGGCCCCTCTCATACCTGCTGATGGCATGGAGTGATTGGGGCTGGTGCCATCAGTGGGTGCAAGTGGTGGCTGCTGTCCTGATTGCCCCTCAGGAGCAGGGGAGGTAGAGAAGTGCTGAAGGGCAATTGGGGCTGGCAGCCACCACTTGCACGCACTGATGGCATGGAGCGATCAGGGCCTGCACCGGGTATACACAGCAGGAGCAAGCAGCAGTTCCAGTGCTGTCAGTGGGTGTGAGCACCAGGCAGGACTGTGGTGTGAGGGAGCAAAGAATTTTCAGTAACCACCAGAGGCTTGCCCTGATGACAACGACTGGTACCGTGCGGGTCTGGTGCCCCTGCTCACCTGCTCCACCATCTTGTCACAGCTGATATCTGCCAAGTTCTGCATGCACCTCCTGGTGGTCAGTGCATGTCATTGTGACCAGAAGTTTGTTTGGTTGTTCCGCCATTCAGTCTATTTGCATATTAGGGTTTTATATATAGATTAATACATACTATATTAGCTTTATTTCTTAATTTTTTTAAAAAAAGTCCAAATAGCATAAAAGCTCCTTGTGACCACACCCCTCCCAAACCTCAGCCTCCCCAGAATCGCTGCTGTCAGATGGGGCTCTTGTTCCAGACCCATCCCCCTGCCTGTGCAAGTGCAGGAAATCAGATGTGCATGGTTTTGTCTGCGGGTCTGCATCTGCCAATTATACGATGATGTGCATATAGTTTGGTGGTGTATTTGTTTTCTCTCACTTATACAGCTTGTAGATCTTTCCAGGTTACTAAGGATTCTCATGCCTTTTTTTTAAAATAATACCTCTGAACATTATATACTAATAAAAGATTAATATGCTAATTAGACCAGACATCTTACAGACATCCTTCTGGAATAAGCCATGGCAGGGCAGTTAGGGGCAATCAGGCAGGCAGGCAGGTGAGCAGTTAGGAGCCAGCAGTCCTAGATTTCGAGAGGGATTGTGAGAGGATTGGGCCTAAACTAACAGTCAGACATCTGCTGAGGGCTCCTGAATTGGAGAGGGTACAGGCCGAGCTGAGGGACCCCTCCTCCTATGCATGAATTTCATGCACCTCGCCTCTAGAATTCTATAATCTCCCAGTTTGTTCAGGCTGCCATAACAGAATACTATAAACTGTGTTGCTAAAACAATAGCATTTTATTTTGTAGACAGAAAAAAAAAAGGCCACATGCTAACCTGAAAGCTCAGGGAAGGGCTACATGGCAGTTGTGCAAACTCAGACACCTAAAGTGACCAAAAGGATGGTCTGAAATTAAAACTTTAACTAAAAGCAATTTATATTGGTAGTCATGTCCTAGGCCAGTATCTTCCCTGACAAAGGTCAATCTGGCCCTTAACTGAGCCTATTGACTTTTTCATTTAAGATAACATACCTCTGACACGCCAGGGTAACTTGTATCTTCCCTTTTCCTGGACCCCTCGGGGCACAACCAAATGCACCTGGGCGCCAGGACCGAGATCTTAAATCCCTTTACTGTTGTTATTATCATGTAAACTGACTGTTAACTATCCTGCACCCACCTAAGTAAAAGAAGTATGTGTCTATCTATAATTTTATTTTTTATCCAATCCCAGAGGTTTCCCTCCTGCCCCCGACACTTTGCTTTCTCCCGCCTTCCTAATCGATCACCATGAAACCCACTTAAGTCTCCTCCTTTAATTGTAATGTGTAAAACCAGGTGAAGAACTGCCCTTCTCTGGGGCATTATCCCAATCCGTTGAGATTCTGCTTCCCAGCAACTGTTGACAGATTGACTCAAATAAACTCACAAAAAAATCCTTACAGGTTTGAATGTTTTTATGCTAACAATTTTCTCCTGTGGAGGCTGGAAGTCCAAGATCAAGGTGGAGGGTTGGTTCCTGGTGAGGACTCTCCTCCCGGCTTCTGCCTTCTCACGGTGTGAGCAGGCGCACTCCTGGCGCCTTCTGCTCTTCCTGTAAGGACACCAGTCCTTTCCCATTACACCCTGCTCTGAGGACCTCATTTAACTTTCTCAAACACAGTCACGTGGGGAATAAGGGCTTTACCATATGAATTTTGGAGGCACACACTTCAGTCCATCCCTTTAACTTTATCTGCCATGGGATAAATTCCTTTACACTTTTAAAGCTTAACTACAGAATGATTGTGTCTGATTGGTCAGAGAGATGCAAAGATTCCCTTTACCTCTGAGGTGTGGGAAGGCCAGGGGGAGGGGATGGCGATGAGGAGGGATCCAGAAGCAAGAGCTGGTTTCTAAAAGGCAGATGCCCAATTACTCATTCTCCCTTGCCTGATGGGGCTTCTTCTCTCCTGCTGAGAAAGTGGGAGAATCTGGCATTTGAAGATGCAAAGTTGGAGGAGGCAGGCGAGGCCAGAGATGTCCTGTGTGGGCTGCATGCCTTGAAAATTAGCACTGCCCCTGGGAAGCCGGAAAAAAAACCCCAGATCAGCTTCCAGCCCCTCCCCAGAGCTGTCCAGGGCTATTTGCATCCACTCACCAAAAAGCAAAGCCACGGTTCTGTGCACCTTCTGGAAGCCTCTGGGTGCCTACACCGCCACCGAAGGCCGCGGGAAAATCTGGAATTCTCCCTTTATTGAGATTGAAGAGCAAGGACCCAGAGAAGGAAGACACAGTTTTCTTTCCTGGTAAACGCAGAGCCCCCTGCAGTGTGCAGTGCTGGAGAGCAACCCCGTGACTTCTCTAAGCCAGCGGTGCTCACCCCGGGCAGTCGCCCCCAGGGCACCGTCAGCAGTCTGGGCCCTTGGTGATGGTCAGAGCTGGGGGAGGAGAATGGCTGCTACTGGCCTGGAGTCAGTAGCTGTCAGGGATGCTGCTGAACATTTTACAATGCACAGGACAGACCCCCCCCCCCCCCAGACAAAGATTCTCCAGCCCAAAGTGTCAATGGTACTGTAGGGCCCCAAGATTGAGGAATTGACCTTCCCCACTGCCTGTTCCAGGATGTGACCTTTACGGTTAAAGATTAGACAGGAATGAAGTCAGTTCTTTACGGTTGAAGATTAGGCAAGAATGAAATCAGTCCCCAGAAACTCCCTACCCTGAGGACTTACCCAGAGGAATGGGAAGGGGAGAGGCAAAGGGGCTTGCAAGATTACCAGATGAGACTGTTGACTAAGCATAGACCCTATCATAAAACATGTAATTAACGAGCCCAGCTCCCCTTCTTGGAATTTCTTTGTTCCCTTCTTCCCCCTCCATGTGTAACCCCACTTGCGTGTGGTTTTTGCCTTTATAAACTCATGTTCTGCAGTTACTCGGCGCTCCCAGTCAGCCAGCACTGTTGCTGTCTGCCTGAGAAGCCCCTGTGCTGCGCTTGTACTAATAAAACCTCCTGCTTTTTGCATCAAGTTTCGGTCTCGGCGTTTGACTTGGGGTCGTCGCCCACTCTGTCGGACTCACCGGGGGTCTTGGGTAAGGGTCTTGGGACCTTACAGTACCAAGGCTGAGAAAAACTGCTCTAAGCCGAGTGATAGAGATTTGCCGGGGCCCTGCATTGGGCAAATAATTTCAGAGAATATGGGCTTCTTAATTTTGTGAAAGATGTAGTTCTTAGATAAGTCTGCATTCCTCCAAAAATTGCCGATGTGAATGTTTCTTTGAAAGAGATAGCTTCGTGAACAGTTTCCTTTTATTGTTTTCCCACTGCGTCTGCGGCAGGCTGGTGAATTCCTTGGCTGTGACACACAGGATCCGTGGAGAAGAGTTTGTGACATCTCCAGCCGACCTGAATTTGGTTGCCTTTTCAGTTTTATTACCTCTCACTGTCAAGTGGCCTTGATTTAAATTTCAGTCACTAACTGAAGCTTCACCTTAAGTAAAAAATAATTTTAAAAAAATCTATGCTTCAGAGGTGTTATGGGGACTAATTGGATAACTTTGGTAAGGGGCTTTAAAGATAAAACATTCTCTTTGAATTTTAACTATTATAATTAGGCACATTAGGCACTTTTTAGCCATCACTGAAGGCTTTGATCCTGCCGCCTTCTCACTTGCCTGAGCAGTTAGCTCACTGGGAGGAAGGATATCTGAATAAGCAGTGGCCTCAAGGTGGAAAAATGCAAACCTCCTAGTGATGGCTGTTTTCAGATTCTCTTTTAGGGGCGAGATGAAGAGAAAAGCACCCCCGGGGGAAATCAATGCCTCCATAGTGGTGGGAGACTTGGGGGTTTTACCTCTGAAATACCAACAGTAAATTAGAGAAAGGGTGTGTTCTCTTATTCATACCCATTCACGCCCTGCTCCTTCCTTCCACCTCCCTTCCCACCCCGTCCCTGCCCGACCCCTGAAGAGGATTGTGAGATGGTAAAAATGTCTCAAGAAGACCGCATCGATGTTAGGGAAATCCTTATTTTCTCTGTAGACGCCATCTCTTAACCCCTTTGCAGTTCGCTTCCTTCTTCCCTTACAACTGTCACTATTGCCCCGTCATTGTCATCTTGTATTTGCATCACCTTTCATAGTTTGGAAAAAGCAATGGAAGCCGAATTATTCCAGGCATTTTCTGGAGGCTGAATAGCTTCTCATCCTCACAGCACCACGGAGACAGGCGCTGTCACCCCCAGTGTACAGCGTGGAGAGCGTGGAGGCCGCTCTCTCCAAGGTCACGGTCAGAGAGCTGGGGAGCCTGACCCAGGGACTGACTGTTTCAGAGTCAGTGTGGAATTCTTCCCCGAGCCTCATCTAAAGACATTTCACTGGGCCTTTTTTCATCCGGCTTCTGTCCAATGGGGATCCAGTAGGAAAGGTGGCATTTTCTCTGTTCTTCAGATAAAGAGACCTGAGATAAGAAATTGGCCTACAAACCCCACCAAGCCCATTGGTGGGGCCACTTTGCTCATTTCTCACACACTCCTCAGCCCTGCAATCTGGCTTCCCATATGGACCCCCTGGGACCCTGAGCCCACAAAAGCTGCCTGTCCTCATAGGCCCAATGCCCTCCCTGCCCTCGCCCTGCACAGAGCCCTCCGACCACCCCTCCCTCTCCCCTTTCCTTTGCTATTTCCTCCTTCCTCCTCTGCTCTGTATCCTCAACTCCCCCCCCCCCATTTCTCCTCCCCCCATTGTGGTCTGTCCTGGTGTACCTTTAGACTCGCAGGCTCCCCAGAGAACCATCTTGTGCATTCTTTTCTAGTTTGGGGATTTTGCCTATTTCCGAGGCTTAGATCAGAGGTTCCTAAAGTTGCTGTGAATGAGGTTCACCTGCGGGAGCTTTAAAACATCCCAGTGCCCAGAGAGCAGCAGGGCCTAACTAACACGCACGTCTGACATTAGTGTTTGCTTTCTAAGTTCTCTAAGTGATCCCAAACTGCAGCCACGTATGGAACCAGAGGCGTGAAACTTCGGTGTGAACCGTTAGCAGAGCCCTCTCCCGTCAACATGAGACATGCCCCATGGACACCATAAATCCAGCTCCTCCAAAGAGCAGGGTTGGCAAACGCAGCGAGTCGAGAGACAGAAAGCTCCATTGCATTTAGATAAATGACGAGTAACTTTTTGGCAAGAGTATGTTCCAAGGGTTGTATGGGGCATACTTGTCCCATACACAGATTTGTTGTTCATCTGAAAACCAAACATGACCGGCCTCCTGCATTTTACCTGGCGACCCTGCAGAAGACGGAGTGCTGGTCTCTGAGCTGCCCTCTGCCTGCGGGTCCCTGTGCTCAGAGAAGAGCTTTGCCACCTTCCTTGGCACCGGCGCCGGGCCTTGGAGCCCTCTGTGACCCAGTCTTTCTCTTCCAGCCCTGCAGCCAGCCCCCAGATCTTTGGACTTGTCCTCAATCCTGAAATGGTCCTCAGATCTTTCCTTCTCACCTCTTTGCTGACGCTTCCGCCTCAAATCTGCTCTGGTTATTTTGGAGAAATGATAGACGGCGGTTGTTTTCAGCCACTAAGTTTTGCAGTGTTTTTTATATCTCCCCATAGTGATAGGCAGACAGAGCGGGGAGGCTACCAAGTATTTTTTTCTGTTGGAATTACAAGTGCTTAAGTTCTTAACATACAACTTGAAAGGAAAAGATATTGTAGTTCTGTCTATTTGCATTACTATAGATTTAAACAGTGTTAGAGGCTAATAAGGGTTACCGTATTTGCCGGCGTATAAGACGACCCCCTAACATTTCCACTAAAAAATATAGAGTTTGTTATATACTCACCGTATAAGACTACCCCCCACTTGGAGGCATATTTTTCAGGGCCAAAAGATCGTCTTATACGCCGGCAAATATGGTATATAATATATGAGAACATCACTCTACAGATGGCTTGGCTGTTATCTGAAAGAGTTTAATCCTACAGAGCAGAGTGTGGCAAACTAGTGCCATGGGCCAAATCCCACCTGTGGCCAGTTTGGGAAGGAGAGTTTTATTGGATCACAGTCACCTGCATTGGTTTACGTATGATGGTTGCTTTGCCACAAAGGTGGAGTTGTATAATTTTGACAGAGACTATAAGGCCTTCGATGTCTACAATCAATACTACCGGGCCCTTGATAAGAAAAACTTTTCTGCCCTGACCGGTTTGGCTCAGTGGATAGAGCATTGGCCTGCAGACTGGGAGGTTCCAGGCTCGATTCCGGTCAAGGGCATGTGCCTGGGCTGTGGGCTATCCCCAGTAGGAGGTGTGCTGGAGGCTGATCAATGTTTCTCTCTCATCGATGTTTCTAACTCTCTATTCCTCTCCTTTCCTCTGTAAAAAAATCAATAAAATATACTTTTAAAAAAAGAAGAAAAAAGAAAAAGTTTGTCAATCCCAGCTTTAGAAAATCTAAAATGAAGGTTCCATGTGCTAATAATTGGAAGAGATGTGCCATCTGGACGAGGAAGGCCAGGGCAGAGGAAATCGCAATTTCAACGAAGCAGCCGAAACCTGTCATTGCAGAGGTAGATGCTCCAAATGGCAGCCACCCACCTGGGGTTCAAATGCTTTTCACAGGGACACATGCTCCAGGAGAGAAACAGCAGGGATTTACCTAATTAACGGCCAATCACAATGTCTCTTCTCAACAACAGGGGGCCCAGGTTTCTCTAAATATACACGTCACCCTTAAACTCCTTGAAAAAAATCACTTTTCTCTGTAGTCAATATCTCCGCGTCTGAAATTCTCCTTTCTGGAGTGCAACTTCGTTGGAATGTAACAAACCATAGAGGGAAATATTATAAAGAGATTGGTTCCAATGAACTCTGCCACTGATTTTCTGTCTGATAAATTAATGGGAGAGACATGAAGATTAACCAAGGTTTTTACTGATGATGGATCCTAGGTACTCGAATACTTCCTATCAACTATCCCATGTTGGCATGAAAATAATGGAAACAAAAAGCTATGGGTAAATGACACGGATACAGTTTTCTTCCCAGAGTTGTTTTAGTTGAAATGCGTGAGGGAAATGCATAATTTAAGGGAATAAATAGTCTATAAGTTTTTGTAAAGTAAATAATTCTATGCTGTGATTGTCTGGGTGTGTCTGCATGCACCCCCCCCCCATCTTCTTGGCTGCACTGATTGAACTCTTGCTACCAGCCAAGCATTGTGCAAACCCCCACCTGAATGCTAGAGAAACATGTTAAAGTCAACATGTCCAAGTCGGTGCTCTTGGTTCCTCCACCCCAATCTGCTTCTTCCCAGCCTTGCCCAGCCCAGCCCAGCCCACCCAGGTGCTCACACCTCACACTGGCACTTCCTTGGCTTCTGTTCCCCTTATTTCTCCCACCCGATATATCATCAAATTCTGCCAGTCCTCCCATCACAACACAGCTTGAACCTGACAGCTTCTGCACAGCCCCATGCCTTCTTAAGCACCAGCGTCTCTCCTAGTGCCTGAGCATCTACCACTGGTTCCACCCTCTGGGGTCCGTTCTCCCACAGCAGCCAGAGTGACCTGTACAAGACGAAAATCAGGTCAAATCATTTTCCTGCTGAAACCTTCCAATAGCTTCTCTTGGCACTCAAATTCTAACCCTCTTCCTACCATTGCTCAGGCACTGCGCCATCTAGTCCCTTACTGCTTCTCTGACTTCCTTTTTGACTCCTTTCTTCCTTCCTGACTTCAGCTGTCTAGCTATGGAGGCTTCTTCCTGTTCTTTCACACCACCGGCTCATTTCCACCCATTCGGTGCCTTTGCACTTGCCCTGCCTCCACCGGGAAGGCTTGACCCTTGAACAAACGCATCGCTCTCCTCCCTCTTCTCCAGTGGTTCTCTGGGGGCAGTTTTGCCCAGCTGAGGTGGCTCAGTGGATTAAGCATCATCCCTTGGACCAAAAGGTCCCCCGGTCCCAGTCAGGGCATATGCCTGGGTTGTGAGCTCGATCTCTAGTAGGAGGTGTGCTGGAGGTAGCCAATCAATGGTTCACTCTTATCAATGTTTCTAACTCTTTCTCCCTCTCTATTCCTCTCTGAAATTAATAAAATATATTTTAAAAGGGAGGTGTGTGTGCAGTTCTGCCCCTCAGAGGACATTTGGCAAGTGTCTGGAGACATAGTTGATTGTCACACCGGGGAAGTATCCTACAGGCATCTAGTGGGAAGAAGCAAATAAACAGCCTGGATCACCAAGGACTGATCGCCCGAGTGTCAGCAGAACAATGATGAAAAAACGGTCCTATTCAGGTCTCTGCATAATTGTTTTCTCTTCAGAGAAAACCTTGGACAGTCTTTAAGAAACAGTTTTCCCCCTCTTCTAACCCCACTCATTCCTTATTCCCTTATCCAGCTTAATACTACCTGTAATTAGAGTGGGTATTTATGCTTTTCGTCTCTCACCCCGCTTAAATGTAAGCTTTCTGAGGGCAGGAGCTTCGTCTGGGTCACTGCCAGTTCTTCCATGTAAGGGCCACTGCCTGGCACAGTAGGCCTTCAATAAATGTTCATAGAACTCTGAGGTCTGGATAGTTAAAGAACTTGTCAACCATCACATGTGGCTAGTAGGAGGCCAAGGTGCCCACGTGTCCACCAGCCCCTTCAAACTCTGCACAGACACATACAGTCCAAGGAACAGCTTCGTGCTGGTTACATAAATGCGGGTTTAAGACCATTTTCTAAGCTTTCCTCTTCTAATTTTCCACATTCTCCCCATGCCTTATTTCAAGTCTTTCTTGTGTAGACATTTTAGATCCATTTAAACCCAGATCCTCTGACCCCTTGACAAATTCAAATTTCTTCTTTCTTTCTGACTTCCCTTTCCAATCAAAATCTGGCTCATATGAGGGAGGTGGGAAGGGCAGTCAGGAAGCCAGGCAGCCAGGAGCCAGCTCACACTCCGGCTGTCAGGCTGTCAGCAAACCCCACTGTCCGTGTTTGATTAATTGCTTGCTTAACCTCGAGTTCTCTGTAGCTTTTCCCTCCCAGACAAGATTATGTCTCCTTTAGCACCAACTGGGCAATAACAGAGGAAGGCTTGAAATGATTATCCTAATTTAAAGACAGTGTGAATTTCTGGATCTTTTTTTATGATCAGAAAATAGTGAGTGTCCTCTGTTCTTGTAAAAGCATGACACTTCTCTGAAGAGGACACACAGAAGCCAATAGATACGTGAAAAGATGCTCAATGTCCTTGATCATCAGAGAAATGCAAACTAAAACGACAATGAGATACCGCCTCACACTGCCGGAATGGTCACCATCATTAAAACAACAAGCTTCCCCTGAAATGCTCCTATTGAAGGAGTCTAAGGAGTCTTTGTAACATGTGCACTGATGTGGGCCCATCAGCCTGGTGGCCTTGTGTGTGCTGAATCACTTGAGTGATTGACCCGGTTTCTCATCTGCTTCTCTGAGTGCTCAGAGAGGCAGATGGTGGTTGAATTCCCTCAGCCCAGCCTTCAGCTGGACACCTGAGGAAGAGCAGCTACAACTGACTTTGAAAAACAACAGCCCCCCACATCCGTATTGAATTCTAAAGCTTTGCAAAGTGATGTCAAGAAAATGTTATTACCCAGAGCCCTAAGAGGTGGATATGACAATGTTGTGCTCATTTTATTGGTGAGGAAATAAAGACCTAAAAGCAGTTTGCTCCAAGTTTGGTGGATGGAGGATTAAAGTTGGATTCCTCACCACCACGGGCCTCCCCACCGTGGTCTGAGGGATGCCCATTGTCGAGCCTCTGAACAGTCTGACATCCTGCTGCTGGCGAGCCTATTAAAGCAGCGCCACACAGCTTGTGCTGGAGAATGTCACCAGGCAAATCCTTTTAAATCGAGGTAGCTTTCCCTGGCTCTCTTCCAACTTAGAGTCAGTAATGGCTTTTCAACAGACGACCAGAATGCCTTTTAGCAGAGTATGAATGGATAATAATGATTGTGATGGTGGGAATAATAGCAGCTAATATTTATTTAGGTCTCACAAAGGCCCTGGGTAAGTGCTTAGTGGAGTGATACTATTTTACTATTTAATGGACTTCATAATAATGCTGTGCAGTACGTAATGTGTCTATCCCTTGTGACAGATGAGGAAACTGAGGTAGAAAGGCAGGGAAGCATGTGCGGAAAAGCCAGGATGGGAACGTAGCTTTATCTGATTCCGGAGCCCATACACTTAACAATGTAATGCTGCCCTTGAAATAACAGCCTAAACTTTCAGTGGGCAAACACATTTAGCAAAAGTTTTCTGTGTATCTGGTAGATGCCCAGTACTCTATCAGGTGCTGGACAGATGTCACCATTGACCGGAGAAGCAATGAATTTGTGGGGAAGACAAAGGGATAAGCAGGTCAGTTCAACTTTACTAATGGTGTGTTACAGTAGACAAAGCACAAAGCATTGTAAGGACTTAGAAGAGGGAACAAGTAACTTTCTGAGAATGTCAGGGACAACGTCCTAGAGACACTTGAAAATGAGAAGTTTATGTGGAGGAAAAGCAAAATGTGTCCCAAGGAAGAACAATAGCATGCATAAAGGCATTACAAAATCATTGGAAATATTGGGGTGTGTGTGTGTGTGTGTGTGTGTGTGTGTGTGTGTGTGTGTGTAAGAAATAGGGAAGGAAGAGGAAAGGAAAATAAAATGGAGAAAAATAATCTGAGGCCAGACAAAGAATGACATTATACGCCAATCTAGAAAGCTGGACTGTCACTTAAATAAATAAGGGCACACAATGTTTTGAGCAAGGGCGTGCCAGGACAAGATACAATTGTTGGGAGATCGCTCTGTTGACTGGGAAGGTGGGAAGCAGAGGGGAGTGATGGTAGAGAGCCTGGTCAATAGGCTATTGTCAAAGTCCAGAAAAAAATGACGTGGGCCAGATCTGAGATGGTAGGAATTAGGGTGCAAAGGAAAGAGGATTGTGGGACACCCTGGGCAGAGTTTGTTGGCATGAAAGTCAGGTGGGGGAGGAGAAGAAGCTGAGGTGAGAATCATGAGGCAAGTTGGGGAGAATGGCTGATGATGAATGGCTATTTGTTAAGAGAGGAAGCAATCCACTTCTGGGAACCTAACTGAAGAATAGAAAAACAATGACTCAAAAAAGTATCTGCACCCCCATATTCATCTCAGCATTATTTACAGTAGTCAAGACATGGAAACAACCTAAATTTCCATTGATGGGTGGTCGGGTAAAGATACATATCTTTAAAGATATCTATATCTATCTACATCTATATCCCTATCTATCTATATCTATCTATCTATCTATCTATCTATCTATCTATCTATCTATCTAAATAGAATACTATTCAGCCACAAGAAAGAAGGAAAACTTGCCATTGCAACATGAGTGAACAACATGAATGAACCTTGAGGGCATTATGCTAAATGAAATAAGTCAGACAGAATACGACAAATACCTTATGATTTCACTTATATGTTTACTGTAAAAGAAGCTAAAGAAATGAACAAAAAATTAAATAAAACAGAAACAAACTTGTAGCTCAGAGATTAGTGGTTACCAGAGGGGCAGGGGGTAGGGACGAGGCAAAATGGGCAAAGGGGGTGGACTGTATGGTGAAGGATAGGAATTAGACTTGTAGTGCCAATTAATTTGTAGTGTAGTCAGATGTTGAATTATAATGCTGTATACCTGAAACATATAAGGAAAATTTTTAAAAATCTGGGAAAAAAATATGAGGTGGAGGACACTTATCAAATTACAGGGATTTTTTTTCCTATTCAATAAAAAATATTCTGATTTCAAATTAAAACTTAATTTTCCCAATGATTATTATTAATCTTTCAAGTGATTTAAATGAAAATTCTATTAGATGGCTAATCGAAACAGTGGCATGTTAACTCCTCACTTCTTTTTTTAAAATTTTTAAAATTTATTAAGGTATTATATGTGTACATAGCTTACCATTGCCCCCACTCATACATACCCTCCCTCCCCAGAGTTTTGTGTCCATTGGTTGTACTTATATGCATGCATACCAGTCCTTCGGTTGATCTCTTATCTCCCCCAGATCTCCCTACCCTCCCTGCTGTCATTTGACAATCTGCTTGTTGTTTTACTGTCACTATATCTATCTTACTGTTCATTAGTTTATAATGTCCTTTATTATCCATAAATGAGTGAGGTCATGTGGTGTTTCTCTTTCATTGACTGGCTTATTTCACTCAGTATGATGTTCTCCAATTCCATCCAGGTTACTGCAAATGATGAGAATTCCTTCTTTTTATGGCAGCATAGTATTCCATCGTGTAGATGTACCATAGTTTTCTGATCCAATCATCTGCTGATGGGCACCTAGGCTGTTTCCAAATCCTAGCTATTGTAAATTGTGCTGCTATGAACATAGGGGTGCATATATTCTTTCTGATTGGTGTTTCTAGTTTCTTGGGATATATTCCTAGCAGTGGGATTACTGGGTCAAATGGGAGTTCCATTTTCAGTTTTTTGAGGAAGCTCCATACTGCTCCACAGTGGTTGCACCAACCTGCAATCCCACCAGCAGTGCACTAGGGTTCCTTTTTCTCCGCAACCTCGCCAACATTTGTCATTTGTTGATTTGTTGATTTTGGACATTCTGACAGGTGTGAGATGATACCGCATTGTTGTTTTGATTTGCATCTCTTGTATAATTAGTGACTTTGAGCATGTTTTCATGTGCCTCTTGGACTTTCTTCTGTCTTCTTTTGAGAGGATTCTATTTAGTTCCATTGCCCATTTTTTAATTAGCTCATTTATTTTCCTCTTATTGTAACTCCTCACTTCTTTGTAGAAAACATTAATTACACTAAAAGTATCACTAATTATGTATAATATTATCTGTAATATTAGAAATAGCAAATCCAAGTGAAGAAACAGATTCAAAAGGAAATACTGCATTTGCCTTTGATTTTTAGAATACCTAGATGGAGACGTCCAGAGATAGCTGGGGGAAGAGTTTGAAGTTCAAGGGAGAGATCTTTTGAGTAGACGCAAACTAGAATGGCTGTCTAGCTTTTCCCAAACCTCCTGGTGACCAGGTTGGTGTTGCCCGCTCCTACTCAGAGCTAATCAGCCCAAGGCAGTGGTCTCAGCCGGGGATACTTCCTATTGCAGGGGACATTGGTCAATGTCTGGCGTGAGTGCTACTGCACGTAGTGAGTGAACAGAGGCCATGGATGCTGCCAAACATCCTACAATGCACGGGGCAGTCAGCACAGTGAGGAGTCACCCTGATCAAAATGCCAGGAACGTTGAGGTTGAAAACATGTAGAAGTGTAGAGGTGTTTTCCCAAGTAGGGCCAATTAGATTCTTTCTCCAAGAAATTGGAAAACCCAAACGGTGCTAGTTATAGAGCGAAGCCCGCTGGAGCCACGTCAGAAAGGCAGTGAGTGTGCCCCTGGCAATACTCTCCTCTAAGCTTCTCTGGCTGTTTGGTTCTTTCTTTGCCTCCAGAAATTATTATTTTTTTAAAAATATATATATATTTTATTGATTTTTTTTTACAGAGAGGAAGGGAGAGGGCTAGAGGGTCAGAAACATTGATGAGAGAAACATAGATCAGCTGCCTCCTGCACCTCCCCCACTGTGGATGTGCCGCAACCCCATAACCAAGGTACATGCTTTGACTGGAATTGAACCTGGGATCCCTCAGTCTGCAGTCCAATGCTCTATCCACTGAGCCAAACTGGCCAGGGCTGGTGATTATTCTTAAGACCCTTCCAATACATTCATTTTATGTTCAAGTTATGCTTTTGTTAGTCCAAGTTTGCTAATTACCAAAGAACTTGCATGTGTTAGTACTCTTGTTGGCTAATGATATAAATCCAATTTGAGATAGTACAAGTAAAAATAAAAGCAATAGCTTGTGATCCTGGGAAGTCAGGGCGTTTGCTGCCTTCAGGCACATTCAAATCCAGGATCTCACATAATGTCAGCAGGAGGTTTTCCACATTTTCTTACCCCAGCTCCTGCCTGCAGTCTGTTGGCTTCAGGTCTCTGTGTTCTGAGGCCAGAAGAAAGCAGAGAGAAGAAAAGGCTGGGTGAGCACAGGCACAGCTTCCACTCTCTCTCCTCAATAAAAAGTGTTATCTTGTTAGGGGAATAACTAGTGCACTATTTATATGCAAAGAGTATTAATTGTTGAAATTTAGAGCTGGAAGCAATCTTAGGGATCCACTATTGCCTGATTATTTCCACCTCAGAGGCCCCCGGTGCCGTGCACTGCCCCAGTCCAGGAGCCCAGTGGCAGCGGTGCTGGACACAGACTGGCTGTGGAGCCACACTGGAATCTGAATTGGTGGGCAGGGCTAGAGAAGCCATCCTGGAACCCCTGTGTTGTTTGAGAAACGCACCCAGAGTTTCATGTACCCATGTTGTAAAAATAGGCCCAGCTTCTCAGAAGCGCTGAGTTACATTATCACTGCTAGTCAGTAGCTGGTCTACAAGTCATGGCTCTGGAATCCAATCTGGGTTCTGTGGAAGAGACTGTTGACTACATGCCACCATTTGTATCATCTTCCCTCAGATACTGTGAAACCATGAGATCCAGTGCTAGTCAATGGCCTGGGCACTTCAGCACTGGTCCCCATGTCTCCCGCACACGTCCCACTGGTCTCTCCTTGCGGTTGCATCAGGTGCAGGCAGCTTCCAGACTCTTCCCTTCACCCCCCCCCCCCCCCCCCGAAGTCATGTGCTGGTGATGGTAGAGCTCCCCCAGTCTGGGTCCCCATATGACTGCATGGGAAGGACCCCCTGACATCCTGTTGACCTACTCAGGCCTGTTTATGAACCAGAAATAAACCATGTTGTGTTTGTGCTTTTATGTATTTTAGGGTCTAGCAGTTAGCCCACCCCCAGCCAGAAGTTGTTGGTTTCTTTGTTTTACTATACCATGCCCTTCTGCAGTTTGCTATACCATTGACTTCTGTGGTTTTACAAATAAATTTTTGTCTCAGTGTAAAGTAAAGGAATTCTGACTCTACAGTGGTCATCTTTTGAAGCAGATATCAGGCTGTTCATCTCCCTGCTGAATTTCCTCTGTGAGTTTGACTTGTCCTGATTACCAAGGCAACAAAGAGAAATGATGTTACTTCTTTAAGATCTCCAATAAGCTATAGTGCAACTTAAACTAGAAGCAGATGGCCATGCATTATTTTTGCAAGGAAGTGTTTTATTTTTTATTTTTAAAATATATTTTTATTGATTTCAGAGAGGAAAGGAGAAGGAGAGAGAGGGGAGAGAGAGAGAGAGAGAGAGAAAGAGAGAGAGAGAGAGAGAGAGAGAGAGAGAGAGAGAGAGAGAGAGAGAATGAATCATTGATTGGCTAAGGTGATCCTACTGGGGATCAAGCCCACAACCCAGGCATGTGCCCTTGACTGGAACTGAAGCTGGGACCCATCAGTCCATAGGGCGACGCTGAGCCAAACCAGGTAGGGCACAAAGAAGCATTAAAAAAAACCAAATATATCTTTATTGATTTTGAGATAAAGAGGAAGAGAGAAAGACATTGATGTGGCCTGGCCAGGAATTGAGCGGGCAACCTTTCAGTGCACCGGACGATGCCCAGCTAATGGCACCACACTGTCCAGGGCAGCAAGGAAGCTCTCAACGTCATCAGAATAGTTTCACCATGGCCCTTGGTTCCCAAGCCTCTTCCCTTCAGATTTGTCAGCGTCCCGTCTCTGTTTATAGAGGACTCTATTCCTCTCCTCCCTCAGTGGTTCTGATCCCAAATCAGTCTTTCACGATGAGCAGGGGGAAGGCTTGCCTCTGCTGCAATCCTTCACGGAGAGTGCCTGCCACCCAGGGAAGCGTCTTGGGAGCTCATGGCAGCGGGAACAAATGAGGCCATGCTATAACAACAAGAACACAGCCACAGCCTTGGTGCTGCTGTTTCCATACACTAGGCTGTGTGTTATGCTCATTGTTTAACCACAACACTGTTTGGGACAGGAATGACCACATTTTTCACATGAGAAAGCTGCAGCTCATCCTGTTGAAATAGCTTTTCCGAGTTAGCGGAGGCCCCCTCTGAAGCATGGACTTGAATGAGCTTTCCTGGCTCGAAAGCTTAAGCCCAGAGTCAGCCTGAAAGATTTCACTCACCACTCAGGTCCTTGCGAAGGCCAATGAGGAACTGAGTTCCCTGAGGCTCGGAATTTATGTTGGAAGAGTACATTTTGGGAAGGGAGATTTGGGGGGAGAAGAGAAACAGGATGTTTTATGAGCTGGCAGAAATGCTGGGAACTTGTTGGAGAGAGGTGCTGAGTGGTGCTGTGGGGCTGTCCACAGAGGGGCACAGTGACTTTTCCATCGACTGAAGGTCTGACCCAGAGACATGTCAGAGGCTTTGAACCCAGTGGCTCTCAATAACCAGATTGCACTTTCTGATTCCATTCACTGTAGTGCTCAGGCCATCTCTGTGTTCTCTGCAAGCCACATGCTCTCTTCTGTTATTTTATTCCTTCATTTCCCCTCTTCAAGCAATCACCCTGTTTGTGAGTGTCTTAGGCTGTGTTCCCCAGAAGCTGACCACAAGGTCAGCCATTGAGTACATGCAGTTTATCTGGAGGGATATCCCAGGAATCACGGGGAAGGAGATGCGGAAGTGAGATAGGGAGAAGAAGGGAGCCAACACAGGCACACTGTGAGTAGGTGACCTCTGGGGGCAGCTGCAGCCCAGCCCCGGGGCAGTATGGGCTGTCCTCAGAGGTGCTCCCCAGCAGTGACACTATGAGCTGAGCAATGTGTGCTGAGGGTGAGGGTGCTGCAGGAACGTGCCTGCTGCAGGGATATGGGAGGAAACAGGGCCTGTGCATGGGGAGGGTCGCATCCATGACGGGAAGGAGGGCACAGCTAAAAGAGCCCCAGACCAGGAAATCAGGAGAACGGCCTTCTAATCTCAGTTCTGACTCCACCCGATGGGCAAGCTTGGGCAAGCTCATTCCCCTCTTTGGGCCTCTGATTTTCTCATCTGTAAAGAATGGAGCATGGGGTGAATGACCCTGAGGCGCCTTCCAGCTCAGAGTCGAGGAGTCTTTGCATCAAACCCCTGTGATGGACTCAAGCAAATCTCTTCACCAAAAGGATGCATCATGATAGCTACCTTCTGCTGAAGACTTCCTCTGCAGAGACGGAAAGCTCACATGCGGCATTGCATTCCATCATCACGGCACTGCCAGGAAAACAGGCACTGCTTCCATCTCTCTTGTAGAAGAGGAAAGAGTGTGAGGGTGACGACTTTGTCCCCACTGCCTGGATGATAAGGAGATGGCTGTGAGCTCACCCTCTCTGATGCATGAGCACTACATCCTGCTGCTTCCCCTTTGGGTGCTGGGCCAGAACACATGTGCCATAGAACCACGTGTGGGTGCTTGTGTACATGCACGGGGAACCCTTGAATTGGAATGTGTGATGGGACATATGGATTATGGATGTATTCTAGGTCTGCCTATGTTGCAAACTGTGTCCTGGAATGCAAATCTATAACTAAAACAGCTCTTTCCCAACAGCATTATCATCATTGTCATAGCACAACTTCTGATGACATACTGCATGCCCGCCACTATGCCCATTTACATTTGTCACCTTGGATAATCTGCACAACCAGATGAAGCAGGTACAATTACTACCCCAATTTCTATGTGGGGACACTGCAGCGCAGCAGTGCAAGTCAGTTGGTTGGGCCTCATAGCCAGGTATGACCCAGTAAGTGGCAGAGCAAGGAGTCTGGCTTCAGAGACCATACTCACTCCTCCAGCACCAGTTACCTCACCAGAGTCTCCGATTGCATTTCACTGTGCCCCTCCGGAGCCAACCAAGGAGTGACCGAGGCCATTTCACACAAGATCATCCAGGTGCCAGTAAGTGGCTTAAAAGGGAGCAATTTCAGGTTTTCTCTGTCTCCTGGTACATTCTATGTACTGCAAATGCTCTTGGCTTTCTTTTCTTTCTTTTTTTTTCACCCATTCAGGAATGAGGCATCTGTCTGAGTCCTTATTCTAGTTTAAAAGCTGTGTTGCATCCTAGTGTTCTCATAGCGTCTTTTCTTCATCGGCTCTTGAACTGGGCCAAGCTGCATTATCCTGCACACTAGCCAGTCTCATTGGGAAAAGTGTATCTGGCTGCAGGCTCTGAGAGCTTTCTCAAAGTGAAGACACATAGGACAAGACTGGCCATTTGACAAGCATCTATGATGATTCTTCACCTAATGCATTCTTTCTTTCATTCGATGTTTATTCAAGAACTAGAGGCCTGGTGCATGAATTCGTGCATGGGTGGGGTCTGTAAAAGACCCAGAGGGGATGATTGGGACCAGGCCTGCAGAGGGGAGGGGATGTGGATGGTTGGCTGGCTGGGGTGGGGTGGCCAATCTGGGGTGGGGCCAGCTGGGAGGAGGGGCTGCAGGCAGTTGGCTGCCATAGTATGTATCATAGCAACCAGTTGTTCTGGTGTTCCAGCTGCTGGCTTTTTATATGTAGACACTGCACACCAATGCAGTCAGTTCTCCCTGAGGCACCATGGGAACACAAAAGGCGAATAGGACTTACTCAGATCCTCAAAGATCCACTGGCCAGCTTTCTAAAATGTGGAATGGAGGCAGAGATAAGGGAAGAACCAATTAATCATGGAAGAAAGTAGGATACACTCCTGTTATTCATGAAACAAACATTAAATAATGAAAAGTCACTATGTTAAAAATTTGGCCTTCAGAAAATGCTAACATTTTGGTTGTGAAATAGCAAAAATATTTCTCAGACTAGAAAAAAGTGGGGATTAAAACATGGCACATTTTTAAAATAAATAACTTTTCATTGTGACTTAAAATACCATCGTGAATATTGTTTTGACAGATTTGCTTATTTTTTCCCCTCTAGTTATTTAGCAGGGTTAAAATTAGGTCAGATTGTATGTGTAGCTCATTCAAACTCACCCTCTGACCTTGGCTTTCCTGTTCTCAAGGTTTATTGTCAATCAGGGGTGGATATAGTTCCTTAGGTGGATCGGAAGGCGGTTTGTAATTAAGCACCAAGAGGGAGAGACTGAGGTTGTTTCTGAAGGTGACAGCTACATGCGTTGAAGTGTGGGCTCCCTTCAGCAGTGACAGATCTTTTTGTCCTCTGGATAGGAGAGAGCGGAGGCAGGTAGGAAAAATACTTCCTTTCCAGGGAGCTTTGCCCGCCTTGACCGCTGCAGGTGGCGTGGCTGGATTATTTAAAGAGCATTGAAAGTTATATATATGGAAGGGGTCAATAATGGAACAGAACATGGGTTCTATGACTTACTGAAAAAAGAAAATTAACAAAAGGCATTCAAATTTATGTGCCTTTTCTTCCTGAGTTGACAAGTATCCTCAAACTGTAAATAATAAATGTACACCATGTTCCTGTAGCTGTTTATCTTATACTACAAATGTCATCTACCATTGATGTTATAATGTTCTGCCCACCTATCTTCATAATTGGTCCACTTCCTGTCCTGTCTTTCTATCCACTTACCCCTCTTCTGATCCCCAAATACTGGGAGAATGTTTCTCACTCCTGTCTCTATTGCTGACAGGTGTGTCAAGTGTCCTTTATTTACAAAAAAGAACAAAACAGAATTTTGAGTTCAGGGTGCAATTTTGATGTGGTAGAGTGATACCATAACAACTCACTGAACTACAGGCCATCAACCCGGCACATTCATCACTTTGGAACATCAATAAAAAGCCAAAACGAAGGAAGAAAAGGCTCTGAGGGATAAAGTATAGATCAGTCCAGGCACAAAATCTCATGGGAGAATTCTTCAGGCCTTGATAGACACACTTCTTGTTGTAGATAGTTTTAACAAGCAATCTAGCTGGTCTCTAACTCAATAGATTAATTACAGTAATTACTTTTGGGGAGTCAGTGGATATTTCAGAACAGTGCCGGCCAAGAGAACTTTCTCCAATGATGAAAATGTTCTGTATCTGTGCTGCCAGCTACATGTGGCTTTTGAGCACTTGATTATGGCTAATGCGACAGAGGAAGTGAACTTTTTATTTTACCTCACTTTTATTAGTGTAAATTTAAAGCTCAAAAACCACATGTACCTGATATCTAGTATATTAGACAGTATGCATCTAAACAGACTCACTGGCTGTTTTGAAGTACCAAAGCATTATTGTACTGGGTCATTTAGTGTCAGAACAAAGAGGCTTCCAAAGTACCAGCCACCATTGAGTGTCACTGAATTGTAGCTTTGATCATTCACTTGTTTATCCAGTTTTCATTTCATAAATATTTATTAATCAGCCACCATGGCTTGTACTTTCCTAGGAGATATAACAGTGAACAGAATGGAGGTATTTGTCTTCATACAGCATATATTTTAGTGGGGAGATGTTGCCACTACGTAAATAAGTGATAATATATATATATATATATATATATATTGAGTTCTCTCTCTCTCTCTCTATATATATATATATATATATAGAGAGAGAGAGAGAGACCAACTGATGATGAGTGCTACCTCTAAGTCAGGAAAAAGGGACAGGGAAAAGGGGAGGATGTGGGAGGTGCATTTATAAATAGGAAGGCCAGGGAGGGCTCACTGAGAAGCTGAAGGAGGTGAGAAATCAAGTTGCAAAGTTACCTGGTGAAAGAGCATGCCAGCTAGAGGGAACTAGAAGCTCAAGTTGGATGGTTTACTGGTGGTTCAAGGAATAGCTGTTGGGTGAGTAGTGGCAGAAGGAAACAGGTGATGGAGATTTGTACCTGGGTAGAAGTAATGGAAGTGAATGTCATGCAGCCACAGAGTGGCTGGCGGGGCAGGATCCCTGATATGAGGGGGAGGGCAGGGGGCGGAGGGAACTATAGGAGTGGTGTTCTGGCTGGAGCGAAGACTGAAGGCAGAGGCCAGAGCAAAGTCCTGGGTCCTGGGTGCCGGAGGAAAACCGGTGCTGGCAGTCACGGAAGGAAGGAAGGCCTATTGCACAAATCTTTGTGCAATGGGCCTCTAGTATTAAATAACACCATTAAGCATCTATTAAGTACTTAACTGTGTGCTAAGTACAAGAAGTCTAGTAGGGCCAATCATAAGAAGAACAGTGTGGGTAATATTTAATCACAATTAAGCCAATATTTATTAAGAGCATACTGCATGTCACAAACTGGAAGATTTAATTCTGTGGAAGATTTCATTCTGACCCTCAAGTAACTCAGAGTATCACAGGAATATTTTCAATAGAATGTAATGGCTTCATTGCGTATCACAGATTCACATAAGCATGGATCTTGGACAGAGCTCTCAGAAAGGCACATGGCCCAACTACCCATCCTTAGCATGTAGGATAACATTATCCTCACTGTCTAGGTATGTGGTCAGCAAAATGTGACTCACAAGCCACATGCGGCTCTTTGGCCCCTTGAGTGTGGCTCTTCTACAAAATACCACGGCCTGGGTGAGTCTATTTTGAAGAAGTGCTGTTAAAAGAGGTTTAAGTTTAAAAAATTTGGCTCTCAAAAGAAATTTCAATTGTTGTACTGTTGATATCTTGCTCTGTTGACTAATGAGTTTGCTGACCACTGGCCTAGCTGAACAACTGAGGGCTGAAGAGGATTCATAACTTCCCCAGGGCACACACCTGAGCCTTTGTGGAATTACATTCTCAAATGGGACAATTTTGCCCTCCAACAGACATTTGGCAATATCTGGAGATACTGTGGCTGTCACATGGGAAGCTACTACTGGCAGTCACCCAGAGCTGTGAATGGAGGCCAGGTGCTATTACCCACCCAACAATGTAGGTTAGCACCACAGCGAGGAGTCGTGCCGGCTAAAGGTCAGCAGTTCCAAGGCTGAGAATGTGGGTTTTGCTCTTGCCTTAGGGAGCATCAGAGCTTAGATCTACTTACTCAAATCTGAAGGAGAGGATGAAGCATGAAGTCTACTCTAGAACCATACGGGTGACACAGAACTGTGGGCACCCTGGGTGACACTAGCTGGGTGGGAATGTTTACTCACACAGGTGCTCTGGGTGGCTCAGCTTTGCTGGCATCCGATGGAGCTTTGGCCTTTGTTTTGGCTAGTGGTTGTGTGCTCTTAGTCAAACTGGATGATGTTTGCTCAGACAAAAATCAGGAGGTTTGCTTAGAAAAAGGGAAAGGAAAAATGTCTCTCTGCAGTTTGGTTGGTAACACACTGTTGACCTAAATGAAGCCAAAGAGAGAAGAGGCACAGGGTCCAGCACCTGGCATGGATGCCAGGGACAGTAGGTTCAAGGTGGCAAGCCTGTGTGGCATATGCTGATGAGCTGGAAATTCCTCTTTGAAAGAGATAAAAGAAAAACTGTCAAAGTGAGGACAGTGGTGAGGTTCAAAAGATACTTTGGTCTCTCACTGCATGACTGGGTCTTGAAAAGGAATCTTTTAATCTTCCAATGGCTTCTTGACTCACTTATAGTAGAACACCAAAGTTCTTCCCAAGACCCTCTGACCTTCTTTCTGCCCCCCTTCCCAGCTCCCTGGCCTTTCTGTTCTCGAGCACATTAGGCAGAGCCCCACCTCAGGGCTTTTGCATTCGATGTTCTCTCTGCTTGGAACTCTCTTTGATCATTACCCAATATTGAAAGTACTATCCCATCACTTTTGTCACATTTTATTTATTAAAGCATGTTACTAAGTCCTATCCTCACTCAAAGGGAGAGGATTACACAAGAGCATGGACCCCAGGAGGCAGGGGTCATAGGCACCATGTGTTTTAGCAGCTGCCAAGAGGCTGAATACAGATGCATAGCATTTCCAGCATTTCTGCATGGACGGCATCTTTTATTTGCCTGTGTACATGGCGAGTGTTCTCTAGCTCTCTATACCATCCTTTTAATAAATATGTGTTGGATGCCTGCAATGACCTGGGTGCTGAGGGACAACAGAGAATACGTGCATAACCTGAAAGTGTAATTTATATAAGATGATAAAAAAGGTGAGGGAATAAAGATGGATGTTGAGGGAGGTGATGGTCGCTGAGCAGAGACATGAAGGAAGTGAGGGAGAAGGTGTATGGAGACATATAGGAAGAGAGTTCCAAGCAGAGATTTTAAAAGACTGTGGCTTCTTTTCTCACCTTCTCTCTCTCTCTCTCTCTCTCTCTCTCTCTCTCTCTCTCTCTCTCTCTCTCTCCATCTCTCGCTTGCTTCCTGGATGAAGCAAGCTGCCATACTGTGAGCTGTCCTAGGGTGAGGCCATGTAGCAAGAACCTAAGGCAATTTCAGCTGATAGTCAGTGGGGAACTGAGGCCCTTGGTGCAACAATCCACAAGGAAGCCAGTCCTGCCCACACCATGACGGATGGCAGTGGGCCCTGCCCCAGTTGAGCTTTCATGTGAGACTGCAGGCAACTCTTGGTGTAGCCTTGTGAAGGAACGTGGGCCAGAGGCTCACTGGTGCTCAATCTCTGACCCACAGAATATGTGGAAGATAAATACCATTGTTTTAAGTTGCTAACTTCTGTGGTAATTTGTTATGCAGCAAGAGATAACTAATAGGTCTTAAATGAGTTCTTAATCAGAGTTCCCTTATTACCTGTAAAATGTGGATAATAAATGACCCTCCCACATAGGGTTGCTGTGGGGACTGAATGGGAGGAAGGTGAATAAGAAATGATTCCTCCTATCAAGGAGGGCACAGTCCAGCAGACGCTTTATGTCAGCTGCAGTGCATGTGTGGGGATATAAGGTGGGAAAGGCATGCACAGAAGAGGAAGTGGCACAAAGGCATCATGTTGGCCAGTGCGCAGCCAAGGCACAGACGTTGTGGAGGGAGAGGCAGGTGAGGCTGGGACTGGCCAAGGCCAGACCCTCCAGAGAACTTCTATGTCCTGAGACAGGGGCAGAGGATACCTTGGTGCAATGAGTGCACTGAAGTATTTTGAATACTAGAATACATATGGTGGAAGAGGCTGGGATACCAAAGGGTTTTAAGTTCTAAGCCCACAGGATATATCCTTAAGCTGCTTTCATTTTGTATTTTAAAAAATGCATGAATATGGTGACAAGAGAAGATTTGACATTGTGTGGTGCACGCACAGTACAATATATAGATTTTGCATCACAGAAATCCACACCTGAAACCTATACATGTTCACCAAAGTCATCCTCATAAATTTAATAAGATTTTATTTATTTATTTTTAAAAATATATTTTATTGATTTTTTACAGAGAGGAAGAGAGAGGGATAGAAAGTTAGAAACATCGATGAGAGAGAATCACCGACCAGCCGCCTCCTGCACACCCCCCCACCGGGGATGTGCCCGCAACCAAGGCACATGCTCCTGACCGGAATCGAACCCGGGACCCTTCAGTCCACAGGCTGACACTCTATCCACTGAGCCAAACTGGTTTCGGCAAGATTTTAAATAAAATCTACTACATAATAAAAAAAATACATGAGTAGTGTGTGTATTCTCATTATAAACAATTAATAGAAAGTAAAATCACCTTTTTAGAATTTTAGCCCTCCTTTCCCCTTTCCAAGGGCATCCTACTTCCATCTGTGGTACTGACACTGGGACACAGGGATCCGTGATGTGTCAGAACTGGCTTCTAACAACATGTGTGTGGGGACATCACATTTGTAGCTTGAAATTAGCCATATTTGTGCTATGTAAATTGTCAAAGATTACAAATCAGAGATTTTTTTAGAAGGATACCATGTGTCTCTATTAAGACTCTTCTACTTATTTACATGTGAAAAATCATTTCATACTGATAGCTAGAAAAATGCAGTTAACAGTTTAGAGCATGAACGCTGGAGTCAGACAGCTTGAGTTCAAATCCTAACTCCATCCTATGTTGAGTGACCTTGGCTAAGCTCTCGGAGCCCCAGTTTCCTTCTCTGCACAATACACGGAATAGTAGAGCCCACCCCAGACTCATAGTGAGGATTAAGTGAGTGAAAGGACTTGGAACAGTGCCTGTCACCCAGTGAGTCTATAAAGTTCAGTTAATATTGTTAGCAGAAATGGAGTCACACTTAGGTAATGTAAAACTTACTCTTTTTTTTTTTTTTGAACAATACATCTTGGAGCAATTATAGAGTAGATTTCCTCTTAAAAATTAAGCTTTTTACTTTGAGATAACTATAGGTTCACTTGTAGCAAAAAAACCACAGAGATCCTGTGTGTACCTTTTCACGGTGTCACCCAATGGGAAAATCTTGTAAAAATGAAGTTCAATATCAAAACCCAAAGCTGACATCGTAACAATCAATATACATAATTTTCCACCACCTCAGGATTCTGTGTGGCCCTCTCACAGCTGCACCTACTTCTCTTCTGTCCCCATCCCTTCTTAAACCCTGCAACTACTCATATGTTCTCCATTTCTATAACTTTAAGATTTGTAGAATGTTATATAAATATCATTTTACAGTATGTTCCCTTTGGGGATTGACTCTTTTCACTCAGTGTACTTCTCTGAACATTCATTTGATTGTTCATTGTATTACCAGTTAGTTCCTTTTTACTGCTGAAGTGATATTCCATAGCATCAGCATGCTACTTCATCCATTGAAGGACATCTTGCTTATTTCTATTTGGGGCCATTAAGAATGTCACAAACATTTGTGTGCAGGTGGGTTGTAAACTTCCTCCACTCCAATTCTGGGATGTGTGAGAAGAAAAGAAAGCTAAAGTGTTTGCTCCCATTCCAGGACCCTGATTGTAGCTCCCAGCTGATCTGCTTTCTTCACTCCTTTCAGAGTTGCTTTGTTTCTGGTATATAGGATGTTTAGAGTTTTTAGTTATACTTAGCAGGAGGAATAGGAAAAAGTATGTCTACTTACTTTTTCTGGGGACAGAAGTCCCAGCATCCCAATTGTTGAATGTATGGATATATCACAATTATTTCATCCATCTTACACATTTTTTCTCCAGATTTTTACCCTAAAAACAATGCTCAGGTGAACTATGCTTAGTCTTGTACACCTGTGAGGATATTTTTTTCTATCATATTAATCAGAGTGGAATTGCTTGGTCAAAGGGTATAAACGCTTATATTTAGATAGATTCTCCAAAATGTCCTCCAAATGGGCTTTCCCAGTTACACCCCCAGCCATCTTGATATACTCTGGATAATACCTTATGGGCTTCAAGAGTCAGCTCTACTCTCACCTAATGTTTAGTGGGTGCAGGTGGAGTAAGTGAGGTGCATCTATTGTGACCTGGATGTGGACTCAAACATAGGATCACCTTTTTGCATCTGAGTGTGGAGTGTTTAAAAAGGTGAACAGGGGCCCAATGAGGGGCTGGTGTCACAGCTTTTGCTCTGGTTAGCCAGTGCTGAGGGACCATGATGGGAAGACTCACAATTAAGCCCTTACACCCTCTCTCAAATTTGAGGCAGAGGGTTTGGTCAGCTGTGGAAAACAGCCTGGGTTCGGAGCCAAGAAGAACCCTGGCCACAGGTCTAAAGCTGGGGTCTCACAGGGAGATGGGAGGAATTGCCTTTGTTGTGGAGAAAGGAAGGGTTGAATGGTAGGAGAAGTGATGTAACTGGGCATCAGGTCCATAAAAGCCATGAAAAACCCATCAGGCAGAGGGAGTTGATTATTCAGGTGTCTATTTGAAGTTGTGGCTTACTCAGGTGGCAACATGCAGAGACATCACTACAAGACAACAAGACAACAAGACCCAGAGTCACCCATGTGGGTGGGTAAAGGATAGTGAAATTAACTGCTAGGAAAACCCTGAGATAAATTGACAGCGTTTAGGTGAGAATAAGATAAAGAATAAATTTTGGGTTTGATTCTTGGCAGGATTTCAAAGAAGGAGTGAGAGCATTTTAGAAAAACATCAAAATACTAATTGTATGAATTTTCTTTGCTGTGTAACAAACTTAACAGCTTAAAACAACACCCATTTAATACCTCATAGTTTCTGTGGGCCAGAGATTTTGGAACAACTGGACTAGGTTCTCTGTTGACCAGAGTTGGGATCTCATCAGAGGCTCAACTGGGGCAGGATAAACTTTCAGGTTTCATTAAGTTGTTGGTATAATTCATTTCCTTGAGGTTATAAGGTTCATGGCAGCTTGCTTCTTTAAAATGAATAATGGAGAGGGAGGAAAGGAGAATGAGTAGAAAAGAGAAAGAGACAGAAAGAGAGAGAGAGAGAGAGAGAGAGAGAGAGAGAGAGAGAGAGAGATATTCTAGAATGAATTGGCTAGCAATACGGAGTATTATATTATATAGCATATTATATTCCCTTTGCTATATTCTGTTGGTTAGAAGTACATAACCAAGCATAGAATAATGCAAACCTGTTGACATCAGACATATGGGAGACCTTGGTGGCCATCTTGTAGTCTGCCTGCCACAGAAGCAAAGAAAGATATAGAGGGATATTAGAATATTGAGTTCAAAAGGGAAGGGAAGAGATAAATTGATTGTTAAACAGTACTGAAGATCAGGATGGATCTGAATGTGCTACATTCTAGGGAGCCTTGAAGTCCACTGTGAGAGAAGTGTCCTGTGGCATTGTGGACCTCACTAGAGGATGTATCCATCCTTGGCCTCATCTTGCCAGCATCCCTACTATGAAACCAATTTTCATTTTTAATTCTCTGCTCTGATATTCATTTTCCAAACAATCATTTCTTTTTAGAAGTGTTTTAGAAATGAAATGACAATTGCCTTTTAAAGTAAAGTATTTGTGTTGGATTAACCTTGACCATTTTCCATGGTTTCACACAGATGCATTCTACATTGAGAAGCAAGACAATATATAACCTCCTTAACCTTATCTCTAGTCCAATTCTTCTGCAGGACTAATTATAGGGAACAGAATGTGCTGCTTGCTAAATGTGTCATGTCTCTATCTTCACCTATGAGTGTCTGTTTTAGAAGCTCTCTTAGAAAAAAAAAGATTCTTCTGGAAATATTCAGAAAGGTAAAAATTTTATGGAGATGGGGTTAATTGGACTATAAATAGCTCTCACATATTATAGCAAGGATTGAAAAATAACAGCAGTGCCAAATGAAAAAGCTCCCTGTAGGTGGAATTTATAAGCCTCTAAAGCAGTAATTCGCACTGTTTTAATTGTCAAAATATTTTGTGAACTTCCATATGGTGATGGGGCATGCCTGTGAATATCCTTGTTCGATAAGCTATATATTGACCAAAAGTAAAATCTTACAGTAAATTTATAATTTGTTGAAAATGACAACCACATTGGCTTAAACTTTTTTTTGTGTCTGTGTGATGAGAACTCCTTTGAAAATTTTGTTGAAAGCTATGAACTTTTCTCTTGAAAAATGTTTATAGGCAGAAAATTACATTCAGTTTCAGGGGTTTGTGAATCCCTGTGGATATCTGTGGATTCTACATTAAGAAACCTTGAATTATACATATTTGCAAAAACGCTGATGGTGGATAAACCTCTTCGGTTGAAACACAACACATGAATGAGAAAGACAGAGAGAAACAGAGACAACGAGACAGAGAAAAGCTCACACACAGATAGAGACAGAGACAGGGAGATAGAGATAGAAAGACACAGAGACAGAGACAGGGTGAGGTAGATGTAGAGGAGCATAAAGAGGGACTTGCAAACAGAGAGAGAGAGAGAGGCAGAGAGAGACTCTGTGGCAGAGAAATAGAATCAGGACTAGAGACAGACACAGGGTCAGTGGGGCAGATTGTTGTGGGGACGGACAGATAAGCCTGAGGTGGGCGCAGTGAGAGGCCGAGGATTTGCAAGTCTGTGCACACCCAGGGGCGCTCCTGACAGGGATATGCTTCTTCATCGCCACTGGCCACTGATAAAACGAACAGGCAGGGCCCTGCTGGGTGAGTTGCTTTCTGCCTACAAATTAGGCGATTCAGAAAGGACGTCAATAGAGACCTCGTGCCACCATTTGTTAAGCAGCGTCTGGACAGTGCTGGCTGGAGGGATCGATCCCTCTCTGCTTCCCAGGTGTCTCTGCTGAACTCCTGCAAAAGCTTTGCTGAACTTTTGGAAATGTGTTCATCTCATCTCGCTACGAAGGGGAGGATGAACATCTAAAACAAAGCCCGCTTTGAACTCTTCCCAGAATTTTGCTACGGTTTTTCTGAGTACCTGGTCTGTGAATACTACTCAAGGCAAAGAAGGCCATTTAAAAGGACATTATACTGTTCTTTCATGGGGGATCAGCCAACGCCAGCATTAACATCAAGAGAGAGGTGGGAAATTTCGTGGCCATATCTTTTGATGTGCACAGGATCACCCACTGTTCCCACACAGCGAATGGCTGTAATTCACACTGCGGACGCTCCGTGCCTTTCATGTCTTGTAACATGAAAGCACTTGGAGTTTAAAATCCTGCTTGGAAAGAGGATAGCTCACGTCTTAGTGCATATGTCCCTGATAAACATATGTTTTGAGCAGATATTCAATCGCTCCTACCTGCCAACTTGATGAAAACTCTGAAGAACATACGGGACAGCCTGCTTTCATGTGTCATCATCGTGTCACATTAGGATCCCATTTGTGTTAGGGGAATGACTTATTGCTCAATCAAACCTCGACACAAGCAGTTTCCAGCCACCAAATTAGGCATCACTACTTCTGTCTATCCCGGGACCCACTGACAAGCGAAACTGTGGATTAGAGAGTGGAAGCAGAAACCAAAGTAATTTTGATGAATTGTAGTCTATAAATGAAGATGGTAGCTCCGTGGGTACTTATGCTGCGGACCATCTTTAAGGGGCGAAGGTTTACAATAATTGGCCAGGAGAGTGCATGATGTGGAAGGATCTGGAGGCCATTCTGCAAGGACCCAGAGTGAGCAGCAGCCCAACCAGGGCTCGGAGAGTAGGAATTGTCTATCCTGGTGATATTATTTAACACGTTACATTCAAAACAGTGCCTGGCTCTTAGTAGGTGCTAAACACATATTTTTAATGAATGAGTAAACAAATACATCAAAGTAGAGTTATGTTAAACAGAAATATGAATGCATAGAAAATAATGTGTAGCAATATAGAATTGCTCATTTTAAAGAGAAGGTTAATGGACAGAGATGTCAGAAGGCCGGTGGTTGATAACGCAGAATAGACACAGCTAATCCCATGGCCAGCAAAAAGCATAGAAAAGAATAACTTAATTTGGCTTTTTTTCTATACTTTGCGCCCCCATACTATTTGCTCAAATAAAACATTTTGGCTTGGTGCGGACTAAGTTTAAGTACCTTGACTCTTTGGTAGCAGAAAGAAATTTGTAAAACCCTTAAATTTTCTAGTGAGATCAGTATTATTCAGAAAATTGTGATAATTGATAGCATTTCCCCTTACTCTGTGCTGGACACTGCTCTATATGTTACACTTTTTGTAAGCTGTGGTTCAATCATCAAAGATTCTGCAGTGCTAGGTGCTGTCTTTGTTTTCTTTATGAAGATGAGGTTCACAGAGGCTCTGCAGTGGCCCAAGGTCATTCAGCCAGACTGGCAATGGAAGTTCACACAAAAACACACATCATTACATTCCCAATTACTCTTATTTGCAAACATTAACTTCAATGATAGGCGAATTTGTCTGTGACATAGCTACTTCACTGTCTGAGAATGTCCTGCATGAATTCTTTTATTCTGTGCCGCGAGGTGTTTGCATGCTTGTCAGAGTTACTATTAGATTAGTGACTCTTAAGAGGACAGAACTGGCTCCTTGCACCTCTTTATGACGTGTCTGGCTTTGTGTCCCCACAGCCTGACATGGAGATTGCACTCAATACCAAGTTTATCCAACCAGCAGACGAATGAGTGAGCAAATGTCACATGTAAATTAGGACCTTTCCTTTGGCTCGTGAAACCATTTTCAGCGTATAAACAAGTGTGTGCCTTACATGCTCATTATACACAAATTCAAAGGTGTCAGGGAAATTGATCCAAACGAACGTCATAAAAGCTTTTGAAATGGTGATGAGGTACATGGTTCTGTTACTCTCTTGGGGCCACTGATAAGACCTATGGCTTGTATCTCACTTCCTGGGCTTAGCACTGGAGATTTCAACATTTCTTTGGGAGCAATCATGAAGAACACCTTGGGGAATGGTGTCCACCATTTTTTCTCTACTCATTCCCCAGAGTTTCACTGCAGCTATTCCTTTAGGGCTTGTTAACATTTCACACTATGGCACCCCAGGTTAGAACTCAGGCCTGTCTTGCCCTTACAAAACCCTTTTGAAACTATTGTTCTTACAAGAAAGAACACATATGTTACATGTGATTATACATATATATATATATATATATATATATATATATATATATATATTTAACTCAGATGCTTACTTAGCACAGTGCTTTCCAACCAGTAAGCTGTTGCAAATATCTGTGCATCACATCAGTTTTTCCAGCTGCAGCCATTGAGATGGATAGAGTTTTTCCAGGATCCTCTTCAAGTCCCAGGCTAGAGCCAGCTCACGTCTGAGGCCAGACAGTAATCTCATCAGTGAAAGCGGGCTGTCTTCAGCTTTCAGGATATTCAACAAACGCTGGTGAGCACCGGTCACGAGCCAGGCCTCTCTGAAGCCTCTTTCGTTCCCAGTTATTCATTCTCGGTGCTGCGTTCTGGGTATCACCCACTTCCTCTTCCGTTCACTCGTTCTCTTTTTTGTGTGATCAAAATTAAGTTGAAAATTTTGGTTATTTTATGTTTTATTTATTCAAAGTTCAATTCCGTTCTTTTTCAGATCTTCTAAAAACACGTTTTATAATTTCCTGTACCCCTTATTTGTTTTCACAGTTATATTTTATTTCATTAAACATAGAAGCGTAACTTCTTATAATCCATGTCTGAGAATGATAACAACTGAAATGTTTAGGTGTTTGTTCTTTCTGTCGGTTCTCATTCAGGGTATATTATTTCCTTATGAATTGTTGTCTGTATGTTGCTCACTGTCTGTAAACAACTGTTTGTGTGTGTGTGTGTGTGTGTGTGTGTGTGTGTGTTGGGGGGGTGGTTCCTAATGATGAACTATTTTAAGTTAAAGTCATAGTTCATATTTCTGGGCCACTTTGGCACTACAAAACCGGGGCTGTAAATCCTTGAAAGAGCCTATCCATGGTTTATATTCTCTCAGGGACAATTCTCTCTTTCCTTCTTCCTTTCTTTTCTCCTGCTCTGCTCAGTGCCGAGATACAACTCAAAAACCACGAGAGTGGAGGAAGGGGGGCTGAATCTTGATTTATCCTTTCCCCGGTGCCTCCTGTGAGCGCCCAACTGATGCTTCTGGCAGGTGGCCTGCAGACACCAGCGCTGCGTGGGCCCCACACTTCAACTATTCTCTGCAGCTGGAAAGCCATCCAAAACACAGTTTAGTTTCTTCCCGATTTGCAAATGGCTCCAGAGTTAAAGCAACTATAAAGTTTTTTTATTTATTGCTCTTTATTTTAATACTTTTAAAGTATTTTATTTCTATTTTGTCAGCTCTTTGAGGCAGTTAAAAGGATGTAGTCTAGCTGGAGTGACTCAGTGGTTGAGGTCATGGTTTGATTCCTGGTCAGGGCGCATGCCCAGGTTGCCGGCTCAATCCTCAGTTGGGGGGGCATGCCAGAGGCAGCCATTCAATGATTCTCTTTCATCATTGATGTTTCTATCTTTCTTTCCCTCTCCCTTCCTGCCCAAAATCAATAAAAAAAAAACAAAAAAAAAAAAACCTGGACTGTCATTGTACCTCATCACATTTAAAAAAATAGTTTTTAATAAGTTTTTCCTTTTTATAATCAGAAAAAAAATTAAGAAACTCAGGACATTTAAAACTTTATTTGACTATTTGTACCCTATTCTTTCTTTTTTTTAAGCTGAGGTAATTTCTAGCTTCTTTAAATCCATCTATTTTTTTCCCAATGTAACCACCAACTTCGAGGCAAAGAGGAAATGAAGTGAGCACGTGGTAACCTCTGCAATAAAATCTGGGCTTTTACCCTTGTCTACACCGGATGTGGGATTGCATACATAACCACCGTTTTTTCTATACAATCAACCATATTGACTAGCTCACTTGACTTATTTAACATGCTCCCAGAAAGACAGTGATCTAAGCTGGATTAATCCAGTAGAAAAGCTGGAGAGGTAAATTGGGAGGGGAGGTGGGAGCCACCTACTTCCGTACTGTGAATGCAATTCCAGACTGCATGGGCTCTGCAGGCTTAAAACGAAATTCCGTCCCTTCAGCTGTGCATTAACCTTTAGCTGCAGTTTTTCATGCTTCCTGAAGTGCACTTAGGACCTGTTTTGTTATTATGGGAATGTTACCTAAGATGTGTTTCCTCTGCTTAATGAACTTTTTAAGATGATGACTTCCTCCCTCTCTATTATAAATGTCTTTTTTTCTTTTTAAACTTTTTGTGGCTCTCCTTAGACATTTTCTATCTATTACTCATCTGACACACACTCAACTTACTATTTCTTCTGAGTGGAGATAGCATTGTTTTTATTTCCGCATTATTTAGGTAACGCGCCCCTAATTCAGAGGTCCAAGGCTCTTCTTTAGTAGCATTTCCCTGCTCGATTTACAGCTCTGGTGAGTACTATTCCAATATCTTTTCCCTCTAAATATGCACATAAGTTTGTGCATAAAATATACACTTGTATTAATTTATAGCACACACACTGCATATACACAATGTATATAAATGAGTATGTGTATATGTAAATACATACATATATTGCATGCATGTATATTTACATACATGCAACCACACTTACATGACTGGTAGTATATGAAGAGATGAGAAAAACAGACTGTTCTTAGTAATAAAACATGTAGCCACATCTATCTCTAAGGGATAGCAACATTTCTTTCTAGATCAGATAACCGTTGCTTAGCAAAATATATTACCAGGCCATTTATCAACAAAATGATGGGCTCAGTACAGGTTCTTAAGGTAGAAAATTGAAACAATGAGAACTGACGTCCGCTCATAATGAAATACGAATCTGAAAACTCTCAGGGGCCGCGGTGAAAGGAGGCAAAGGGGGCTCTGAGGAAGGAGAGGCAGCCAGCAAACCAACCAGAGACAAACTAAAGCCAGTGGCAGATGTGGAGGGTTAAGGCAAATCCCGCGATGGATCAGATCCAGACTTTAGCCCATCTCCCTGATGAGTGAGGGCCACATCACTCTTTTCTAAATAATCGGTAGAGGAGCTCATATATTCTTTCTTGTCTTCATCCTTTGTGAGGTGAAGGCATAGGATTGTGCCAGTGAGGCCTGCTGCTCTCCAGAAAAGCATAAGCAAGGAAGGGATTCTGAGCACTGCTGGTCAGCTCAGCCTGGGATAGAAACTGGAGCCAGGGTTGGTGAGAAGACATGCATGCTGGGACTCAAACCCAGAACTTATTCTTAACCACTGGCATCCTGAGTCCTGGGCACGAGGGCCTCATCCTTCCCACAGACCACAACACTGCCCTTAGTGATGCAGGCCTAGCACCAATAGCATTTCCCAACTAGTCCTGCGTTCTTAGTCATCTAGGGACTTCCCAACTCCTTTTATTACTGTATCCTCACTCACTCATGTTCTGGAACTCCCCCTAGCAGCTTTGATAGACCCTTAGGAAATGCCATCTCTTTTTCCCCCACATCATATAGGAGAGGGCATTTTGAGTCATTCTTATCATTATTCAAAATGTGTTATTTGGGAAGATTTGGGTGACCACAGCCTAAAGTGTTGGAAATGGAACTTTCTTAAATTGGCCAGAGTGCCTGGTGTACATGAAGCCCTAAAAACAGTATTTTTTTCACTCTGTATTGATCCAAGAAGCTCTTATAAGGGCAGGGGTGATGAGTGGGGTTGAAGAAACAGAGATCAGTAGATTAAAAAAAATGTATATGGTGCTATTAGGATCCTCTCTACTCTCTCAGCCAATAGACTACCCTTCCTTGTCTACCCCTGACCAGAGACTGGATATTTCTTTTCTGGAGAAATTGAATTGAGAAGGGGCTCATTGTGTCATCACCCTGCAGTGCAACTAACCCCATTCTCACACACAGAGTCCAAGTTGCCTTTTTTTGGTAAGAACAGCAAAGGATCATCACACATCTGAGAAAGCCTTCAGCTTGACAGAAAGAGACATTTTCAGCAATAGCATGGCAACCATAGACAGTCATCAATGTCCTCAGAGATAATAGCAGATATCGCAACTCTAATAATAGAACAAGATGCTGTACAAAAGGGAGGGAATCTAAGAAGGAGAGAAGACTTTTGGAAATTAAATGCTGAAATGAAATGGAAAGAAAAGCTGAAATGAAACGTTTCATAGAAGAGCATAAAAAAAAGGAAAGATGAACATCAGAGAAAAGACAAGAAAATTAGAGAATGATGCTAGGAGGTCCAAGATACAAATAATAAGAATTTCAAGAGAAAAACTAGAGCAAAGAGGCAGGAGGAAAAAAAAAGAATCAATTAAGAGAAATATCCAGAAATGGAGGCAATGAGCTCCAGAATGAAAGGGATTCCTGAGCACTATTGAGGTTTAAATAATGTGACCTTATTTGAAATAAAATATTTGAAGATATAATTAGTTAAGATGAAGTCAGGCTGCACTAGAGTGGGTCCTAAATCCAATGACTGGTTATACAGTGACAGAGGAGCCACATGGAAGAAGCCATGTGACAACAGACAGAAATTGCAGGGATTCAGCTATAAGGCAAGGAATGGCAGGGATTTCAGCAACCAAGGAGCTAAGAGAACAGGCCTGGAACAGATTTTCCCTCTGAGTCTCTGGAAGGAACCACACTTTTGACACCTTGATTTTTGACTTCTAGTTTCCTGAACTTGGGAAAGACTAACTATGTGTTACTTTAAGCCACCCAGCTTGTGGTATTTTGTTACAGCAGTCCTAGGGAACCAACACAAGTCTCCAGTCCTATGGATGAGATTAGACCCACACTAAAAAAAATCACAATGTTTTAAACCCAAAGAATAAAGAATGGACTCTGAAAGCATCGAGAGGGAGAAATAAGTCACATGAAGAGAGTCAGGAGTCAGGATGGCGTCAGATTTCTCATCATCAGCAACAGCGGAAACTAAAAGCGACGGAGCCACAAAATTCTGAGTAAAAGCAATTCCTAAATCCTTCTTAGCCGCTCAAATGAGAGCAGACAAATGACACTGCCATACTTGCAAAGACTCAAAACGTTTACTTCCAGGGTAGCCTTCCCTGGGGAGCCCCGCAGGGTGTGCTCTTATAAACACGTGGGCAAACAAGAGCCCACACCGTCGCGGCTTCAGGAGCAGGCGCCCACCCAGAACTGCAAAGGAAAAGACCCAGCATGTCAGTTGACTAGTAGGCCAGAACAGAAGGTGCAGGATGGAGAAAAGTGGGCGGAAAGCTCCGGGGGAAGGTGTTTGAGGAAGAAAAAGATGGAACTGATGTTGGAACAAATGGAAAGTTTATTCACAGGTGTGTGGCAGAGACGCCCAACATTTGGGGAATATTAGCAATTTATACTTACATAACTTTTCAACACAGGGAAAATGGTCTGTTCTGGAATCATTGGGAGATAGTACAGTGATATAAAATTAGGTAGATTGGACTTTGAGAGATTTAAGAGATTTCCCATGATATTTTTTAAGACAAGCAATCCCCCTCTACCACCCCCCCCCCCTTACCAACTAAGAAACTAAGCCATGGGAGATAGGACTCTATACCAAAAGAGACTGCAATGACCAGATTTAGCAAAAACAAACAGGCAAACAAACCCCTCAAACAAACATAACACAACAAAACACATCAGGACTACTAGCTACACTTAAATTTCAGATAAGCAATGCCTTTTCTAATATAACTAAGTCAAATATTGCAGGGACACGCTTATACTAAAATATTTTTTTTAATTTTTAAAATTAAATTTAATTGGGTGATCTGTGTTTTATGTGGCAACCCTAATAAGAGGCTCAATAGATAATCGTTGGACCTCTTTTCTTAATAATCCATTATGATCTGTCATCCAAGAATTATCAAAACCTGCTTACAATCCATCTCCATTTTAAAGTTCTATCAGCTTTGGGTAATGAGTCCCATAAGGTGAAAACCACCCACAGCTTCAGAAGAATGTCTTCCCGCGATGCTCTGTCGTAGATTTATCTGTAGCTTGGCAATGGCCACCCTAATGACTTGGGAGGAAAACTTTATGAATAAATTCAGGTACAAGTCCTGGTAAACAAAACTGAGAGCATTTAAAAACTTTGGCGGGCGAAGAAGGGATACGTGACATTACATACCCTATTTGAATACGTTGGCATGTGCTTGGTAGAGGGTGGTGACCTTGTCTAAAGATCGGCAAGCACAAAGTTGCTCTTGTCCTCCCTTTGAACTCAGGCTCAACATCTTAATAGTCATGGCTGTCACGGATCAAGCTTTCATCCCGTGTCAGTCCTTCTCTTTGCTAGAGTTGTTCCCCGGGACCTCTTTCACCTTTAATATAATTGCAGAGTAATTCATTCTTCCTCGTTGGCAATTAGCTGGTCAGGCTTGGTATGCCCAGTTTTCAAATCCTTTCCAGCACGCAAGTCTTCAAACAACTTGGAGAAATCAAAGAAGCCATAAAGTGGCCAATTGCGTGGCTATGGTTTTCGATTATTTCCAGCCTGGTAACGATTCTTTCTGTAATGGACCTGTGAGTGCTAAATCTCTAACTTTTTAAGGATAAAGATTCTTCCTGTAATGGACTTATGAGTATTAAATCTCTAACTTTATAACATGGTATTTTCTGGTTATCAAAGAACTTTTTTTCTGAGACTAGATGTATTTTAGTATAATGACTACCCTTGCTCAAGCTGGGTTTTTTTCCCCTTCTTTCTCACATTTTTAAAGGCACAGTCATTTTCTCCTCATAATTTTCATCTCTTTGATTTCCCATATCTATTCAAAATGTCAATAAGCTCCTCTGTCCCAGGATTATTGGCTTCTAACAGTTGTGTTGCCTCAGCAACTTTATTCCTTTCATATTTAAATGTAGTGTTTAGTCACTTTATTCATTTTCTGATTGTTCACCCCAAACTATAAGATCCAAAATCTTGTATATATGTGGGTGTTTCTAAAAGAATGGGTTTGTGGGTGGAGGACAGCGACACAGAAGTAAGTTGCCAGATTTTATTTAAAGATTCTGTTGGTGATCTCAAGGACAATGAGATGTTTTGGAAAGTTGACAAGCCTAGAGAATATAAATATAGTCACAGCATTCTTGGTGTGTGTGTATGTGTGTGTGTGTGTGTGGGAGAGAGAGAGAGAGAGAGAGAGAGAGAGAGAGAGAGAGAGAGAGAGAGAGAGAGAAAGAGAGAGATTGTGAACGGAATATATATTTATATGAAGAGCCATAGAGGTCCAAATTTGAATGCCAGCTCTGTGAATTTCTATCTATATAATCAGACTGAATCACTTTAGCTCTTTTGATCCACACTTTCCCCAACTTTGGAAAATCAAAAACAGTATCTATTGTGTAGCTTGGACTCAAAGGAGATGAGGGTAAGGTGTGCATTGTAGCATTTCCGTAAACTTGTCACAATAAAATGTAACTCTCAGAAAGCACTTCTACACAAAATACCATGGTTTTGCTCACACCATGCTGACCCCTCAACCTTATGGAACTGGCAGAAATCATCTCCGCTCAGCACAGATGAGCTGTGCCTCAGGGCTTGTTGCTGGACAAACACAGCTTAGAGTTTGAGGACTTGGATGCTCTTTGCTCTTTCTAATACAGGACACCACGTCATGAAGCCAGTGGTAAGGAGATTAAAACATCATCTGATTTCTTTGAATTAATTATTAAAAACCCTCTAAATTGTGCTTTCATTTGATTATCTGAGAATAAAGTTCGTTTTTAAAAAAAGCCTACCTTGTCCTTTTGTCAGCTTTTGAAACCTTTTCCTCCGCAGAATGTATTGCTGGGGTCTCTGGCCTCACAAAGAATAAAAAGTAGTTACAAAGCCTCACATTTGAAAAGTAATGAAAAATGATTCATTCCATGCTAAATGCTGAGGAGCGAGCATGGTGCCTGTCGTTTGAATAGTGAGAACCTTTGTTACTGCCAAATGAGAGCAAGGAGTGGCCTCCTGAATGACCACACAGCAACCCTGGCACGCAGTCGCATGGTGAGGGGAGGGAGGTTGGTCGTGTGGGGCAATGACAGTACCCTCGGCTTGAGTTGCCAGATGGGTTTTTTATGTTTTGGGTTGGTGCCCTTTAAGAGCCTTCATCGACATGAAGCCAGGCTGCTCCGATCCGCCTCTCTGAGACCTCATATGACGAGGCTAAGTGCTCCCAGTGGGCAGGTGTGCGTTTGCCCGGGGCTTGCCTGCAATTTGTCTCTCTGACCTGGAAGCTAGTAAATTATAGTAACTCTGCTCAGCTATCATGAAAGCATTTTGCTTTGACTGGATTTAACCTGGTAAATGTGGCACAAACAGCCCTGTTTTGTGGGTGCTGTTCTTTCGGGGGCTCACTGACTGTGGCAGAAGCTATCAGTGCCTGAGAAAGACATAGACCTTGCTTTTGTCCAAATCAGAACCCAGGCTTCATTTGGCACTGAGGGTGCATCATGATCGGCTCAGGCTATAAAGCGGCCACCCACCCTTGTACTAAGATAGCCTTTGGCACAGTCTAGCCCACTAGGTGCAGAGGGGAGCCTGCGGAGGCCTCAGAGACAGCGCTATGGGCAGCCCCTCTTCCTGCAGCGTGGCCGAGGGCAGAGCCGCCACCGGCCGCTGTAACCGCCAGGGAGCAAGCATGGGGACAGAAAGCCACATGTTACTGTCAGGATCTCAGCGAGCAGTGACCTGCTTTAGGTTTCTTGGCTGCGCCGGGAGAAGGTGGTATTCTATGACTTTAAGCCAGAAGCATTCTTTTTGGTCCTGGTTGGGTGCTATCAGCGGGGTAGGTTTTGAACATTCTTTTGCTTTTACTCCTTTATGTAATCCTAATTTTCTAATCTCTGCTTTCTGTTAATTTTTAAAACTTTATTTATCCTTCCCCTGGTATGAAGCAGCACCATTAAATAAAGAAGCTCCTGAATTCAGAAATGTCATCATCATCTGTTTCAGGGGCATGGTCATCTGTACGTATTTAAACCTCGAAGCCTCAGTTCCCTCATCTGTACAACGAGGGTGATAATGACAATGACATGAACAACACTGTAACAGTAATTAGAGCTAACATGCATTGCTCTTTTATGAAATGCCAGACACTGAGCTAAGTACATTTATTTTGCATTATCTAAGTCTTGCAACATCACTACAATGTAGTTTAGAAATGTTTAACCCTGGCCGGCGGGCTCAGTGGTTAGAGCATTGGCCTGGGCACAGGAGGGTCAAGTGTTCGATTCCCAGTCAAGGGGCACATAATTGGGTTGCAGGTTCGATCCCCGAGCCGGGCTCAGGCCTTTTGCAGGTGGCAACCAATTGATGCATTTTTCTCACTTCAATGTTTTTTTTTTCTCTCTCCCTCCCTCTCTCCCCTCCCTGCTATTCTCTCTATAAATAAATGGAAAAATATATCCTCACTCTGAAGGTGAGGATTCAAAAAACAATTTCTTGTGTATAGATGAGAAGACCTGGATTTGTAAAAGGGAAGCGACAGAAGGTCCATGGCTTTGAACTCACCTCGGTTGGGTGTTCACTCAATGCCGGTCACCAGCCTCCAAAGGCCCACGGATCCTGGCTCCTGCTCCTCACGCCCTCATGACAGGACCTCCTGGGGCTCCAGGGTTTGCTCGTGTGACCAAGACCAGACAGCTCGAGGGGTGGCATGTCACTTCTGCGATCACGTTGTAAAAACTGGGGCTTCCATTCTGTGCTCTTCCTCTCGTCATTTGCCATGGGGTGCTCTCTGCCATGCTGGGAGGCTCACAGCGGAAGCTCATGTAGCCAGTCTCTGCGGTGGGCCACCGCCCGAGACCAGGTTCGCCAGCCCCGGGGGCCCCAGACACCTGTAGCCTGGTTGTCAGCAACTTCATGAGACCCGGAGGCAGAATCACCCAGCTAAGCTGCTCCCTATTTCTAACCCACAGAAACGGCAAAGTAATCAATGGTTGTTGTTTTAAGATGAAAAGATTTAGGGGAATTTCCTATGGAGTAATAGCCTGTTCCAGTGGTCGGCAAACTCATTAGTCAACAGAGCCAAATATCAACAGTGCAATGATTGAAATTTCTTTTGAGAGCCAAATTTTTTAAACTTAAACTTCTTCTAATGCCACTTCTTCAAAATAGACTTGCCCAGGCAGTGGTATTATTATTTTTTAAATATATTTTATTGATTTTTTTACAGAGAGGAAGGTAGAGGGATAGGGAGTTAGAAACATCGATGAGAGAGAGACATCGATCAGCTGCCTCCTACACACTGCCTACTGGGGATGTGCCTGCAACCAAGGTACATGCCCTTGACCAGAATCGAACCTGGGACCTTTCAGTCCGCAGGCCAACACTCTATCCACTGAGCCAAACTGGTTTCGGCAAGCCGTGGTATTTTGTGGAAGAGCCACACTCAAGGGACTCAATGTGGCTCGAGAGCCGCAATTTGCTGACCACAGGCCTATACCATCTCCTGCCCAGGGAGTCTCCCCTCCCATCCCCACAGAGAGTCCCGGGGGGCTACCTCACCTTCCCGCAGCTCTGGCACCACCGAAGGGCTCTGAGACGGGTTTCTTGTCTGTGTTATTTAGCGCTGTCGCCTCAGCACCAGAGCAGCTCATGGCACGTGGTCGGAGCGTGAACATTTGTGGAGTGAGTGAATGAATGTCAGTAATCAGTACTCTTAACAGTCTTGCTCTAACCCTTTCCTGTCTCACGTGAAAAATAATAGATGAGAATATATACTAAAATGTCTGCTTTTGCTTTTGAGTCTGAATGCCACTTGTAAGCCATATTTCTTATAGTACTGACTCCTACTCTCTCTGTCTTCTCAGTTTAGAAATCAATCAAATGGAAGACTTTTTGGTAGGATGTCTCATAACAGGTAAATCTGCATTCCAATGCCAACTCTGCCTCTCATTTATTTGTGACCTCAAAGAACACCATCTTTTCCATCTTACTCTTTCTTTCTTTTGGTTTCCTTCTTAGTCAATCATGTGTTACTCAACTTTGAGTTATCCTATAGAAAAAGGAACTCCTTTTATAGTTTCCTTAAAAATTGTGCCCACTTCTTTATTTATATTCTAAGTTTTGCTTCTGATGATCATTATAGGGAAAAATCAAGGCCAGAAGGATCATAATTGCTTGGTCTTGTCTTCAGGGGCCAAGAGTTAAAGCACCTTAGACTAAATGCTTGGAGGTTGCAAAGCTGCATTTCATGGCCTCACATTGACAACCACAGCAGAATTTGTTGAAGAATAAACGTAAGGCTTTGATTTCAGAGTAACTGCCAACCTGATGTGGCATTGTCTGACCCAGCGAACCCTTTCCTGTGGCAGGGGTGGAGGTGCGGGTGATGGACCAGTAGATTTCAATCCAAGCTAGCAGTTTTGGAAATAATTATTTAAAATACATTTCTTGACTGCTCCACAACAGCTATTCATCCTCTGTTCTTTGTTTTAAGAAGCTTTCATAATATTTAGGTCATTCCATGTTTGTGTTAATATTCAGCTCCTCTGTTGTAAATAGTTGACACCTTTCAAGACTCTGAAAGTGACTTTTGTCAAGATTTTGGGCTAATAGCCCTCTGGCATCTTTCTGTATTGATCTCACAGTCTTTCTCCCTGTCTCTTTTGCTGTCCCTTTTCATTCTATAGCTTAGGATGTTTGGATTGGAAAAGAAACAAACAACAACAATTTAATGCTCTGGCTGATTTCCCAGTGGTTAGAGCATCAGCCTACACACTGAGGTGTCACAGGTTCTATTCCCAGGTGAGGGCATGTACGTGGGTTACAGGTTCCATTCAAGCGTGGGAGACAACCAATTGATGTGTCTCTCTCATATTTATGTTTTTCTCCCTCCCTCCCTCTTTCCCTTCCTCCCTCCATTTCATTCTCTCTAAAAATCAATGGGAAAAAAATCCTCCTATGAGGGTTAACAACAACAAAAATCCCAATTCAAGCTGCTTCAGAAAATATATTTTCAGAAAAATTACCGGCTGACATAAATGAAACGTCTGGAGATAAAGCGTCAGGTGTGGTTTAATCCAGAGTTTTAGCATATCACTAGGCACCAGGCATTTTTCTCTGGGACTTGCTTGACTCTGCCCCTCCTGTATGTCAGCTTCACTCTAATATTGGCTTCCTTATGGTTGCAAAAATTGCTACTGTCATTCAAGTTCCCACTCCAGCAAGCCATGTGTCCAGAGGGAGAATATGCACCTGTTTGCCTGGATTTCAAGCCAAACCATGAGGAGAATAGCTTAAGTCACAATCTGGGAAGAGGCCACTTGCTGGTTGACCTTTCATATCTAGTCTCCCCTACTTTCCTAGAGACAGAACTTTAGCTGAGCACATATATGATTGGGGTGGGGGGTCGGGGGAGTGGAGAGAAACAACTACAATATTTTCCACCTTCCTTTGCTGCCAGTGTGGCCATGTGACTTAAGTTCTTGCCAATGAGATGTGAGTGAAATTATTCTGTGCCATTTTGGTGCTTTGCCTGTAAAGTAATGAAGAGGAAAGCCGGGAGCCTTCCTAGTTGTGGAACAATCTTAGGGCGTGGGGACAAGAGCAAAACTCCTGGAACGGAAGGGCGGCAGGACTGAAGAAGCTAAAGAACAGCCATCAGACCAGCTTAAGTTTTATGTGTCAGAGAAAGAAACTTTGATTTTGCACAGGTTCCTGTTAATTTTGGGTCTCGGTCTCATTTACAGCCACATCCTTTTTTAAAACACCTCCCTATCCCTGAACCAATCGTTGACCCGGAGAAGGAGCTGTGGGGTCAGCTGAGGTCACGTGCTCCCCTGCTGGGGTGGGGCCAGCTCCCAGAGCCACGTGGGTTTCCAAATGGAAATGGCAGGCTGTTGAGGAAGGAGATGCAGGAAGCGTAGGTAACACCACCAGTTGTCCACTGGGCCTCCTTTTCCTTTCTCTCTTGTCCTGGTTTAACTCCCATGACCAACGACGCCTGCAAGCCAGGGACTGTTGTTGGCTTTAAGCAGCCCACACAGGTGAACAGACAACAAGAACCAGGCAATTGTCACACCACCTTAGGACACGGGGCCAGTCATTTGCTGGTTGTGGCTGCTCGGAGGGGAGCTGCTCCCCGGGCTGGCGGGCGGAGGGGACGGAGACGCGTTAGAATGTTCTGTGAGTAGAGGCGGCTTCTGCATCGTAAATGAAATGCTCGGCGCATGTTTGTCACCGCGACGTGTTTATTCACTGCGGCGCTGGCAGCCAAACAGGCTCTGCAGAGTGAATCCTAAATGCGCCGTTAACCAAGAAGAATGGAGGCAAGGCCTAGATTGTAAAAATATGGAAATATCTGCTACTAAGGCGAATACATCTCCCAAACGGCACAGAAGTCTATGTTTTATTACACATGAATAACAGCACATCGTTACAGAGAACACATTTATGGAGGGAAACCAGAAATGGGGATAGACAACCCTCAGAGTTGACATTTCCCAAGTTCACCTGCTTCCATTTAATGTCTTGGTTTGGTTGCTCATCTGGAACTCAGGGGTGGGCTACTGAACACGCTGAGAATTTGTTACAAATGCATATTCCAGGGCAGGAGGTGTGTGTGGGGTGCCCTGGGAGGCAGGTCACTTTTCTGCTTGTCCACTACCACCTGAGGAGACCCATTTCACAGATTAACATCAATTGTTGCCAAACAGCACTGCTTTCCTCAGACCTCCCCTTGTGGAGAAAATACGGTTTTCAGATTTCAAAGGACATCGCCCGAGACGTCCTGAATAGAGTTAAAAATCCATCTTTGATAAAGTTAGAAATGCATTCTAAGAACACAGGAAAGCCAGCAGAGAAAGCCCCCAAATGTGCTGTGAGGATGGAGCAGAAAACCCGGCAGATGAGAAAGTTGCTCAGAAGGTGCTAGTGTTTATATTTGCATAAGAGATCCAGTACGGGCCTTGCATCAACTAGATATTTGATAACGCGCCACCGCCACCGTGGGCTATATCACACATCAGCTCCAGTACAGAGCTTTGGCTCGGTGTCTCTCTGTCCATTGTTGTGTGAACGATGTGCTTCAAACACTTGTCTAAACAAGGCTTATTACTGCTTCAGGCGGCAGCCATGACTGCTGGGAAGGCACAGAAAAGGGGGGAAGAGTTTAACAGCTGAATGGGTCCGCTGCATATAAATTCCAGCCTGGATTAAACATTTCCTGGGTGCCCTCGGTCTTGGGTGCTGTTGGATATATTAGCCTGAATTATTAATCAATAGGTATGGGTACCACATGTCTCTAATGACTGCTGGGGCCAGATGCTGAAGTGATAGCTTAGTCTGGACAAGCCGGCAGCTACCTGTATGCAGCCCTCAGCTCTGGCGCTTTATGAGACTAGAGGGGGCAACTTCCAGGTGGGGTGGTGACCTTCTGAGAGCAAAGTTTATTCTGAAGGTTCGCAGAAAATCAAACAGAGCTTTTACTTGGTGTAGTGAGTCTGTGCCATGCACCAACAAAGCCATTTAAGCATTCAGGTCCTGCTCTGAACTTGCATGGAGAGCTGGTGTCACACGTTGCCGTGCTGCTATGGGGGCTTCGGCTCTGCAGCACGTGGTGTTTGAGAGACGTGTTTGACCAGGAGCTGGGGGACCAGGGCTGGTCATTAAGGGACAGCCAAGCATTCTGGGAGGAAGTGGGGTAAATTGAACAGGAGCTGGGTCACAGACTTTATCAGTTTAAGGAGCTCAAGCTATTTTTAAAAACTATAGGCATGCATCACACCCAGGATTTATAACGGAACTGAGATTAATATCTCAGTGGCCTTTATGTCTGGGCAAAGAAAGCTCTTGGTTTTGATGCAGGGAATCAGCATGCAGCACACATCCCTGCCTGCTGAGTTAGACCTGCTTCCCATGAGTTAATGCTGCAGGGAGACAGCTCTTTGATTTTTTGGGGGGGAGATGGCACTGTGTACTCTGAAGACCAGAACATGATGCAGGGCAGGGCCAGGAGCAGCCACAGGTAACTCCCCCAGGGTCATCGGGCTCATGGTCCTCTAAGGCTGGGGTTTCTGAAATCTTTTGATCTTTAGAATCCCTGAGGAGATTTAAGCATATTGATTCTTAGCCTCTTACTCCAAACTTACTGAAAGGGGGACCTGGGTGCACAACCTTGAAATTTTTGAAAACAGTCTCTCCAGGGTTCTGAGGAGTGGGAGGCGAAGAACATCCCTTAAGCAGCCCTGCATGGTGGTGAAGGGTGGGGCTTTGAGTCAGACTGTGTAGGGCTAACCTCTGCTTTGTTGCCTCTCTGACATGTGAGCCTAGGCTGGAACCTTAACTTCTCTGTACTTCAGTGCTGTTGCCTGATAGATGAGGGTAATAATAGTACCTCCCTATTGTGTTGCAAAATCTATATCTATCTATATATCTCCCTAATATGCAAATAGACTTAACGGCAGAAATACTAACAACCAAACAACTGGTCACTATGACATGTGCTGACCACCCAGGGGCATGCACAGAGCATGATGGGCCTGGGCAGCAGGCAGCAGAACACTGAACATGGCAGGCATTGGTCCCAGCAGGATGGTGGAGCAGGTGAGCAGGGGGATGCCAAACCAAGGCAGGGTGGCAGTCACTGTCATTGGGGCGAGCTTCTGGTGGTTACTGAAAATTCTTTGCTCTCACACGCCACAGCCCTGCCCAGTGCTCACACCAACTGCTGGCACCTGGTACCATCTCTGATCACTCAGCACTTTCAGTGGGTGTGAGCAGTGGCTACTGGTTCTGATCTCCTTTCAGGGTTTTTCTACCTCCCCCTGCTCCTGAGGGGCTATCAGGGCAGCAGCTGCCACTTACACCCACTGCTGGCACTGGCCCTTATTGATCTGCGTTTGGGAGTGGCAGCGGGAGCAGGGCTGCCAGCAGAGAAGGGACCAGGGGCCATGGCGGGAGGGACTGCGTGGGAACACAGAGTATGGGCCAAGACCCACCCCTGTGTCCACTGCAGCCTCACAGCCCACAGTTCCTTTCAAGATGCATGAATTCGTGCACTGGGCCCCTAGTATTCTATATAAGTTCACTATTACTATTAGCTATTAGGGCCATGTTAGTCTTTAAGAGCCAAATCTATCCACACCTTCCCTATCCATCAAGACATAAAACAATGATAGTAATGACAACAGCTAAGAGTTATTTAGTATTTACTGTGTACCGGACAATACAGAGTTCTTTCCAATAATTATCTCATCTTGGCATCACAACTATTTTTTTAAAATAGCCAGTGCTATTATCTCTATTGTTTAAAAGAGGTGTGTCATGATCACAAAAGTGAAGTCACATACCCATTCCTTATAGCTAGTGTGTGGTAGTACTAGGATTTGAACCCTGGACCATCCAACCTAAAGCCCTCACACCGAAAAAGTACTACCTTCCATCCCTGCTATGCCTGTTCTGAACCTCTCCCCTAGATGAAGAATTTCTGCACCTTTAAAAAACCCATGTTCTCTTAATGCCAGCCATATAATCTTATTTAGTAAAGACTTGTGATTCTGCGGCACTGAATGCTTTGAAAATGTCAAGCATCTCCTTAACCACTGAGAATCACTGTCCTTGCACATGGTCTGTCTGCTTCCCACAGTCATGCCCTTGGTAAACTGACTACCCTATTGTCTCATCTGTAAGCCCCTTAAGGACAACGAGGGTGTTTCGTGTTTTCCCTTTTGCCTTCTTCAGGGTCTAGCTCAATGCTAGTGAAATAAGAGATCATGGGTGGATACTCAGAATCCTTTGTTGAAAACATACTGACCAGGTTTGGGTTCATTTTGGATTTTTCTCTCTAAAAATTTTTACTTGGGGTTTAGACTGTATTCCCTGCTCTGGAAGACTTAATAATCTCTTATCTTCAGCTCGATATCCATGGCCTATGTTGAGGACACTTAAAAAGACCCCCCCCTCAAATTGAAATAGGGATCCCAAAGAGATAGCTACTCCCATATTCATTGTAGGATTATTCTATAATAGCCAAAGGTGTAAACAACCCAAATGGCCATTGAATACAAGTGAATAAAGAATATGTGGCATATAGACACAATGGAATATTATCTAGCCTTTAAATCCTGCCATATGTGACAGATGACTTGGAGGACATTATGCTAAATGAAATAAGTCAATCACAGGACAAATACTTAATGATTCCATTTATTGAGGTATCTAAGGTGATCAAATTCATAGAAACTCAGAGTAGATTGCTGGTTGCCAGGATCTGAAGGAGGGAGGACATGGGAAGTAGCTTTTCAACAGGTATACAATTTCAGTTTTGCAAGATGAATAAGCTCTAGAGATATGCCATACAACATGTGCCTACATTCAACAATACTGTATTGTGTACTTAAACACATATTTAGAGAACAGATCTCAGGATAAGTGTTCTTACCACCATCCTTTAAAGGAGAAATACGCTAATAAACGGAAGGTGAACTGCCTTCTCTAGCTGGTTTGATCTGTCTCTCTTCGCTCAGCCTTTACCAAAGATGACCCTGTATTGTTGGCTCACGTCAATAGTGTCTTTTACCTGCAGACATTTCATAATCTCTTTTGTGTCCTGGGAGCAGTCACATAGGCCTTTGTTACACTGTGGTAGTGCTCTATATTGTCCTTTTAAGCACTCCTCCAATTTTCCAAAACATATTTATCTGTGTGTTTCCTTGACGAATGTCTCTCTCCACCCTGACTGTCAGATCCATGTCTATTTTGCACATTATCTATCCACAGGACCTATTAGAGCACCTGGCACTCAATAAGCATTTGCTGAATGAACAGATGGCTTTATCATTTTTGTACTGTGGAGATTAAGCACGGGGGGAAATACAACTCAGAGGGGCCCAATCACGAAAAGGGAATTACTGACTCATGTAATTGAAAATTCAGGTGTAGGTTCAGGAATGGATGCAGGAATGACTTGGATCCAAGTGCTTACACAGTGGATCAATCTGTCTTTCTGCATCTCTGCTTCTCTCTGCTATCTTCTTGCTGAGGCTAATCTGTTACCTCATAGTTCATAGACTGCCACTGGCTGCAGGATGATATCCTCACAATTTAATCATCTCAAAGTAAAAAAAACAAACAAAAAACCACAACACATTTTTTCTTGATTCCTTATTCAGAAGTTCCAGATTTGCCTATCATTGTTCCAACTTGAATAGCACACCCATTTCCTGAACCAATCATTATTGCCGGGAGGTAGGATCATTGGAGTTGTTCAGACTTTGGTCATACCCATCCCAGGTCAAGGGCGGGTGTGGTTAGGCCCACCAGCACCCATGTGGTCTGAGATAGAGGAGGTGGTGTTCCTCTTGCCAGAACCCAGAGCTATGTCGGGAAGAAAGAAGAGAGGGTGCTGGATAGATAAAACCAGCAGCTGTGGTGCCAGCACACTTCCAGGATGGATAAGCACCCAGGAAGCTAAGAAGTAAAAGTGCTTTAGAAAGGAGAGCTAATTGCCCTGTAGGGCTCTGTAGATCACCAGGGGAGGCCCACGCGGCAAACTCCACATTAAAGGCGGAAATGTGTGCCCCTTCTTCTTCTCCTCTTCCCTAAGAACCCCACTGAAAGTCCGAGCTGTAACTTATGATGAAGATGAGGACATGGAACTGAGAGGGCAGCAGTATAGAGCAGAGCTTACTGACGCCAGTTCCTGCTGGAGGCACTGAGCATGCCCAAGTATCTCACAAAGCTGACCAGATTCCAGGTGTCTACTAGCTACTGTGTTCACTATGTTTTCTCAAGAAGGTCCAAGGGATGGGAGGTGGCCCAGTTCTCAAAAATGTGTATGCACTATGGATAATTACTAATTCCAATGGGTTAACTCTGAAAAGAAAGAAACATCAGTTTCTTACAAAATACTCCTGGATAACATATTTATTTGTAACCTGGAATAGCATGTATTTAGCCTTCATGGTTTTGGATCACTAATCCTTCATCTTCTGCTACAGAAGCTGATTGGTCGGGCAAGGAAACATGACTCATCCTCTCCCTGCACTCCAGCACTCAGCCAGGCACACTCTCTCCTGGAACTGTGATCTTGACGTAGTGACATAGCACAAATAAAATATTTGGAGGCATTTTCATGGCCATTGATGGCAATGGCAGCGACAAGAACCGGGACCAAACTGGTTCTGAGGAGAGAGCACTGTGCTCCCAACAAATCAGCCCCAGGGCCCTAGCCATTCCCACCCTCCCTTCCCAGCAGTCCACTGACACCAAGCCATTAAGAGCCTTCCAATGATTGCTTGTGGCTGAAGATGGTCACCATTGGCTCATCTTGTGGGCAGCCAGGAATCCTAACTGTTTAGCATTATGATCTCCAGTTCATTATCTAAAATCCATCCCAGTTCCTTCACCTATACAATGGGAGCAGGAACATTTTCTGCTCTCAGGGATATTCTGAATGCCCGTGAGAGGGTGTGGCAGATAACTAAAAAGCAAATCTTCCACAGAAATGATAAATATGACAGAATTCTGTGCATCATCTGTGAGCAGGTGAGTTTGATTTAATTTTTCAGTATTTTTGCAGCCTGCACTCGGCACATGCCAACTGTGGGCACTGGGCGTGGCATGCATCTGGAGATGTGTGTTAGAGACTTCCTGTGTGCCAGGCACAGCTGCTGAGTAGCGTTCTGATAAAGGGCTTGTAATTTGCTGTGTATCTGTCACCTTCTTCCAATTCCAGGGAACACACTACTCCGGTCCCCATGCCTGCGGGAGGATATTGACTATTTCCAGGTGTCCTGCCTCTTCGGCCAACAGCTGTTATTTTTCCTCTGAGAAAGCTCCCATAAAACAAGGGCAACGAGGATGCACCTCTCTTTATTACAGCTTTCTTCCTGCCCAGAGGAAAAACGTTGGACGATGTAAGCAGCCGGCCTGATGCCCTGTGTCCCCTCAGCTTCTCAAGGTGTGCGTGCCGGGCCAGCCCCAGGGAAAAGGCCGCCACTACAAGCAGCAAGACTTTGATGTCACTATGGATTGGCAGAACCAGGGCCAGATGGTCATTTCAAACACCAATCCCTGCTAGCATTGCATTTTGAGGGGTGGGGGGAGGGAGGGGGAAGAAAGAATAGAAAAACTGCCGAGACTGGTTTGGCTCAGTGGATAGAGCGTTGACCTGGGGACCGAAGGGTCCCAGGTTCGATTCCGGTCAAGGGCATGTACATTGGTTGCGGGCGCATCCCCGGTGGGGGGTGTGCAGAGGCAGCTGGTCGATGTGTCTCTCTCATCGATGTTTCTAGCTCTCTATCTCTCTCCCTTCCTCTCTGTGAAAAATCAATAAAATATATTTAAAAAAAAGAATAGAAAAACTTTATAACAATGTCATTACCATTTTGGGAATAGAAAAAGGCACAATACTATAAGAACTATTCTAAATGAATGAAATATTTTTTTCCAACAAAACAATCCATAAAAAGTAAGAAAAAAAAAAGAGAGAGATGAGATCTTCAGTTCATCCAGTGAGCACAATGAACATGACCCCAAATCAAATCTTCTGATGCACATTGAAACCTACATCGCGTGACTGGCAGCGCAGAATCCGGAAGATGGGTCAGTTCCCAATCATGGCTTGGGCTCTTGGCAAGGGGGCTGTATCTGGAAGATGCTAAGGATCGCTTTTTCTTGTAGGAGCCTAAGTAGATAAACCCTTCTTTCCCACAAAGCAGACTCAATTTTGCTGGGAGATTTATTTGTCTGCCTTAGTGGAGCTACAACATTACACTATCCCCATGTGCTAACATCTAGCTAATTCCTCTGGTTTTGGGGTGGGAGTTGAGGCGAAAAGACACCTTTAATGTCGACTATTTATAATTCTTGAGAGAACACAAGGAAGGGAAGTCTCCCTCTTGTATAATTATCTGCGGCGACTCAGCATTTCTAAAGAGCCAGCTCGACCCAGCGCACGTAGGGCCCAGCACAGAAGCTCTATTTGCCTTTGTTTCACGAGCTGACTTTTTCATGAGAGGCGGGCCAGCCTTCCTCTGCTGGGATTAGCTGCACCTCCCCACTTCCAAGCAAGCCTCTGCAAAATGTGCTGCACTGCAATGTGGATTTGCAAAAGGTCAGAACTGAAAGGAACCTTGGAGGTCATCAAGTTCCGCCTCCCCCTCTTTTCCAGAAACGACAGGCTAGAGAACCTAAGTGAGTACGAAGATGGTGACAAATATTATTGGAACCCAAGACTTTCAGAATTCCAAAATCCTTCCCCTGCCCTGCTGCCTCCCCATTCTTTTAAAACAGAACCCTTTGAAGATAGAGCACAGTTGTAATGCTTGATGACAGTGGCTCTTTCAATCCAGAGGTGAGGTCTTCCCATCTCTTTCATTACGGATCATTTTGTTTACTTAAGTAGATTGCTTTAGAAGCAACTCTTCTTGGAGAAAGGGAGAAGCAGAGGTCATTTTCGATAAAACCTCTCCTGTGAGAGCAAATAGAGAGAAGCCTGGAGAGTGTGAGAGATTGAGCTTCCCGAGAGAGAGGCTCGGTGGGTTTGATGACCTTGATGTTCCTGCTGCAGTTGTTATGGCAACCGGAGAGTGAAATTATGGTTGCTAAGGGACACTGAACTAAAGCAATCTCCTTCACTTCCTGGTCATTCTGCTCTGCAACTCAGAAATCCACCCAAAGCAAGGATGAGTCAGCAAAACACATTTTAAAGATGGAGCTAAAATTGAGCTCTATTTAGTAGTATTTGTTCTTGAAGGGAGTCACACGATTTTATAATTGTTGGGACAATTATTTGTAAGGTCTTAAACGACTTAAATGTGGTAAAGTCCTCAAATGGAAGGAATGCTCCTGTCTCCGCGTCTGCAAACCTCCCGGCACCGTGGCATCATTACCCTTCTAAATCTTGAAACAGGTGATATATTCACAGTGTAAATCTTTGCCTCGAGAAAGGTCAATATAATTAATGAGAGAAAGCTTAGGCTATACCTGAACATGACTAATGGCTCATTAAGTGAAATGTTTCCCTGGACGATCTTGGAAGAACCATTGGTGACATCAGTGTCCATTTCCGGAGCAGTGACCTTCACCCTTCTTCACGTCTGCTACAACCCAGTGTGCACAGGATGCTTTGGTGACTGAACAGTGCTGGGCAAACATGAATACCAGCTGACTGCAGTGCAGTCAAATGCCCCTGTGTTTTGATGTCCTGGTTTTTTCCAGGAAAGGGCTGTTTGTCTCTGAAATGCAAATACCAGGTCTCCAAAAACTCTTATCTAGACTGTCTTTTAGAATGCAGATTCTGAAAGATAAACCTCATTAGAAAAGCCTAAGCCATCTGAACAAATCAGTTTAACTCAGTTCACCTGTAATTTTCAAAATCAGTACATTTTACTGTATAATACCTGCCACATGCCTCTTGAAGTGTAAGGGTGTTTACCAGTAAAGAGCTTATGTTTCTAGAAGTTATGGAATGTGTTTGCCAATTAGGGAGTACTAACTACCTACTACTTTTAACTGTCTAATACAGAGTTTAAGTTTGGTTCTTTCCTCTGTGTTAAAGGGACAAGCTTTCTCCCTACCTCATCTCTCCAAAATTTGACAATTCTTTTTTTAAAAATATATTTTATTGATTTTTTTACAGAAAGGAAGGGAGAGGGATAGAGAGCTAGAAACATCGATGAGAGAAAAACATCGACTAGCTGCCTCCTGCACACCCCCTACGGGGATGTGCCCGCAACCAATGTACATGCCCTTGACCGGAATTGAACCTGGGACCTTTCAGTCCACAGGCCAACGCTCTATCCACTGAGCCAAACCAGTTTCGGCCAAAATTTGACAATTCTTAATGAGCGAGTCATGGCAATACTTTTCTCTCCCTCTCTTTTAGAACACTTATTTGGTAAAATCACAACGGTGGAAGAAGTAATTCTAGAAGAAGTGGGCTGAGGAAACAAGTTATAGAGGTGAAGGAAGGGCCCTGGAGCTTGGGAGTGAGGAAGCTAAAGGTAATGTGCCTGGGGCAGGGACCAGGAGAGGGGAAGGAAAGGAAAAGGCAGCAGTGTGCTCCTGAGATGGAGAGCACTGACAATACATTTCTTTACATAAGTTCAATAAGACCAGTTTTCACTTGTGGTTTTATTAATTAAGATTTTGACCAGAATGCCACGTCTGAGAGAAACATGTCTGAACTCTGGATGTCGCCAGAAAGCCTTAAGGAATTGAGATTGACTTTCAAAGCTAATTAAAGCCCATGACAGAAATAGCCTTGTCCCTTGTTTGGTCACATGGTTCATGGCAGTCTTTCCAGCTAAGGAATGAAGGTTGTTCTCCTGAGAGAGGACAAGAAAGGAACCTCAAGGACTTTAGGAATTTGCCCAAACCTATAGGTATTGTAGGCAATGCCTGGTGGCAACAGTGGCTTGGCTTCTTTGCCTTGAGGGGTTGGTTAAAGCTCAGTTTAAAGATTTCTTGTAGGATTCCAGAAAAGCAGAGTTAAAGAGCCCGTGTGATCAGTTTGATCAATTGCCATTCCTTTTGTTTTTTACTGGTGAACCATCTGATGACATCACCAGAGATGTTTAAACTATAGACAAGAAGAATCTATCAGGTTTCATTCCAGCAAAAGCCTTGCATCTGAAAGTCTTCTCAACTGATTTATGGTTTGCTGAGTTCATTAACCTTTGTTTTGTGTTCTTCCTTCTGTTTTCACAGGACGTATGCCTATGACCTTATTTGCTTGGTTGCTTGTTTACACAGTGTAGGCCTCACCCAAGAAGCCATCTGCATTGCTGTCTCCTGAAATGAGACTCAGTGGTTTCGCTGAATTGAGTTGTTGTCAGGACTAAATGGTTGAGTCAGTGATGGTCTATCAACTTCACTTGAAACTGTTTCCCCTTTTCTGCCCAAATGATTCAGACAGAAAAGGCTCACAGTTCTTCAAAGAGGAAATCATAGAATATTTCCCTTAGCCCACTTTGAGTTAATATGATGGACAGGAAAGCTTCAGACAGGCGTGACACACCTTCCTCCAGGGAAACCTCTCCTCAGCCTAATCTGGAAGACTGTAAAATTAGGACCTCCTTTTACCACATGGATTTTTGCCTCTCACCGGACCTTAAATTACTATAATTCTCCTCACTTTTGGGTTATGCTTTTTAACCTTCTTGTCTAATTTGCCACTTCTAGAGCACCACAAGGATGCCAGCTTGTCTAACACGTTGTCCTCTGGACATTGCCTATGCTACCTCCCAGGGGTAGTAGACTGACAGGACTCTGACCTATGTGAGGATTCCCTTTCCTGTTGCTTCTTTCTGCCTTTGGCAGATAGGAAGAACCTCTGAGCCTTGGGGTGGGCATGACTACACCCCTCTGACAGCAAGAAACAGAGAAAAATGAGGCCTTTGCCCATTTACCCTTGTTAGATTACAATGCTCATGTCCTCCAAGGGGGAATGTTATTGTTGTAATTAGCTAATTTACTAACATTAATAATAGGAAGAGAGTAAAGGGGAGGCCAGACATGATAAGCATGGCCATCTGGGCAGTTTCACAAGGAAGCTACAGCTTCATGCTCCCCAGAGAACGACTGGCCCATTCTCTGCAGATCGCCGGGAAAGGGATAGAACAAAAGGGAAGATGGGCACATGTGCAGTGAAGTCAGGGTGGCATCCAGAAGGTGATTGACTGCCTGTCAGCCTAGCCTGGGGGAAAGATCATTGGCTTGAAGGGTACAATCCCCAAAGAGGTACAATTCCCTCTCTCTTGAGCCCCATGCTCCCTTTCACTCTCTTGCTCTGTGACCTGCACCCGCTCTGTGCATTCATGTGTTCTCTCTCCATAGCCATGTGGCCTTATGCAGCTGTATGGCCCATGGCCATGTGGACTCCACACACAATGGACTGCAGCTGGGAACATAAACTAAGCAAGCCAGCTACTGGACTGGACTTTAATACGGACAGAAATTCTGGGCAGTGGCCTTGATTTTAGCTCTGCTGTAGATAAGATTGGACTTTTTCTATGGTGAGAAGGACAGAGATGGGGCCTTGGAAGGGAAACCCCTTAATTTTACTTCATCCATAAAGTTTCCACAAACCCCATCTTCCCATGGGAGTCTCAGCTTTATGGTAATACCCTAATTATTTTCCTCATGGTACCGGAAGAATTCCACTTCCAACAATAACACCTGCACCTGTATTTCCCTCTTCCAGTTCCTCTTCCTTTCCCTCTCCATCTCTATCTCTATTTCTATCCTCATCCTTATCATATCTCTCTCTCTCTCTCTCTCTCTCTCTCTCTAGATATAGATATATAGATATAGATATAGATATAGATATAGATATAGATATAGATATAGATATAGATATAGATATATAGATATATAGATATATAGATATATAGATATACATACATATACATATACACAAAAGTGAGGTATAGGAGGGAGAATGGGGAAGGGAGAATGAACAGGGTAAGGAAACTCACCTAACCTAATAGCAATTTTCTAAGATTTAAATACTAGAGCTGTAAATTGCGAAGTATCTTCTAATGACAATGTCAAATCTAAGTACCATAGAAAAGTATTTGGATATGTAGTGAACATATGACACTATATTTGGTTACTAATATCCAAGCTCTGTCTTCTTTATGACAGACTCTTCTATCATGGTAGTTCTTTTGGGGAATCTGAGGGAGCTGTCATAGTTTGAAGGCAGTTGTTGAGATAGACATTTGCCTATAGGTGGTTCACTGGGAAGTACTTTAGGAACAATATCTGCAAGAGTGAGGAAAGTAGAACTGGGCAGGAGATGACATTGAACTGTGATATAGTTTACATTAGAGATGCCAGCCAACACCACAAGAGTTATGAGTCTGGGGTAGCCCTTCAGAGATGTTCCAACTTGAGGCACAAGGACCAGCCTTTGTGTCCCATTGAATGCAGACTGCCCCCAGTAGAGGGTGTATCTTTGGATAAGGCAGCTCCTCCCAGTGGAGGTGATTCCTTGGGAGGCACTCATCTGTAAACCATCAGCAGGCATCAACCCCAGGGAATAAGGGATGAGGGCCTGAGTCATACACATAGCCCTCACTCCTAGAGCCAGCTCTCCTATCTCCATGTCTCCTGGCTGCTAGGGCATGTGTGCAGGAGCTAGCTCAGCTCATCATATTCTCTAGGGATATGCAACCTTGAACAAAGGACACAAAGAAGAAAGTCCATTAGCACTCATGTATGGTGCAGCAGCAATAAGCATGATTATTGTTTGGGGTTTGTGGCAATAGTAACTGGGCAAAATATTCCTGAAACCCAGCTTCCCAGTGTCCCAGGCTTCCTGAACACTTTAAAATCCTGTTTGAATTTCTGGTTCATTCTGTGTTTTCAATTTGCTTCCAATAAACTCCATTTTATCTTCAGACATTGAAACTTGGTTTTGGTTTCTTGGAACTACGAACTCTGATTGATTAAGGGGATAAATTACAAATGAAGAAAGAAGGAAAGATAAATTTTAGAATAATGCTTATATTCTATACTAGCAGATTAACATGAAGAAGGTATCTTTTTAATATGATACGACAGGGATGATAATAAGTTGATTATTATTCACCTCTCCAACATCTTCTTTAACCCCAGATAAGGATGAAAAAGAGGTAAGATTCTGTTTTAAAAAATAATTGTAAACAACTATACAAAATTGGCAATTTGATGGACTATGTTTGGTAGAGAGGTGGCATCCATTATATAAACTTCTTTTGTGTGATATTCTCAAACATATTTGCAAATATGAGTTTTCAGATATGGATCTGATTAAATGGGTTAGCCTAATCAGTTGAGAAAAATGGGAAGATGTAATGGGGAATATTAAAAGTCCTTACAGGGCCAAGATGGATGAAGTCAGATTAAGAAGTAGAGGAGTTGGTCAAAACTGCAGTGGTGATTGTATAAAGATCTCTGCATCATTCAGAATTCAAGACTGAAGGGTGTCCATAGAACATGAGGCAAGATGGAGATGCCTATGGTATGGGGGCAGATTTTCCAAGATAGTAGCTCCCAGAAGTCATTCTGAGAAGTGAAACAGAAGGGCCAGAGATAGGAGGGTAGCTAAAATCTTTATGACAGTATGTTTGTGGTGTTAAAATCTTTGACTAATGGTTTAATAAATCATGGATTAATAGTGAGGTCTCCAGTGGGAAAATCAAAGTTTTCTACCAATCAACTTACATGTACACAGATAGAGTGCTCCCTGGGTTAGATCATTAAACCTGGTTCGAAGTATTCAGCAAAGCAAGTGTACTAAATGTGAGGCCTAATGGCCTCTCCTGCCTGTGACTGTATTAAAGGCAAATCAGCTCAAGAGGGTCCTGGTCATTCAAATGCTATCCCTTTTGGAGTGTGCCTGCTGCTAGAAGAAATGGATCCCAGCAGGAGCAGATCTCTGAGGGCTTACTCTCTCACTGCTCCAGCAGCAGCATTGTCAGGCTTGAGATGGCCAGGATAAAAATTGGGATTTCTGTTTCTCAGTCTCTTGAAACAAGCTAAAGAGGATACTGTGTAAACCCTTGAAGACAGTATCAAACTTCCTTTTGGGGAGGTGTTGTTGCATGGTGCTGAGCTTTGGAGTGGGAATGGAATGCTCTTTGGGTAGGTGGTAAGAGAAGGCTCATTAAGGAGATCATATGTAGGATGAGACCAGTAACATCAGAAGGAGCCAGTCATGAAGAGGTTAGGGATGAAGCTAGGGGGAGTAGGGAAGAATGTTCCAGGCATAGGGAACAGAATATCAAATACTCTGAGAGAGGAAAGAGCTTGGTATATTTGAGGAACTGAAAGGTGGCCAGTGTGGCTATAATTGGTGAGTGGGGAGGATTGGGAGAGAGGGGAGTGGAGAGATTAGGGAAGGGGCCCATTATGCTTGGCCAATTAGACTGTGATGCAAAATTTGGCTCTTACTCAAAGTGGAATAGGAAACCACCAAGAGGTTATAAGGAAAGAAGTACACGATTAGATTTCTACTTACAAAGGCCACCATGGCTTCCATTGGAGAATAGATTGGAGGTAAATAAACAAAAGTGGAGTCAGGTAAGCTAGTGAGGAAGCAATAACAAAAGTCCAGGGGAGACATGGGTGGTGGAGCCGATGGAGTCTGAGAAAGACAGATAAATTAAGAGTCTAACTAGGAGGCAAAAAAGGAGGATCTTGTGGAAAGGGATCCTGAGAATGGTGGGAATCCAGGATAACACCCAGGTTTCTGTTTTGAGCTCTCACTTGAGTCTGACTTGACTTCTAGATTAGCCCAGCTTTATTCTGAAATTTCATTTTCAAGTCAAGATCTGTTACTGTTTTGCCTCACTCTCATGCCTGTCCATATACAGAGGCACAAAATCAAAACAAACAAAACCTACAGCTCTTCTGAGCGAGTTCTTGCCACTATAATTGAAAAACAAGCTCCTGTTTTGGTTATCAGCCCCACATGACTAGCTTCTCTCACATGCAATGCTGGGTTCTTGAATGATTTAGAATCAGCTCAGCCCTAATATGAATGCATTGCCTGTTGATTATCTCAGACACAACTTATTACCCTGAATTTAAGACTCCTTCAGCACCGTTTCAATTAATGTGGCGATGAGTGTGCACATTAGAATGGCCAAGCACAGCCAGGATTTAATTGATTTAATTTGCATATCTCATTCTGAAAGAATTATACGCTGTAAATTCACCCACGGCCAGGACCTGAAATATTGCCACCTCCTTTGTGAATGCAAAAGTAGCTTTTCTGAAGGTTTTTCCCAGCCCTGGTTGCCTTTAGATCACATTCTTATTGTTTGCTCCAACTTTTTTAGAGGAGGCCTCCTGGGAAATGAATGCAAGCTTGGGGTTGGCTGTGAGTTTAGACAGCTTATGCAAGGAGGAGTCAGAGAGACTAACATCATCTTCCAGTCACTTCCAAGGATCTTCCGGGAACTGGTGCTTTGGGAGCTGATGTCAGAGCAGACGCTTCTTTGATGGAAAGTATAATGGGGAAGCGAGCTGTGATATCTTTCTGGGCAAAGATAGACTTCTCAGAAACCTGGAGACCTGCCTGGATACTGTTGGAGGTTTTTAGGTGAGAGAATGTATAAAGTGGAAATGGGAGGAGAACCTTTGTTGCTTGTACAAACAGCTCTCTGCCAAGGTGATTGTAGTTTCTTTTAAGTGAGTCTGACTTGGCACATAGACTGCTGTTTCTGTTGAAGTGGGTCATATTCAATCCATACAGTCTGCTGTCCACTATTTCACTTGTTTAAAAACACTTTATTTTTTTAAAAATCAGCAGTTCAAAGGAAACAAATGTCAGTGAGGTATTTTTCTTGACATTACTGGATCTGAACTAGTGGATTTTGATTTAAAGATGTTTTATTATAACGCTTTAAAATACTCTTTTCTCTTTATCCTTGGCCAACATCAGTTTATGTGAGGACCACTTCATTTTGTCATTTGTACGTTGGGTTTCATGGAAAGCTAACTTAATAATAATTACCAAATGCCTACAATAACAATATAGATTGCTTACTCCATGCCATAGATCACTTACTCCATGTCATAAACCAGTAGTTGGCAAACCGAGGCTCATGAGCCATATGCGGCTCTTTGGCCCCTTGAGGGTGGCTCTTCCACAAAAATACCATGGCCTGGGCGAGTCTATTTTGAAGAAGTGGCATTAGAAGTTTAAAAATTTTGGCTCTCAAAAGAAATTTCAATCGTTGTACTGTTGATATTTGGCTCTGTTGACTAATGAGTTTGTCAACCACTGCCATAGACTATCCTACTCTGTTTATATGCAATTGGCCTTTAGGATGGCAACCATTATTAACCCCATTTTAGAGATGAGAAAACTGAGATGTAGAAAGACTGTGAAATATATCCAAACTCATACAACTAGTAAGTGACAAAGCTGGACATTGAGCTCACATTATTCTTCCTTTATGAGAAAATTTTTTTTCTATTACATAGCTCCATATGGAAAAACTAACCTTCAACGACATGGATTCATATGTTCTCTGACATTCATTTTATACTAGAGGCCCAGGACATGAAATTTGTGCTCTAAGGTGCGGGGGTGTCCCTCAGCCCAGCCTGCACCCTTTCCAACCTGGGACCCTGTTTAGGCCAGATCCCTGCTGATCCTAAAACCAGCAGTTAGACATCCCTCTCACAATCCAGGACTGCTGGCTCCCAACCACTCACCTGCCTTCCTGCCTGATTGTCCCTAACTGCTTATTCCTGCCAGCCTGATCACCCCCAAACCACTCCTCTGCCAACCTGTTTGATGCCTAACTGATCCTCTGCTGGCTCAATCACCCCCAACTGTCCTCCCCTGCTGGCCTGGTTGCCCCCGACTGCTCTCCTCTGCAGGCCTGGTCCCTCCCAACTGCCCTACACTGATGGCCTGGTCACCCATAACTGCCTTCCCATACCAGCCTAGTCTCCCCTAAGTGCCCTCCCCTGCTGGCCATATTATGACTACATGGAGGCAGCCATCTTGTGTGAGGGCAAGATGATCAATTTGCATATCACCTCTTTATTATATAGGATATCTCATTGTTCTGTATCTTGCCTCCAAGTGAAAATGTTATAGGTGTCTCATTACCAAAAAATAACTCTTTTTCTGGGCAACTCTGATGACCAGCCTCTCTAGGCTTCCTCCGACATGTTAAAAGTTATTGCCTTCCATGGATCATTTTGTGTGATTTTGCAGCTGACATTTTATCCTTGGTTGCTTAATAAATATCATCAACAGTGTAGCACTTCATATTTTGTGGGAGCTGTTCGAGGATTTCTCAGCAATAATGAATCTGTCTACCAGAGGAGCAGCCCAGAGGGACTCTATTTCTTGAAGAAAGGAATGAAAAATTTTGTTCATCGAGCAAAACCAGGACATCTGGGGCTTCCCTGTGCCATGAAATGAGTTTCTGTCACTTGAATGGCATCAAGCACTATGATTGTCCCTCAGCATCATGACAGAGCAGATGATTGCTCAGGAGACTGTCAGGAGATCCAGGCTTAGACCAGCTCAGACTGTCTCTAAGGATTAAATGTAGACAAAAGTTCCTCTGAAGGGGCATTTCTTGCAAACTGCCAAAGCAAAAATACAAAGGATGATGAAGTCTCTTTTAAAGTTTTTATTTATATTTATTTAAAGTTCAAAGCTTTGTAGTACATGTTTGAGTCAATGCCCCTTCCTTACTTTTATTTTTATTCACTTCGAGGAAATTTTTATGCCCCAAACACATATTTTATGCCAACTAAAAATAAAATATGACTCTCACACACACACACACACACACACACACACACAAAAGCTTCCTGGGAGAATCATCCTAGAACCTCTCAGCTCCTTGGGAGTGAGGTGAACGCAAATCCATGTGAAGTGATCCCCAGCAGTGCCCCTGTTGTGAGAACTGCCTGTCTTTCCACGAAAAGAATGCTCCTACCTGGTGGTTGAGCTTCAACCTATGACCCAGGAGGTTAGGGTTTGATTCCCAATCAGGGCACATGCCTGGGGTGCAGGCTCGATCCCAAGTATGGAGGCAGCCAATCAATGATTTTCTCTAGTCATTGATGTTTCTATCTCTTGCTCCCTCTCCCTTCCTCTCTGAAATCAATTAAATATATATATATATCAACAACAACAAAAGAGTGCTCCTGACAAGAGTGTTTTCAGTCACCTGTTGTGTTTGAGGGAAGATAAACATCCTTGGCCATTAACTTCCCAAAATGGTTGGCTCATCCCTGAAGTGTATCCAGGCACTTAGAGTGAAATAGCTGGAACATTCTATACATGTCTGTCATTATCTCCAAGTCTCTGTATAATGAGATGGACTGAGTTTGAAAAGCTATCTCTGGATTTCAGAAAAGTAAAAGGCCCCTGGATTGTGGCACATTTTGCAATTTGAAACAACCCACTCATTGATGACAATAGGGAATCTGGACAACATATCCTATATAATAAAAGCCTAATATGCAAATTGACTGAAGAGCAAAGTGATAGGTGGAATGACTGGTCACTTACGATGCATACTGACCGCCAGGGGGTATACACTCAATGCAGGAGCTGCCCCCAGATCCCAGGCCCCAGGCCAGACAAGACGGGTGCCAGCAGGGGCCCCCTGATTGCCCCGTCTGTCACCCCACATATCAGCCCTGATTGCCAGCCAGGCCTAGGGAGGGACCCTACCCTTGCACAAATTTCATGCATCAGGCCTCTAGTTATATATAAAAGTTCTATTTGGAGGTTTTTAAGAGAGCTAACTAGGCAATGAGAAACTCCTGGGCCAAGATGCAGGAGACAGAGTCCTGGCTGCCTGAAGGTGTACTTGCTGGTTCTGAAAGGGGCAGCTAGGGTGAGGCACTGCTCTGAGGCCTGATGGGCTGGGGGAAACAGCTGGCGATTAGCACCCACTCGGGAGGACAGCGAGGAGAGGCTGTGCATAAGGGCTGGAAACATGGCTTGCAGCTCCCCTTTGAGTGACTATATCTGGTTGGTCCCTAAAATTGGACAGAGGGGATTCTCCATTACTAGTGCTTCTAGTTGCCTGACAAAAGTAAATGGGAAATCCTCCTTGGAAGAAGATAACATAATTTCTCAAATTACTTCTGTGAACATTTTTTTCAAACACATTTCTATCCACAGATAACCAAGTGCACAAGGAGACTACACATGACTAATTATAAACAGAACAAGAAACAGTAGATTAGGTCCTACCCAAATGTTGGAAAGATCAAACACATCTTAAAGTAAATATTCTGGAGAACTTAAAAATCTTGTCAGGAAATGGAAAAAATGACACAATGGATTTTAAAGGATCCAAACACAAACATGGGAAATGAAAACTACAATAATTAAAATTAACACTTTAAGAGAGAGATGAGTTTAACAGCAAATTACACACAAATTCAGAATGAATTGGTATAGCATCTATTCTAATAAAAAAGTAATATACTAATTATACCAGATAGATTGGACATCTTCATGACATCCTTTGGATGTTCTTCTGGACAAAGCCACAGTGGCAGGGCCAAGGCAGAGGTGGTTAGGGGCGAACAGGCCAGCAGGGGAAAACTGTTAGGGGTGATCAGGCAGGCAGGGGACAGTGGTTAGGGGTGATCAGGCAGGCAAGCAGGTTAGAAGCCAGAGGTCCTGGATTGTGAGAGGGATGTCTGACTGCCAGCATCCCTTGAGGGGATGTCCAACATCCCCTGAGGGGTCCTGGATTGGAAAGGGTTCAGGCCAGGCTGAAAGAGAACCCCAACCCCCGCATGAATTTCATGCACTGGGCCTCTTGTTTCAGAATAAAACTATATCTCAAACTACCAAGGCCCATCAGTAATGGAATGAGCCCATGGAAGGTATAGTAGCTCCACTAAGTTGGACCCCATATAAGTAAAAAATTCAGAAGAAAGTCTTTATATAGGGGATCACTTGTAAATTGTATAAATGTCTAACTACTCTGCTGTCACTTGAAACTAACATAATATTGACTGTCAACTGAAATTAAAGAATAGGATAAAAAAGGGAGAGTTCTTTTTGTGGAGCATTCATTGCTCAGAAATTGTAGTGGATTACTGCATTGACCAGGATCCAGAACAGATAAGAGAAAATAATCCACCCAGCCCAAACAGGAAGGAATAAAATATAGAGACATTTAGGGGCTTATAGAGTCCTTGGGATGACTGGAGGAATGGTCATCAGGCTAGACATTCATGGAAGGTCTCCTAAATGATATCACAAAAGGAGCTGCTACCACCACCTGATTAGAAAGCTGCCACCACAGCTATTGGCTCCAAGACTTGATTGCCTCAGCTATGACCCTTTCCAGCAAATAGATGCCCTGAACTATTTTTCTTGCTACCCATGACACTGGAGAGCACCTATCATTATCTCACCAAAATGCACTTGCCAGAATACACAACATAAGCTGCTAAATTTTGCATGAGTATGTCTTCTGGCAGGACCTGCCTCATGCACGTCTGTGCTGGAAGGGAATCTGGGTGGGCAGTTTTCACTTTCCAGCCTCTAGAGTCTAGTAGGACCTGCTCCAAAGGGATTGGAGTGAAGAGGCATGAGCCGATCTGCAAAATCTACCCCATCTCTTGCCCTTCTTTGCCTACTACTGCAATATTCTATTTCTTCTGGAAACAGAACCTACTTATTTTTCAGTGAGGGAACAATTCACTCAATGTAGACACTGATTCAGATCTGCCAATTAGATGAGCCTGTCCACTAGACACTGTGATTAGGTTATAGACCTGAACTTGGTTCATTTTAGTTCTGTAAGAGTCTTCCCCAACGCTCCTTGGCCAAAGCTATTAAAAACAAACCAACTTGTTATTACTGCTGAGAATCCTAAGCATTCAGGAGATGAATGTGGGGCTGCTAGTGATAGCTTGCCCCCATGAAGAGAAGACATATCTGAAAGTAATCAAACGGATAAGATATAAGAAATGGAGAGAGAAGCAGCATTCCTTCAATCTTGCTTGAATCTCTGGGTCAAACTATGCCTGTCTGTTGACCTTTTGACTTCTCAATTATATGATCATAGAAATTCCTTTTTGCTTAGACTCATTTCAGTTGTGTTTCTGTCACTTTACAATGCAGAGTTCTGACTCATAATTATGTGACTTGATGTGCCCCCTCCTGTATTTGTAGGCAGAAACCAACCCATTTTGTAAACAAGACCATAGAGCTTGTATAAGAACATAGGATCTTATTTATTATAGAAATCCACATTTCCTTGAAACAAGTTTTGTGGGAGCGAATCTGAGAGGATCACTTCAGGCATAATTTGGAGATCCTGTGGGTGGGAGTCTGAACAATTCTCCCTTCAGGGTAGTAGAATGGGTAAGTGAAGTTGTATCATTTAAAACTGGGATTGCCCACATTGGCAATAGACATTAGATTGCATCTCGTACTTTCCTCAGGAGTCTTTTTAACAATCACCCTTTTAGGTGTAAGAGTAGTTATCCATTCATTTATTCATGCAATGTTTTAGTATCTCAATTGTGTGGATGAGTGCAGATACCTTTCAAACAAAGAAGCGGCTCTATAACTCCACTGTTTACAAATTGTAATTGCTCCACATTGCCTAGGAAGAAAGGTCACATTTTGGGTCCTTCTCAAACCAAACCCAAACTGCCTCTGAGGACACAGCTCCAGCCGTTCTTCTCAGAGTCCGTGTGGCAGGCACACTGTGATATTTGCCTCTTTCTTAGCAAGAGTCCCTCCTCCCACTCTCACCAGGATGTTTGCTCAGATGAATTTCTGGGATACGGATGCACCTCCTTTTCTATTCATTTTACAAGATTTGGATCAGACAGCACTTATTCCATGACCTGACTTTTACATTAAAATCCTCCTTTGAGCTCCCAATGTATTTTTTCACATTACTCTTATTTGACTTATCACATTATAATAAAGTGATTTTGTGTTTCTTTTTTATTACCCTATGAGTAAATGTATATTCCATTTACACCGTTACGTTTAGTGCTAAAAAAAACCTAGATCTACAGTATTCCTCTATCATATTCTTTTGTGGCATCACATATTTCTTTGCAATATTTGTTACAATTGAAATTTTATAGCTGCTAGTGTGACTTTTGGATTAATTTGTATTTTCTTTACTAGATACAAAGCCTATAAGGACTAGGATCAAGACTAATTTTGTTGCCCTAGCCAGCTTGGCACAGTGGATAGAGAGTTGGCCTGCAGACTGAAGGGTTGCGAGTTTGATTCTGGTCAAGGGCATATGCCTGGGTTGCAGGTTCGATCCCTAGTAGGGAGTCGTCGGGGGTGGAGGAGGGGTGTGTGCAGGAGGCAGCCAATCAGTGGTTCTCTCTCATCATTGATGTTTCTCTCTCTCCCTCTCCCTTCCTCTCTGAAATCAATAAAAATATATTTTTTAAAAAGAGAAAAAAAGACTAGTTTTGTTCACCAACATATTCTTATGGTTTAATATAGTCCCTGGAACATAGTATGTGCTAAAATATTTATTGACTAGATGGGTAAATTTTTATTTAATGAATCAATCCTGAATAAAAAAAGTATTAATGGCCTTCAGGGATATTAGAATTTCATGAAGAGGAGTTAAGAGAAGATAAAAGGTTTGTTTTTTTTTTTTCTAGTAGAGAGAATTTGTAATGTCAATAACAGTAAAATTTCAGGGCGAAGGGTTATTTGAAAACAATGTTTATGCATCACATATTCTTTATCCAGTTACCTATCGAGGTACACTTTGGTTGTTTCCACGTCTTGGCTACTGTGAATAATACTACAATGACTATAGGGGTCATATATCCTTGCAAATAAATGTCTTCAGAACTTTCAGGTAGATAACCAGAAAAGGGGTTGCTGGGTTACATGGCGACTCTATTCCTAATCCTTTGAGGAGCCTCCACAATGCTTTCCACAGTGGCTGCACCAGTTACACTCCCACCAGCAGTGAATGAGACTTCCTTTTTCTCAGCATCCTCTCCAACACTTGTTATTACCTGTCTGGTTGATAATAAAGAAGATGCAGTACAGATTGAAATTCTGCCATTTACGACAAGATAGGTAGGTTTTGAGAATATCATGATAAGTGAAATAAATCAGGTAGGAAAAGTTAAGAACCATATGATTTCACTCATACATGGACTATAAAACTGAAAGCAACAAATAAATCAGAAAACAAACAAAAACTCAGACACAGACAACAGTATGGTGGTTATCAGAGGGAAGGTTGGTGGGAGGTAGTAAAGGGGGTCATATGGTGACAGAAGATTTATCATGTATCATGGAAATGCACACTTGAAACCTAACTTGAAACCTATATAATGTTATTAATGAATGTCACCCCAATAAATTTAATAAAATAAAAAAATAAAAACAATGTTTAAAGTCCTAACTTACAGGAAAGTTAAAGGAAAAGTGCAAAGAACTTGTTTTCCTCCCTGAACCTGACAGTATATTGCAAACATAGGGCCCAGTTATTTCCCAATGCTTGAGCATATACTTGACCTACAGAAGGCCATTCTCTTATATAACTACAAAACAAACAACAGCACCAGGAAGTGGACATTAATAAATGACTCCCATATACTCCGCAGGCCCCATTCAAGTTTTGTCAGTTGCTTCATTAATGTCCTTTACAGTGGAAGGATCCAATCCTGGATGCCAGGCTGCATTTGGTTGTCATGTCTCTTTAGTCTCCTACTATTGGACAGTCTGTTAGGTTGCCTGTAACATAGACATGTAGTATGGGGACTTCCGCTGGTACTCTGGCCCCAGGTCCTGCAAATGTTAGGGGTAGGCTCAGATCTCCCTATCCAGCCCACTATGTAGGTAAATATTGAAAAGATTTTGATGATCTTGAACTCTAGAGAAAACTCAGACACTATTTTCAAACTTTGTACGTTGGAGAGGATTGCATTTGTTTGCTTTTACAGTAACCACTGGCACCTGCCTCACCTCCAACAGGCTTGGGGACTATGCAGAGCCTCTGTGCCCACTGCTGTCTTCTTTCAGTGCGAGTCTAATGGCACTGGCCAGCTAAGGCTGCACTTCAACCAACAAGAAGGCGACTAAACTGTAAAGTGAGCCCAGTGTTATGAGGAACAGACTGACAGCTGTCAGAGGGGAGAGGTGTGGGGGGCTAAGTGAAAAGGTGAAGGAATTAAGGGGGGAAAAGGCAGCCCAGACAACAGTGTGGTGATTGCTAGAGGGGAAGGGAAGTGGGGGGAAGTGGAAGAGGCAAAGGGGGCATAAACTGGTGAAAAGAAACTTGACTTTGGATGGTAAACACATGATGCAGTGTGCAGATGATGCATAATCTGTATGGTTTTCTTAACCAATGTCACCCCAATAAATTCAACAAAAAAAGAAAGGAAAGTGAGCTCAGTGTGTTAGAGCCACCCAGCTCATTGTTCAGTCTTTCCATGGGCCGGTGTGGACCTGCATGCTGGTCCACATGAGGAGCCGGCCCTTCCCAGGAGCTCCGGTGGAATTGAACTTAAACAGTGCAGTGTTCGCTCTTCTCATAAGGTGGTGGACCTGGGCATACAGGGTCGCTGTGGTGGGCCTGGCCATTTGGGGGTGATGGGTTGCAGTGGAGGGCCCAGGTATCCAAGGAGCTGTCAGCCCCCAGTGGCAGGTGGGGTTTCCAGAGGTACTGGATCATGGCCCTGGGTCAAGGTGGCAGGGTCTGGTGCACCAGGTCACAGTGGCAGGTGCCTCAGGGTGGGGGGGGGTCACTGCTGTTCCCCCCAGCCTCCTTCCAAAGAAGACTCTGCAGATTTTCCAAAATGTAGATTTAACTCTCTTACCTATAGCGTAGTGGTTAATAAGCAGCATGTTTTCACCTGGGCCAGGAGGCATAGTTGGGGGTTGAGGATGGGAGTGGGAGCAGGAAAGCATCAGAAGGCTCAGAGGTACAGAGAAAATGAAATCAAGCTTGACACATGACACAAAACTGGAATTACATGGCTATAAAAGCATGCCTTCCAATGACTGCTTATTAATCATAGACACTAATAAGCCATTATTTCCCATTCATTCAAACAACATATATAGAGTATTACTTAGGGTCTACTATGGTGATACAGAATTAGTGAGATTTTTGTCCTTCAAGGAGTTTATAAACTAAAAGGAGGTGAGACAGATACTATGCAATAGTTACATGGGTATTTATTGAGCACTTACTCTGTCCACCATTTCATCAATTAATGTTCACCACTATCTGATGAAGTCAGTATTATTATCACCCCTTTCTGCAGATGAGGATGCTAAGGCCCAGAGAGCTTACTGTGGCAAACTGGTTACTAGAACTAGGAATCTAGCCCACCCTTCTGGCTCCAGAGTCCAAGCTCCTAACCTCTACACCCCCAGCATGTCAAAGGACAGTAGACTCTATAAGAGGGAACATAAAGGAGAAAGTGATGAATCCTAATGTGGAGAGTAAGGTGGAGTTTCAGGACAGGCTTTGGAGCTCACTCAAATTATTTCATTTCATTTCATTTTATTTTAAAAATATATATTTTATTGATTTTTTACAGAGAGGAAGGGAGAGAGATAGTCAGAAACATCGATGAGAGAGAATCATTGATCAGCTGCCTCCTGCACACCCCCCACTGGGGATGTGCCCGCAACGAATGTACATGCCCTTGACTGGAATCGAACCTGGGACCTTTCAGTCCGCAGGCCGATGCTCTATCCACTGAACCAAACCAGTTTTGGCAAATTATTTCATTTTATAAGAGAAAAATACCATAAGGAGGTAGACTATGTGGACATTTGCCATACATACATATAGTGCTAAAACTCCTAATGGTTGGGAATGTTTTATTTCAGAATACTCACTGCTATATCCCACACCGCTGTAGGTGCCCCGGCTGGCTGGAAAAGGATGCTGGTTAGGAGAATTCACTGGGCTCATCAAGCAGAAATAAGCACAGAAATAGATCTTGCCAATAGGGGCAGAAAAGTCACATGATGAGGACTAGAAAGCATATCACCTCTGGAGGGTATTTAAGATATTATTATAGAGGATGATCCTCTTTAGCATAGTGGATCCTGGCCTTGATTCTGTGAACATCTTGATGGGTTTGTTGAAAGTAGGAGTTACAGAAATATTAATTCCTATTACTTTATGTTGAAAGTAACAAAAGACATCACCCCAAATGGGCTTAAATATTAAGGAAAAATTAGCTCATCAGAAGTCTAGAGGTAGAAGGACTTCAGGGTTGGTTGATTCAAGTCTTAAATAATTTGATTGCATCTGTCAATGTAAGAAATGCCGTGTGCTATGTTTTAGTCAGCTCATGCTGCTACAACAAAATACCACAGAATGGGCAGCTTAAACATTTCTCAAATTTCTCAAGATTGAAAGTCCAAGATGAAGGTGGCAATCTGGCCCAGTTTTGTTGAGGGCTCTCTTCTGGGGGCTGGCGACTTCTTATTTTGCCCTCACATGACAGAAAGAGAGGGCTAGCTCTCGAGACTCTTCTTCTAAAGGGCACTAATCCCACTCGTGAGGGCTCCACTTCCTGACATAATTACTTTGCAAATGCCATCACACTGGGGATTAGAGTTCTCATATGAATTGGATAGAATTCTATCCATATGAATTGGATAGAAGGTACAGACACAGTCTATAACATGCTACAGCAAACTAGTCCTGAGATCTCAGTGGCTTCTCACAATACAACATTATTGCTCATCCATGTAATCTTTCTAAGGAAATGGAGGCTTCTACTATATCCAACAACCTCAGCTTCTTTTGTGCTGTAGTGTGCCTTCTTGAACCCGGCCCCAAAATCATGCACAATCCAGCCTGCGGATGGAGAAAGAGAAAGAATGCGGAGTGTGGCGAGCCAGCACGGCCATGGCATACTCAGCCCCAGGGCACCTTAAGTGCAGCGCCAGCTCAGCCAGGTTCAGTGACTCTGAGAGGGGGCGGTGAAGGATTGAGAAAAGACAGACAAGAGAATGAAAGCTGGGTTTGGGTAGGACACTGCTTCCGGATGGAGAGACAGCGCCACTGACTACAAGCCATGTCTTTATTTTATAGCCAGATGCCACGAGGCAAAGTAAGGGCATGGACAAGATGTTTACAACATTCTCATGGGTTTAGATTAGGGGTGGGTAAACTTTTTGACTCGAGGGCCACAATGGTTCTTAAACTGGACCGGAGGGCCGGAACAAAAGCAACCGGACCATGCTGGCACTCTCATGTTGGGCTGCTGGTGAAGGAGCAGAGGGGAGAGCAATAGAACCCTCCGCTCTTTTGGCTCCGCGGGCCGGATAGAACAGCCGAATGGGCCAGATCAGGCACGAGGGCCGTAGTTTGCCCACGGCTGGAACTTTAGATCCTACTCAATCTCATGCACCTGAACGCTATCAAGCCCACATCACTCAGGCACGTGGGGTCACGTGTTTGGACCATGGGTTCAAGCTTACAACTATAGCTGTTGGCTATAATTGTGCTGGGAGGGCTCTGCCCTTCAGGCTGGGACTTGCACGTGGCCATGAAGGCCTGTGCCCTCTCATTAGTCCGAGGCTTGAACCTGTCCAAACACTGTGGCCGCTCTCCATAGCGGAGGATCAAGCAGGACATCTTATAGGCCAGGCCTGGGAGCTACAAACATCACTTCCATCCAGAATTCACGGGTCAGGACTCAGTTTTGTGTTACAGCCTACTTCAGGGCAGTCTGTTAACTGTGCTTTGCTGGCGGCCCAAGAGGAAAAAGCATGGGTTTGGAGAACGGACAGTATTATCTCTTTCTCATGGGGTTTTTCCATTTCTCTTCCCTATCATTCTCAAAGTCACCTTCCTTCTGGTAGCAGTGCCAAGTGCCATATCCAACTACCACGGCGGAGGGAGGAAAAGAAACCAACTCTGTCTCTGTCTCCAGTGAATGAGGGCACTTTTCCCAGAAGCCCCCAGCAAACCTCCCCTCACCTCACACAGGCCACTGATCACTGCCTCTGTCTGTACCAGGCACTGGCAGGCAATGGGATTCCTCTTTGACAAGTCAAGCCTTTCTCTGGAGCTGCGAGGGGCACCTCTGAAGCACACAGAGGCTTATACAGGTGGATCCCGCAGATGTCAGGGTTCTGTTAGGGTGCAAAGGAGAGAACTGCTGCTGATTCTCGAAGCATCAGTGTCTGGTGTATTTATTCCCCACACTCAGGAGGGACCTCGTTGGCTTCTCTGTGCAATGAGTGAGGAGGCCGTGAGGACAAGCATTGGTGATGTGACCGGAGCTCTAATGTGACTTTCTTGGTCCTCTGTCTAATAAATTCTTCCCCACTCTTGGCAAGCTTTCACAGAAACTGCAAGAGACTGAATTTTTCATCTTGGTTGAGAAAGAGGGAAAAGAAACACATGCAGGAAGTGGGATATAGATACATGGGGAGGGGGCGGAGCCATTGGGAGGGCAGCATGCTCGCTGGTGTAAACTGCATTAATCTAAATCTCAGAGGCAGAGAGGTCTGGGCAGCCAGGTGGGTAACTGAAGGAAAGCTGCGACTTTGTGGAATTTTACCTGAGAGCACCATCCTTCTGGAAATTGGAAGTGCTAGGAAAAGGCTCTGAGTCTGGGAAGGCTGTGGGCTTTGCGGAATTCTTTGGGTAGTTTAATCTTCCATTTGCTAACCATGTGCTGACTCTCTCCCTCTGCTTTGGTAAATAAGACGTGAAAGTGAAGAAATGTACGACTGTCCAGAGGGTGAGGAGCTGGGGCTAAGCTGAGTGGGACTTATCCCTGAGGAAGTAACAGGAAGAGTCCTTTGTCAAGGAGTTTTCCCAATGGTCACCGGGTGAAACAGCAACAAATCCCAAATTCTATCCACATAAATGTCCCAGAGGCTTTGAAGTATGTGCCGGTGGGTGACCAAAGCATGTCTCTGGGAGATGCTGTGATGCAGGCGTTATATGTATGGCCTCTGGGGACAGAGAGTCCTGGGTTCCAAGCTCCAGTCTCCCTCCAGGTGTCTGATCTTGGGTAGCTAACTGAAGCTCTGAAACCCTAGTTTCCTGATTTGTAACATACATTGGCCTCGTCCTGCAGCTTACGAGATATTTAGAATAAAAGTAATCAACAGAGTTCCTGGGCGGTACAAAAGTGCTTCATAAAGTCCCTCTGATCTTGCTGCTATAACTTAGTTTGTGACACAGCAGCTATGGCGACAGAAATTGAGAAGTGCTTTGGGGCGACATAAAGGTGAATAAAAGTGCCCACGCGGGACTGCAAAAGAAGACACTCTCAAATGGCTTTTTAAGAGCAAATTATATTGTCACTTCTCCGCATGGTAGAGGACACAGTGCCCTTCTTGGGAAGAAAAGCCCTGCTTTTGAGATAGTTGACATTTTTTGGGGGGAGGTTTTAATCAACACACACTGTGACTTTGTCAATGTGCACTTAGCTAAATGTATTTTAAATGATGCCCAGCAATTTCATTCAAGTAAAACTTCTTTATGTGTAGATTAAAAGACTGATTTGCTCTGATTCATTCATTATCAATCTGTCCATCCATCCATCCATCCACCCATCCATTTATTTACCCTGGTACTTGGTCATATTTATGGTGTATAAATAATGAAGGCTTTCCTGTTCTCAAGTAGCTCACAAAGTCTGAGGGACACATCCAAGTAGACAGAATATAAAGATTAAAGTATTTATTCAGGGATGCTTGAAAGCAGCACAGAAGGGTAGTCACTCCAGATTGGCAGTGGGCCAAGAGGCTTGGAATGCTCAGAAGAGAAAGCTGTCGTCCTTGCTACTCAGTGAGTGGTCCTTGAAGTTGCAGCCTCGGCATCACTGGGAACTTCTCAGAAATGCAGAACCCTAGGCCCCACTCCAGACTTTCTAAATCAGAACCTGCATTTTAAGATCCCCAAGCAGTTTGATGTACATTCAAGTTTGTAAAGAAATTCAATGGAGTATATTGGGGGGGGGGGCAATATCATAAATGGTCTTGCCAGTAATGGATATAGGTTTTCTCCAGGAGGTGAAGCAAGCCAGTGAAAGTAGTTTAGGGAATGGTGTGGTCAGGTTGGTTCTTTACATTTGAAATGCTATTTGAATACTTTTGGCCAGTATTCTCCCTGCATTTTGCCCTTCACTCTCTTCCAAGAAGAAGCCAGGCCCTCAATATTTCCTATAGGTCATCTTCTCTCCAGTCCCAGGTTGATAGCCACAGTTGGCCAAAGACTGTGCTTGCCTTTTTGAAAAGCCCAAGTTTTTAGAAGAGATGGGACCAAGCGTCCAAGCTCATAGGGTCAAAGACAGAGAATAAGGGAGTATTTCTAAGAACTGGGAAGAGCCTAAACATGGGGAAGCACAGTGGGGGCTAAGATAAGCAGATCCATCCAAGGCTGTGTCCCCGGGTTGGGGAGGGGTCTTGTCTACTCAGGGAACTCAGAAACTAAGGGTTTCTGGAATAGCCTGACCCTCATTTCCCCAGCAGAGCACTTGGAAGCCTCTCCTGGGAGCAGTGTGCCACAGACGCCTCACAGATGAACAGTGTCACCTTCCCTTCAACCATGCTTGGGTTGGGTACAGCCCCAAGGTCCCCTAGGACCTTCATGCAATCCAGAAACACCAAGAGAGACCGACAATTTCCTGATCTCATGGCAAACTGGTGGGAATCAGATCATTTGAATTAAAGTAGATAACATTGCTTGTTCTCCTGAAATTAAGGACTAGATGCATTCTTGCAACATTTAGAAGGTTCATCTTGATGCTTATTTTGCAAATTTCAGGAGAGGCAAAAAAATTATACTAATGTAAACAACAGAGCTTTTTTTGTGTGTGTGTCCCGTGCCAGCTCAGCCAGGTTCAGTGAGCCTGAGAGGGGGTGGTGAAGGATTGAGAAAAGACAGACAAGAGAAAAAAGCTGGGGCTGCATGGACACTGTCCTCTCTGATGAAGAGCTAGCAACAGCACCACAGCCCATAACCTGTCTATTGGATAGCCAGATGCTACAAGGCAAAGTAAGGGCGTGGTCGAGATGTTTACAACATTCTTGAGGGTTTTGAATCTATTCAACTGCATGCACCTGATCAAGCTTTGTTTACTTGCAGCCTGTATCACTTAGGCACGTGGGGCCACGTGTTCGAACCATAGGTTCAGGCTTACAACCACAGCTGTTGGTTATAATTGTGCTGGGAGGGCTCTGCCCTCCAAGCTGGGACTTGCACGTGATCATGAGAGGACTGTGCCCTCTCATTAGTCCGAGGCTTACACCTGTCCAAGCACTGTAGCCACTCCCCACACTTTATTTTTTTTAATACTGAGAAATTGTAACAAACATTAGATTTCAAAAAGCTGACAAACATCACACAAAATCCAAAAAAATAACAATGTACTTTTATTAGTTCACTGCCTGCCGCATCTCTGCAGTTGGCCTCCCATTTGTATCAGTTTATAATATCAGTCTTGTTTCTAGCCTATTGGTCATTTAATTTTTATTATTTGTGTCTTATAAAAGTTAAATTCAGCTCCACACACATTTTTTGGCAATATTATACATTTTTAGAATTGTCAAGTTTGGGAAACCTTTAAGAATTGAAAAGATTTCTTACATAGGAGCCTCTGGCTCTGTACTCTGTACAATTCATTTTTCCCCCTTTTCTATGAGTTTGTGGTTCAGGGTACTACCCTGTTTCCCTGAAAATAAGACAGTGTCTTATACTAGTTTTTGCTCCCAAAGATGCGCTAGGTCTTATTTTCAGGGGATGTATCATGTTTCCAGGAAGTAGGTCTTATTTTCGGAGGATGTCTTATTTTCAGGGAAACACGGCATAGGGCAAGTTTATAGTGGGATACGACCTCTGACCTTATATCTTCATGCCACAACATGGAAATTACTGTGAGCACATAAATACTACCCACTAATTCCAAACTGAATATGTCTCTAACTTTATCCCAGTCTCCAAGATGCCATTGCCATCCCAATACCTTCAAACAAAAATAGCAGTGTGGTGGAGAAACCCAGTGGCTTTGGGGCAGGCTTTGGGCTGTCTCCTCTGGTTTCCCCGCTTCTCAGCAAAGCAGATGCCTGGGAGGGCAATTGCAGCCCTACTGTCACTGGGGCGTTTGAGGAAGACACTGCAAGTGCCTATGGCCAGTGCCGCTGTCATTTTCACACCATCCGGCCTCCCTATCTCAGCTGGAAGGCCCAGAGTAACATTCCTGGCAGCAGCAGGCTGTGCTGTTTCATTTGGCCAATTGGCAGATCTAGAACTACAGGGTTGCACGAATTCCAATTTCCCAGCAGCTGTCAGCCCTTTCTGTCTCCCACCCAGCAGCACTGGACCCTTTCGGGTGGCATGTCCAATGCCTCCTTGCACATATGTGTTTGGTGACCGTCCTTGAGAATCTCTAACACCTTACACTGGGTGGTTACTATGGCTGTCAAGTTCTCTAGTTAAGAATGACCAAAGATTATGGGCTTACCTGGGCTGGGCAAATGGATGGCATCATACGTACTACGCTAGCATTCACCTCACAACTGCTTACTTGTGAAATGCCACCTCTTCTTTGGAGCCACTCATGCTTTTCAAGGGCAAATAACCTCGTACCTTTCCGCATCCCTGTGCCTATTTAACCACACCGGTAGTTGTCAACCTTGGCTACACATCAAAGGCACCTGAGGGTCTTTAAAAAAAACAACAACAATCAACTATAAATACTCAGGGCCTTGCCTCAGACAGATGGACTCAGGGTCTCTGGGGGTGGGACCAAGACAGCTGCAATTTTTATAAACTGCCCACGTGGTCCTGCTGTGTACGGAAGGTAACGAGCCACTGATACCTGCCCTGAGGGCCCTGCTTCCCACCCGTGAAGCAGTTAACTGTGGATAGGACTCTTCTTGTCTGAATTTAAAGCTCATCAGTCCCTGGATTTAATGCCTCATCAGCCCCTGCCCCCTTTCTTCTCCCTCCTCCCACCCCAACCATGTAGACTGCCGACATCAATGCTCTACACACAACAGGGGATGATTTATTGGGCAAATAAGATTATTACCCTACATTAAATAGTAATAGATAAGTGCCGCACAGGAAAAATGTCCATATTGTATGATAAAGGGAGGACATGATTTAAACCAAATTTGGTACAAATATTTAAAGACAAAATTGCAAGTATCCAAGTCTATAAAAAATTCACTGAAGGATGAAGTTTTTAAATTTTAAACACATGCTTTTTAAAATTGCAAAAGCCTTTTATGTTTATTACCAATAGATCAGTAAACAAAAGCCAGTCAGAAAACACAAGAAACACTGTCACCGGGGCCCAGGCAGATCACTTGGTTTGTGAAGAGCCTTTGCTTCTGAGACAGTAAACTCATCAAGAGATCTGCCCCACTCCAAGATGAACAAAAGGCACATCCCTAAGTCCCTTTCCAGCTCGTTCTCACCTACAATGCCACCAGGACTTTATTCCTTCTGCCTAAAGTTTTGTCCCATGATCAAAATGCTAAGGCTATCCTGCTATGATCCTCTAGGCCAGTGGTTCTCAACCTTTTTTAATGCCTCAATCATTTAATACAGTTCCTCATGTTGTGGTGACCCCCAACCATAAAGTTATTTTCATTGCTACTTCATAACTGTAATTTTGCTACTGTTATGAATCGTAATGTAAATATCTGTGTTTTCTGATGATCTTAAGCTCTACAGCAGCCTAAGGTTGAGAACCACTAGCAGGGTCGCCTAAGACCATCGGAAACTGCAGGCTGAGTGGTGGTGTTGGCTTTTCAGGAGAGTGTATGTTCAGGCTGATAGCACCTAGAGGTACTTTTGGAAAATAGAGGCTGGGTCCAGCCCACCTGCTGGGGAGAGGGGAGGAGCCCTCAATCCCAGCCAGCTTCCAGTTAATGGGAAGAGAATTCTGGACTTAACTGTTGACATCCTCTTAGCCACTGCAAATATTAAATACATGGTGCTTAGTGAAAAAAAATTTAAGAAATAGAAAAAATATATAAAAACCATATATAAAAGCCATTTGCATAAAGCATGGGACATGTACGAAGGAAATCGAGCAAATGATGAAGAAGCAGAACAAAAGGATTTTCCACGAAACAGTGATGATAAAGTGGCAGCTACTGGCCAGTACTCAATGGATGTCTTTCTACTGGAGGCCCAACAACAAGGACAAACAAACTAACTTTAAAAATAAATAAGTAAAAGGTTGACATGGCTTCGGTTTCAGAAAAGCAGGGGGTATCTGTGTTTTCCGATGGTCTTAGGCAACCCTGCTAGTGGTTCTCAACCTGTGGGTCGCTGCTGTAGAGCTTAAGACCATCGGAAAACACATATATTAATACTATTAATATTTTCACTTGCTGATGAGGAAACTGCAGGTCGGCGTGAAGCACTGGATTTGCATTCAGGTCACCCACAGGTTCCAGGGGCTCTGTGGTCCACCAGGCTTCACTCAGGAGATGGCTGAGGCTCAGTCAGCTTTGTAGTCACTTCTCCAGGGCGAGTTTCCCCAGCCACCTGGCTGAGATGTGGTGTTGATGGGTGGAGGGAACTGCCAGTTGCAGAACTTCGTGTGCCCTGAGAAGTGGGGTACTAAGGACCAAGAAAGGGGAGCCTGGTAGGATAATAACCGTAAGAGTTCTTACTCTCTCCTGAAAAATAGCATACATAGTCCTTCCCTGCCTCATCTTGTAACACCCACCCTCTTATAGTTATTTGCTTTTAACCATATTTTAAAAAAATTCCCAACACACTGAGCTCCTTGTTTTATTGGTTTTCATCTTTCTATGCCTCCCATTGGAAATGGTCCTCCTGTCCCTCCATCCTAAGCCTCCCCCTTCCTCAGGGAGGTGCAAGATCCTCAGGGACCCCTGTCCCACCTGCTGTGCCAAGTGCGGGAATGGGGGTGGGGGTGGGAGGGGGGGGCGGTTCTCAGCTTCACAGAGCCTGGCTTTGCTTGTCTGTCAAAGAACCCTGATGGGATTCAGGGTAAAACAGACCAGCAGGGGGCACAATACTTACACCAAAAACAAACACAAAATGGACCAGAAGAGGCAGGGAAAGGGGGTTTCTTGGTAATTCAAGACATCGGGAATGTCCAGAGCCTCAAGCAAAGCCAAAACTTTGGGACTTAGTGAAAAGAGATCTCCAGAAAGCAAAGCATGGCCCAAGAGGGGATGAGTAAGGAAGGGCAGAAGTAGGCACCCTACTATGTCCCCAGGCCTCAGACACTGGCCAGCATGCCCTACCTCTGAGATAATCAATCACAGGCCTGGGTGCTGGGGTTAGAAGACCCAATGGAAACAGAACGATCCGAGGCTCTGTCCCTGGAGGGGTGAAGGGTCCCCTCCAGCCGTGTTCACGCGGTCCTGAGCTTTCCACCTCATCTGAGACATCAGCTTGGCTGTATCCTTTCTCCTTCTTCTTTGGTGATTAATAGAATATCCAAGGTTTTCTGGATAGTTTTCCTTTCCATTATTTTATTTTTATTTTTTTGTCCTGTGTGTTGAGTAGCGGATCAAGGAAAAAAAAATACTAAGAACTAAATTTTGAGCTAGAAATAAGACTCAGAAAATGGTGACTTTGTGTATTGTCTGATGTTAGGTTCTATACTGACATTACTTATTCTTCAGAAGTAATTTCTTGCAAACCGGAGCCACTGACTATCAATTTTATGAGCCACACTGTTCAGAAATCTCTGAAGCACGCCACCATAAAAAAAAATTAAAAAAAAAATCTCTGATCTGTCTTTTTGAGTTTAGTTTTAGGTTGTGATTGGGACTCCTAATTAATCTCTGCAAATGTGGAGATGTGGAAAGGAACTCAGCAGAAAAGCAATTAAAGGTCTCTCTCTGATTGTTTTTCCCATTAACCAAAGCTATTGCAACCACTAAGCCAGCTGTGGCAAGTCTTTTTAATAACTTTTTTTCATTTCCTGATTTCTTACTCAGTTTCTCCTGCATTCCTCATTCTTGGCCAGCCTGGATTCATTGTTTGCCATTTCCGTCCATATGTTACTTTCAAGTAATCACACGCGGATTTATGTTGAAGTCCGTCCTTGGAGCTGATTTCCTTGGCCGGCAGTTATCAGTGATGGAAACCAATGCAGCAAAAGGCTGGGATCAATGATGAAGGGAGGGAGACCAGACACGTGCCCTCTCCTCCCCAGCATAAAGTTCAATAAGGTGCTGCAATTATACATTTTATTTTAATTAAAAATAAACCTTTCCCCCAAAAGGCCCCTTGGGCAATGAGGCACCAGAGGGCAGTATTACTTTAAATTACATTAAATTAAACTTTATGAAGCTGTGATTAGTAGTGCAAACCTGGAGGGAGTAGATTGATTGTGATGTTGGAAAGGAGCCTCCTGCGCTTGTGGCAGGAGGAGGTGAATAATGAAAGAAGGGAGACTGGAACCCGTCTCCCAGGGCTTCCAGGATTCATCTCAGCCAGGAGGCTACTCTGGGAAGAGGCAGGAAATCAGTCCTCAGCAACTGAGCCATATCAGGGATGTTGAGGCCATGACAACTCTCAAATTTATTTTTATGATGCTTGGATTTTATAAGTCATGCTTATCGTTATATTTGATACTGCTCCAGAGAGCTCTTGAGAGATGGCTCCAGACTAAGAGCTGGGGCAGGGTCTGGGGAGAGGGATGGCTGAGATGAGGAGAAACTTCATTATTGCAGAGTCTGCATCCCAGCGCTCCAGGACCAGTGGACTCTGGGGCTTCATCTGGGCAGCTGAATGTTTGACTGAAGCGCCAAAGCCAAGAAGTACCCGTATGTCAACTTCTGCAAGGAGTGGGTTTGGCCTTGAGCCAGCCAGACTTCAATGTCTCTGTTTTGTCCATGTTTGCCTGTCTCTTCTCCTAGCATCTTCTCCTTTCCCTCTGGACACCATGACTTTGCCTCCCGGGCCAGCGTACTTCCACCTACCCCTCGATGATCCCTCAACAAGCCACTTCCCTGTCTTGTGCTTCATTTCCACATGTGTAGAAAGTAGTAAAAAAATGTAACCACAAAGCTTATTTATGCAATAAAAAGAGAAAAGCCCCTACCATAATGACCAGCATATTTGCCCTTTAATAAATGGTATATAATTTGTTATCACCATGATTCTATAGATATGAATAATATTGAAAATGAGTTCAACTTCTCTTATAATTTTAAGGAATTTTCAGGATCAAAATACCCTTAAACTTTTTTTTTTTTTTTAAATATAGAGAGATTTACTAGAATAAGGTTGAATGTATACTTGTAATTTACTATTTAGGGTTGGGCACCTTTGAAAGTGAAAGGTAGTGCTATTAACAATTACACTTGGATAGTGGGCATAAAGCAGGACTATCCCAACCCTGTCAAGATCTGTGCTCACACTAATATAATGCCAGGTTTTGCTGAAGCAGTAAATCCAGATTGAAATGCAGGATGATGGTCTAGTTCAACTTTCTGATGGGCTTGCAGGGAGAAACACCTAGTGAAGAAACTGCAGTAAGAAGGATAGGCAGCAAGTGGAATTGATCTCCCAATATTATTGCAATAAAAGCTCTATCCTTATGGCTTTTGGTATGAACATGTCCAAACACACAAGCAAGAAAACTGCTGACCTCAAGCCCCAGTCCAAGGCCTTAGAGTCTAGGGGCCATGTTTGGCAAACTGCGGCTCGTGAGCCACATGTGGCTCTTTGGCCCCTTGAATGTGGCTCTTCCACAAAATGCCACAGCCTGGGAAAGTCTATGTTGAAGAAGTGACTCAAAAGAAGTTTAAGTTTAAAAAATTTGTCTCTCAAAAGAAATTTCAATCCTTGTACTGTTGATATATGGCTCTGTTGACTAATGAGTTTGCCTACCACTGGTCTAGGGTTACCTGTGCCTCCCAGAGCTCTTTCTTTGAGCCAGTTTTCATAGCCTCGAAAGCTGGGTGGGAGTTTTGCTTTAGTTTCATAACATGAGTGGGTAGAGTGGTGTTTGCAGGTCCTGTTAGGGTTGGAGCTGGGCCTGCAGAGAGGATGCCATTCAAATATTAGCTACTTAGAGTAGGACAGCCAGAACCCAGACCAACTCAGGGTGTCCCTCCTCCAGGGTGCCACAGCCTACATTCAGACCACATCCTATTCTGTGTTTTGTCTATCGAGGACAAGGAAATCTGCCTTATTCTTCATTGTCACCAACCTAGCAGACAGTGCCTGGCACATAGTTTAATATCATTGAATTAAAGAGGACAGAAAAGAATGACCTGCACCCTTGAAGACTTAGAAAGGAACAGGCTGGCAAACACACACAGAAAGATACACAAGGTGTCCAAAAAAGACATAAAAATTATAATTATGGCAACTAACATTTACTGAACTCTATGTTCCTGCCCTTGCTAAGCACTTTATATTTTGATTTTATTTAATCTTTACAACAAACTTATTCCCATTTATAGAGGGGAAAACTGAGGCTCAGAAATTTTAGGCAACTTACCCAAGAGCATATGGATGCCAAGTCTAGGTGGACAAATCCGAAGGTTTCAGATACCTGCTGAAGGAACTTCTGAGAGGTCACACAGTGGGTGGGGCCTCCAGGCGGGTTCAAGCCACTCCCAGGCTGCAGTCCACATGGACCCATCATGAACCAGAAGTTCTGTGATCTTTTTTTTCTGTGAAAACATACAGACCTGTCCAACCGACCATTTACCTATTCTTTCTCTGTTCTCAGAGAATCTGTTCCACGTTGAAGACATCTTCACTTTTAAATGATTTCTCTTTTGCGAGGTCACTTGAGTTACTTTTAAAAATCCAATACTGACCTACCAAGTGCCACTTGCCACACTTGTGCAATGGGCTTTGAGTAGTTCAGAAAGATTTCCTCTGAGTGGTGAAGAGAAGTCATTTACTTCTCGGGTTGATATTGCTGGTGAATTCACTGTAATTCCACTTTCCTATTATAACTTCTTGGAAACTTCCCAGGGGCTGGTACATTTGCTCCTTTTCTTTGTCTCACAGTTAGATATAATGAGCGGTGATCTACCTCACAATGTACTGGCTGCTCATGTGTCCCTTCTGTGTCATGAGCAATCAGCTAATGGGACAGATTCTAGCATTTTACAGGGTTCTTGCCAAATGCTCTGACACTATTTTGGAATATAGTCTTGGAGGATAAGCAAAAAAGAAATACAGCAATTGGAATTATTTTCCCAATATTATTTAACAGCACATACATTTTAAAAGATTGAGCATATTGTGTTTGTTGTTGGACCACAATCTAACAAATCATTTACAACAAAAACAAAATCACTATTTTTAGTCTGCTCTGAGTGTGTGCTTAAATTCTCCTATTTAAGAATGGTTGAGGACTTTAAAAATTATGGTTAAATCTTCCTTTTATTAAGATGGAGTAGTAGTATTTTTCCTGCATAGCATCAAATTTATATCAGTCAGAATGGTCTAAGAGTTTCTGGTATAACAAGCAGCCCTCAAATCTTAGAGAAGCGTAAAGAGAAAAGTTTATTTCCTGCTTAATGCATGCCCACTGTGGTCTGCCTGGAGTTGTTCTAGCACAGTCTCACAGAGACCCAGGTGGAGAGAGGCTTCGTCTCCATGTTTCCTTGATTACTGAAACACATAGGCCTACAGGGCTTCTCCCAGAAGTGACACTAGCTCACATCTCCCAATCCAAAGCTATTTCCTTACCCACATCCACATTTAAAGAAGCGAGAAAGAGGATACTCACCACATGCCTTGAAGGCAGAGAACTGAGAATACTTGGTGAATGGCACTAGTGACCTCCATGTCTTCTTTTTCCATCAACTTTTTATCACAAAAATTAGAGATATATAGAGCTGTTGATAAATCATGCACTTAAGTGAACACCTAGTTTCCACACCTGATTTAAATTTCCACACCTAGATTTAATTTTTAACACAATTGTATGCTATCCTCCCCCTCTTCTCTTCTGTTCTGACACCATTGTGGAGTTGGTGCAATGGGCTTTGAGTAATTTAGAAAGATCATATGATTATTGGAGTTTGACACCTCACTTTTTCTAAGCTTTCTGGTAGGAGCTACAAGAAGAGACTCTTTTTCATATGAGTCAGGCGGTGAAGATGGAACTGCGGCAGCCATTTTGCAGTCATGAAGAGAGAGGCTGGAGCTACCAAGCACCCACCATGTGAGGCCTGAGGGTAAAGACAACAAGGGAGGAATCAGACTGAAGACAAAGGCAAAAACAAGGTCCTCGACGGTATCCTTTGAGTCCACCTTGAAATTATTTTACCTCTGGATTTTACGTTAAGGTGAGAAAATAAATTGCTTTTTTTTAGTACATAAGAATATAACTAAAAGGCTGGAGGAGAAAGCCTCTGCAAACACCATGATGTCTAAGTTGTGGGAAGTGGTATCTGGCCTGTGAATAATGACAGATGGCCAAAAACTCGTGTCATGCCTATCTTTCTCATGGACCATCACTGATTTCATAATAATAATAATACAAAGAGTTTTCACTTACAGAAATAAAACTGTCTCTACCTAGCCCTTTGTTTCTTGTATTTTTCAGAACTCTTGAAATTGGAAGTGGCCAATACTCAAATGAGCATAAGCCAAACATGGCTCACTTAACTGGCAAGTCTAGTGGTGTTTCATGCTGCTAGCATAGCTGGCCGAGTTCAGGGTTCAAATGGTGCTTTTTCCTTCTTCATGCAGGTTCTCTCCTTCCTCCTCCTCATGCAGTTTTGAGGATGTTTTAATTAAGTATATTTTAATTAAACTTGGTTTGATGGGTCAATTTTTCAGTTTAATTATAGCCAAACAAGCTAATTTGTCCATATGTCAGTCTTTGTGCAAGGGCTTCTGCTGCATTATCTTATTAAACCTTACATTAAGCCTGAGGATGTGGGTGGGGGAAATAGTGTAGATAGGAAGGACAGAGTTGTAGGGAGGTGGAGGTGTAGATCTTGAAAGGTGCCTGCATCACATCTTTGGAGTGATACACATAATCATCATGTCTGGCACATGGCCTTACATCTAATAGCACTTAAATGGTGACTAGCAGTAGACTCAAGGACAAATCCATTGTTACTGCTTTTTATCCAACAAAAGTCTCTGGAGGAATCAGCTGCCTCATCTATTGTTGTCCCATTATCTTCCTTTTCTAAAGGAAGTTATTTGAGCTGGAAGCCCAACCCCACCCAGTCCCATCCTAAAGCTCTAGCTCAAAGACTTTGCAATTACTCTTCTGTATTCTTTTCTTTATCCTGATTTTAATATCATTTTATTTTTAAAAGTATATTTTAATTAAACAGGAAATTGTGTGGGAAAATAGAAAGAAAACATATAAGCAAAAATAAGGAAAAAATAACACATGACTCAAATCCTTTATTGTTTAATATTTAGGTAATTGACATTAAGGTCCCATTATAAATAATGCTGACATGACCATTCTTGTCTGCAAATGTTTGTGCATATTCTTTATTTTTTTCATTAGTATAGTTTGCAAGGAGAACCAACAAAGCTAGTTGTCACCAGTGTTGGTTGAGATCTCTATTACTAGGTTCAGGGTTTGAATCCTGGGTAGGAACTTCACTCTGTGAAGAAGGAAAAGGTGGCCCAAGAGGTGAAATTTGTCCCTCCTGACTTACATCCATGTCCCCCAGGCTGTGTCTGCTCTCAGGTGTCTCCGTGGTAACAGTGCAGAATGGTATTTGGGAAACTCACCTAGTAATTATGCCTGAGGACTGCATTTTGAATTCTGCAGATTATCCCCAGGATTTTCCTACCTAGCTGCCTCTAGACCCAAGATCTAAAACACCAATTGGACCTGTGATCTCTCAATTGAGTATAAAAGTTCATCACTCTTCGAGAGGATTTAAACTACTTTTTTTCCCCCCCACAATTTGAATACTGGAAAATTGTATCATTTTACCATCAACAAGGACAAACTAGTCCATCTTGGCCATTCCAGTAATTAGTAGAAAGAGTACAATAAGGACAGAAATCAGATCTAAGCAACCAGTTATACTTCTTATTACAAAATATTTTCTCTAAAAGCAAAGTAAAAATTAGAAAGAAATGCAAATTTTTTTTTTTTTTTTTACATAAAAAAAGGACATGGGAGAAATTTGCAGGGACTGATCTTGGAAAGCTCACCTCTGCCTATGGAGACAACAGGATCTCTGGTGGATGAGCCCCACACGCTGAGAAAGAGATGGACATTGTGGAGGCCCTACATCAGTTTGGTTAGAAGGACCCTGAATCATATGTGCTACATTCAAAGTACATCTGAGAAAGGAGAGAGGGAGAAACATGGCTGCTAACTTGGACACTAAGGATTCAAAATAGTCTCTAAGTGGCGCCCAGGGGAATTCCACAGCTTGTTTGCAATAGTAACTCCAGTTTTGTGGCCCAAAATAGACCTCTAGCTCAAGACCCAGCAGCCTGGTGTTTTTTAAGGCTCTTGTCTGTCCAACAACAAAGGGAAGCACTTTAACCACACAGCAAAATAGAATTCCTGTAGTCAGCCTTTTGTTTATAGAACTTGGCCAGCTAATATGTTTCTCACATGATCTTTGTAAGATTCTTTTGTGGAAAACCTGAAACTAAAAATATATTAGAGACAGCAATTTTTTGTTACATGGGAAGACTTGTACGGGCACGTCACAAAAGAGAATAAACAAATGGACAATCAATATTTGAAAGTATTTGAAAGGTGCCCAACATCATTAATTATAATAGAAATGCAAATTAAAACCATAATGAAATACCACTACAAATCCACTAAGTTGGCTAAAATGGACTATAGAGAAAAGCAGAATGTATGTGTGTATTTGCCCTAATGCCTTGAATATCCCAAAGGAATGTGTTCATGTATGCACTGAAGATTGTTCTTAGAAGCACTGTTTTTAATAGCCACAAGATTGGAATCAGCCCAAATTTTATCTGCAGTAGAAAGGATAAATAAATTGTGTTTTGTTTACACAGAAATACAAAAGAACAAACTACTGCGCATGCATCAGTATGGATGAATCTCAGAGATGTAATGTTGAACCAACAAGCAAACAGAGAGAATGCCACATGATTCCATTATACGTTTCAGAACTGGCTGCACTGATCAGATCAAAGGTGCTAGAGGGTAGGGTAGTGGTTGGGAGGGGGAGGAGAGTTTCTAAAATGCTGCTCACATTCCATTTTTTGTCTGATTACATGGGTGTAAACAATCTGTAAAACTTCATTGAGCCACACACTTATGTATGTTGTGTGCTTTTCTGTACTTGTTACACTTCAGTGGAACCATTCACTAAAGAAAAGGCCACATGGAAAGATCTCTGCAAATAGGCAGCCTTCTCATTTCATGGGTTGAAGAAAAGAAAGGTGATTTTCAAGGGCAATGGTTTTTATAATTACACTAGAGGCCTGGTGCATGAAATTCATGCATGGGTAGGTTCCCTAGACCTGGCTGGGAGGTCAGGGTTGATTGGGCCTTCCGGCTATTGGTCAGGGCCTTCCTTCATTCCTTGCCACCCCCTGGTGGTCAGTGCACATCGTATTGAGCTATTGAACTCCAGAGGGGTCACTTTGCATATTAGTCTTTTATATACATACATCTTATTTTGTTCATGAAGTGTGGATGAAAATTTGTGAGTAAACACATTTTGCTAAATTGAATGTTGCTCTTGCTCTTTAAGGAGATCCTGTGATGAATCATTTTGAGAAGGTCTTGGCTCTCTAATTAATCTTGGCTATGAAGTAAGACTTTTATTCATTGAGCTTAATCCCAGGGAGGAGAACCTGAACTGCTTCAAATTTAGGTCATTTGCATTGTTTTTTATGTATATATGTATATATATATATATATATATATATATATATATATATATGTGTGTGTGTGTGTGTGTGTGTGTGTATATATATATATATATATATATATATATGTAAGTTAAGCTGCAGTCTCAAATAGCAACTACATTCATCACTGTATTAGTTTCGTAGGACTGCCATACAGATTACTATAAACTGAATAGCTTAAAACAGCAGACACATAGTCTATCATAGTTCTGGAGGTCACAAGTCTGAAATCAAGATTTCAGTGGGGCTCTGCTCCATTATGAGGACTCTAGAGGAGCAACCTTGGCCCTTCTAGTCTCTGGTGGCTCCAGGCATTTCTTGGCTGTATCTTCACATCTTCACATCTTGTCCACTGTGTTGCTCTGTAATATTTCCTCTTAGAAGGAAGAGGGTGTATCCTTATATCCATAATAGTTTTTTGTTTTGTTTTTTAATCTTGAGATCCTTCACTATTGCATCTGTGAAGACCCAGTTTCCACATAGATCATATTCTGAACTTCTAGGCAGACATGAATTTGGGAGAGGAGACCACTCTTTAACCAACTATAATGGGCTAAGCCACCCACAGTCTTGCACCACATGCTCTCGGCCGCATGGACTGGAGCGCCCAGGAGCCCCATCTGCTGGAACTGATTTTTTCCTCTAGTCATTCGACAGACATTTTGAGCCTCTGCTATAATGCTCCACATTACCCCAGACACAGAAGATAAAAAACTTAACAACTGATGTTAGAATGTGACTAAGTGTCAGGACCTTTATCATGTAATGTTCTCCACAATCCTGTCACTTTATAGATGTTGCAATGGTGGAGGCAGATTGTTTAAGTAACTTTTCCAAATTCACACAGAGTGACTGAGCTCTGGTTTATCTGCTCCAAAAAATAGATGCCTACTTTTAAAACTATACCAGCTGGCAATGAACACGAATCCATGCTCACTGCGGACCAGGCCCTGAATTAGACTACAGGGCACAGAGGTGGGTGGCACATGGGCCCTGCCTATGAGAAGCTCATGGCCTATTCACCTACTTAACTCAAGAGCATTAATAGCAAAGCACTCATTCGACTAATATGTAAGGAAAACCTGGCACATGCTGGGCACGGTTTTTAAGTGCTGGTGCGTTGTTGGAGAGCATGACATATAGGATCCCTGCTGGCTTGGAGCTTACAGCCTATTGGGGAAAACAAGGACAGTAAATAAGCAAAGAGGCAATGAGATCTATCCACATTGTGATAAATCCTATTATATAGGAAACGAACTGGGAAATCAACAAAGATTCAGTATCACCACGGAACTAGTAATTTAGCAGTGACCTTCCACAGCAGAACCCGGTGTAGGCACTTGAGGTGGGAGAGCCTTGTGGTTAGGTTCGAAGGCTCTGTATAGATCCCGGCAGAGCTACTCCCGGCTTGCGTGACCCCAGGCAAGTTATTAAAAAGTTAATCTGTAAAGTAGGGAGAATAGTAATCCCCGCTTTGGAGGGTTGCTTTACAAATGGACTTCACTTGGCACAGTGCCTGGAACACAGTGAGAGTTCAACGAAGATTAGAACCAACGATGCAGGCGATGCGGTTAGAGAGGGGATGGGTGGTAAGGAGTTGCTAAGGCTTTCCTGCTCCCCACCCATGAATACCGCTGTGCATATGACCCGCCCCCCTGCCCTGGAGGCTGCACTCAGACCAGGCTCACACCCGCTGAAAGAGACAATGGCTGACCGGGGAAGATGGATGCATGCAGTGTGTTCTCCCGCTCAGAAGCCTGCTTTTATTGCTCCTGACAGTTCATAGCCTCCCAACCAAGCTCTCTTCTCATAGGCCGCACTGAGGCTTTGTCCTCCCCGCTCCAAGCTGCTCACAGCACAGCGGAGCCCCCCGCCCACTGGCCGGGCGGTGCTGCGTGCACAGGGGCTGCTGGTGGCATCTCATTACACATCCGGGGGAACGGTAAATATTGACAACAGTGGCGGGTCACTGGACACAGCACACGACTGCAGAGCCGACTTCTCTCTCTCCCCCTACAGTGATGTGATAGATCTCATTCCCAGTGAGCTCTGTGGGCACGATTTAAGGATGTTTTTCCCTGCTGTGAGTCGGGAATAAAGTCTTCACAGATTGCCAAAGCAGGCTCAGTGAATCATTCTCGCTCACTGCTGCTCCCCGCTCCTCTGCATGGAGGATGCCACCTGATTTAGTAAATGTCACTGTTGTCTTCCATTCATCACCCGCCTCAGACGCACTGCCCGGCGGTGATACTCACTGCAGATGCTCCTATCAGCCCATTCCAGCAGCAAGGCAGCCTTTCCAATGGCAGATTGTCCTTCTCAAGAGACAGAGTGACATCCCGGGTCCCTCTGTGACTCCTGGGACCATTGCAGAAGCCTCACCTCGGGGAAAAGCCCGCCTCCCAGCTGATGATGGCTTCTGTCAAGACGCAGAGTTTTCTTTGTTGTTGTTGAAGAGGTAGGCTATCTGGGCTGTTTGGACAAAATGTGGACAGAGGTTAAAAATACTGGCTTAGGCCGAAACCGGTTTGGCTCAGTGGTAGAGCGTCGGTCTGCGGACTAAAGGGTCCCGGGTTCGATTCCGGTCAAGGGCATGTACATTGGTTGCAGGCACATCCCCAGCTGGTCGATGTTTCTCTCTCATTGACGTTTCTAGCTCTCTATCTCTCTCCCTTCCTCTCTGTAAAATATCAATAAAATATATTTTTAAAAAAATACTGGCTTAGGAATGATGTGGCCACATTTGAATCTACCACTTAGTTTTTTTTAAAACTTTGGGAAAGTGGTTTATCGGTAGAATATTAATATCAGTAGAATATTTGGGGGGCTGTGGGTTGTTACATGGCATAAGACATGTAAAGCCTGGCACCTAGTAAATGCTCAATAAAAGTTCATGGTTGTTAATGCTGTTACTATCGCTGCCATGTTAGCCTTGTCATTGAGGTGGTTTTATTTTCAGCCAGGCGAGGGGTTAGCCCAACTTCGTTTTCTTAGCCTTGCTTTATTGGAGAGGCTGGAGAGAGCTCTGTTAGAGGGTTCTGTTTGCTCCGTCTGTGATGAACACCAGGGGAGATTGTTCCAGGCAACACATTGTGATGTGAGGAAAAGGGAGCACTGGACTCTGAGCCACAAAGTTTGATGCTGAGATCAATCTTTTCAACGAGCTAGCTGTTGGAATTTAGGCAAGACACTCAGCCCTTTAGAACTGCCCTTCCCCCTCATGCCTCCTCTGCATGGCTGCTGTGAGGATGAATAATAATCTATTATGCCCATTATAGATCATGCACTATTTACTGAGTGCAGAGTATAACTCAGACAGTTTTCACAAACCTGTAAGATAGATGTTATTGTCTCCAGCTTAAGGTGACCTCAAAGCCCTATATCTAATCACTCACAGTCTGGTCAAACGAGATCATGTCTTTAAAAAGAAAAACTCTCTTTCTCAAAATCTTTTTTCTCAGAAAAATTTTCTCAAAAATGTTTCTTTTGTTGTCTTGACTCTTTAACCTGACATTTAGGGGCCTTTGAAATCTGGCCCAGATCACATTCCCATCTTCACGTCCCATCGATAGCTGGCATTCTGTGCTCCCTAGTAGCCATAGTTTTATTACTATTTCCCAGAATGCTCTATTCTCACACAAGCCGCTGAACCTTTGCAGGTTTGTTCCCTCTGGCTGTCATGTCCTTCCCTGTCTGCTTGATTAGTTGGAAAACTATGTTAGGATTCAAATAGGGGACTTTCTCTATGATCCATGACTCCAGCCTCTCCCGTAGAGCCTGTCACCCTGTCCTTTGTGTTTTCAGGGCACCTACCTGCACAAGACTCTCACCCAGCACACACCACACCATTCCTGGATTGTGAGGATCTGGATGATCTCTGTTCCAACTCCTGCTCAGTAAACTTTGAGTTGCCAGCACCGAACACAGCACCTGGCACAAAGCACAGGCTTAATACCTGCTCGTGGAATGAATGAATGAGACGTACTTGATGGGGTTCCTCCCCGTTCACCTCACTGACCTTCTCCAACCTCGCCTGTGATGGGGAGGAGGTCTTTTTGCTCAGGAATGTGCTAGCACTATAATGTGTGCTAAGACAGGAGAGCCATGTTATTTAGAGAAGACTGGCTGGCCTTGTAGTTACTCTTCTCGGAGGCAAATCACTGTGGCCTGGGAGCCCTTGGCACTATATGTAGTACAAGCTCACACTTAGCCCCCAAATGCCTATTAAGAAATGTATCCTCAGAATATAATCGATACTGGAGAAAACATTTGATCCTTTTGATGTTCATTATAATATTTTATATAATAGGAAACAATTTCTGGAAAAAAACCTTCAATGTCCAATAATGTGGGGCTGGTTGAATAAACTCTTTTGCAAATCTGTACAATAGAATTAAAATTATCCATTAAAAATAACAATGTAGATGAACATGTTGATATGGGAAAAATATATTTAGATGTAGAGTAAAAAAAACAGATTACATAATGTATATATAACATTGTCCCTTATTTATAAAAATATATCACATACAATTTTATATTTATTTTAATTCCTATCATATATGTTATACAAATATAACTATACGCATGTGCGCATGTGTGTGTGTGTGTGTGCATGTGACACACTTGGGAAACTATTTGGAAGGTTACATACCAAGGTGTTAACAGTGCTTCTCTCTGGTTGGTGGAATTATGGTATAACAATTCTTTTTTGTTATAAAAATATTCTCAAGTAATAGTTAATATTAGAATGTACTTATAGCAATGTTCTGTAGGGTTTGTGTCCTAAATGCTAATGTTTCCATTACATTAAAGCAAAAATTTCCTTCCAAAATGAAGAAATGATGCTGGCCGCAACTGATCAAAGTCTCCTCCCTGTGGTACGTGACCAGCTATCCTGTTAGTGAGTCTTCTGGACAAGCCCCAGTTGGATTGCTGGGCTGAAACATTATCTCAGTGCAACCAGAAGGAGAGGGAATTATAATTGCTTCTTTAAATGGGTTTTATGTGGAGAGTTCTTGCTGATTGATTTATGGTTGAAATCAGGCTTTCAAAAAAAGTTCCCCAAATATATTAGCAGACACAAATGGTTAACCCATCTAGGCTCCAGAGACAGTATTATAATGAGACGTTTAAAATAAAGATCATGAGAAACTATTCAGTTGCAGGCAAGTTTCCATCTGCAAGGGTATGTAATTATAGAAACCAAGTCTCATATAGTTTTGCTGGTCACCAAATTCCTCTGGTATTTAGGATCCTTCCTTCACTGGCTTGTTTGATGTCTTATATTCTTCCCCTTTCGTTGTTTGGAATAAATTCTGTCCTTATTACATTGTGATTTTCTTAAGAAAGAATATGCTTTATACTTTGCTTTCCTGACAAACCCAAACCCTCTAGGGATTCATGGGTAAGGACTAGCATATGAGGGTTCTTGATCTATTTTTAGTATTTCAAAATGTCAACTAGACGTAGTATATTTTCCCATCCTAAAGCCAGCTAGGCCAACCAAAATGTCAATTTCCTTGCTCTTGGTTGGAACTATATGAACAGGGTAATGCTATTAGTTATTTATTATTTGCCAGATGTACCAATTGGTTGCGGAGTCTAGGATGTGAGTGGACAGTTCTCAGAGCCCTATGGTTTGATGGTGTAGGAATTGCAAAACATTGGCCAAGGACATGGACAACCACAGTGTTAATGTTTAATATGTATTAGTTGGCTTGGGTAGGGGGCTCTATTTCATTGAGATAAGTCATTCAACTTGTTTGACATCAAATCATGCAGATCAAATGCAAGTTATTGGCTGAGACTTTCAGCTCCACTTGTTTGTGTTTTGAGAGTGGTTGTCCATAAGTTTCATTGAAATCCCCTGGGAACTTACACTGCGGGTTCTCTGGCTGCCCTCTTCTCCACTCCATGGATCTGACTGAGGGGTCTGAGGAGAAGCCTGGAATCTGAAATGTTAACAAGTACCCAGGCAATTATCGTGCACAATTAAATGTAGGTACTGCTAATGTAGATCAACACTAAGTAACAAACATGGCAAATCATAGATAGGCTTAACACTTCTTTTTGAGTCTATGAAACAGTAAAGATGCCTACAGGTGACCCATCTTGGGTGATTGCTTGATGGTTCTAGCTTTTCTTTCTCTCTGATATTATCTTGAGGACAGTTTCTGTGGAATGTTCCTGAATAAAATGTGAAGATTGGGTTACCTGCTGGGAAGGTAAAGGGAAACTCTCTGTTGGTAACATAACTCCTTTCCCCCTGGATTCAAGAATGTGGAGGCTCTAAAGGGAAATAAGAAAAAATGTTAACTAGATGGCTTTAGTGTAAATGTTTAATTCGGTAAGAAAAATAAAGGGTATAATTTGCTTCCAGATCATACTCTAATAGACATACATAACCTAACTACTATTCTCCTCTTCTTATAATATTATTTTTTTCCCCAACAGTATAGCCAATGCAGATAGTTATCTTGGCAGCATTTGAGTTCAGGATGTTTTTCCAGTTTGGAAAACAGAACCCCTGAAACTATTTTATTCATTGTAATAATGCAGTGAGAAGTCCACTGTCATAGAAAAGTTATAAAAAGTAATCTAAATCAAAACCAATATACTTTAATACATGTAAAGCCTCAAATAAATTGAAAAAATCAACACATGGAAATACATGTAAAGAAATATTATTGGAGTGAACACATTTTTTGAAGAATAATTACACTTAAAATGTTCAAGATGCAATGCTGTTATACAAATAATCTAAAACTATATACTAGCATGAACCAAATTTGGGGGACACCCAAATAAAAAAACAAATTGACTATTAAGGAACACTGAAAAGGTATTTTTCATGTGTATCTCTGGATGACATAGCTATAGTCATTTTTATTTATCATATTATATTTATTATAATTTTTCTTTATTTTCTAAATTTACAACATAAAACACACAATAACTTTCTGATTGGAAAACAAAAACAATTTGTTTTTAAAAGAGTACCTGCATATCTAACATTTATTTATCCACATATAATATTTAAATCCTAGATAAAGAATACAAATTAGCCCTGGCCAGTTTGTCTCAGTGGATAGAGCACTGACCTGCAGACTGAAGGGTCCAGGGTTCCATCAAGGGCTCATGCCTTGGTGCAGACTCAGTCCCCTGTCCTGGTCTGGGCTTGTGCTGGAGGCAACCAACTGATGTGTCTCTCTCACATCGATGTTTCTCTCTCTCTGTCTCTCCCTCTCCCCTCCACTGTCTCTAAAAATAATTGGAAAAATATCCTCAAGCAGGAGTAGCAACAATAACAAAGAATACAAATTAATGTCTCATGGAAGACATGAAGCTGTGGGTCGAATGAGAAGGGAGCTGGATGGAGGTTGTGACAGGCATTACCAGTGACTTCCAACCCCTGTCGCACAGAGCCCCGGCATCAAACTTCCCAGCATCCCATCAGTTACCAGCAGCTGACTGGAGAGGCACACAGGGAACAACTCCCGGTCTTGGCTGGCTTGATACAGATTCCCTGTTCCCTGTTCTAATTGGGAGATGGAAATCATAGAAAAAATTAAGTAGAAATTTAAAATTTCCAGTTAAAAATAACCAAAGAAAGCCTGGCTGCTGTGGCTCAGTGGTTGAGCATCGACCCATGAATCTGGAGGCCATGGTTTGATTCCCTGTCAGGGCACATGCCCAGGGTGCCAGCTCGATCCCCAGTGGGGGGCATGAAGTAGGCAGCTGATCAATGATTCTCTCTCATCATTGATGTTTCTATCTCTCTCTTCCTCTCTCTTCCCCTCTCTGAAAAAAAAATCAACATATTAAAAAAAATAACCAAAGAAAGAAGAAATGTTACAAGGCAGTCCATGATTAATTACCAAATAAATTGGAGGAGGAAGACCTCAGATTCTTTCCAATACATTCCAGCTTTCTCTATGTGATATTAAAATTCGTGGAAGAAAAATGTGTCTGCCTCCCCCTGGGTTGGATCCTTTCTACTCCTGGGTGATCAGAGCTGACACATCTCGTCAAGCAGTAAACTTGAACTTGCTGGGTTCTCTCTGGGCCTTCGTTTTCTTTTCCTTTACAGTGAATCAGGAGGCTTTGCCATGAGAAGCTGTAAAAGATGTGATAATATGTACATACTCTGAAACTTGAGGAGAAAAGCATGAAGGCTACTTAAGTATAGTAAAGCCCATTTGAAGGTTTCATTTTTACAGACTAAGATCCCTCTGCATATCAGAGAGGACCTCCCTGTGCTTCTGCTGTGATAGGCGTCTTTCTACTGTACTCAGGAAGGTTTGAGGAAGAGATGGGCTGTGAGATGACAATTAAACTTAACTCCCTTTTAGGGTGTCAGTATTACTTTTCATTTACATGCTGATTGAGTCATAGAACAGCTTAAGGCATGTATGTGTAGTGGTAGCCACAAGATAGTGACTGAATGAGCAAATACATGTCTGTTGCTTCCCAATAATGGGCTGCAGATACTTCATTTTAATCTGTGAAAGCACAGTATTTTGTCTCGAGGTCTCACAGCAGCAGAACATGTCATAGATTTTAAGACTGCTTGCCAGCCGAAATGGGTTTGGCTCAGTGGATAGAGCATCGGTCTGAGGACTGAAAGGTCCCAGGTTCGATTCTGGTCAAGGGCATATACACTGGTTGCAGGCACATCCCCAGTAGGAGGTGTGCAAGAGGCAGCTGGTCGATGTTTCTCTCTCATCGATGTTTCCAACTCTCTATCCCTCTCTCTTCCTCTCTGTAAAAAATCAATAAAATATATATTTTTTAAAAAAAGACTGCTTGCCGACAGAGGAAGAGTGCAAGGGCAGTGGTGAACATACCACATTACTTGGTTTACAATGTTAAAAATGCGGATTTTTTTCACTAGATGAGGTTACACATATGTTGATATATATGCGATTTGATATGTATGCTATTTTGTTGTATTGATAGCAAGCTTCAAATTTGCTGAAGGTGTTAACATCATAGATATTTTTACACTTAAAAATGTCAAATTTCGTGCCCCCTCCCCCCCAAAAAAGCATTTGCTGGCAGTTTTAACTCATTATTTTGAAGAAAAGTGCTGCTGAAAGTTATCGTATACTTCGGGAAGCTTATGGTGAACATAAGCCATCTCAAGAATACTTGTGAACTCTGGTTTAAGTGCTTCAGAAGTGATGATTTCACTGTGAAAGACAAAGAATGTCAAGGCCAACTGAAAAATTTGAAGACTAACAATTACAAGCATTATTGGATGAAGATGCTATCAAACTCAAAAACAACTTGCAGAAAGATTAAACGTTGCTCAGCAAACAATTTCCAATCGTTTATAAGCAATGGGAAAGATTTCAAAGGAAGGAAAATGGGTGCTACATCAACTAAATGAAAGACAATTGGAAAATGGCAAAGTCATTAGTAAAATGTTGCTTCAATGGCATGAAAGAAAATCTTTTTTGCATCGAATTGTGACTGGTAATGAAAAGTGCATTTATTTTGAGAATTCCAAATGCACAAAATCATGGGTTGATCCACATCAACCATCAAAATCGACTGCAAGGCCAAATTGCTTCAGAAAGAAGATAATGCTCTGCATTTTGTGGGATCAAGAAGGTGTGGTGTATTATGAGCTTCTAATACCAGGTGAAACTGTTAATACTGATCACTACCGACAACAAATAATCAATTTGAACCAAGCTTTAATTGTGAAGTGACCAGAAGACACGGAAAAGTAATTTTGCTTCATGATGACACACCATCACACACTTCAAAACCAGTTAAAGACACGTTAAAAGATTTTGCCTGGAAAATATTAATCCACTGCTGTATTCACTAGATTACCACTTGTTCCTTCAGTTTACCACTTGTTTCAATCGATGGCACACACACTTTCTGAGCAGCACTTCAAAATGTACGAAGAAGTGAAAATTGGGTCTCTGAATGGTTTGCTTCGAAACAAGAAAAGTTCTATTGGGACAGTATCCACAAATTACCTGAAAGATGGGGAAATGTGTAGCTAGCAATGGACATTACTTTGAATAAAGCACTTTAGATGTTTCTCTTGAAATCATCGTGTTTTCTTTGATTACAAAATCCGCATTAGTAACTGGTACACCTAGGGTGCCAAGATGTGGAATGGCATTTTCCAGGGCTGTGCTGAAAGTCAGAACATCTGGGTTCATTCCAATTTGGTCACTTACTAGCTACATGTACTTGGATGTTGCAAACCTCTGTGTTTTTCTCCTGTCAAACCTTCACTTTTCCTTTCCTAGGGAAACAGTACCCCAATTTTCATTTGAGTAACTGCTCTTTTTCCGGATTGAGGGACGGGTGTGATGGGCCTGACCAATAAGAACAAGAGTGATTGGATGACAGTTAGGCATGTGGCCCAAACTGGGCCCATTACAATGACTCTTGAGACTTTGCTAGAGATTTTAGGAAAGTAGTATTCTCTTTTTCAAGGGAGGCTGCTAAACCTGTAGATGCTCGTTATCTCACTGTGAGGAGCGCCTCCCTGAGGATGAAGCCAAACCAGAAGAAAAGCAACGTAACAGAAGAGGAGCATATGCATTCCAGACAAATAGGACCTGATCACCTCAATTCAACCATTACCCAAACTGTAGACACTCCACTCAGGGCTCAGAGCCCTGAGAATCAGTAAGTTAGCTGGTTTGCTTAAGCTTGGGGTGAAGTTTTGTCACTTGCTGCCAGAGTTCGAACCAGCTGGGCTATTCCTCTTCAGGCCTCTGGGTTGCTTCTCTTTAAAGGGTTAGGTATTTTAAAAATCTTCATTTTGGTTCCTGATTTAAAAACAAATTATGCTTATTGTAAAATTATGACATTATAGAAAAGGATTAGATTACGTTGTGCCCACACCACATTATTAGGTTGTATCAGTTAATGATTGCTGTATAACAATCATAATCAAATCTAGTGGCTTGAAATAAGAAGTGGTGATTACTGCTCAGGACCTTAAATGTGAGCTGGGTAGCTCTGCTGATCTGATCTAAGCTGAGAAGATCATGATTGAGCTCACTTAATCTGTGGTCAGCTGTGTCTGTGGTCAGCTGGTATGTTGGCTGGGGGGTGACAGGTCCAGAATGGCCTCATCCTGTACGCCTGGCAGAGCCTGGCTGTCAGGGCAATGGCAATGGGGGTCACAGTTATGTCTCTGATCACACAGCAGGCTAGCCCAGGGCTTGTTCCAGTGGCTGAGTAGGGCCTTACATGATCAAGTGGAAGCCTACTGAGGCCTAGGTTTGTAACTCAAACTTTTTTGTTGTTGTTAATCCTCACCCAATGATATTTTTCCATTGATTTTTAGGGAGAGTGGAAGAGAGAGGGAAAGACAGAGAGAAACATCAATATGAGAGAAACACATTGATTGGTTGCTTCCTGCACGAGCCCTGACCAGGGCCTGGGCTGGGAAGGAGTCTGTAACCAAGGTACGTGCCCTTAATTGGAATCACACCCAGGACCCTTTGGTCTACAGGCCAACACTCTAACCACTGAGCCAACCCAGCTAGGGCAAGCTGGCACATTTTACTCCTGCTGCTTCTATTGGCCAACACAAGTGACAAGGCCAGCCAAGATTCAAGGGAAGGAGAAACTGATTCCACATTTTGATGTGAGGAGTTGCAAAATCACAAAAGCAGCATCCATACAGAAGTGGGGAATAATTGGTACTCTTTTTGTAATCACCGCATAATTTTATTCCCTCAGAAATAATCGCTGTTTTTTATTTTTTATTTATTTCATTTTTTCTTCCTCATTTTTTAAAATTAAGGTATTATAAGTGTACATACCTTACCAATCCCCACCCCACTCCCACTCCCATACATGCCCTCCCTCCCCATAGTTTTTGTCCATTGGTTATGCTTATATGCATGCATACAAGTCCTTCAGTTGGTCTCTTATCACCCCCATATCTCCCCCATATCTCCCTACAGAAATAATCAGTTAATATTTTGAGGTACCGTACATTCTTCTGAATTAATAAAAAACACATATCTTATATTTATTTTTATTTTGGAGAATACATATTATTCAGAAAACATTTTTATTTTTTTGGTTATGTTTTTGAAAAATTGTATTATATATATTGTCTCACAATTTATTGTTTTCAACTTGACAGTATATCTTGAGCATTCCCCCCACATCTATGCATATCAACCTCTTCTAAAGAGATTGACTGGACATCATTTTCTTAGTTCTGACCTTCTAAGACTCTGGGATTCTATGACTTATTATGAACCAAATTTCCCAAATCATCAAATTCATTTCCTCAAAGTGACAAGAGAACTGTTAGATTCCCAAGCAGCTACAAAGTTGAGCCTACAATCTGACTGAGATTATGTGTCAATTTTGAGTGCTTAGCGATTTCACCCTTGCTAGTTAGAAAATTACTTGTTATCATTACTATTAATTATAATGATAATTATAAGACTGTGTCTGATGAAACTCTAGCAATTGACTCCCATTAGCCCCTGGAAGTATGTGCTGATTGCTCTGGATATACTGCTTGTCTTCCTGGTTCGCACCAATTCGGCAAATGTGCTAAAATTGGAAGACAGAACGAGCTACTAAAGATAGGTAACCCAGATGTAGTAAGATAAGAGCTCATCGTAGTGATTCTACACCGTCAAATGGACTGGGTATTATTGGGCACTGCTTCTTTGTGGCTCTGCAGTGGTAAGAAATCACAGAGCCTTGTGAGCTGCTCCCAGTTCTTCAAAGCCCTCACAGCTCTGCAGCACCTTCAGCCTGAAGACAATATGCACTGTTGTAGCTGACTTTGGAAACCTGAGGAGATTCTTTATGATTAAGACCTTTGGGGGAATGTTAGTTAATAGATGTTAGCTAAAGAATGGCAATTAGGTTATGGATCCTATAATAAACGATTTATCTCTGAAATAGTTGTTTTCAGACCTTTTTCCTTTTGCAGAGCCACAGTGCAGCCATTAGCTGCATTGACAGAATTGATCAGGCTAATGCGACATGAGCTAAGAGCAAGTAGGCTTTTATGTCTGCTGAAAGGCAGAGTTTTTTCATCCATTAATTCACTTATTCATTAAAAATACTTATTGATCATCTGCCGTTTGCTATGGGAATATAAAAATGACCAAAACAGTTTTTTTTTCTTACATTTTAGTAAAAGGAAAGTGGTATTTACAATGTGATTTAAAGTGTTTCGAAGACAGAAATTGATGTCAGAGTCTAAAGGAAAATTGAGATGGCATATACAGATACCTCAAATAACAAAGTACATGTGTTTTTAATTGGATTGTTTGATTCATTCATCTTTAATGTTATCACCATATAGTTGGATGTGCCATTTTACATTTTCTTCTATATGTCGCATATCTTTCTTGCTCTTCTATCCTTCCTTTACTATTTCTTTTGCATTAAGTGAATATTCACTAATGAAACATTTCAATTCCCTTAATGATCTTTTGACTATATAATTTGAATTATTTTCTTAGTGGTTGCTTTAGGGCTTAAACACATAGATCTGGTCTTATCAAAATTGACTTTAGATTTGTACAAATGCAATTCCAGTGAGATACAGAACATTGCTGCTATCTATTGTACCTTCTCCCTTTTGTGCTGTTGTCACAATATTACATCTATATGTGCTACAAACCCAACAATTCATTGTTATAATTATTACTTTATATTTATGTCTATAAACAAAGTTAAGAGAAAAATGGAGACAAGTATAAGTTTATAGTGTTTGTTGTACTAACCTTACTACTTATCATTTCTGGTTTTGTTTTTCATTTCTGTGGTCATTTCCTTATTTCATTGCAATTTTGCTCTGACTCACTCCCTTTATGCTATTATTTTCAAATATTCTATAGTTCTTTATATTATAAACTTAATAATTCATTGATATACATATTTTTATAGAGTTGCTATTTAAATTAGTGGAGAAAAGAAAGTAAAAACAATAACCATTCATGTTATCTTTCATTATTACACAACTAGAGGCCCAGTGCATAAAATTTGTACACGAGGGAGGGGACCTCCCTCAGCCCGACCTGCACCCTCTGCAGTTTGGGAGCCCTCAGGGGATATCCTACTGATAGCTTAGGCTGCTCCTTGGGATCCAGCCTGAGCCACAGTCTGGCCTCCCTCTGCAGGAGGTGACCAGTTTGATCAGAGGAAGGCACTGCCCCCATCACCCTGCTACTGCTGCCACTGCTGGCCACTATAGCTGCCAATGTGTTTTCATCAACAACGACTCCAGTCTCTTCACCACGAAAAAAATGACAATGTTATTTTGGCATTTTCAAGATGTCTCTTTCATAGGCTATGACAGTTCTTTCTTTTTTATCCTCACCTGAGGATATTTATTCCATTGATTTTTAGAGAGTGTGGAGGAGAGAGGAAAAGACAGAGAGAAACATCAGCATGAGAAGGACACTTCAATTAGTTTCCTCCTGCATGAACCCTGACCTGGGCCCAGCCAGGGAGGAGCCTGCAACCTAGGTACATGCCCTTGACCAGAATTGAACCCAGACCCTGGGGTAGGCAGGCAGAGGTTCTATCCACTAAGACAAACTGGCTAGAGCGAGGATGTGACATTTCTTAGCCTCTCCAGCAGCAGACCTTCGTTTTTTCCTCCGGGAGTGAGGTGGAAGAACCCTAGATCACCTTCTTGGATTCTCATTACGCACGTTACCAAGAACACTGCGAATGGTGTACCAGGAGCTTAGCCAATGAGAGGCCAGGAAAGGTGTTTCCTCTGCAGCTCACATGCAGAGACAGGACTGTCCACATGGCCCGGCAAGCAGGCAGGTCCACCCTGTTCCACACTCTCTGCAGGTGGGCCTGCCAGCTCTGCTCCCTGCTCTCTGTGGGCAGACCTGCCTGCTCACCATGGCTGCGCCCCGCAAGCAGACAGGCCCGCCCACCCTGCTCCCTGCTCCCTGCGGGCCCTGCTGCATGCGCTGCCTCCTCCTGAGCCAGTCTTGACTATTAGTGTCCTGACTAATTTTCATATTACCTCTTAATATATATAGATTACATTAACTGATGTGTACTTCATCTTTTGTGTGTGGAATCAGATTACTATTTGGGAATACTTTCAGTCTAATCTACTTCCTTCAGTATTTCTTGTAAGATCAGATTGTGGCCATCTTTGGAAATAATCTGTGCCACAAATTGCTTTAGAATTCCACTGGACTCAGAGGCATTTGAGGTTGCAGCAATAGCAACGTAAGTGCATGTCTGATCACCTTGATTGGAGCTTTGATTGTAAGGGGGGGAATTTCAATAATGCTGGGTAGTGTGCTCAGCAAGCCTTCTGGGAGGAACCCCTGGGAAGGTCAGAGGAAGCTACCAGGCCGGGCCTTGGAGCCGTCACAGTGGCTGCCTTGCTTGGTATGACCTACAAAGCAGAAGAGAGAAGGCTTCCAGCTCTGGCTCCTTCCCAAGACAAAGAAAATATTCCCAATTATGCTGTGGCAGCTTAAAAACAGGTCATATCTGCAGCTTCAGCTATTTCGTGGTGACCCTGTAATCTAAACCAGCTCTTTGCTCTCTATTTAATTTGGAAAAATCATTACAACACAACAAAACAAAAGCCCAATTAGGAAAGCTCCGCTGCACAACAGATAATTACTGCTGTTTCAGAAAATGAGTATCTTTGGATATACCTGGATTGAGAGAGGCAGAGCCAAACTCCATGGGCCAGGCACTAGTCTGGACATCATCAGCAAGTTCTCGCTAATTCCTCATGAAAGCAACCCTGTGAGTCAGATGTTATTATCTCCTGTTTATAGAAGCAGGCTCTGGAGCCCTGAGAGTTTGAGTAACTGGCTCCAGCCACATAGTTAGTAAGTGGAAGAAAGCTGAAATGTAAGTCTCTGTGTTCTGGGTCTCGTGACAGTTATGAGGAACAAAATGGTAAATGTGGGGGCGGTGAGAGCACCTTTGGTTCTGGTTTATCTTGTACCCTTTTATTAGCCAACATCTCACACCTCCCCATTTGGCGTGTCTTCAGCTTGTGTTTGGCAGTGTGCTCTGCTTTATGTATAGACTGATGCTCTAATGCTAGTACATTCTATTTGACGATTCGATGGTTTGGAAAGTTTAGAATAATAATATTTGTTTTCCGTCTATCTTACCGATGGGCCACATCAGCTGCCATATTGGCTTCTCAGTAATGAATCCCAGCCTGCTTTTTCGTCTTTAATGTGCCAAGCTGACACCTGGAACACTTTCATGATAGTGTCATAGTCGAAGCTAATTCGATTCTGGTCGGTGGATACAAAATACAGTCTTGGCTGTCCTGAGATTTTATGCATTACTACTCCCACCACAAAGCAGCTGCTTTGCATAGCCTTACAGAAGTCATTTCGTCTTGTTGGACCTTCCTTTCTCCACCTGTAAAATTAGAGGTTTGTACTTGATACTTGACCTTAGGTCTAGATCGTTGTCATGGTCTCATCAAACCCCTAGAGCAGCGATTTTCAACCTTTTTCATCTCATGGCCCACATAAACTAATTAGTAAAATTCTGGGGCACACCAAAAATTATAGGGTGTCCCAAAAATGTATACAACTGACAGCTCAATTAAAAATGAAATGCACTTTAATAAATACTGGCTTTATCATTATTCAAGTATGTACATACATTTTTTTGGACCTTTTATATTCTACTTTTTGCTGATATGACAAAAAATAGGCATAACTTTAATTCACACCAGATGGCTATTGTTGTGTTGGCTGTTGTCATTTTTTTATTTGACAATCTAAAGGAAAACAAAAGTCAGTGCCCCTGACTAAATTTCAGGACTTGCATGTTTTAAAAATTCTTGCGGCACATCAGTTGACAATCTCTGTCCTAGAGATTGGGAGGAGAGTAACTCAAAAGGCCTAGGAGCTTGTGTTTTTCTTGTCTCATCATCATTTCAGACACCTAACCTCTTGTCCAGCTACTGGTCCATCCCAGTTCTTTGCTTGCCACCCAACATTCACACCGCCATCTGAAAACTCGTTGAGATTATTTTAGTTTCTGAATGCAAGATCTCACTGTTTCTACAACCCAGGGACTGTCAGTATAATGATGGTACTTGCTGCCTCATATTGATCGCCGCTATATTCCAATGTTATGCTATGCTTTAACATCTACTGTATACACTATTAAAAGCAACTTACATACGTGTCTCATTTAATCCTTGCAACATGCCTACAAAAAAGATACCTTTATTATCCCCAAAGTGATATGATGAACGTGAAGCCATAGAGAGCAAGAGGCAGAACCTGGATTAGAACTCAGTTTTCTGACACCAAAACCTGTGCTCTTAGCCACTAGGCTGTCTTCCGTGGGAAGTGCGAACTGGGAGACTTCAGCACAACTCATCTGGAGTGGGGGTGCTGGGCATGAAGTCCATTTTCCCAAACCCTGTGTCTGCTTCCCAGTGGGGAAGGGGAGGAAAGACTATTTGGAGATAACCACAATGTCTAGTCTGGGGCCTTAGATAAAATTGCTAAAAGTAATTTAAGTTCAGATAGAAAGTGATCAGTAGTTCATAACTGAGAACCATCTCTCAGGCAGGGAGCTGTGACAAAGAAGAGACAAGTGTAGTGTGCTGGTGGTCAGGTGGGAAGGACACGACTCTCCCATTGGAATTGGAGGATCTGACAGTAAAGGCCAATAGTTTTCATGCCCCCTGTCATGTTTGCGTCCAGTGAAATTATATATTGAAGCAAACCACTTCCAAGTGGCCTCAAGGACAATTTCCACCTTGGAGTTCTTGGAGGTATATACCTATGGTGTCACTCCTTTACTCACAACAGACTTGAGAGCTGTTCTAACCAGCACAGTGTCCCACCCATATGTGATGTCTTTAGCACTGACTGAGACCATAGAATGAGACATGTGTCCTTTCTGACTGTGTTTCTATTATTTGGGTTAAAGGGTAAGAAAAGGAGAGGAGCATTCATACCACTTCTCACAGAACACTCCAAGTCTTAGACTCTGTGCTTATAGTGTTCATAACTAGCTTGGGAAGGAACATTAAGGAAGCCGGATTGCAATTTTAAAGACCCAAACCAACTATCAAGTACCAATTATTATGTTGGTAGTTTGGTCATGGGAAGACGTTTTGTAGCAGAGCTCTCTGCTGGCATGCATTTTTTTCTGTAGATCACATCTTGATTTAACAGCTAGATGGCAGGTTATTTTTGGGTTCTTGAATGAACTTGATATATACACAACTTGAATCAAGCTGAGAAAATTCTCTACTGTTGCTTTACTCTCTGCATCAGCCTTGGCCTTCCCACACAGGAAACTTGCTCACAAAAGAGATCTTCCAGCTACTGGCTTCTGTTCATTGCTCTCCAGGGACAATCTAACACTGCCTCTTACAAAGATGGGAAAATGGAGGCACTTATTCAAGAATCAGTACCAAACATGCAAGATCTAGTATGTATGCCTCTATTTGGGGAAAATAGTAACTAAAAATGATAAAGAGCTCCGTCCATAGATGCTTCTTTAAGAAAAATGAAACTGTTTTTGGAATAAAGCATCCTGGAGTCTGAAGCTTCTTTTAATATTTTACATTCAGTAATTTTTATGCAAATGATTTTAATTTATTCCTTGTGCCACATAAGAATAATGATGGTTCTTTTCTAAAGCTCAATGAAGAGCTGTTCTAATGGCATCAGTTTTGCTTTACAGACTCATTTAGCTGGAGGAACATGTTTACAATAGCCAAGCAGGATTTTATGGAGTAATTAGTGGTTAGGAAGAAGGATGAACATTTTTTTTCTTTCAACTAGAGGAGACCCAAGAGCTTCTGATAAGCAGATAGCTCACAATGTTCTTCCCATTCCACCAATTCATCCACTCTAGACCTTAGTTAGCTCTTATTGCTACAGACAACAGTGTACCTGCATTCCTCAACAGTGGCGCCAGGTGAGAGTGACCTGACGCCTTGAGTGGGAAGGCCTTAGTCTAAGGCCAGTCTTCCTTTTGACTAAGAAAGTTGTGGCTCTTGTGTTATGACTCCAGAAGTTCTGATGTTGCATACCTGAGGCTTGGCGAAGATCCAGTGCCATCGTAATGTTCATCCATTATGCTCACTCCTCAACTGCTCACTGACAAACTAAAAGAAAATGAGACAAATCTAGTTTTCATCTTCTAACAAGTGTTGAACATACTCCCCTGATATACAGAAATTCTGGAGCACCCTACGTTTTAGAAAATCTCTCCCTTCCATTTCATAAAAGGATTTTTCTGCCATCATTCCTTCCCTCCTTTCTGTTCCAAGAACTCTATCATAAGACTTGTGGCTTTAACTTTGGCCTCAGAGCATGCAGAGGCCCTCTGTGAAGGAAGAAGATCGCTGGAGAGAGATTTCGTTTTTAAAATGGCTCTCAGTGATCCTTGCCTTCAGTATTCATGTCCTTATGTAAGAGTGTAATGGACCTAGTTAGGGACTTGCTTCTGAGGAATAGAATAGGGCAAAGTGATGGGATGCCATTGCCAGGACTGGATAATAAAAGACGATGACTTCTGTCTTGCTCTCACTCTTTCACCCTTTCTCATTTGCTTCTTCTGATGGGAGCTGGCTACCATGTTGTAAGCTGGCATTCAGGGAAGTTCATGTTGCCAGGGGCGGAGGGTATCCACTTGTCAACACCCAGTGAGGAAGGAGACTCTCAGCCCACAGGAATACAAATCCTGCCAGCGATTACAAAAGTGAGCTTGGAAGTGGGTACTTTCCCAGCTGAGCCTTCAGATGAGACACAAGCTCTGGTCAACTCTTTGATTTCAGCCTAAGAGATCCTGAGGCAGACAATGCAGCTACGCTGCTTCTGGATACCTGACCCATAGAAACTGTGAGTTATAAATGTTTTCAACCATTAAGTTTGGGTTCCAAAGGAATATTTACATCCTCAGTAAATAATTATTAAATAAAATTCCAGTCCTTTATCTTGAACATCTTCTGTATACACTAGTAAAGCAATTTACATAAGTTGTTTTATATTGTTATTCCAAATTTTCAGTCAGAGTAACTATGTTATGTGAATTAAAAACTAAATTGCACATTTTGTTTTCCATCATTGGTATGTAGCATCTATGTGAAAAATTATAATTATAATTTGGTTTTGGCTGACATTGCATCTATTTAGCTCTTTCCTAACCCCTTCTTTTGAAAAGCACATCAAAGTAGACAAACCTCATTTTGCAAGTGTCAGAAACTAAAACTAAAGTAACTTAAACAAAAATTAAGGTTTCATTTATTCATGTGTGTGAAAAGTCCAACACAGTGGGTCCTGACTTCAACATGACCAGAAGCAAGGGTGCAAATCAGGCACCGTGACCCAGGCACTTTCTCTGTCTCTCCACTTCCCGACTTTGCTTTCCATAGCTCCACCTGGACTCTGCATTCTCTTGTTTCATCTGTGCTTCCATGACAGCAAAGATGCCAACCCCGAATTAGGAAACCCAGAGAAAAGGGCAACATCTCTTTTTAGATCTGCATTGTTTTCCCCCAAGGAACGTGGATTGGCCCTGCAAGGCATGTGTCGCCTTCATTGGATCATCACTATCTGAGATGTGATACCATGATTGGCTAACTTGGCTCATATATCTGTCCCTAAGGCAGATGACTCTGAATTACTTGTTGGACAACTCCAGAAAAGTTTTATGGCATTGGGAAGGAGAAGAGTTCATAAAAGTGAAAAAATTCCAGGTAACTAAAAAGTACCAGACGTCCATTAAGTAGGAAGGTAACAGTTTATTTCTTAGGGTGCTATGATTTGTTAGAGCAATAAAGTCATGCATGGCTTAACACAGGGGGTGCATCCCAAGAAATTAGTCATTAGGCAATTTTGTCATTATGCAAACATCATAGAGTGCACTTGCATAAACCTAGCCGATCTAGCCCAGTGGTCAGCAAACTCATTAGTCAACAGAGCCAAATATCAACAGTATGACAATTGAAATTTCTTTTGAGAGCCAATTTTTTTTTAACTTAAACTTCTTCTAATGCCACTTCCTCTAAATAGACCTCCTCCCAGGCCGTGGTATTTTGTGGAAGAGCCACACTCAAGGGGCCAAAGAGCCACATGTAGCTCATAGCTGCAGTGTGCCAACCACGCGTCTAGCCCATGCACACTGAGGCTACATGTACAGCCTGTTGTTCCTGGGCTACAAACCTGGACAGCATGTTACTGCACTCAACACTGTAGGCAATTGTAAGGGTGATAAGCACTTTCTATGTCAACATGTAACCATAGAAAAGGTAGAGTAAAAGTATGACATGAAGGGTAAAAATGGCATGCCTCGGAGAGGTACTAACTATGGAGGAAGCTTGCAGGACTGGCCTTTGCTCTGGGTGAGTTCGAGAGTGAGTGGTGAGTGAATGTGGAGGCTGGGACGAGAGCAGACACTGCTGTAGACTATAAATAAATTCTATCCCACAGGCCTCCCCCTGCTTCCTTCCAGCAGGGTCAGAAGAACACATGGACGCTGTTTCATGAACAGGGATATGGCCCAGATTGATTAGAAGTGTTGGGGAGACACTGTCTGGGTAAGGCATAGATCACCCTCACAGGGACTGTCAGGAGGGAAAAGTGGCCTGGGATCAGCAGGAATGAGAAACCAAGATGGGGACACAAAAAGGCATAAGGGACTGACAAGGCAATATAGTGTTGGCTCTTGCATATTGGAGCAGTGGTCCGATTCAGGAGCTGTGTGGTATTCATTAAAAAAAGAGGGGCGCCTGGCTGGCGGGGCTCAGAGACTGTGTGTCGACCTATGAGCCAGGAGGTCACGGTTTGTTCACCAGTCAGGGCACATGCCCGGGTGGTGGGCTCGGTCCCCAGTGTCAGGTGTGCAGGAGTCAGCCAATCAATAATTCACTCTTATCACTTCTACCTCTCTCTCTCTCTTTCTCTCTTTCTCCCCCCTCCTCTCTGAAATCAATAAAAATATAAATTTTAAAAAAGAGGAAATTTAATATACAGAGAGTATAGAACTGAGGACATGATATTTTTATTTTTGGTTCCAATAACCCTATATAGCACAAAGGCTCTCTTTAGTATTGAACTGATGGGAAAAATAAAACTTCTCTCTGCTTTCCATCATTATAACCTGCACATATTCCCAAAGTCCAGGGACAGGCTGGCCTCGTGCAAGCACAGCAAGCTTTTCCTCACCTTCACTTAATACTCACCAAGGGGGCTCCTGCGGGCGTGTCCCTGTGCAGGGCCTGAGGCCAATGAGGGACCTGCAGCAACGTGCTCCGGGACCATCAGCCGGGCCCGGGGTCCGGCTCCCCTGTGCCGAGACAGGTTGCTGGCTGCCTGCCTGGGATGTCGTCTGTGACCTCAGAATTGAGGCACTGTGAGAGAGAGGGCTCTGTGGCCAAGCCCCACAGATACTGCTTCTGTCACAGGAAAAGAATCCTCCTGACTGAACCACATGTTCTCCCATTTCTGACAGGAAATTCAGCTCTATCGTAATCTCATGGGACCATGTCATATATGCAGCCTGTCATTGGCCAAAACATTGTTATGTGGTGTGTGACTGTATAAGAAATCATCCCAACTTTGTGGCATTAAATAGTAATGATCATGTTATTAACATCCCTCACAGTCCTGTGGGCTGCCGGGCTCAGCCAGATGGCTCCCACTCGGGCCTGTGGAGCTGCAGGTCACTGTTCATGACCAGGCGCTGGGTATGCTCAGGAGCTTGTTTTCTTGTCCCTCGGGGGGTGCCTGGGCTGGGAAGACTGGAGTGGCTGGAGTCCTTGTTCGTCACTCTCTCTGTGGTCCCCCCAGTGTGGCAGCCTTCTGGAAGGCAGCCAGAGTTCTACACAGGCTCTCCAGAGGTCTACATCCCAAGAGGAGAGGGAGCCAGGTGTCTTGTGGGAATCTGGCCTCAGAACTCACACGTCTGCTCCGTAGAAGGGAACCGTAGTCACGGGGAGTTGGGAGGAGAGCCCGCCCGATGAGAGGAGCATTGAAGGATCCGTGGGGACATTGTAAATGACCACATGAGAATTAAAGGAACTCTATTCTGTCTCTCTGAACCAGCACTTAATTAAGACTTATTCCTAGATGAGGGCGAGATTTGACTAAGACCTGCATGTCCCAGGAAGGTAATAAAGTCACTAAATCCAAGAATGGAAGTTTTTAATTTCTAGACTGGAAAAAATTTACATGTATTTTCTTAATCAGTACTCCTATCCCAAAGAAATACGATCTCATGTGAGGTCGCCCACAATCACCGATGAGTGATGAGTGTCTGTCTCTTTGTTTGTTGCCCCGGAAGAAGGTCAGGTGAGAGAGGCAGTGAGCTCCTCAGTCATAAAGCATGACTGAGGCTCCTGGGGATGTGCCCAGAGGCTCCTGGGGATGTTAGGAGCTTGTTTTCTTGTGCAAATAATCATTTCTATGGAGCAAAGATATGCTAAGTGGTGGAATTAGAAATTTGTCTAATCTCTTTTCATGCCTTATTTGTTGTGCATTTCCAAAGGGTTTCTAAACTTACAATTGCATATGTTTGTGTGTGTGTGTGTGTGTGTAAAATAAATGGTTTGAAATGTTTTTTTTTATTGTTTAAGGTATTACAAATAGTACATATGTCTCTTCCCCCTCCCCCGATTGACCTCCCCTCTGTCTCCCCCTGCCCCCTGCACTTGCCCTTGTCCCCTCACCCCCAGTGTCTTGTGTCTGTACTTATATGCACACATAAAATGTTTTATTAGCAAAAACAAGTTAAGCAGCAATTCTTTCCTGCCTGAGAAAAACTTCCTTCAATGGATGGCTTTGTCAACTCTTTGCAGCAAGTGTGGATTATGACTTTGGGGAAATCGTGTCACCTTTATGTGCCTTGGATCCTCTGTCTGGCTGCACTGGGCAGTTTTACGCATTTGGATACTCATGTCTAAAACCCATAAACCTTAAAGCTGAGCGCTCAGCCTCTCACACACAAAACTAAGCCCTCCTATACATGTAGCTGACCTAATTCCTTCTAGATGCATCAGCCCATAAACCTTACAATGAACATGCTCAGCCCCTCAATAAATCCCTGCCTCTGCGTCACGGCCACATGCTGACCTACACCCCAAGACCATACTGCTCATTGAGAAACAACATGTGATACAAACCCGAGATTTTATTACAATCATTTGCAAGTTAAAATAGTATCTCGGTGGTGAAGGGAAATTTTTAATAAAGCAAAACAAAAGTTATGTGAATAAATAGAAGTGAGAACAGTGTTAACTGTGAGGTTTAAATGATTCCATGATCTTAATCACTCATTGATAAGAGGCAGTTCCGTGAACATCTATTTAAGGAGCTGAACCTGTATCTACTATGGAATTTGAATTAGAGCTTTGCTTCCTGCCTTTGGTCATTTTAAGGAAACAAATGGTAATGGCTTTAAGATCTTATAAATATCTACCAGCTACCAAAAGGAATAAAAAGGCAAGGTGGTAAACACTAGGGAGAAAAGTGAACACACACATACACACACACTCACACACACTGGGAAGATATAGGAGAAGAAGGAAAAGCAACATAGATTTTTTTCATGGCATCATTTGGCGTAGCCTGCGATGGGAGCAGGAGACAATGAAGCATGAATTCATGACAAGCGGTGGTGCTCAGGCCAGATTCCCCACCAGTGTGTTTCCATTGGGAATGTGGAAACGGTTCTGAGGGTTCAACCCACCAGGAGGCCACACCAATGAACTCGGGCAGCATACTTCCATGAACTGGGGTGGGGGGAGTTGTGGAGCTCAGATACTCCTCTGGCCACCCCTGAGCACAGTTGCCACTCCTGATGTTATAGTAAATGAACAATGTAATGTCCTAAGATTAGGAGCTTCTTGGGCACTGAAGTCAGTGTCCCAGTTGGAGTATGTGCCGTAAGTGCAGTGAGAGCTAATGCCTGGGAAGGGAATGCTCTCAACACCTTCATCTATACAAACGGTCCCAGGTAGGGCCACCTTTGAGGCAGTCATAAGCCTTTGCTCTCAGAATATTATTTATCCACTTCCTAGTCCAGTGCCAAGCAGACCATGGGAGCACAATAAGTATACTTTGAACAAGTTAATCCATCCAAGTAGCAGGAAGTAATGAAAGAGTGTGGGTTCTGGAGGCATGAAGACTTGAGTTTCATCCCTAGCTCTACCTCTTTTAAGTATGACCTTGGACATGTTATGCCTGGTCTTTGTATCAGTTAGGATCCAACCAGAAGCAGGTGTAGGCTCCTCACCTGGCATTTCTTTGGGCGACTGTGTAAAGAGTTCCTGGACTTGAATCCCTTTTGCTTTCTGGCCTGGGTTTTATTGACTGCCATTCTCCAAACTCTGAGCATATTTGAGTGAAAAACTTAAATACTGGGCCCCAGGATTCATCTGCTTTCCATGTGCATCGTGTTCCCACTGTACCAGCCTCTGTGCCAAGCACAGGGTAAGAGCTTGCCAATGCAGTTATTGATAAAACCAAAGTGTGGCATACTCTTGGGTGGGAAAAGTCCCAAGGTTTCCGATGGGCCTATTTCAGCCAATAGCATTTTAGTTCCAAGGCTTATGTACCAGGAAAAAATGTTAAGGGTGGGTGAGAGAATGGGCTGCTTTGCTTTTTTCTTTCTTTCCTCTCGTACTTGTACAAATGTTTGTGAGACACGCACATGGCTTAAACATCAGAAGGGGGATTAGCAGGTAGGAGGAGAAATCAGATTCATCTTTGAGTCATCTGGCAGGAGCAGAGGAGTCCTGGGCTCAGAGAGGCTCTCTGCCTGGGATAGCTCCGCCTGTGGCTCCACTGAGTGGCAGGAAGAGCTGTCCGGATCAGGCCTGGGTCTGGGCTCCTCTGAACTGGAGGGAAACACCTGGAGCTATTTCTAGCAGGGACACAGTGCTACGGGGTCAGTTTGGGACCCCAGAGTGCCAAGGGAGAAGTATCCATGTGACCTGAATAGTATTTCCAGGCCTCAGTGGCTGGCAGCCAACCTGGGAGCGTCATGTTGCCATGACAACAAGGGGACCACACCTCCCGTGACATCCAGTGATGGCAGCAGACAAAAGGACCTGCAAAGACCAAGCTACAAAAGCTTTTCAATGTGCGTACATCTTCAGAAACCCCCCGTCTTGAGCCTGTTTGAAACAGAAATAAATTGCAGATGGATTTGTGAGAGAGATGGCTCTGGAGAAAATGCCTTTGGAATCTTAGAACATTCTTGTCCTCCCTCTTTACTTGCTATCGGCTGCTAATGAAAGGGTTGGTACTTATCCTAGGTATTGCCTTGAACTGGAGTTGAAAGTGTCTGCAATCACAGCAGGGCCAACAGGGAGATAAGAAGATCAGTATGCCAAGACTATCCCAAAATTAAATCCAGGTCATGTCTACTCTGTTTTGCTCACAGCCTGGAGTTCAGCTTAAAATTCAGTACAGGAGCCTCTCAAGGTCTTATTTCTAGACCAACACCCCAAGATTTAGGACTGCCTTTTGTAGCTTATTTTGCCTAGTTTTCTTCCCAGTGGTGAGGGTGGAGACATGTCAGCGATTTGCATAATGTTAGCCCAAAGACCTTGGAATATCTGAGAGGGACGTCATGTAGGACAGGAATCATCTTATGCTGCAAAGGAAACCGGACCAGCAGCACTGACCCCACAACTTCACCTCTGTTAACTTAATTTCTGCCTCCTTTGAAAGAAGGGAAATGCAGACCCCAGCACAGAGCAGATAGTAGATCTCTCAGGAGGTGACATAAACCAGGGAAGGCAAGGTGATATCAACCGGATTGATCCGAGGAGCATGTGAACAGGGCTCTCTGTAAAACAGCGATTCACTGACTTGGGGAGTGGTGCAGATCCAATCCAGTCCATCTGGTGGCTCGTGCATGCTTTGAACAGGTATGTTCCACCTTTTTCATCTCATGGCAAACATTAAACACTGAAATTCTGTGGCACACCAGAAATATATTCTATTATTTGCCAATCTGACAAAAAAAAGTATAATTTTGATTCATTCACACCAGATGGCTATTTTGTTGACTGTTGTCATTAATATATATATATATATATATATATATATATATATATATATATAATGTATATATATACACACACACATATACACATATACATATGTATATGTATACATGTACTTTTATTGATTTTAGAGAGGAACGGAGAAGGAGAGAGATATAAACATCAATGATAAGAGAGAATCACTGTTTGGCTTCCTCCTGTACACTCCCTATTGAGGATCAAGCCTGAAATCCGGACATGTGCCCTAACAGGGGATTGAATTGTGACCTCCTGGTTCATAGGTCAATCCTTGACCACTGAGCAATACTGGCTGGTTGACTGTTGTCATTTTTTTAATTTGACAACCTAAAGGAAAAGAGGTCAGAGCCCCTGGCTAAATTGTCAGGTATTGCATATTTTAAAAATACTTGGGGAACACCTGTTGAAATCGCTAGTTTAGAGGGGTCGAAAACCCCTCTGTTCTAGTAGTATCCATTTGCCTTTGGTTTGACTCACTCTATTTGGATCCCGGTTTTCATTTGGAGCCATTTGGTCATGGATAGGATGGAGCAGGCTGCTGCTGTTGCACCCCGCCAGGCTCCCTGCCCTCCCTCTCTCCGCTTCTCATTTTAGTCTACGTCACTGGCACCCATCTGGGGGGTGGATTTTGCCCCCAGAAGACATTTTTCAATGTCTTGAGTCATTTTAGATGGTCCCAAGTGGGAGGGGGTGTTCCTCCCAGTTGTAGAGGGTAGAGGCCAATGATGCTAAACACCCCAGAGTACACAGCACACCACACAGCTAAGCATCATCCAGCCCAACATGTCTACAGTGAGAGGGAGAAACCCTGCCCCACAGGAGTCACCTGGTCCCCACCCTCCCCATCCTCCTCCATCCAGTCCTACAAGGTGGCCCGGGAGGATGCAGGCCGGAAGATATGCATACATTTGCTTTTGCTTTCAGAATTTGTCACATGAGAGAATAGAGTTGTTATGGAGAGCTTTGGGTTGAGACAAACTGGATTTGTATTCTTTGGGTTTGCCAGGCACTACCTGTGTGGACTTGACCAAGTAACTCATCTACTCTGGAATGAGCTTCTTTATTTGTAAAATGAGGAGAATAAAATCCATGGTGAAGATTAAACAAGAAATTGGATTTCAAATGAGAACACCACGCATGGCCCATGGTAAGAGTTAACCAGTGTTGTTGTATGGTAAAGCTAGAGCTAGATCCTGTCAGCCAAACCCTTATCAGTCACTCCCAGCAAGCATCTGCTCTTAGCAGAATCCGTGGCCACTGTGTTTATTACATTTATCGTCAGCACTTAGGAAAGTATAAAGCAGTTTCTGTGTCAAATCAAGATCCCTCGACCACCACCCTTATTGGGAAAAACTTTAGGTTATGTATGCTATATGATGTTTGGTATGGGGGCAGAGGAAGTAAGATAGCAAATTTTCACAATTACACACAAAAGCAACTGAGAGGTGAAATTCAAACTCATAAAAATTAATCACTTGTGGTGATAACATTTTGAAAAAACTCTAACTGAAGAAAAAAAAGAGCTAACTTAGCATTTCTCTAACCGAGGAATTTAGCTTAACGATCCTTGCCTGTACCTCTATCCCCAACCTGACTCCTCAGAATGTTTCTGAGATACCAGAATTTCAAAGCAAGTTTCTGTGTGTTCACATGAGCAGGGCTTCTAATGAGGATTCTGAGAATGCCTTCAGCTTGGCTTATGATGGATAATGTGATGGAAGGCCCCTGTGGCTTTCATTTTGGACTTGACTTAATAAAAAACAACCACGGTAACAAAAGAGAGTGGGAGGAAGTCTGCTTCCCCCAGTTTTCCTATTGTGTGGCCACTTTAATGTTGGGCTTCACCATACAAGACAGCAGGAAAAATAATTTAATATAGAAATGCCAGCATGGAGTAAACTTAAGTAAGGTAAATCAAGCATGAAGAAGTAGAGTGTTGTAAGGGCATACATTTGTTTCTTTAAGGGCTTAGGCTTTGCTTTTTAAAATTTTATTTCAATGTTCAACAGCACATTACAATGGAGTGTGCTTTTTCATGCATGGACCTAACTGCCACGAGAGGGCTTTCAGCAGACACACCTCAGTGGGTACTAGAGCACCTCTCTCCACTCTTCAGCCAGCCTGATTTCCCTGTTGGTTAAATACTAGCAAGAGGAAAATTAAAGACTCAATGCTGACCCAGGCCTAGGTGGAAGAAAAACTGTTTACCTCATGTGATATCAAAACTGATCAGAAATATATCTTCCATTCAGCTAGAGTAACTGAAATGTCTCTGTAACATTTTCCTTGCATTAAAGCATTCTATGTCCTAAAACACAGGTATGACATTCTATTTGGAAACAGCAAAGCCAGTGGTTATCAACCTTGACTGCAAGCCAGAATCACTTGGAAAGTCTTTTTAAAAATGTCAATGTCATTCAACATCTACAAGGAAATTGAATTTAATTGGTATAGTATTTTTAAAAAATTGGCATCAGTATTTTTTTTTAAATCTCTTCCACATAATTTTTCTAATTTGCAACCAAGTTTGAAAATCATTGCAATAACAAGTTAAGATCTGATCTGGTCTTTTGGATTTTTTTTTCCCCCTGAATCGAAACACCTACAGATTACCACGCACCTTCATCGGTCACAGTGACTCCCTTTGGCATTGATTCATGACACAGAATCTTGGGTCGGGTTATAGAACAGAGAAATTAAAGGGGAGAGGAGGAGTGGCGTATGCAGCTTGAATAAGCTCCACATGCAGGGTGATGCTAAAGTATTTAACAGCCAAGAGCTAGCATGAGCACTAGCTCTCAGAACACATGCTACTTAATACCAGATCTGCTCACTGATACACTCTGACCTTTGAGAATTTGGGTATTAGGACACTGGCACCCACTGACTCTTGCACGTTGTGAATTCATTCTATTATCAGCAGTCTCCTAGCAAAACCCATCAGGGGCAGGGAACGGGGGGTAGAGGAGGGGAGAAGAGAGAGGGGAGTTAAGAGTGTGTAGGGACCAAGGATGCAGGATGTGTGGCTGGCTATCTATTTGAGGAGGAAAGGGTTTAAAAATAGAGCAGCACTGGACAGAAGGTTGATAGGCTTGGAATACAAAACCAGATGTTACCTACTTCCAAGGGTTGCCTTGCTTCAGCCAAGTTCTTGGGTGTTGAGATGCTTTATAAACACAGTGCCCTTTGTAAGAATTCTGGAGATGAGCTATAAAAAACTTGGAGCTAAAAAAAAAAAAATCTAATGAGGACTAATGGTTCTCAATAAACTCCCACAGGTCACATAACAGTCAAACTATAAATTATGGAGCCTGAGACCCAAGTGAAGGGTCACCGTGACATTGTGTACATCATTAAACCAGTGAACTTCTGCTTGCCTGTTGGTGGCCGGGCCTCTCTCCTGCAGCCCAATCAGCTGTGTTCTCCGAGGGCCCAGGAAGGTGCAGGCAAAGAGCAGTCCTGCTTTCAACTGTTTGGCCAGCACCTCCCACCCCTCCCCGCCCCAGCTTGGCTTTAATCAGCATTTCCCCCCTCTGCAGCCTACCCTCCTGCAATCCTGGTCTGTGGACACAAGGCAAACGTTGGAAATATATGTTGCTGCATAATGGAAAGTTTATAGTTAAAAGCCCAGCATACAATTGTCCTCTGACAGAGGAACTTTGCCTGTTCCAAGTCAGTTAAAGGTGCTCTCGGTCGTTAGACCGACCACGCAGACTAATTTTAAATTGATTGGAAAAGGCGATGAGGACTGAAATAGATATGTTCTTGCAGACAATTGAGTGTGTTCAAGACTTGAAGGTCAGAAATCTAGAAGTCAGTTTGTGACCCGTGCCTTCAGACACATTTCCAAGCTGTAGTGATGTATTCAAACATTTGCCAAACACTTTCATTTTCCTCTTTCTCTACAAATGCTTAACCGTTCATGGCGAGGGTTTTCACTGACATCAATGAAGCATTCCATGGATGAGCTGTTATTTGTGTGATTCTTGAGGTCAAGAGGCGATTTGATCTCACCATTCCTACCACCTCCAGAGAAGAGCAGAGTTAATCTTACCTTTCGCAGGCTATCGCTAAGTGGAAAACATCCTGCTGGCGGGAGGCTGCCAGTAAAGGTCATCCCGGCTCCCCTGATTCCGAATCAGAACTTAATGTCTATCAATCAGATGACTAGTGACAGGCTTTCATATACAGCTTTGAGGCTGTCTCCTCAGCCTGATACCCCCTGCTTTTCTGAAACCGAAGCCATGTCAACATTTTACTTATTTATTTTTAAAGTTAGTTTGTTTGTCCTTGTTGTTGGGCCTCCAGTAGAAAGGCATCCATTGAGTACTGGCCAGTAGCTGCCACTTTATCATCACTGTTTTGTGGGAAATCCTCTTGTTCTGCTTCTTCATTATTTGCTCCATTTCCTTTGTACATGTCCCATGCTTTATGAAAATGGCTGTTTTTTTATGGTTTTTACATATTTTTTCTATTTCTTAATTTTTTTTCCACTAAGCACCATGTATTTAATATTTGCAGTGGCTAAGAGGATGTCAACAGCTAAATCCAGAATTCTCTTCCCATTAACTGGAAGCTGGCTGGGATTGAGGGCTCCTCCCCTCTCCCCAGCAGGTGGGCTGGACCCAGCCTCTATTTTCCAAAAGTACCTCTAGGTGCTATCAGCCTGGACATACACTCTCCTGAAAAGCCAACACCACCACTCAGTCTGCAGTTTCCAATGGTCTTAGGCGACCCTGCTAGTGGTTCTCAACCTTAGGCTGCTGTAGAGCCTAAGATCATCAGAAAACACAGATATTTACATTACGATTCATTGACAGTAGCAAAATTACAGTTATGAAGTAGCAATGAAAATAATTTTATGGTTGGGGGTCACCACAACATGAGGAATTGTATTCAAGGGTCGCGGCATTAGAAATGTTGAGAACCACTGCTCTAGGAGAAGGAATGACCTCCCACCCAGAGCATGGCCCACACTCTGGACCCAGAACATGTCTTTCTGGGATGCTGTGGTGAAGGCAATTGCTTGGCCAACACCCTGCTGTTGCCCTTCTCTCTGGGATGTCTGCTCTGTTCCTGTGAGGCTCACACAGCGAGAGACTATGTCCTGAACTCAACAAAGATCTCCGATGTAGCTTTTGTTGTCCTTTGCTCCTAACCTCTGCTTAATTCTCTGAGATGGGCATCCACTTAATTTGGCCTAATCTCTTCTCCCAGTATTAGGCCTCAACTTTTTGCCATGACAAACAGTATACAAAGAACAGCCTTACTCTGTCCCTTTACAAACCTCTGTGAAATTTTTCTTGGAATAGAATTTCTAGGTCACAGGAAATGCATAGACATAATTTGAGTAGTTCCAGCTTGCTCTACTATGAAACTGTGCCCTTATCCTGGAAGCTGATTGGCAGTTGAATTCCATCTGGAAGTTTAGAGTCAGAGAAGGCAGCCTGTGCTGTCATTTGAATTGGGGACCAGGAGCCTTGCAAGTTGAGGGAGTAGCAGGTTCTGTCAACCATGCCGAGTGGCAGAGAGCACTGTTCTCAGAAAGAAGGGCTGACTGTTGGAGATGATGCCCATGGACGTCATGCAGAGACACCTAGGGACTGGGCTTGGCTGTCCAGCTCCGGGTCCCATCCTTTCTTAGCTGCTTCCTGCCCTGAGTTCCACAATGAATTCTTGTTCATCCCCATCCCAAAGCAAGCTTCAATACATTTCTGACACTTGGGACCAAATGAGCTTTTAACACAAAAGGGATAAATCCTTCTAAAAGTTGACAACAGCAAAAACTCTAATCTGAATTTTTCTAAGTTTGCTGAAAGCTGTGTTCTAGAGATTTTTAAAAATGAAGGTTTGGTTTCGATTGAAAGTCAAGTTTTATCAGTGGCCATTTTTTTTTTTAATGAGAAAGGGTTCTTCCATGAGATAAAAGCAGTTCTTAAATTTCTGCTGAGGGATTTAAAAAAAACAAGGATAATAGTGTACATCAGAGAAGTTTTGCAGGACCAGAACCCTATAGAAATTAGACACAAATAGCTAGCATGACAACTGCTATTTTAATGTACAGCTATCAAGTAATCTGTTTGGCATCAAGTAGGCATAATATATAGTACATATATGATGAATTGAACTTTTCCTATTTAAATATTTTATTTCTAGTACTAGAGGCCCAGTGAACAAAAATTCGTGCACTCAGGGGTGTCCTTCAGCCTTGCCTGTGCCATCTTACAGTCCAGGTACCCTTGGGGGATATCCACCTGCTGGTTTAGGCTCGCTCCTCAGGGGATCAGGCCTAAGCTGTCAGTCAGACATCCCTCTGGCAGCCTGAGAGCACCCTCTCCAACTTGGGACCCCTCAGGGGATGTCCAAATGCCAGTTTAGGCCCAATCCTGTAGGGTTCTGGCCTAAACCAGCAGTCATCCATCCTTCTCACAATCTGGGATTACTGGCTCCTAACCACTCACCTGCCTGCCTGCCTACCTGCCTGATTGCCCCTAACCACTCTGCCAGCCTGATAGCCCCATAACCACTCCCCTGCCAGCCTTATTGACACCTAACTGCTCCCTTGCCGACATGATTGTCCTCAACTGCCCTCCCCTGCTGTTCCAATCGCCCCCCAGCTGTCTTCCCCTGTGGGGCTGAGGGGACTGGGAGACTCTGGCTGAACGAGGTGGATGTTGCAGGGACTGGGTGAGGCAGGGCTGAGGGGACAGCTTGTAAGTTCTTGCTTTCCTCATAAAGATAAAAGCAGAATTAAAAAGCCACCAGAATTAAAAAGCTTTTGGCTGGATGAGGTGGGGCTGAGGGGAATGGGCACCGCCATCTTGTGAGGGTGTGGCAGTCAATTAGCATATTCCCTCTTTATTGGCTGTGGGCACCATCATCTTTCTGAGGGCATGATGGTCAATTAGCATATTCCTTCTTTTTAAGATAGGATGGTTGCTACAATGCCAAGGCTTCTGCTTTTTTGTGGGTTGTAATAAAATTGAAGGTAAATGCAGCTCTTTCTATTGTTTTATTGAGAATATGTATGTTTTTTTCCATTTAAAGTTAGTTGTCAGATAATTTTTGTTTTGTTTAGACTACCTCTTCCATCTATATTATATCTTATTTGAGAGATGTTTCATATTCTGTGTAGCTTTTGCCCAATAATTTTTATCTTTTTCTTCCTCCCATTGTATTTTTCTTGGTTCACAGCCCATCTGTTGTAAATTCCAGATAAAATGTAGTAAAATTTAGGATTTATGGCAAGGGAAAATCAGAATCAGGTGGTTTGCAGTTAAAGAAAAGCAGACTTTATAATGGCAAAATTATTGTAAAATCACATGTAAACATAGAATACATTTAGTTCTCACTAGAGAAAAGAATAGAATGATAAGTGAAAATTACCTTGATTTTTCACTTGAACATTTCTACATGGTCAAAGCATAGATCCGGTAAAAAACCAGTTGATGCTGTGGGAAGCAATAGCCAAGATCTTGCAAGTTTACCAAAAGGAAACTTTCCCCCCCCCCAGCTTGTAAGCTCTTGCTTTCCTCATAAAGATAAAAGCAGAATAAAAAAAAACCATGATTTGTCCTTTTGCTCCCAGGACATTTTTTTGTGTTCATACTATTATTACACAGTTTAAGTTTTTTCTTCCTTTCTTTTTTGAGAAAGGAAGGAGGAGGAGAAGGAGGTGGAGGAGGAGAAGGAGAGGGAGAAGGAGAAGGAGAAGGAGAAGGAGAAGGAGAAGGAGAAGGAGAAGGAGAAGGAGAAGGAGAAGGAGAAGGAGAAGGAGAAGGGGAAATAAATTGCTGGGGTTATAGCACATGTTTAGGTGTTTAAACCTCTTTGAGCCTTTTAAGCTCTAGGATATGAATGAGAGGAAGTGGATGTGGGAACTTTTGGGTTATGTGATAGTTTTCTCCACTGGACTTGGATTTGTGTGGACAACCTTGGCTTCCTGTGACCAGAACTGGCCTTCTACAAGTAGAGGTATCAGGAGGAGACTGTGGTCACTGTGGTCATGACCTCTCAGCAACAAAGCCCTCCTCCCTCTCTGAGGGCCAAGTAGATGGGACTTGAGGTTCCTGGGAAAATCTCAAAGGCATAAATTAAAAGCTGTAAAAAAGTGGGCAAACGTTTTGTTGGGCCAACCTAGGGTTTCAAGAAGATTTTAAATTTCAATGAACTCTTCACTATTACTTTTTACTAACTCCCACATAATTCACACATTTATGGTACCTGGTTGGCCTCAGTGGGGATTTTGCAATGCCTCACATGATAGATAAATGGCACCACAAACCATTCATCCATCTATCTATCTATTCATGCATCTTTCCATCCATTCTTCCATCCATCTATTCATCCATCCACAACAATTTATTAGATGCCTTCTATATGCTAGGGACTGTATTGAGGATGTATTAAAATATTGTCTCTGCTGCCCAGAAACTTGGAGCTTAATAAAAAAGACAGGGATTCTTTAAGCAATTCTATGGAAGAAATGCACAATTAGAAACATATCTAAACCTGTAAAGGAAAGGAATTTGCTCTAGGGTTGGAGTGGGAATGTGATCAAAGAAGGCTCACATTTGAGTTGGAAAGAGCACCTTGGACTGAGGGAACATTTGTGCAAGGTCATGTGACACAAAAGGCCTTCTCCAGAGGATGTGGGTGTGATTCTTGTCCTGGATGAGAAAGAAGATTAAGATGGTTTGTAAGAAGTGAGTGGAATAATTTGTGTACCCTGGCTGCCTTTTTCCTAAGGTGGATTTGGGTATAAAGACACCCTATGAGTCTCTCTTTATTCTTCATTAAACCGTATCCAGTCTCCTTTGTTCTGCCTAATCAGAGTATCTGTTCATGATGTTTTAAATTTCTTCTGTGAGCTACAAGAAAAATAGGTCTCGCAAAGAGCTCTGTCTCATTTAATAACTTGCTTGAAGGCAAGAACAGTGTCAAGGAGCAGTCTTATCTTTCCCATTTTCTAGATACACTCAGCTGAACATTAATTTGAGGCAGCCCTTTAGAAAGGAGATCACGACTCTCTTATCTCAACGGCTTTCCTGATCATTTGAGTTGTGTGCATGTTCTGAGATTGGAGTTTCTTCTCGGGTGGCTCTGAGGACAGCATGATTGTTCTGTCTTGGAAATGAAGTAATCTCCCACCGGTACACTTCTGCTATTGCAGATGTGCAAGCGATAGTTTCCCTCGGTCTGAAGACAGAAAACATAAATAGCTTTTAGATTTGTTGTAAGACAGATTAGGCCCCTACATTTTACTTGAATTGGTGTGAATGTGCGCACATGCCTGTTTGTGTGTCTCTCTGTGGGGCAGGAGGAGGCAGAGGAAACACAATGCCATAGAAAGACCACAGAGCAGGAACTTAGGAATTTCAAGTTAGAGTTTTGGCTCTGTCTGCTCCCAAACTGGCTGTAGAACCCTGAGAAAACCATTGCTCTGCTCGCAGTTTCTTCGCTTGTGAAACGAAAAGGATAATCTTTCCCATCATCCTCCTACAAATGCTGGCTGGAGGACACGAACAAATGCTTTATCCACACGAGAAGATTATGGTTAGAATTTCTGCCCCTCTCTCTATGGGCTAATTATTCATTCATTGGTTCATTCATTCAATAAATGACAGGAGTGTCAAGGTCTGACTTGCTGGGTGGAGGGGAGCTGGAGGGAAGCATGAGTGGGGCAGGGGACATGAAGCTGGTGGCTGCAGTCCTTGTGGAAAGAAAGGAGTGTCCTAGACCAGTAATCGGCAAACTCCTTAGTCAACAGAGACAAATATCAACAGTACAACGATTGAAATTTCTTTTAAGAGCAAAATTTTTTAAACTTAAACTTCTTCTAACTCTACTTCTTCAAAATAGTGGTGGAAGAGCCACACTCAATGGGCCAAAGAGCCGCATGTGGCTCATGAGCCGAGGTTTGCCAACCACTGTCCTAGACTATGGTGGTGACTGAGAAGGTAGAAAGAAGTGAATGGTTCAAGATAAGATAGATTGGACTTGTTAGAATCTTTATGGGGGAGGTAAACCTTAAGCTTAAATAATTAAAGCACAAGATGAATTTGGGGGGACAAATGTGTAAAGTATGGGAAGTCACTAAGGCTAACGTCGGAACTGCTTCCTGTTTTGTTTTAAATCCTGGGAGTCATGCATCAAAAAGACAAAAGAAAGGGTTGCTTCCCATGTACATGATCACAAGCCAGAGCAATGATGATGTTTCACTTTAAGAAACACATGGCATGAATAATTTATTTCTCTAGTAACTTTCAATTATTTTAAATTAATTACTCAGGGCGTGGCAATCGCAACTCAAAACCCCAAATAAGCTTAAACTGAAAGCATAATTCAAAATGCCTTTTGTGTTTTCTTGAACAAAGGTTGGCTTGGGAGGATCAGAATTGCTTTGCAATGTGTTGAGACACAAGCTCACGGTGGAGTAGCTGACGCTTTCCTTTGGCTGTTACACATACATTGTTAACACAATAAAGAAAAACACACACCAGTAACCACCTGCACAAGACAGTATAAATCTGCATAGGGCACTAGGCCTGCTGCCTAGCTTCCCCTCCTGTGTTGTAGCTCTGAGTGGAAGATGTACGGCACGTGGGCACCAGCTGCCTGAGACTAACACAACAGCTGACAGGATCTTTAGGGATGGTGTCTGAATTAAACTCACTACAAAATGTATGTCTAAGAGCATTATATTCTCTACTTCTACATCGACTAGTACATATTTTTTTATGACAAAAGTTGATGAACTATTATTCAAATAAATAAAGGACGTACACTTTTGTCACTCTTTATCCACATAGTACCATCCACTATTTGGCTTATTTTTGGGAATCACTTGTTTTTTAATTTTCCAATCATTCATGTATTTGGTGAGCACTTGTTTTACCATGTGCAGGCGGTTGTCCTTGGCATGGGGATTCATGGAGGGCAGGAAGACATCATTTCTGCCCTATGGAGTGGGGAAGACTGAAACAGACAAATTAGTAAAACAATTGCAAGTTGTAACATCATGCAGGGCCTACTGTATTGTGGGATGGATTTGGATTTTAGTCTAAGTGTAATGGGTAGTCTTTAAAAGCTTTAGGTAAGGGAGTATTAAAACCTGATATAGATTAAAGACTATAATTTTGCTCCTGTGTGAAGAATACATTGAGCAGAATAGAATGGCTTTAGTACAATAAAAGATGTTCAACATCTAGTCATTAGGGAAATGCAATCAAAACTGTAATGAGACACCACAGTGAGATATCACTTCAGAAGAGGCAAATCTAAGAGATGAAAGTGGATTAATGTTTGCCTGGGGATGGAAGGGATGAGGGCTGACTATTGATGGTATGGATTTTCTTTGGGGGGGCTGAAAATGTTCTAGAATTAGGTTTTTTGTTTGTTTTTGCTTGTTGCACAACTCAGTGAATATACCAAAATCCATCGAATTGTACACTTAAATAGGTGAATTGGATGGTGTGTGTACATATCTCAATAAAGATGTCAAGAAAAAGAAAAATGGAAAAAGAAAATTGAGGGAAATCACGAAGAACATGGATTACATGACTGACTTGTCTTCCTGTTTCAGGTCAGAACTGGCTGCCTTGCAATGACTCCTAGAGAATGAATGAGCAGTCGGGATCCTGTCTACGTCTCTCCTGAATCTCATACAGCAGCCTCACAATGACCTCAATTTCTATGAACCAACCATGCACTTTCTTTTGGGTCTGCTGTTTTTTTCTTCTTCTTTCTTTTCCATTTCTTTCTGTTAGAAAAACATTTTATTAATTCTGCAAGCTCAGTTCAAATTCCATCTGGAATTTGAAACTCTCCTTGGTTGCCTGGCCCTATAATATGTCATTCTTGCTTCCTGTGAGCCCATTACATGTGGCTGGTACCTCTGTGATATCTCAACCACATAGTATATCAAAGACCAACTGAATCCACTCTTTCTCCCCTTCCTCATTTCTTCCCTTGTTCCCTTTCACCCTCCCTTTCTCCCCCCCTCCAAATCCTGTTCCTTCTCTCCTTCCATCCCTTTTTACAATCAGAAGGAAGTTTCTCTGCCACTTACAAGTCCCTAAAACTATCTCAGCCTATCAAATATCTGTAGATCTGCTCACAATTAGTCTCCTAAGAGTGGGTGTATAATAGATGTTGCTCTTACAGAGGTTCACGTTATTCTCATTACAACATTCCTTTCCTTCTATAACTCAAGTTTTGATGGCAGTTTTAAACAAGACATAACAAGCATTTTTTTCATAATTGACATTTTCAGTACACATTTACTAAGCATTTACTATGTGTCAAGCACTAGTTCCAATGGCTACCTCAGGAAACAAGATAACGGAGGTCCTTGATGTTTTATAAGATCAGAAAATGACAAAATGCAGTGAAGAGACTTAAATTGGGCAATGTCAGAAAGTGGGTGACAGGCATCTTAAGACTGAAAGGCCAGGGAAGGTCTGTGAGATGACATCTGAGCTGTGACCTGAGTGACAGGTAGGCACAAAAGACCATTCCAGGCGGAGGGGACAGAAGTGCTTGGCATGTTAAAGGACCCGAAGACTGTCGCGTGTAGAGTTTGGTAGGAGAGGTGGAGAGAGGAGCAGAGCAGTTGAATGGCCAGGGGCTGGTTTGTCCCATCAGTGTGAGTGGCTGAGGCTTATTCTAATTCCAAGGAGGAGCCGCTAGAGAAAATGTGACACTAACATGGTTTGTAAAATAGTTGAAGTTCGGGGCTTTCCCATTTTTAACTTCTGCTTTGGTCTGTACAAAGTAACTTCCAAAGTCCAGAAAGTGCAAAAGGAGAGTGGGAAGATGGTCAAGAGTTGAAGCTCTTCCTCAATTATAAATCCTGAAATTATTATTTTTAGTAATTATTTAGTAAAATTATTGTTTTACTTCTATTAGGTGGTAAAGAAATTAACCTTTTCTTTTTGTGAGCTTTCAGCATCCTCTATGAGAGAACCTTTCCCCTACTATTATAAAAGCTCTGTCTGGACATGTCTGTGTTCCGTACCCCCCCGCCCCCCGCCCGGTCCAGATCCCAGCTGTGCTGGCCCAGAGCATGAGGCGCTGGGAAGTCTGATCATTGAGGAATGATTTTGGGAGGCACTGAGTCCAGTGGCCAGAAGCCTTTGGACTCACAAATTCTCACCCTTTGGTTTGCCTGTTGCTGCAGCTTAGCTGCTTTGAGTATTCCCAGGCACCAGGGCCGACACCCCGATCACCCTGGTACCTGAAAGTGACTGACAGGTCCATGCTCTGCAGCTGCCTGGCATGTCCTCTGCAGCATCCGAGGCTGCTACCACGTGGAGTCCTGTCATTATCAGAGGGTGGGGGTCTCTCTTGGCCTCTGGGTGATCAGAGCCATGTGTGGGGACAGCCCCTCTGTCTCCACCTGCTGCTGTCACACCCCCTGGCTGGATGCCAGCAGGGATGCTGTGGTCCTCCTCAGTGGCTGGTCCCACTGGGATGCATTGTCATTTCAGTATGGGTCATTTAAAGCTACTTTTTAACCCATCTCCACTCTTATGCCCTGAAAAACAACAACAACAACAACAACAACAACAACACACACACACACACACACACACACACACACACACACACTCTTTTACCTTGCTGTTAACACACACTCTTAAGCCATTCAGTGTTTACAAGCTCACTTCAGGCCTTGCTTTTCTCTTTTAGCTCATTCTTCAATAAATTATAATATATTTTTAAAGAAAAATCACCCTTTACTTTAAATACACAAAAAATAACCAATGCATATGTTTTTTTAAATCAAAGAGGTAAAAATGAATAAATGAAAATTACATGCAATGAAACTAGCCAGAGATTCCTATTGTTATTGTAGTGTCTTCCCTTTGTTTGACACATGTATCTTACACTCTATGGATACAGGTATAGGTACTCCAAGCCATACAGCTGTGAAAAGTTATTCTGTAAATTGGCTGCAACTTCAGCTTGTTGGTCAGGGGAATGGGCATAGCCGTTTGAGATTATTGTTGTTTTGTTTGGGCTCACACTGACTTTTTCCATTTAGAAGAAGTTATAACATGCATACACTACTGTGCCTAGATACTCAGTGTACAATTGGAGAAATTCTTACAGTTGCATATAACAACCAGCCAGACAAAGACAGAATGTTTTCAGTCCTCTATATCCCCGAAGAGTTCCTTGTGGCTTTTTTTTTTTGTGTGTGTGTGTGTGGGGGGGGCGTGCATTAGTAACTTTGCATTTAGGACTTCCATAAGAATAATAGAAATGCTTTCCTTTGAATGAAGGACGTATGTCAATGAGGTGTTTCTGGCATTTACTAGCACACTCTAGCTTGATTTGAAAAGTGCAGTACTATACAATTTCAAACACTTTTCTATAAAAATGTCTGACATTCAATTATCCTGATTTAAAGCTATTAAGCTTCTTATCAGAAATAATTTTTAAGTGGATGTGTCAGGATAAAAACAGCAGTTGTCAAGGGAAGATGGCGATAATTTGTGTGTGTGCTGTCTGGCTCCTGAGCAGCCGGGTCTTTTCATACTGAGCACTTGGGCCCCCACTCTCCTTTACAGAAGCTGTGAGGGCAACTCGGGATCAAATGATGGCATGCTGGTGTTTGTAGCGAATATTTGTCTCATGACTACAGAATTAAATTTGGTTTCTACCCTGTAACGTAGACAAAAAGCATTGCTGAGAAGAGAAAGCATTTAAGAAATTCAACTCACCAGTTAATTGGAGAAGCACATGCCATGAGCTTTTATTCTGGTTGATTACAAGGTGGTTGATGAAAGTAAATCAGGTCTCCCAAAGCACTTGAATAAAGCTTGAATTCTATTTGTAATCTTCTGAGGCTATTAATTTATTTTATTTTTAAAATTAAATTGGTGCCGAAACCGGTTTGGCTCAGTGGTAGAGTGTTGGTCTGGGGACTGAAAGGTCCTGGGTTCGATTCTGGTCAAGGGCATGTACATTGGTTGCGGGCACATCCCCGGTAGGAGGTGTGCAAGAGGCAGCTGGTCGATGTTTCTCTTTCATCAACGTTTCTAGCTCTCTATCTCTCTCCCTTTCTCTCTGTAAAATATCAATAAAATATTTAAAATTAAATTGATTAACAGGATTATATAGGTTATAAATGCACACTTCTATGATCACGATCTGAATATTGCATTGTGTGCCCACCACCCAAAGCCAAATTACCTTCCATCACCATATATTTGGCCCCCTTTACCCTTTAGCATGCCTCACCCCCCTTCCCTTTGGGAGCCACCATACTGTTGTCTGTGTCTGAGTTTCAGTTTTATATCCCATATGTAAGTAAAGTATTATAGTTCTTAGCTTTTTATGACTTATTTTACTTGGTATAATATTCTCAATGCCCATTGATGTCACAAAGGGCAGTATTTTGTCTTTTCTTGTTGCTGAGTAATAGTCCATTGTATATATGTATCAGATCTTTGTTCAATTATCTATCAAAGGACACTTTGGTTGTTTCATGTCTTGGCCATGTGAATAATGCTGCAATGGACATAGGTGTGCATATAACTTTATAAAATACATGATTTTGAGTTTTCCGGGTATATGCCCAGGAGAGGGATTGCTGGGTCATATGGTAACTCTGTTCTTAATTTTTTGAGGAGTTTCCATATTGTTGTTCATAGTGGCTATACAATTTACATTCCCACCAGCAGGGAAGGAGGGCTCCTTTTTCTCCATGACCTCTCCAACACTTGTCATTGCTTCTCTTGATGATACTAGCCATTCTGACAGGTGTGAGGTGGCATCTCACTGTAGTTTTCATTTGCATTCCCCTAACAGCTAGTGAAGTTGAGCACCCCTCATATATCTGTTGGCCACTGGTATGTCTTCTTGGAAGAAGTGTCTGTTCAGGTCTTCTGCCCATTTTTTAAATGGGTTGTTTGTTTGTTGTTGAGTTGCACGAGTTCTTTATATATTTTGGATATTAATTCCTTGTTGGAACTGTTGTTTGCCTTCTTGTTTTGTTGGTGATTTGTTGGACAGAAAGGTTTTTAATTTTATATAGTTTCATTGATTTATTTTTGCCTTTTTTTCCCTTTCCATAAAATCTTCTTAAGAAGATTAAGATGAACCAAGGTCTATAAGTTTAGTAGCTATGTTTTCTTTTATGTAATTTATTGTTTCAGATCTTTTATTTAGATCTTTGATCCATTTTGGATTAATTTTTGTACATGGGGACAAACTGTAGTCTAGTTTTATTCTTTTGCAGGTGGTTCTCCAATTTTCCCAGCACCATTTATTGAAGAGGCTTCCCCCCCCCCTCCATTGTATTATTATTATTTTTTTTTACTTCTTTGTAAAAAAAATATTTGCCTGTATACAGGTGATTTTATTTCTGGGCTCTCAGTTTTGTTCCATCGGTTTGTGTATCTGTTTTTCTTTGTTAATATCATGCTGTTTTGATCATTGTAATTCTGTAGTATAATTTGAAATCAGGTAGTATGATTCTTCTGGTTTCATTCTTTTTCTGATAATTGCTTTGACTATTCGGGATTTTTTTGTATACAAATCTGATGATTTTTGTTCTTTTCTTAAAACGCCATTGGGATTTTGATGAAGATTGCATTAAATATTCGTATTTATTTGGGTAAGGTGAACATTTTACCTATCTTAATTCTTCCAATTCATGAACATGCAATATCTTTCCATTTTATCATATCTTTTTCAATCTCTTTTAATAATGCTTTGTAGTTTTTAGTATATAAGTCCTTCACATCCTTTGTTAAATTTATTCCTAAGTATCTTATTAATTTTTTATCCAATTCTAAAAGGATTTATCATTCATTTCTTTTTCTGAAACTTCATTGTTAGTATATAGGGATACAGTGGATTTTTGTACACTAATTTTGTATCCTGCAACTTTACGGTATTTGTTTAATAGTTCTAATAGTTTTTTGATTGAGTCTTTAGGGTTTTCAATATACAGAATCATGTCATCTGCAAAAAGTGACACTTTTATGTCTTTACCAGAGGCCCAATTCAATCTAGGAAGGTTATATATTTCTAAGAACTTATATATTTCTTCTAGATCAGTGTTTCCCAAAGTGTGATATGCGTACCCACAGGGATACAGGAAGAGTTTGGTGGGGGTACGCGTTGCACTGGAGTTTGGTGGATATATGCACTGCACCGTGCTTAGCTGTGACTAATTCTATCTACCTTCTCATGAGTCAAGTCAAGACAGTCTGTGAGGCATGAGATGGTCCAGTGTGTAACTAAATGTTATTTATAATATAACTTTTATTTATATTTTATTATGAATAATTTTATTTTTCATTTATTATTATTTCGTTTATGTACCAAAAAATAAAAAATAAATATATTTTGATTGTTATTAAAATACAACCATTTTTTTTGACAAGGGGTACTTAGCATGATGAAAATTATAGAAGGGATACACATATGTCAAAAGTTTGGGAAACACTGTTCGAGATTATTGAATTTGTGGCATATAATCTTTCATAGTATTCTAGTATGACCCTTTGTATATCTGTGGTATCTGTGGTAACTTTTCCTTTTAATTTCTGATTTTGTTTATATGAGTCTTTTCTATTTTTTCCTCAGTGAGGAAAAAGCCAGGGATTTGTGAATTTTATTAATCTTTTCAAAGAACCAGTTTTTTAATATTAATTTTTGTATAGTCTTTTTGCTCTCTATTTTATTTGATTATGCTCTACTTTTTATTACTTTCTTTCTTCTGCTAATGAGCTGTTTTATTCTTCTTTTTCTAGTTCTTTAAGATGTAATGTTAAGCCTGGCTGGTGTGACTTGGTGGTTGAGCATTGATCTGTGAATCAGGAGGTTATAGTTTGATTCCCGGTCAGGGCACATGTCTAAGTTGCAGGCCTGATTCCTAGGATGGGGCATACAGAAGGCAGTCAATTGATGATTCTTTCATTATTGATGTTTCTATCTCTCTCCCTCTTCCTTCCTCTCTGAAATAAATGTAAAAAGCATATTAGAAAAAGGCTCCCTCTTCCTTCCTCTCTGAAATAAATGTAAAAAGCATATTAGAAAAAGGCTCCCAGGTTCAATTCCGGTCAAGGGCATGTACCTTGGTTGCAGGCACATCCCTGGTAGGGGATGTGCAGGAGGCAGCTGGTCGATGTTTCTCTCTCATTGATGTTTCTAGCTCTCTATCCATCTCCCTTCTTCTCTGTGAAAAATCAATGAAATATATATTTTTTAAAAACACAAAAAGGTAAAGTTTTAATAGGATGTTTTCAAGGAGAGGAACTCCAGTGGTTTGTTAGACGTGCATCCCTGAGCTAGCATTCTGAAATCTGATTGTAATAAGGTGAGGCTGACTAACTATTTTGGGGATATAAGAGTAGTTATGAGTTGGAGCTAGACCTCTGGAAAAAAAACATCAAATCAAATGGGCTAGACAGAGAGATGAAAACCTATAATGAAACCAAAGGTTTTCAACCAGAATCAGGAAGATGGAGAAAGCGTGTTCAAAAGGAGCAATTGGCGAGGAGCCTGGGGAAGGCTCACCTTGCTGCTTTTGTAGGAAACTGCTAACTCTCCAAGACACAGGCGGGGCTGTAAGAGCACTAAACTGGTTTGATGGGAGGGAAGCCTTTCAGTGGAACCACAATGACTCCTCTCTTACCTGTGGCCCTCATTTTGTATGGAAAGCAATTCTAAGCCAAACACCATCACGTCAGGAGAAGACTGGCTCTCAGAGGGTCCTGCTTCCATGTCCCTCCCACTGGGCAGCTTCATGGCCAGTATCTCCACCTTAGAGCTTTGTTGTTTTGGTGAATCTATAAAAAAGATGAAAATACATTATTATCAAAAATGGCATGGTATCACATCCTCAAAATATTCCCAAGACTGTTAATAGGTATCACCTTAAAGATTTTTTATCAACAAACTAGTTTTGAAATGCCAAGTAAAACAAATCAAACATATTTCTTTCCTGCAGAACTCAGCAGAGTCTTTAAGACAGAATAAATCTTAAATGAAGGAATAGAGTATAAAACATTTTCCAAATGTGTTTAATTACAAAGCCTTTTGTCATGTAACATCTCATGACAACATGGTCTGTGCTGCAAGCTTTGTATAACCCAACCCAGCTATTCGTGAGTTTATAAAATAGTGGCTATTGTCAACTGTCTGGACTTCAAGTGACTAGGCTGTGACAGGAAAAATATAGCTACACGCAGATATTCACAGTCCTCTTCCTCCTTCATCTGCTAAAGAAAGCTCGCCTTTTCCAGCTTGGTTGATCACCAGTTTCTTGGTCTTTATTACACAACCCTGAAAATGGTCAGGTCTGTAGGCACTAGCTAATTCCTCAAGTAAAGTCAAAGGGCAAACAGTATAAAAAAATAATAGAAATATTAGGGGAATGCCCTGATTGGTTTGATAGAGCGTCAGCCTGAAGACTGAAAGGTCCCAGGTTCGATTCCGGTCAAGGGCATGTGTGCAGGAGGCAGTTGATCCATGCTTTTCTCTCATCGATATTTCTAACTCTCTATCCCTCTCCCTTCCTCTCTGTAAAAGAAATCAATAAAATTTTTTAAAAAATATTTAAGGGGAAAATGAACAGTGGGACAGGTTGTGGAAGCAATTGTTGGTTTGAGAAGGGCAGGTGACTGACCTTGAGAGCAGCCCACAAGCACCTTTGAGAAAAGACTGAATGCTCGGAATGATGATATTTTTCTGGGTGTTGTAAGAATAATTCATAAGTTGGTGTTTCTCCTTATCAAACTACAATAAACATTGAAATTGCTTTTTATTTACTTGTAATTGCTTAGATAAACTTCTTTGAATATCAAAATTTCTTCATGGCCAATATGATAAATTTGAGTATGAGATTAAAAGTGGGGATTTCATCAGGGGGAGCACTTGGTAAAATATATGATTGTCTGGCCACTGTGATATTCACCTGAAACAGATATAAAATGATATTAAGTATAAACTATAATTGAAGACACTTTAAAAATGTAAAAGTTTTCAAAAAACAAAACACTTTACTAAGTGGAGATAAATAGTACTTAAAAAGTGGAGATTTCAAGTGGGACCTAGAAGGCCTTCCTTTCTAAGGGTTATTACAGGAAATATTGAATGGGAAACAGAGGTTGTGTGTTCAGGTGAAAGAGGACCAGGGTAGGTGAACACTGTGGAAATAAAGGCTTAATGGGACGATCTGGTGAATATCTATTATTTTTATCTTTGCATATACCTTCTCAGAACAACAAACACTCTCCTCCTCCTCGGAACTAATTGCTCATCTACCCCAAGTTGTTCTAACGAGCTGCCAATCACAGGACCTAGTCCTGTGCCACAGGAATGGGCACACAAGTAGGGCTGGCCAATTATATTAACCTGTTTCATGGCTACATGGGGTGAGCACATGACCTGAACAGGCCAATCAAAATTCGTCCCTGCTATTTTATATAGAGATGATGGACTAGAGACACTCTGGTGTGATTAAGCAGGAATGATAGAAGCTTGGAGTTGTCTGAATTTACACTTCTTTTACCATTCTATCTCTCTACCTGGCCACAAGGAAGAAGCCAATCTATAGCTTAGAAGGGAGGGCATTAGGTAGGATCTGAGCTGGGAGATGGAGATGGAGGGGGATAGTAAAAACATCATCACACTACCTTTGGACTTCTCCAATAATTAAGCCAATCATGCCAATCTAGCTCAACTAATTTTAGTTCTGTTATTTGTAAGCAAAGGAGGCCCAATGATTTACCCAGCAATGATCTTAGTGCCTTGAGGATAGAAGGGTGTAGATGTCAGCAAAGAGGGAGAAAGGCCATGAAGATGGGAAAGAAGACATTGCTGCAAACTTTCCCATCAGCTCTGTTTGCTTAGAGCAGAGCCTGATGCTGTGAGGAGGGAGGAGAAATTGCAAAGTGAGTGGGGATCGAGAAATTGATTTCTGCTCCTCACCCTGCGTTGACTGCCCTCCTGATGAGCTGGGTTCCTTGAATAGTGTTTTGATTTTGAATCACTTAAATTTATGCTTTAAAGATTGATTTTCTCCCCCTTTGATCTGTAGTCAACACTGTAGTCAATATATTTGGGTAAAAAAGTACAGGCCCACAGTTTTTATCAGCTGCTTGTTTTACCCACTTCTGTATGGACACAAAGGACTGTAGGTACAGAGAAAAATATGGTATTTCTTCATGATACATCTGGGGCCATGGATGTAAGTGTGATGAAATGGTGGTAGTCTGCCCACATGGGCTGAGTGCGGCTACTCTCTTGTCACTGTGGGCACTGTGTTTCATCCACTGGCACCTGTAGATTCTTTGCATATACAACCTCCTTTCCCCCAATCCCCCATGTTGCTTCTGGAAATTCAATTCATGCTGCACAAATTAATGTCTCAACTCATGTCCTTGTGAAAGGCAGTAACTAGGTAGATGATAGGCTCTGAAGTAGGAAGCATTTGAGTTTGCAAAGACAGAGACCATGTTGGTTTTTCACTGTGAACCGAAACACAAATGAGGGTACTATGTCACATGGGTGTTTTTTGGATGAGATGCTTCAAAATGTAATGTTGCTTTTGTTCTTGTCATTTATTTTATTTCTCTGCCTTCCTATAAAAAAGAAAGTTCTTGTGCAGCTGCCCTTGGTCTTAGCTTGTTAACTCCCTTCTCATCTCATCTCTATACACCCATAGAGGTGATGTAATAGAAACTCAAGACAAATCAGAAATCCGTTTCTAAGGACAACTGAACTGGGAAGTTAATTTGCCTTTGGTCCGTGTGCATTGGCATGTGGTGTGCACGGCTTAGTGGGGGGAGGACTCAGGAGGCTGTGGACCTGGTCAGTAAACTCATAAACCAGGCAGCAGTTGGGAAACCTGTAACCATAATCCAGGACATTTTCTGTCTGTTAAAAAGCCATGAGCCTATGTGCTGTGGAGACTTGATCTTTAAAATATTTAATACTACTATGCATTGTTTAAAGAAACTTGAGGTGTGTGGCCAAAAGAATGGAAGTTATGTGGGGGGAAGTGATGATGATAAAGAAGATATTTAATATTTATTGAACACCCTCTATGTAAGGCATTGTTTGAAGCACTCTAATACATTCTCATTTAATGGCTACAACTACTTTACAAGTTTGCCCATTTGTCAGATGAGAAAACCGAGGCTCTGACAGCTCATATAACTAATACATAATGGAATGGGATTTGAGCCCAGATCTCTGTGACCCCAGAAGTGGGTTGAAATTCAGCTAGAAAATGAAAATTTTGTGCTTATCAAGAGAATGGTGGCCTTCTATGGCTATTTCCGGAGATGCCCAAGCCTAGGCTGAGGGTTATTGTCAGGAATGTTGTAAAGAAAATTCTTGTATGCTGACCTCAGAAGACAAGATGAGGACTCGAAAGGGAGAGGCGGCATGTGGGGGATGACCTAAGAATTTGGACAGGTAGGCCCCGGTCACATGTTATTATAAGGATTTGGTGTCTTAATCCTCAAAGTCTTAGGAAGCATTTGAAAGGCTTAAAGCTGGAGAGGGACTTGCATTTTTGAAACGTTACACTGGCTTCGCTGAAAAATGGGCCTAAGTGGCCAGATGGGTGAGCAGGAATCTTCCGGAGGTCATTCCATTGACACCGTTGACATGGGAGAGCTAAGCAGGGCTGACCTAAGCGAGTTAATTGAAATACGGTCGCTGGTTTAGACAATACCATCCCCAGATGACTGCCACACTCCTCTTCCTCCGCCTGAAATTCCCGCCGCTGCTCATCGCTTCAGCTGCTCAGGGAACTTGGGACATCTGAAGAGGCCACTCATCAAATAGGGCAGGCAGGGGGATTAGGGCAAACAAGTAGCTTAACATTGTCTCTGGGTAGGGGTCCGGGTGAAGGGGAAGCTATGGCTTTCAGAGGAAGGAAAGCAGGTCTGTAGGTGGGAGGTGGGCTTGAAGTTGCTATCTGTTCCCGAGTCAGGCATCCAGGGGAGTAGAAAAGCCAGGGGATGAGAATCAGGAACCTTTTCTCTTTATTTATTTATATATATTTTATTGATTTTTTAAATTATTTTTTATTTTTATTTTTTTACAGAAAGGGTCAGAGATAGAGAGTTAGAAACATCAATGAGAGAGAAACACCCACTACTGGGGATGTGCCCTCAACCAAGGTACATTGCCCTTGACCGGAATCGAACCTGGGACCCTTCAGTCTACAGGCCGGCACTCTGTCCACTGAGCCACACCAGTTAGGGCAGGAGCCTCTTCTTTTTAAACTGTGAGACCTGGGCTACGTCACCTAATCTCCTGAATCCTCAGTTGTTCTGTCTAGAAAGTGGGAATAATAATAATCCCTGCCCTCTGTTCCTCATGGATTCTTGGGAGTCTCTACTAAGACGGCATCCTGGGAATGCTTAAAAAGCCACACATCATGCGGTACACACTGTCCTGTCCCGCCATCAAGACAGCGGCAATCGATGGATGCCAAGGACAGCTCCATGGCAAGAGCATGCTCATATTTTAAAACTCCCGATTTCTCACATCCCTGAGTATCTGAGTCTCACTCCTCGGACCTGATTTACTCTGCACTGTAAGTAGCTACTCACCAGCTGGCGGTTCTGTTCCGTGAAAGCACCACACAGAGTGCCAAGCCCTCGGGACTCGGGAGCCATACAGACAGAGGGTCCATTCTATGGCCTGCACATGACACTTGTATGTCCTTGGTGAGACCCTCCTCCTCACTGTCGGCGCTGACTCTGCCTGCCGAGAGCCTGCGCGTCCTTGGTGAGATCACCTAACTTCTATAGATCTCTGCTTTCCTCCTCTGCAAAACGCGTACTGGTAGAACTGACCTCATAAGCCTGCTTGGGTGATTAAATGACATAGTCCATGGAAAGCAGCTAACTCGGGGGGCGAGTCCACAGGCAGAACTCACTGGGTGCTAGCTCTCAGCTCTGACTAGTTCTGTCAGCTTTAAACGGTACAGGGCCCCCTTCAGCTGCGTTTTGTCACGTAATCATCCTTATCAGCAAGGGTGTGTGTGTATGTGTGTGTGTGTGTGTGTGTGTGTGTGTATGTGGTGTGTGTGTGTGGTGTGTGTGGTGTGTGTGTGTGTGAGTGTGTGTGTGGTGTGTGTGTGTGTGTGTGTGTGTGTGTGTATGTGGTGTGTGTGGTGTGTGTGGTGTGTGTGTGTGAGTGTGTGTGTGTGGTGTGTGTGTATGTGGTGTGTGTGTGTGTGTGGTGTGTGTGTGTATGTGTGTGAGTGTGTGTGTGTGTGTGTGTGGTGTGTGTGTGTGGTGTGTGTGAGTGTGTGTGTGTGGTGTGTGTGTGTGGTGTGTGTGTGAGTGTGTGTGTGTGTGTGTGTGGTGTGTGTGTGTGGTGTGTGTGAGTGTGTGTGTGTGGTGTGTGTATGTGGTGTGTGTGGTGTGTGTGGTGTGTGTGTGTGAGTGTGTGTGTGTGGTGTGTGTGTATGTGGTGTGTGTGTGTGTGTGTGGTGTGTGTGTGTATGTGTGTGAGTGTGTGTGTGTGTGTGTGTGTGTGTATGTGGTGTGTGTGTGTGGTGTGTGTGGTGTGTGTGTGTGTGAGTGTGTGTGTGGTGTGTGTGTGTGTGTGTGTGTGTGTATGTGGTGTGTGTGGTGTGTGTGGTGTGTGTGTGTGAGTGTGTGTGTGTGGTGTGTGTGTATGTGGTGTGTGTGTGTGGTGTGTGTGGTGTGTGTGAGTGTGTGTGTGTGTATGTGGTGTGTGTGTGTGGTGTGTGTGAGTGTGTGTGTGTGTGTGTGTGTGTGTGTGGTGTGTGGTCTGATCAGAAGCCATCTTTCTTAATCCTTGCACTCAGGCAGGCTTTGCATAGCTGCATGAAGGGTCACCCTCACCCCCCTCCCCTCCATATTCTCCGGGAAAGGCTCCAGGGGAGGGGATCTGGGGGAGGGGAGGCTGGGTGGTGGAAGGGATGGCGGGGGGGGGGGGGGGGGGAGGGGGCAAATGACAGTAAGCCACGTCAAAGCCCGCACGTTCCCAGGCCCCGGAGCACCAGGGCACTGCGTGACATTCCCGCTGCCCTGCATCAGCAGGCCCTCGGGGGAGCTCGGGGCGGGGTTGGGGGGTCGGGGGAGCCCTGTCCTGAGTGACGCTGACGCACGGCCCTGCGAGGTTCCAACAGCTCCAGTTGGGGAGGCGGTGGGCACCGTGCCCGCCCGGGACGGTGATGTCACGGAGGAATCTCAGCCCTTGGAAGGCTGACAGACGCCTTTGCCAGCTACTCTGTGCAAGTCAGAGGGGCCCTGGCCTCCAGGGAGGACCCTTTCCCTCCAGCCGGAGCCCTCAGAGCAGCAGGAGAGCCAGAGTCCACGCGCACAGCGAGGGCCGGTTAGGGGGGTCCCCTCCGGGCGGATGGCCTAAGGCCTCTCCGGTCCACAGCTCGCCTCCACCCGAGGGTCCTCTGCTTCCCTGGCCGCCGAGCCTGTGGCTGGAGCCGCGCCCGCAGGGGGAGCTGTTTGGTTTTGAATGCGGCGTGTAACGGCCTCCCCCGCAGGCCGGCTTTCAGCACTCCCTCTCGGAGCTCCCTTCGGAGCCGGTCCCTTCCTGGGCATTATGCAAACGCCGCGGAAGGAAGCCCTGGTCACCGTAGAGGAAACACCATGTAATGTGCCTCGATGTGGGTCTAAATTAGGAAATGAGGCGCATGCTTTTCCAATTACCTCCAATGGGCTCGAGCACTTTGGGGGTAAGGAAAGAAAGCGCAGGCTTTGAAGCCAAACAGACCTGAGGTCAGATCCCGGCTCCGCTGGGGACTAGCTAAGTGCCCTGGGCAAGTGGCTTCCTAGCCGCATAGGGAGCGGGAAGAGCCTGCCCCAGGCTCCCGCTGGGACCCAAGTGCCTGCATTCAAAGCTCCGCCAGCAGAAAGCGCTCCGCAGACAGTGTGTGCACCCTCCGCATCTCTGGGGTCAAATAGCACACCCTTTCTTACTCATACCCGCCCATGAGGGTTGCTTCTCTACTTGGTGTTTTGCTTTTTTTAAAAATTAAATATATTTTATTGATTTTTTTTTACAGGGAGGAAGAGAGAGGGATAGAGAGTTAGAAACATCGATGAGAGAGAGACATTGACCAGCTGCCTCCTGCGCACTCCCTACTGGGGATGTGCCCGCAACCAAGGCACATGCCCTTGATCGGAATCGAACCTGGGACCTTTCAGTCCGCAGGTCGAGGCTCTATCCACTGAGCCAAACCGGTTTCAGCTGGTGTTTTGCTTTTTAAGTGGAAGGTGCATTCCGGTTCCCAAGGGAGGACACCTGCTCAAACTGAGTTCTGCTGGGAAGTGAGGCCTCCTCTGCTCATGTCAGCCTCCACAGAGCGTGTTTGGTGCTGTAGGGAAGTGTGTTTGTGCCCAAGCACAGGCCGGAGGGAACGCCATGACCTAGCGGCATCCGCTTCAGCGGAGAGGCCTGCGCAGCGGCTCGAAATTATTCTTGAACCCAAGCATGCTTCCTGCCGTAGCTCAGGCGTGCGGCCGCGGCGAGCCCAGGACGGCTCGGCTCTAACTCAGAAGGAATCTGTTGCTCAGGCTTAGTCTCCTTCAGAATCTTGGTACAGTAAGCCAAGTTCCCCGCCTGCAGCAAAACAAAGGCTGCTTTGGATTCCACTTTATAAATCACAAGTGGGGCTTACTACCTGGCCCAGAAAACCATTAGTAGGTAAGCAGTGAGTGAAATCAAGAGGGGGTGGGGGATACAAACCCACAAAAGACCAGCAACATAAGTCTTCCAGATATCCTCTCTCTTTTTCTGTAGTCTTGGGCCTGGGCCTCTGAGTAAGGAGCTCTATCCTCTCAGGATATTACCTCAGCTAGTTTATCAGAAGCCTGGCTAAGAGGTTGCTTTCTGATTTTTTTTTTCCTCCAGCCACATGTGTACAAGAGAATTCCATATTTGACAGCATCCTGGTACTTCCTTTATTTAACAAAAGCATCTTAATTTTTCCATGACGGTAACACTGAAGTTACCTCAAGTCCCATCTTAAAATAGTTGTTATACTGAGGGGTATTATTAGCATAAGCTGGAAGGAAACAGGGAGACAATTACTCCAATTCCCTCGTTTCATGGGAGACAATTTGACGACCCAAGTTGAGTGCCTTCTCGAGGCAACACAATGACTGGGGTCAAGGCTGGACTGAGAACTCAGATTAGTATCTCCACAGTGATGCTTTTGACAGTAGCTGTAGTTGTTTGGGTGCTATTTGGAAGTAGAAAACTAAATAGGGATTTAAGTATAAGAGGATACCACCAAACAGGCCTGCTGGGGATAACCGTGACCTACAGAATGTTATGAAGAAGGGACTGCAAAGATTACGAAGGTTATAGGCCAAAGAAAATGTGGCAAAGAGAAACTGAATGACTTGCTACATTCAGCTTATATTTGATGGAGTCAAAATTTAAACTCATATTTCAGATACTATGGTTAGTATCTTAATTTCTCCTAGTCAGAAATTACCTAGCCAAGATGGCAGCCTAGGTAAACAAGGTTCTCACCTCCTCCCACAACCACATCAAACTTACAGCTAAACTACAGAACAACCATCGCTCAGAACCACCAGAAATCTGACTGAATGGAAGTCTTACAACTATGGAATTAAAGAAGCCACATTGAGAATGGTAAGGAGGGGTGGATAACCAGAATTGACTAGTCCCACACCCATGTGTGTTGGATAAAAACCAGGAGGGCTACCTTACTGGAGGAAGTTCCTCCTAACGAGTGAAGGGTCCCAGCTCCACACTAGGCCCCCAGTCCATGATCCCAGTGCCAGGAAGAGAAGCTCCCGTAACTTCTGGCTATAGAAACCAATGGGGAGTGAGGCTGAGGAAGACTGAGGCTGCTGGAGTCCCAGGCAGTTCCTCTTAAAGGACCTGTGTACAGACTTACTTTGAATCACTCCCTCTGAGTTCCAGCATGGGAGGAGTTGCTTGAAAGTTAGGAACCAGAGACATACAGGGAAGAACTGAATTGTTTGGCAAGGTGGTTCCTGGCTACTGTGGTTCTAGAAGAATCAGACATGGAGAGAGTTGGCCAGAGTAAAGCTTAAGAAAAAAGTCATCAGCAAGAAGTGGGGTATAAATGATCAAAACAAAGGAAAAAACAAAAAAGGGGCAAAATATTCATGTTTGAGGTCGATTTTATTTACCAAAAGCTTCGAGCAAATTGAGAAGGCGGCCAAAAGCACAATAAGAGAAAGCTTACTTGGGAAGGCCTGCATGAATTAAAAGCAACTCCCATTGAAACAAAAAGTCTCTCTTCCAAAGCCGAGTCCTGACATGGAAACTCATTGGCTATTATGAGCCTGAATGGAGCTCCTTTGTTCATTCCTGAACTAATCAATAATCACTAAGTCCTTGGAATGTGTTGGTTTGTTGATTGGTCGTGCTGGAATCACATGTCCACCTCTGGAGCAATGGGACACCAACCTACTGAAATTATGGAAAGGGTGGTACAAGGAAAATCACGATTCGAAAGATGAGTGAATGGAAGCCAGGCAGGTAACAACAGAACACATCCAGGCTCCTGATCCCTCTAAAGTAGCCACTGCATAGAGATCCACACTTCTTTACTATTTCCAAATGAGATATGATGATCTAAAATAAGCATTTCTGTGAGGTTTATAGAAAACATACCTGTTTCTCTGTGTTGGATATTTCATACCAACAGGAATAATTCTGAAACATTGAAAATGTTAGAAACCCTTAAAATATTTTTGGTTCACAAGTATATTTCTGAGAAAGTATGGATTAAATATTGTGAATCATAAAGACTTCAGTTTCAATTACTCATTATGTGGCTTTATTATGGATTTAAGATTTCCTTCAGAGTGTGTTAAAATAAATAAATAATTTCAGCCCTGACTGTTTTGGGTCAGTGGACAGAGCATCAGCTTGAGAACTGAAGAGTCCTGGGTTCAATTCTGGTCAAGAGCACATGCCCGGGGTTTGGGTTCAGTCTTCAGTGTTGGGGCCTGCAGGAGGCAACCAATCAATGATTCTCTCTCATCATTGATGTTTCTATCTCTTTCTCCCTCTCTGAAATTAATAAAAATATATTTTAAAAATAAATAAATAAATAAATAACTTTAGAGTCATAAAACCTGTAATTTTTGTGAAACTATCAGCTCTGGGCTCATTGATTCAAGAACAGAGGAAAAAATCACACTGGTTGGGGTAACTAATTGGCCAACTAGAACGGTTCTTGGAATCATTTCGTCCCCTTATAAGAAGTTACCTTAAAAAGTAAATATGTACATTGGGTTTATTCAAAGATTTGAGTTTGGTACTTTCCCCTTGCACTTTTCTCATTCCTTTGAGGAAATTTGTATGCATAAATAACATTAATTTGGAACCTCTTACTTTACATCTGGAAAACGTATTGCATTTAGAGATGAAGATGGATGCTCACGATAAAAATGAAGCATGTGAAAGCTAAATGGACATTATTGGATAAATGCATTGTTGGAAGAAATTAAGATGGTGATGATGTCATTGACTCGACTTCCCCTTCTTTGACGTGGTTGTCCACCTTCAGAGACAGGTGAACATGCCATTCTTCATAGCCTACATTTTCTTTGTAGTGGATTTGACTGGTTTGAATTTGTTGGCTTGAGATAATATACAGCATTTGAGTTGAAAGAGGCATGAACAACTAAAACGACATCTCCTCTCTTTTTAAGGGACCTTTGTTCTTAAATACAGGAAGTTGTAAAAATCTTCAATAGCAAATTTTATTAATTCTTAGGCAATACTATAAGTGATGCTATTCTATTGAGTCAATGCCTTGAACATGAATCAGGAGATTAACTTTTGTAGCAAACTGTCAATCTTTACTCCTAAATCATGGAGAGTAGTGCATTTTTTTCCTTGGCTTTGAAGTTGAATTATTTATTCTCTTTGCTCAGTTGTGTCAGTCAGAAAGATTTTTCTTCTCAGCTGAGCTCTGTGTGGTTTTCTTTAGGTAATTAACATCTCTCTCCCTCCCCCACTATGCCATTACTTTGTTATTATTCTCATTCATCAAGTTCTAAATATTTCTTTAAAATTCTGAGGGGTTTGACAGGTTAAATTGTATCCCATTATTGATGATATTAAATAACACATTCTGAAAAACCTTCCTCAGACTTTCTGTTGTATTTTCAGTAAAATGTCATTCCATTTGCATCTTTATTTCTGTAAGAGGGAGGCAATGCAGAATCACTTGCTAAAACTTACTACATGTTTTCAGACCAGAGATATGGTTTAGGAAAGAATGAAATAATGAATTTCTCAGAAGCACTGCATAGCGCCCACTGTCAACAGGCACATGAGTTTAAATATATACAAATATTTGGACAAGAACGTTCATTGCTTCCTTATTTGTATCGGCAAAAAAATAAAAATGCAAACACCTAAATTTCCAGATAGATGAAAACTTAAATAAACCAGGTACAAGGTAATGCTATGTAATATTTGAAAAGGATGAAGTAGATTTATCTGGACTCAATTGAAAGAAGTTCATGATACATTTTTAGGAATAAAAAAACCAATTGGATAATAGTTATTATTGTAGAATCATTTTTTTTTGTAAAATACATGCCTTTATCTTATACTAGGGTCCCTAGCAGCTGCCAGCTGCTGGCTAAGTATTCCCTTCCTTCTCCTGGCTACCTGCTACCGCTGGGGTCTCCCTCCCTCATACATATAGGATATGTATGAATTCCTGCAAACTGTTAACTGTAGTTATCCCTGAGCAGTGGGAATTGTGGGCAATGAGTTGGGGATGGAGAGCATTTGCTGTTACCTTAAAATACCCCTGCATTTTCCCCCATAATAATCTTATATAATAAAAGCTCAATATGCTATGTGTCTGACTGCTCATTCGATTATTCATTTGACTATTCCACCAGTTGCTATGATGCGCACTGACCTCCAGGGAGCAGACACTCCAACCAGTAGGTTAACTTGCTACTGGGGTCCGGCTGTTCAGTACTAGGTGAGACGAGCTGGACATACCCTGGAGCCCTCCTGTGGTTCTTCTCTGGCCACCTGGCCCCTATCAGCCCCAATTGGGGCTAGGTGAGATGGCTCCAATATCCCCAATTGCTGGCCAGGCCGAGGGACCCCACTGGTGCACGAATTTGTGCATCGGGCCTCTAGTCACATATAAAGATGTTTAAATGCTTATGGATAAAAGAAAATAAGTCGCCGAGCTCTCATTTTACAAGAGAAAGAAGTGAATATGGAGGTTTTTGTTTTTGTTTTGTTTTTTGTCTTTTAAAAATATTTTTTTTATTGATTTCAGAGAGGAAGAGAGAGGGAGAGAGAGATAGAAACATCAATGATGAGAGAGAATCACTGATTAGCTGCCTCCTGCATGCCCCACTCTGGGGATTGCTCCAACAACCTGGGCTTGTGCCCTGACCAGGAATTGAACCAGTGACCTCCTGGTTCATGGGTTGATGCTCAATCACTGAGCCACACTGGCCAGGCCTGAGCATGGAGATATTAAATGACTTTCTCATGGTAACACAACTTAGAGTCAGAGATGGAATTCGAATACAGGCCTTCAGCTTGTGTATGTTTCCTTTAGTTTTTCAAGTGAATTTTATAATCGTCATCTAATAAATAGGATAACCCTAGTGCAGGGAAGAAATACCTTAATTAATCTTCAGTTAATAAAACCAATCTGAAAAATTAAGAAGAGTGGTCAGGAAGAGAGAAGGGAAGACCCTTTGCACTGCTTTGTGAGGCAGTCTAACCAGGCAACACTAGGAAAAGTCTCGATGACTCAGTTCTTCCAACAACGGTGTCGCTGTAGTGACATCTAAAAATCAACTTCATAGACCATCTCTCCAGGTGGGCTCTGAATTGAGCTCTGCTACTTCTCCTTTTCATCTGTTCTCATTCATTCCTTTCTCTCTGGCTACCCACCAAAAGTTGCTCAGATAGATGCTACAGCACCAGAGTTCACAGTGTTGAGTGTTTACTCGTTGGTTTTTTTTGTGTGTGTGTTTTCTTTTTTTGCAGTCCATTTTAAATTGCAGGCATTTAAAATTATTACCCTGTTGATTTTCTCTTTATTTCTGTGGGATCTGAACTCTGTGAATACTAAAAGAATGTTGTAAGAGAGAGGGAAAGGAGATGATCAAAAGAACAGGGAGTTTCTGAACTACATTTCAATGTCAGCCAATCCTCAGTGTCATCTTCATTACCAATCATCAATGCCCAAATCTGCAGAGAATTTTAATGAGTTTATTTGAGCCAAACTGACAACAATTGCCAGGAAGCAAAATCTCGATGGGTTGAGAAACTGCTCTGGAGAAGGGCAGTTTGCAGCTTATTTCATACATTAGAATCATGGGGGGAGGCGTAAGGAGGGTTACATGAACCCACTGTGGTAGATTAGGGGGCTGCAGAAAGCAAAGTGGGGAATTCTCTGGGATTGGATAAAAAGTGAAACAGAAACATATATTTCTTTTACTTGGGTGGGTCCAAGAAAGATCATAATTCAATTCACAGCACACAGAGATGGTGTTAGGGAAGAGGTAACAATGAAAGGTATGTGGTCTCTGCTCTTGCACTTGGGTGAGCCCTGTGGGATCCCGGAGAGGAGATTACGCTGACATTCCAAGGTCTGTTATCTTAGACTCCGAAAGACAATAGGCAGACTCGGTGAAGGTAAAGAGTGACCTTTGTCACGGAGGCTACAGGTCTGGAACGTGACTATCCTCATGACTCACTTCAGTTGTGATCTTTCTGGAAGATCACAAACCATTTAGTTCGGAAGTATTATGTTCAGTCCCTCCTATGTGGTTTCTTTCTATCTGAGTTTGTACGGCCTGCCCTGCAGACCTCCCCTAGCTGTCAGGCTCAGTATGTGGCCCCTTTGTTTGCCCACAAATCTAATCCTCGTCATGGCCACAGCTAATGATATTGGGCATTGACCAGAAGCCAGGCACCGGGTTGGGCGTTTTACATAAATATATGCCTCAGTACGACCCACCGGGATAGGTTTTGTTATAATTCCTATTTGTATGTAAGGAGATTGGAGTCAATAATGCTTAGGTGATTTGTTCAAGCTCACATTGGCTAAGAACCTCCTTGCAGGTTTTGGAGGAAAATTGTCTTCTCTACGGATTCAGTCTTAGGGAAAACAAGCCAAGGGACCATAATAAGACTCACTCTCATTGTAGAAGTAAAACCCTCCAACACTGCCTTTCTCCAACGTGTTAAACTAATTCATATAGAGGAGAACTCTGCGACTTTCTGAAACCAGCTATTGATTTCCTGGTGTGGGGAGATTTACAGAGGCAATTTGTAGGCCTCAGATGCTGTTGAAACACTCGCTGACTTGTCATGGAGAGGAAGAAAGTTTGTGAAGGGAAGGCCAACTACTGTCATCATTTGGCCTCATTTGTGAAATGGATGGCTGTGTTCTTGGCACCGAGGAAGATGCCCCACAGCCACTTGAAAGATGAAAGGGCTTATCTTGGAACAAGGTTTTCTGGAAGATCACAAACCAATCATTTAAAATGTTACTTCAGGTAAAAAGAGAGCAAAGAACTATCAGAATTTTCCAATTGACGTCTAATTGGGATTTTAACAGCAGGTAGGGAAATTTCCCTTCTCCAGAACCCCTGTGGAAGGGGTTCTTCTTATAGGAAAGGGTCCAAGTTTTCCTGTATCTTGGTTATGGATTGGTTACACGCAGTGCCTGGCGTGTTTTTATCTTGTCCAATGTTGGTATCTAGGCGTTCCTGCTGGATTCTATAGTCAAAATGCTTGCCGGCAAGCTCCAGGCTGATTTTAATATAAATAGCAGGTTTGTCCTATTTCAGGTGCTTATTAAAATGTCATTCAGCTGAATCAAAAAAAGAACATAGTGTACCATTATTCTGCCTCAAAGCTCATCCATATCAGAGTTGGAAATCTTTCTTTGCTCCATCACACTGCAGCAGCTGTTGGTTGGTGCGTGGACTGAATATAGGAGTAAGGGCTGCTCTCTGGATGTATGTGACAGGGGGAGCTGCTGCCCTCTCTCTGCCGACATCACCCACTAATTCTGGAACCGATAAGGATGGATTCCCCAGTGCTCTCAGCCACTGTAGACTAGTAATGTGTCATGAAATAGAATAATAATATTGAAATGTTGTTATTTCACACAGCACTATCCACAAATGTTTAGATTCTACATAACCTTTGAAAATTGAGTATCAACTCTCCTAAAATTAAAAAAATAAATAAGTCCACAGACTTGCAAAAATGTATGTATCACTGTTAGCAGTGAGATTTTTCTCCTCTCCAAGCAATTTGGGGGTAATCCCTGAGGTGTTGCTATCACACGAAAGGGTTAAGTTGTTTTAGAACAAGTCTGAAGGGATTTAATTTTCTCTGCACTTTGCCTCATCTCTGGTAGCTGCCACAACATGCCTCATTTGGGTAGCACAGCCCTTGAGATATCCTTCTGGCATGGAACAAGTCACAAAAATAGGGAATCTCCCTTCCTCACTCTCAGCAGTTATTACCATGAAGAAATATAATTAAGGACTCATAGTCTTAGTATAATGAAAATATTAGCATTCCTCATTGCTTGGTTCTGAATTAATAGTAAGCAAAGGGGGAAAAAAGCTTATATGTATGAAGACTGTGCTATGACACTGCCCATGTGGGGAGGGGTTTGAGATGGGAATGGGGGATGAGGACAAATATGTGATACCTTAATCAATAAAGAAATTTTTAAAAAAAAGAATTTTTCCAATTCTTTAGGTTAGTTTACACATGGATTTTTATTTTTTCAGAATTGACAACTTCTCCACTTGCCCACTTATTAAATGCATATTCCAAGGAAGTTGGCTCGAATTTTATCTTTGATCATCCCCCCCAAACCTCTGAATTCTTGAGTAAGAGTCTCATTTAAAAAGGGGGCGGGGCATTGAGGCATTGGGGTGATTTCTGGGATGATGGAGCTGGGATGTCCACTCTCCCATAAAATAAATGAGGACACTGGCCAAAACTGTCTATATCAACTTTTGGGGAACTCTGGAAATTAACTAAAGGCTTGCAACAGTCTGGGACATGTTCATTCAAGAGAGATTGCTGAATTTTGGCAAGAACAGTATGATTTATGGCATTTTAAAACTTGCCATAATTCTACTCCCCTTTTCAGCTCTGGAAGCCTTGAAAACTAGCAGCTATGAAAGCCACCAGCCTGCCAGCCATGGGGAGTGGGGAGGTGGGAGTGAGGGAGAGAAGGGAAGAATGGGTTTGGAATCTCCTAAAACAGTTCACAGAGAATTTCCATTGTGTAGCCTTTTTGGAGGCTTGCTGAAAAACTCCATCATTAAGGTGTTTGTTTTTTTATTCAGAACTCTGTATGAATAGCATTATATCTAGGGTGTTTGTTGGAACAATCAGTGGTAATTGTTTAATATTATAGATGCCTGAGGAACCATTACCATGTGGAGGTGACTAAAAACTTGAAAGGAAAAATTGAGGAATGGGAGGTCCGTAGAGGGCTTTGAAAGTCACTGACATATTCTTGGGAATTGAAAAAGCCACAGAAATTCTATGTAGAAAATTTTAAGGAATTTTCACTTTTCACAGTTTTATTCACTTGTGATCAACTGTGGTCAGAAAATTTCAGAAATATGCAATCTGTAAGTTTTGAGTTAAGTGCTCTTCTGAGCAGGGTGATAAAATCTCACACTGTCACACTCGGTTCTCCTCATCTTTGTGTCTAGCATATTTATGTTGTTTATACTACATGCCCAGTACTCTCTCAGCCATCTTGGTTAATAGGTCAACTGTCTCAGTATCTCAGGGCTTGTGTTTAAGTAATCCTTATTTTTGTCTAATATTGGCCCCAAATGTCAAGAGCAGTGATGCTGGCAGTTTGGATGTGTTAAAGGTAAGTGAAAAGGTTTATATGTATAAGGAAAAAATAACATTTAGGGCTCAGTACTATGCATGGTTTCAGGCATCCACTGTGGGTCTTAGAACATATCCTCCCAGATATGGGGGAACTATTGTACACACAAATCAACTGTATTTTTATTTAGCAATGAATAAATAAAAAATAAAATTTTAAATGCCATTTTTTAAATAGCATCAAAAAATAATAAAACGCGTATGAATTATTTAAACAAAAATGTGAAATTAAGTCAAAACCGGTTTGGCTCAGTGGATAGAGCATCAGCCTGTGGACTGAAAGGTCCCAGGTTTGATTCTGGTCAAGGGCATGTACCTTGGTTGTGGGCACATCCCCAGTAGGGGGTGTGCAAGAGGCAGCTGATCGATGCTTCTCTCTCATCGATGTTTCTAACTCTCTATCCCTCTCTCTTCCTCTCTGTAAAAAATCAACAAAATATATATTTTTAAAATGTGAAATTTATATGCTGAAAATTAAAAGCATCATTGATTGAAGCTAATGACTACCTAAATAAGTGGAAAGCCATTCCATGTCCATGGATTGGAAGAACTGATATTGTTGAGAAGACAATACTCTCCAAATTGACCTATAGACTTAATGCAATCTCTTTCAAAATCCAATTTGCCTTTCTTTGCAGAAATGGACAAGCTGATCCTGAAATTAATGTGGAAATGCAATAGCTCCAGAACAGTAAAGACAATTTTGTAAAAGAACAAAGTTGGAGAAATCACACTTCCCAATTTCAAATCTTACACAAATCTATAGTAATCAAGATAAGGGGGGGGGGGAGGGGAAAGCTGTGATACATTTATACAATGGATTACTAAGCTGTAAAAAGAAGAAAAGTTTACACTTTGCAATAGCGTGGATGGACCTGAAGAACATTGTGCTAAGTGAAATAAGCCAGTCAGAGAAAGACATGTACCATATGATTTCCCTGATGTGTGGAATTTGATGAACACACTGAACTACCAAGCAAAACAGAGACAAACTCTTAGAGAACAGGCAGACAGCTCTGGTGTGTGTGTGTGTGTGTGTGTGTGTGTGTGTGTGTGTGTGTATGTGTGTGTGGTGTTAGGGGGAGGAAAGGAAAATTGAGGGAAAAAATCCCCAAATAAGCCCTAAAGTTGATATTTGATTTTGACAAGTGTGCTAAGACAACGCAGTAAGGAAAGCACAGCCTTTTCAACAACTGGTGCTGGGACAATTGGATATCCACAGGCAACAGAATGAAGTAGTATCTCTATATTTTGTATTCATATAAAAATTAACTCACAGTGGATCACACATCTAAATTTAAAAACACTAAATCTGTGCAACACTGAGTTAGGCATGGTTTCTTAGAAATAACAATAAAAAATGAGCAATAATAAAACGTATAAATAAATTGGAATCTTTAAAATTAAAAGCTTTTATGCTTCAAATAACACCATCAGCGAAGTAAAAACAACCTAGACAATGGGAGAATACTTGCATATCATATATCTTGTAAGAGCCTAGTATCCAGAATATATAAAAACAAAGCAAAACAAAAAACAAAGAAGTCTTACAACTCAACAATAAAAAAACAAGCTAATTAAAAAAAGGGGCAAAGGATTTAAAAGAACTTTCTCAAAAAAGTTATACAAATAGTCAATTAGCACATAAAAACATGCTCAACAACATTAGTCATTAGGGAAATGCAAATCAAAACCTCAATGAGCTATCATTTTATTCCCACTAGAATGTCTGTGATCAAAAAGAGAAACAGTAGTAAGTGTTGGCAAGGATGTGGAGAAATTGAAAATTTTTCACTGGTGGGAATATAAAATGTTGTAGCCACTTCAAAGATAGTTTGGCAGTTCCTCAAAAATTCAACATAGTGATACCATATGGCAGAGAAATACCAATATTAGATATACAATTTAGAGAACTGAAAACATATTTTCATACAAAAATGTTTATATGAATGTTCATAGCAACATTATTCATAGTATCTAAAAGTAGAAGCAGCCCTAACTGGTTTGGCCCAGTGGATAGAGCATCGGCCTGCGGACTCAAGGGTCCCAGGTTCGATTCTGGTCAAGGGCATGTACCTTGGTTGTGGGCATATCCTCAGTAGGGGCTGTGCAGGAGGCAGCTGATTGATGTTTCTCTCTCATCGATGTTTCTAACTCTCCCTCTCTCTCTCTCTCTTCCGTCCTCTCTGTAAAAATAATAATAATAATAATAATAATCAATTAAAATATATTTTAAATAATAAATAAAAGTAGAAGCAAGCCAAATGTCCATTAATTAATGGATGCTTAAATAAAAACTGACATATGTATACATGGAATATTATTCAGCCCTAAAAAGAGTGAATACTTCAATATGCTACAACATGGATGAACCTAAAGAGAAGTCCAAGGAGAAGTCCAACAAGAAAAGCCACATATGTAGTATTGCATTTATAGGAATTGCCCATAGGCAAATTTATAGAGACATAAAGTGAATTAGTGCAGGGGCTATAGGTGGAAGAAATGGAGGGTGTGGGGATTCTTTTAAGCCGGTGATAAAAATGTCCTGGAATTAGCAGTGGTGATGGTTGCAAAACTTTGTGAATGTACTAAAAACACTGATTTTATGTTTTTAAAGGATGAATTTTATGGCATGTGAGTTATATCTCCAGAAAGCTATTTTTTCCTCTAAGTCACTCCCCAGCTGTTTTCAATTAATGCTCTCAGATCATTGGTTGATGAATGACTCGGCAGAACTCAGGAGATTCTAACTTATACTTGTAAGAGCCAAACTGTTTTTGCAACACAGCAAACATATTAAACAGAATGTAATCATCACATATCACTATTATCGACCAGATAAACAAAACAGATTTCCTCACAGACACCATATGGAGATGGGATTACCCGTAAATACCAAGTTACTTTGGTCATTTCACACTGAGCGTGAGCTGGCAGAGAAAAAGAGGAAGGGAGGTAAGGCAGACCATGCTAAGCCTGATGCTTCTGCCCTTGATTAGCGAGAATCAAGAAGGCTTTCCTTAGATCCTTAACTGTCCAGCCTGGCTCCCTCTACTGATTACCTACAACAGATTAGATAGTTTCTCTGTGATTAAATTAATTAAAATCTGTCTCCCTAGAATCCTAAGTAGAACCCGTATCTCTCAGAGTTTAAGCATTTCCCCCTTAAGTTGGAGAATTCTTAATAAGAGACTGCTGTGTCTTTGAAAAGCAAAATCTAGGCTCTTCTATCTGTGTCCTGATCAAAGATGATAATCAACAGAGGAGTTGAGTTTTTGGTAATGAAGATGACTTTAAACCTGAACTATTTATTTATACTTCTTTCCGGTCCAATTGGTTCATTTACAGGTAAATATCTTTGTTTATTTAATGCTCACATTGTATTCTAACATTCTAATACTGACATTTTATTCCCAGCCCCTTGGATGCACAAGAGTATGTTATAAATCAATAATGTCCCACTGGCACGCTTTTAATCACCATTAAATATAACAAGGTGCATCAGTAAAAGGGGGGCCTATGAGAAATTTCAACTTTTGAGTTTCAATATTTTAGTTTTTAGGGGCCCATATTTGTATTTTGCTCTGTGCTTGCCAATTTAAGTCTGACCTGCTTATATGCTAATATGAACTGGTGTACCAAGGCTGTACCCTGGAGGGAATGTAATTGTAAAATTGGATTGAAATTTACACATTCCAGAGGAGCAAACTAAAGATCTTGTTTATTTCATGGATTGACAAGTTATTTCCAGGAGGTGTTCAAACATCATAGACCCAGTGTAACTCTTCCTCCCGATGAATCTCATTCGCCATTTGGCAATTATTCTGCTTTGGACTTACTTATCTTATGAAAATAGGAGGACAAAGAGGAAGGCTTTGAACAGTCTGTCATCTATAAGCTCGATATCTGATATCAAGTTCAACATTTTCATGAATCTGGGGCAGGACTTGTTTGTGTAGATGTGATTTGTGCGATTTGTGCTGTGGGATGCCATGTAGATAGGAATATGGTAACCTTGAAGGATAGTTTAGATTTTCTGTTGCTTTTCCCTAATGACTGCTTTTTTTTCGAAAGAATGCATATAAATTACAAAGTAGAGGAGCAATGTCTAGAACTTTGAACTTGTGTTGGTGACTGAGGTTGTCCAGCCTTGTCTTAAACAATGGGAAGGTATGAAAATGTTTCTAAGGTGGAAAAGTATTGTTCCAGTTCTGTTCAGCTACAGAAGAATAAATTAGTAAGAAATTGGGGTTGTCTTAATTTTGGAATGATTAAATCTAAAATTGTAGTGGTGCCAAAACCGGTTTGGCTCAGTGGTAGAGCTTTGGTCTGCGGGACTGAAAGGTCCCGGGTTCGATTCCGGTCAAGGGCATGTACATTGGTTGCGGGCACATCCCCAGTGGGGGGTGTGCAAGAGGCAGCTGGTCGATGTTTCTCTCTCATCGACATTTCTAGCTCTCTATCTCTCTCCCTTCCTCTCTGTAAAATATCAATAAAATATATTTAAAAAATAAATAAATAAATAAAATTGGAGTGGCATTTTCAAAATAAATCCCTGAAAGTTTTGGAGCATCAAGCCAGGAATTCTAGGGCAGTAGGTTCTAAGCATGCACGCACACACGAATTATGACAGCATTCCCACATCCCATCCAAGACAGACCTCACTAATGGAGCAGGACAAACTTTCCTGTTAAAATCACATGTGTGAGAGAGGGATAGAGAGTTAGAAACACTGATGAGAGAGAAACACCGATCAGCTGCCTTTTGCACACCCCCTACTGGGGAAGTGCCCACAACCAAGATACATGCCCTTGACCAGAATCGAACCTGGGACCTTTCAGTTCACAGGCTGATGCTCTATCCACTGAGCCAAACCAGTTTCAGCTGTTGTTGTTTTTTAAATATATATTTATTGATTTTATAGATGAAGGAAGAAAGAGAGAGAGAAACATCAATAATGAGAGAGAATCATTGATTGGCTTCCTCCTGCACGCCCCCACTGGAGATCAAGCCCGCAACCGAGTCCCCTGATGGGGACGTGAACCGGGAGGTACCTCCTGGTTCACAGGTGGAAGTTCAACCACTGAGCCAGGCCAGCCGGGCTCCCATTCTTCTCTGGATGAGGGTTGCCCATGGGATTATTAAATCCTCAGTACTGCCAGGCTCCTTTGCCCTTGGCTCCCAAGGCATCAGAGAAAATCCCACTCGGAATAGCAGAATTCTGCTCACTCGGAAGAGCAGAATGTCAGTGTGTGAAAGGCTGTTCACTGCGGCCACATGTGAGCTCGGGTGGACTGACTGGATTGTGGGGTGGACCATGGAGTGGGACCTCAGTAGCGTCTGGCACGTGGCCCAGGCTTTTTCACTGCCACACGTGCAGCAGCCCCTCCCAGTCAATGAGAGTCGTGATTTGAGAGGAAGTGCTCTTCTCTTCCTTAGTCTAAAATAGACTCCCCTCTCTTTGTTCTGTCCCCTCCACTCAGCACTTTCCACCTTGTGAATTCTTAACTTTTAAAGGTCAAAGGTTACCTACCCAGTGAACCTTCCCTAACAATGCCCGCCCCCTTTGCCTGGCTAAGTTAGCCTCCCTGTCTTTGTTGGTCCCCTGCTTTCAATAGTCAGTCACATGGATTGTAATCATTTTGTTATGTGTTTATCTTCCTCACTAACGTGTCAGTGAACTTTTGCTCATCTTTGTATTTCTAATGTCTGGCATATATTAGGCCCTCAAAAATGTCAGCCAAAAGAGCAAGACTGGAGGACTTTGAGGTCAAGTTTCAAAGCTGCTCAGTGTTCCACAATATTCTCTGAGTTTACTCTTCCTGCAGAGGTATTCACAGACAATGGCTTTACTCTGGGTAAAAGAAACATGTTTACATACTTTATTTTGATTACTTGGAAGGAGTAATCCACGTGAAAATAAAGATTCTGCTACACTGATGTTTGGAAGATAACATTTTAAGCCTCAAACCATCCAAGTTTTGAGTTTAATTACCATATGTATTTTTAAAATAAGTGTGTTCTACTGGCTTGGAAAGAACGTTTTTTACTTAAATTTTTTTTTAAAAAGGACTCTCCATAGCCAAGCCATGGAATGGCTACACTGCCATGTTAAGTGTGGCATGAGGTTTGGTTCCTATTATTAAGTTTAAAGGGTAATGTTTACATGGGGGAGAGGGGAAGTGACCGGCACTATTTCAAAGCTGGCATTGTTTGTAAAGGTCTCCGGGGAATGTTACCATCCCCAAACATGAACAGATGTCACTCTCCTGTCCTGGACTGACCCGAGGCCCTTCCCCATGCTTCGCTGGTGTAGTGACTTAGCCTTGTGGATGTCCTCATCTTTCCCTCCAGGGCAGGGCAAACAAAGAGAAGAGAAGTGAGTTTCATTTCGGCTTTTGTTTTGTTTCGTCTTGTTCTGTCTTTATCCCACCAGAGCCGCCCCGTGGCCCACCTTTAGAGCGTCTAACAGTTGCTGGACCTGGAGAATCCCTTCTTGTCCACACCAGGTGTTAAAAGGGGCAGTGCATTTTCCAGGGGGCATCATTAAAGGTGCTAACAGATGGCAATTTCAGCTTTGTCATTCAAGGGCTTCTCAAACGCCACCTGATGTCCCTGGGTTAGAGCTTTTCTTTCAGCCTTTTCTCATTACATGTTAGCTCTGTTTTGTGAATAAACCTTTGAGGAAACTTGAGAGCTTCTTTTGGAAACATAAGGAGTAGAAAACTTGAAATGCCTAAGCTCCAAATTATTCTTTTGACCTTATTCCCCATTCCCGTGGTGCAGGGAAGGAAAGGTATTTTCTGTGCTCTGAGAAGATGCTGCTCCTTTAAAAAATTAACCATTAGTTCTATGATAATTATATGTACACACATCACTTTCTACTCTGGTCTCAGTGAAAGGGGCAGCAATAGAATTTGGGGAACCAGCTAGTATTGTAAGAAATATTAATCCTGCTCTATTAACCATGATTGTTTTATTCTGATCACAGAAGGCACTTCTACCCTGGCTGGAGCTGACCTGGAGATGCAGCCTTCCTCCCCAATTTGGAGCTGCCTATTACCATGGAAAGATTAAAAACTTTGCTGCAGAAACCAGAATCGCCAGCCCCTGGAAGGTCCCCAGCCTTTTTTGCATACCTGCAGGCCTTTGCAGACCTCCAGCTTACCTGTGAACTGCCCATCTGGCACTCCATTTGGCTATTTCCCCTGTCACACCAGCCCTTGCATATCACTAAGCCCTTGTGAGACCCCTCGTCCTTTTGCGTATCTGTAAACGGCCCCTTTGCCTACTTTGCCTTTGTACTTTTACTATATAAGCAACTGGCTTATGGTGGGGTGCCCAGCAGATTTCTGTGGCTGACCTGCTGCTCTCCCATAGTGGTGGTGGTATTGGAATAAATACTCATCTATGATCCAACCCTGTCTCTGCTTAATTGGCTCAAGTAGTGACAGACAGCACAGACCCATTGTTTGTCCTGTTACATCTGTACAAATCCTCAAAATTAATGTTAAAAATTTATATCATGTTTGGATCTTTTGAATTCTTTTATTTATCCCAAAGTGTATATAACAAATCTAATAAAATATATTCAAAACTCTTTCTTTCTATAGCTACCTATAGTTGAGACAAAGAATAAATGCCAATATCAGGCTTAGGATTTACATTTTCAGTAATGGTGTGGGACTCATCTGACTACAAGTAAAACATAGACATTTTAAAATTCAGCTGGATTCACTTTGCTTCAATTCTAGTTGACACAACCTAATTTTGTTGGCGCCTGATTCAATTAGGACTGCAATATTTGACCATTCTCTCAACAGTAAATAAAAAAGTAGCATCATGTTTATCTCTGAGTACCCTTTTACTTACAGTTCCACTTTCAGCAAATAGGAAATGACCTGGTATAGGCATGTCAAAGACATGCCTCATATTTGCTGACCAAGCATTCCTGCCCCTTCCCTTAGAGAACAGTAGCCCAAGTTGGTGGAATTTAGGTACCACCAACTTCTAATTCCTAATATTCCTCATCACTTCCTCTATCAGAGACTCAACTTCTTCTGCCTGCTGACACAAAAAGCCAAACTCCTGAGACAGATGCTGGTGAAAAAGGAAAGAGGTTTATTCAAGTGCCTGTCACCTGAGGAGATGGGGAACTCTTATAACAAGGCCCATCTCAACATCTTAGTGCAGGCAGAGGTTTTTTTAAGGAGGGAGAGGGAAAGCCAAACAAAGAAATTAAGAGGAGTGGGTGGAATAGTTCTCTACATGCAGGACAACACGGTCCATTCTGTCAAGGAACTCCAAACTGTTCAAGTGATGGACTGGTGTGGGTCATCCTGGTCTTCATCACCCTGGTTCTGTGTTTGAAGGCCAGCAAATCTCCTAGAACTGGGATGACTTAGGTTTGAGTCTGTATCTCTTCTGGAATTAGTTCCTAGGATTTTTATACAAACATGCTATTTATCTCCAAGCTGCATAGTCAGAGTCAGCATTTATAGAAACAATGTCAAAGGATGTGGGGTGAATTACAATCACACTTTCAGATGCAGATAATTCTATTTTGAAGTTCCAAGGTTGGGCCCAAGACTCAGTCTGGATCAATCCAAAGATCTCATTTCCCCCGATCACAATGATTATTAGCTCAGGGATGTATGTCCACCTATCCTAAATTAGGCAGATCAAAGCCTCCTGAGCACTTGTATTGGAATTATTAGGCAAGAGTTGAACTTGTCTTCAGGATCTTAGATCTTAGGAAACTTAAAGTCAGAATTGTCAGAGGCCACACTGGAGAGAATTTGCCTTCAATATGAAGAAATCAAGAGAAAAGCTGAGCCAAGAGACGGTGAGAAAGAGTCCTTTTGAGATTTGACCATGCCAGGAACAACATAACTTAAGCCTTTCAGTATAAAGGAGCCAATAACATCCATTGTTGCTGTTGCTGTTCAAGCTCTTTGAGTTGGCATTCAAATTAATATACAGAACTGCCTGGGTGATCCTTGGCAGGATGGAATGTGACTAATGCAGACTTGACTGAGTCCTGGGAGGTAGAGTAGGGAGACAGCCTGCTCTGGCTGTCACTCTAGTTCCTTGATTCAAACACTCTAATTTCTGGCAATTATTTTTTATTAATTATTTTGGGTGAAGGAAGCCAGAGTGAAATAGAACGTGTGTCTGGGTTCTTGCCCCTGCTCTGTGTTAGCCCACAACTGGTGCAAATCCTTTCCAGTGCTAAATAATTCAGCGTCTTCTCTGTGAGCTGCAATTTCTTCTGTGTTGAATCTAGGTCAGTAAATTTCATACTGTTTGGAGGTGCTCTTGCCTCGAGTTCTTGGGGAGGAATTAGCCTTAGGAAATAAAGGAGACCAAGTCATCATAGTTTGGGTGTCCCTACTGTATTCTCTACACAAACACAGCCTCCTCTATTATCAACATCCCCCACCAGAGTTGGTACATTTGTTACAATTGATGAACCTATGCTCACACATCAAAATCACTCAAAGTTTACATTATGGTATACCCTTGGTGTTTGGGTAAATGTATATTATGTTCCATCATTATGGTATTATACAGAGTATTTTCATGGCCCTAAAAATCCTCTCTACTTTGCCTATTTATCCATCTCCCCTCTGCCCAGCAACCATTGATCTTTTTAGTGTCTCTATAGTTTTGCCTTTTTCAGCATGTTATATAGTTGGAATCTTACAGCATGTAGCCTTTTCAGATTAGTAATATGCATTTAAAATTACTCTGTGTCTTTTTATGTTTTAATAACTAATTTCTTTTTAGTGTTAAATAATATTGTGCATTTTATGGTTGTTCCACAGTTTAGTCTGTTCAGCCACTGAAGGATAATTTGTTTACTTACAAGTTTCACAATTCTGAATTACTTGAGGCCCGGTGCACAAAATTCATTAAGTCGGGATGGGGGCCAATCCCTCAGCCCAGCCTGCACCCCTCTTCCAGTCCGAGAACCCTTAGGGGATGTCCAACTGACAGCATAGGCCCACTCCCCATCCTTACCACTGCCATGGAGGTGGGAGAGGCTCCCACCACCACTGCTGCACTCACCAGCTGTGAGCCTGGCTTCTGGCACACTGACCACCAGGGGACAGCTCCTGCATTGAGCGACTGCCCCCCTGGTGGTCAGTGTGTCTCATAGCAACCTTTTGTTCTGCCAATCAGTCAATTTGCATATTAGCCTTTGATTATATAGACTGGTGTTATAAATATCTGTGTGCAAGTGTTTGTGTGGACATACATTTTTAATTCCTTGGGGGAAATACCACGGAGCACAATTGTTGATCATAAGGTAAGTGTATGTTTAGTTGTATATGAAACTGCCAAACTGTTTTCCAAAGTGGCTATACTCTCTGCACTCCCACGGCAATGAATGAGTGCTGTAGCTCCATGTCTTTGTGAGCACTTGGAGTTGTCAGTGTTCTGGATTTCCGCTCTTATATTAGGTGTACACTGATATCTTGTCAAATGACGTATGTGGAGCATCTTTTCATAAGCCTGTTTGCTATCTGTCTATCTTCTTTGGTGAGTTGTCCATTAAGGTCTTTGGCCTATTTTTAAATTCGTTTGTGTCTTTTCTTAATGCTGCATTTTAAGAGGTTTTTGTTTTTTTTGTTTTGTTTTTTTTGGTATATATTGGATAGCAGTTCTTATTAGATGTGCCTTCTACAAATGTCTTATCCCTGTCTGTGGCTTATTTTCTTATTCTCTTGATATCATCTTTCAGAGAGCAGAGGTCTCTAATTTTAATAATGCCCAGCTTCTCAATTATTTTTTTCATTGATTGTGCTTTGGCATTGTATCTAAAAAGTTACTGTCATACCCACAGTCATCTAGTTTTTTTCCCCTATGTTGTCTTCTAGGAATTTTTAGTTTTGTGTTTTATACATTTAGGTTTATAATTCATTTCAACCTTATTTTGATGAGGGTGTAAGGTTTGTGTCTAGATTAATTATTTTGCATGTGGATGTTCAGTTGTTACAGAACCATTTGTTGAAAAGACTTCCTTTGCTCATTTTTCAAAGTTGAACTGACTATATTTATGTGGGTCTACTTATGGGTTCTCTATTCTGATATATATGTCTGTTACCTCACCAGTACCACACTGTTTTGATTACTGTAGCTTCATATTAAGTATTGATGTCAGGTAGTGTAAGCCATCCAGCTTTGTTGTTCCTCAGTATTGTGTTGACTATTCTGGATCTTCTGCCTCCATATAAACTTTAGAATCAGTTTGTTGATATCCATAAAATAACTTGCTGGGATTTTTATTGGCATTTCATTAAATCTATAGTTTAAATTGGGAAGAACCAACCCCTTATTGAGCCTTCCTATTCTGAACATGGGATATCTATTTATTAAGTACTTTGTGAAATTTTTAATGTATTTATTTGGTCTTATTTCCCCCAAAAATTATTTTTTAAGGATAATTTATGTTACAGGTTGAAGCTTTAGTCTTTATCTGAGTGCTCTGTTAAATATTGATGCAGGAAGTGAGAGCCATCTTTCTTTGTTTTAACTGCTGTCTCTTCCATGCCAAGACATTAATATTATTTATATGTCCTATCCCAGCTCTGTGCCAGGCATGTGCTGGGTGCTTGTGCATATATTAGCAGTGGTGTATTGCCCAGGGCCAAGCAGAGTAGGGAAACTTTATCACCCCTAGTCTCTAGATTAAAAATGGGAGATTTCTAGAAGTTAAGTAACTTGCCTCAGGATATCCAGTACTTAAGTATCCAAACAGAGGTTTGAACTGGGATTTAGATGTATCAGAATTCAAGGTATTACTTTGTCCTTATAATTGTTCCCTGTTCTGTAAACTCAGGTCAGTAGAAGAACTTTTTGTTGGTCCATATTGAGGTTTTCACTAGGCTCCAACAAAATATAGAACTTGGAAAAGAAAAGTAGCATTTTCTCCTAATTCAATTAGCTTAGCCAGAGCATGAAGCTACATATACAGTACAAACATAGTTGCAGATAAAGATTCACCCTTTTCTAATGTGGAAATCTTTTGTTGTTGCTGCTACTCTGGAAGAGGCAACTTAACCCATCTGAGAAGAAGGTGTCTTCCTGAAAGATGGCGGTAAATATTTCCTCTCACTTCCTTGAAATGGAATTAAAGCATTTTGTTTCAACACCCAAGCCCTTCTTCTTCTGAAGGAACACCAACCACATTTTTGCTTGCTAAATTTAGGTTCTACTCTAAATGAGTCGGCAAAGTTTTCCAAGTGGGCCAAACAAAGGAAGTAGGATTTGGGGGTTGGGGGGTGGGGGGATAGCTGAGTAGTATAATCTGTGGGAAAGAAAAGCACATGAAAGGAGCCTGAAGCCCATGACTCTAGGAAGAACGGATTTGGTGGTACCTAGGGCCTACTTAGGAGGTGCCCAGTGAATTGGCCCCAAAGAAGCCCTGGATCAAAACATTTATCAGCATGCTGCTCATTCCACATGGTCTATGCCAAGAGCTCCAGCTGACTGACACTGGTTAAAGGGTTCTCTAAGTATCCATAGCAGTGACAATTTAGCAGGAACAACACCTGGCCCAAACCACAAGGCCTTTCTATACCTCCATCTAGGGATGTGTGTGTGCCTTCCCACAATTCTCCCAGAGCTACTATAATTCAAAGGGACCTTTTGAAGCAGGACAGAAGCCAGCACCTTCCTGTGTATGGAATGGGGCTGATCATAAAGCAAGGAGTCTTTTATGCCCACCTGGATGAAGGGCCTTGTCCTGGGAAGTTTGGGATTGTAGGATTTGAACCAGAATGTAGGTTACACAGTCCAGGTATTTTCATTCTGGGTAGAAAATAGTGTCACAAGTAAACCATTAGCGAGGTCCTGCTGTATATTCTGATGAGATCATGGTTAAGCTGAATCCTCCACAGCTCAATGAAGCTCTAAGCTTTCACAGTGATTTTGTGGCACTAGTTACTTCTGCTTTTCCCCTTCTGCTTCCTGAGTCTACTCAGCATTCCATATTTTGTCTTATATTTAATCTTACCATGAAGTTCTGACTCTTCTTTTTCCATAAAAAGTCTGTCATCCTCAATATTTTGTGAAGCATTGGTAATTTCCATAAAGACTAAGGATATACCCCAAGGAAAGGATGTATTAGTCATCTCTGGCTAACTTCTAGTGATCTTCAGGTATTATGTGTAACCGACTCCACAATGGCAACCATCTGGGAAAGTATACTTTAGTTTCCATTTTCCCATTATTTCACCTTATAGATTTATATCATAGCACCTGGCACAGTGCCCAGAGCACCATCCTCATTTAGTGAATCTAATAATAAAAGTATAATATGCTAATTTGATCAGATGGCCGAACACCCTTCCGGATGTCATTCTGAATGTCCTTCTGGATGAAGCCATGGTGGCAGGGGCTGTTAGGCAGGTGAGTGGTTAGAAGCCAGCAGTCCTGGATTGCAAGAAGGATGCCCAACTATCAGGTTAGGGCCTAAATTGGCAGTTGGACATCCCCTGAAGGGGTCCCAGATTGTGAGGGTGCAGGCTGGGCTGAGGAATTCCACCTCTTACCCCCATGCATGAATTTCATGCGCTGGGCCTCTAGTGAATCAATAAATTTGTGCATATATGCATGAGTAAATAAAAAGGAAAAAAATCCATTCACTTATGAATAACAAAGTGAAAGTGAAAAGCTTAGAACATTGCAGAGTGAGAGAACGTTATTTTCTCTTATCTCAAGAGTATGCTAAATGCACCAATGAAAACATTGGTGATTGCCTCTCAAGCCTCAAAGGTGTGTGAATTTCTTATCTCACCAGCTCAGGCTATTTCTTCTCTTTGTACAGGAAGGGACTGTCCTAGGTAGACTTTGAAACAGTGAAACCTCATTTCTCATGGTTGTGAATCACATTTATTGCCTCAATCTCCTCTCTTAAGTTTTTTTTTTTAATATATTTTATAGATTTTCTACAGAGAAGAAGGGTAAGGGGTAGAGAGCCAGAAACATCAATGACAGAGAAACATCCATCAGCTGCCTCCTGCACACCACCTCCTGGGGATGTACCCTCAACCAAGGTACATGCCCTTGACTGGAATAGAACCTGGGACCTTTCAGTCCACATGCCGATGCTCTATCCATTGAGCCAAACCAGTTTTGGCTTCTCTCTAAGTTTTAAAACCTGTACAACTTAGTATGTAGCCTGGCCTCACATTTAAAGAATGAATATATAGAAAGTGAGGTAGTGTCACCAGAACCACAGCTAGAGTTCCTTTATTTTACCTCTTGATTCAGAATCTTTTCCTCTATAACTTCTTTCCTCTAAGTCTGGGCCCACATGCTTACATGCTTTATGAGGTCCTAGTAGGAAATATAAATGAAAAAAGTTGCCAGTTATAAGACAACTAAAGGCCTGGCACACAAATTCATGCACCAGTGGGGTCCCTTGGCCTTGCCTGCAGGATCAGGCTGAAACCAGCTCTGCAACATCCCCCAAGGGGTCCTGGATTGGGAGAGGGCACAGGCCAGGCTGAGGGACCCCACTGGTGCATAATCAAGGCCGGGAAGGGATGAGGGAGGACTCCATGGCATGTCGGGTCTGTCTTGCTCAGTCCCAATCAGCTGGACCCCAAGCTAACCTTATCAGTCAGAGTATCTGCCCCCTGGTGGTCAGTGCACATCATAGCGAGTGGTTGAGCAGCCTTAGCATATCATTAGCATATTATACATTGATTGGTTGAATGGACGACTGGACACTTAGCATATTAGGCTTTTATTATATGGCATAGGGAATGGTGGTATGACAAATTAGAACACGTGCTCCATCTAAAACGTACATTGAGCTCTCATCACAAGTTGCCCGAGAGAACATTGATAAACCTGCTTCTCTTACAAAAGTCTAAAATCTGTATATTTATGTAAAAAAACCTTTTTTTCATTTTGGCAGCAACTTTTTTTAAATCTTAAAAATATTTTCTGGGATAATAACATATGTATTCAAAACCCACTTACAGGTTCTCACTGGCAACTTCTATTGAGCTCAACCACAGAGCTAGGATATGTAAGCATAAGTGGTGTCGCGAGTCATTCAATACTAATCTATGCCTCTGTATGGCCAACATCTGAAGACAATTTCCTTGTTAAAAATATCTTGGAATGAATTTCAAGTTCTCACTTGAATGCTACCTCTCACTCTCTTTGCCTTTGTTGTATTTTATGAAGAGAAGTGACAAGGAGGCAGTTACATTTACATCCCCTTGTAAGCAGCAAAATTTGGCCAAGAGCAGAGTCTCTAGAAACTTTCTGGCTGAATATGTGACCTTAACCCCAAGCCTCAGTTTTTTTACACGTCAAATGGAGATGATAACAGCACCTACTTCATAGGGTTGTTTCGAGGATTTAGTGAATTACATGTAAATAGCTTGGAATAGTGTCAGGCATGTAGTAAGCACACAATAATTTTTGCTATTTTTAGAATTATTATCTTAGTATTTGCTATTAAACTGTGTTTAGCCTTGGATCTACTCAAAAGCTTTTTCTTTCATGTGGTTTGCAGCTGAACAAAGGTTGGTTGTATGCATTGCTCTTTACAGTATAACATAGGCAGATGAGGGTTAGGAGTAGAAACATAATCCCCAAGTCTTCTCATTTGGATATCCTCTTGTGGGATCAGGAATCCATCAGACTATGTAGACACTGGCTAAAGAAAAAAGAACTGGGGGGTTGAGACCCTCTAGAGGTGCCTTCTGAAGTTCTGAGGCAGGGGCCCAGACTGATTTAAAACAGACCTCTTTTAAGCTAGACTGTCCCCTATTTTTGATCTTATCAGCAATACACCATTAAAAACAGCAAACTCTGTTCCTCTGATGGATGATAGGGTTCTTAGAATGGATAGAGGAGTGTTCTTAGAATTTTACGAAGGCATTTAAATATCTTTGGAGTAATTTTCTGATACCACTGTTATTACTAACCTCAACCTTCATCATTGAATATAGTTATCTTGCAACATGTGTATGCTATCTTAAAGCACGTATCTTCCAGCTGGTTGTATAGGCTGAGACCTCTTGCTCAGGTAGAGGAACAAACCTATTTTATGTGAAGAAAGGGTGTCCAGAAATACATCATGCAATATATTGTTTGTGTTTCTTAGCAGTGCAAATAGCAGGGTCTGATAGTAGCCGGGTAATGTCTGGTGGCAGCACCAGTTCAGGAACTGATTTCATAAACATCTCAGACTTGTCCTTTATGCCTCTGACCTGCAGCATGCCTTTGACTTGAGGCCACCTCGCCATGTGCAGAAACCTCTCAGGAAGTTTGATGAGCACATCTCTCCAGGTGGCGGGCAGGTGTAACAGGAAAGGAATGTGGGGACTTTGGTGGGTTGTTGCCTTGATGTTGAAATCCCTTGAGCTGTCAGGGAAGCAGAGGTGAATTGGTATTGAAGGATTCCTCCTTCTTAAGAAAGGCTCTTTCTTCAGGTGTTCTTTCTCTGACCCCTTTCTTTGTACAAGTCATCTTCTCTTTCATTAATCTTTTTCTTTTTCTTTTTTTCAGGGAGAGGGCTCTACAGATGATAGTTAAAAATGTACAGAGTCCTGCTCCCCACATTGACATTGAAGAGACAGGAAGAAGATAACCCAGAGAGTGTATAAAAGCCTATGTGAATGGCCAGAGGGATGTAATCATTCCCTGAGCCGGGGGAAGTCTTGACAGGGTGACTGGCAGGCACTCGGGGATGTTCTTCTCTGTCTGTCCCAGGAGCTCATTCGATGGAGAGCTCTGTCTGTGAGGTAAGGCATGGCTGGACAAGAAGGCCACCGGGCTTTCATGATGACCCTGTGGGTTAACTTCCAATATATGTCTCTGCCTTATAATTTCTGTTGGTTTGGCCATTTTCTTGCCATAAAAGGCTCGGTGAGACTTGAACTCAACTTTATCCACATCTCTGCTCAGCAGCATCGGGACCCTGTTGCCCACTTCTGCTTGGAATTAAGTGATTTCTTTAGAGTTTTGGGCTTTCATCCAAGAGTTTAGTTGCCCTTTTCAATGTCATTTCTCATTAGCAGGAAACTGAACTTTATTTCTCTATTTTGTTTAGCTTTTCCTTAAGCTGTGATTTCCCCCCTCTTGGTTGAAACAGCAGTGATTTTCTTATTAGACTCTTTCCCTTTCCAGAAATTGTATCAAGATTGGAGACCTCATGGGCTGTCTCTTGAATTGCTCATTGCATAATGTGTTCTCGATAGAACATTAGAGTGAACAAAGCATTTTAGGTGACATCTAACCAGAGACCTGCAAACTATATTGTCACTTTGATTTCTGTTTTATCACTTTTTACTGTATTTTCTCTGCTTTGGCTATATTACTCCCAAGTGGTTCTTAATCCATCCCAGGTGCTGAACTTTAAAAATGCATTTGCGTGGTCAACATGTTACACTAGAATGGCCTCTCTTAATCTGGAGTGAGTTTAGGGTTCAGTTTACATGTGTTTGTACCAATTCTTGCTTCTACAATTCAAGGCCCTTTCCATTTCTTATGTATACTACTAAGGAAGCTATTGATATCCTGCTCTTCGTGTTATGAATATGCACTCCATTTCATGGCTTCTAACATTTCCAGCTGTAGATGAAAACTTCTTGGTAGCTATGCATCCTATTTAATTTGTGATAAGAACTGATTTCTATGTTTACCACTGATAAATGCCCAATTATTGATGCAACATGGAAAATCCTTTATAAGTTGAAAAAAATAGCATACCCTTGAACTCTTGGTCTTTGTATCTGCGAAGACTCTACCTTATGCCTTAGGGTTTTCTGATAGAATTTTCAGGAATCTAGAAATGTTCTATTCTGTCTGTCCAATATGGCAGCCGATAAGCCATGTGTGGCTGTTGAGCATTTGAAAATGTGATGTGTGCCTGAGGAACTAAAGTTTTCATTTCATTTTATGAATTTAAATTTAAATACTCACATATGTCTAGTAGCTACCTTATTGGCAAGTTGTAATCATTATGAACAGTAGGTTGATTATTGAGACTTTTATTAAGTTTGTAAATTATTCCCTTGTGTTTAAATCTGCCTTGAAAAATTAATAATGGTGATAACATTTTTGAGTCCTTATTAAATGCTGGTTGTTGTCTGTGTATGTGTTTTGAGATGTATTACCTCTTTTAATCTTTACCTCAAACTACAAAGGAGCTACTATTACCATATTTACTTTAGCATAGTTAAAATGGAAACAAAGAGAAGGGAAGTAATGTGCCCAAAGTCACATGGGAATTGGAGTTGCAGCTGGAGGCCAAAAAACTGCTCGGGTGCTTTTCTCTCTCTACCAGACACTAACCTGTCTATGCTTTCCCCTTGTATATGAATTGTCTGAATAGGAGCTGCATTAATTCCCCAGGGCTGCCAAAACCAACTACACAAATTGGGTGGCTTCGAGCATCAGGTGTAGACTGTCTCGCAACTCTGCAGGCCAATGTCCACAGGGCCACGCCCTCTGGAAAGGCAGGGGAGACCCCTCCTGGCCTCTTCCCAGCTCCCAGTGGTCTGCTGGCAGTCCCTGGCATCCTTGGCTGGCAGCTGCATCATTCCAGTCCTCACCATCCCAGGGTGATCCTCTTTCTTCTTCTGAGGATCACAGTCATATTGGATTGGGGGCCCGCTGTACTCCAGGATGACCACATCTTAACCAATTGCATCTGCAATGCCCTGTTTCTGAATAGGTCACACTTTGAGTTACTAGGGTTCAGGATTTTGGCATAGCTTTTTGGTGGAACACACTTCAACCCACAACAGGAGCCTGTTTTAGTTGGTCAGGATTGGGGACTTTTCTTCATTCTTGTTTTTTATTTGTTTGTTTGTTTGTTTGTTTGTTTGTTTGTTTATACTGAGGGTTTCAGGAAGCAGCATGTCATAATGGGAAGAGCCCTACATTGGGAATCAGGAGACCTGAGTTTAAGTCCTGGTTGTGTTTTAGTCCCACCGTTCCTTGGTTTTCTCATCTGTAAAATGGGAACAGTGAGATGAGTGGTCTGGTCTCCCAGGTTTCTCTCCTTTTCCTGGCAGGCCTCTGAGCAGAGGGAGTGTGGAGGCTGTGGCAGCACACAGGCCTTCCATCCCGGTGGAGCCTGCCAGTTAAGGGTGATGCCTGTTTCTCCCACATCTCTCATCCCCACGCAAATGTCAGCACACAGCCCTTCCTGCAAGTTCAGGAGGAGGCAGGGCAAGGTGGCGTCAGAAACCAGCATGGCTTTGCACTCACTTTGGTTTTCAGGACTCCTGAGGACACTGTGGTATCGCATGCTGGGTGGTCCGGTGGAACAGATGGAAGCCATGGGGCTGGGCACTGCCACCCGGCACGATGCCATGGCCAGAGGGCTGAGCAGCCGAACGCCCCCTGGGAGCTAGCTCAGCAGTCCCCAGCTGTGTGCCCACAGGGGCTGACCTCCTTTCTCTCCACCCTAATCGCTCCCTCTACCACCACTGCGGAGTGGGACCTGTGTTCCCTCAGCCCTCTCCTGCCCGTATGCCTGATGCAGTTACACCAAAGACCAGGGAGGCTCTTCAAACAGTCAATTTCTTTGCGAAACCCATGGTCATGTCCACCTTTCTCAGACTTGGCTATCTCTTGGGAAGCCTGGAAGAAAAGTTTGACCTTTGCTCAGGCCCAGGTCTGTAGCTGAACCAGGTCTGTACCCAGGTCTGTACCTCCTCAGAAGTTAAGGAATAATGTTTGTTGTGTCCTCTCCGTGTGCTTCTTTCCCACCAAAATTCCTCAGGCCTGCACTCTTCTTCCTCCTGTGTGTGACTTCTCAGGCAAGAAAACACCGGCCATCAGAGCAAGAGTTTGGGAGTCTCCCCATTCTTGTCTCCAAATTTTCCCTACTCCACATGAAACCAAGAGACAGGTCTTCATTTTCATCAGACTCTTCAGGTACCGGAGACAGACGTGGATGAAGCTGCCCAGTGCTTCAGTCCCCGTTTTCGGGCCGGAGGGGACCTGCCAGGTTTTGGCAGATGTCTGTGTGTTTCTACCCTCCGTGTTAGTTTGTAAAGAAATCGACCTCTCAGTAGCATCCAGTGATTTGAAGAATGTCTTTTGCAAAGGGGGTTCTCTTTTAAGTGGACATCGCCTAAGTTGTCATGCAGCAAATCTCTGAAAGTAAAAGCCACACTTTAAGAAAAAATGTTCCTTGCTTGGAATTCTTGAGGGAAATTTATCTTCCAGTTATGATTGTGGCAATTTCCCCAAATGCACAATGACGTGTTAGAGGAGTGTAATGTGCCCAGTTATTATCCAGCATTGGATTCAGTTATGCTTCAACGGAAATAACAAAAATGAAATGCACAATTAGCAGCAGCTCACAGAGGCCGAGGGGTGGAGGGGCATTTAGTCTTATACTTAAGAAGCCCGGGAAGTGCATCTAGGATGGCAGGACCGGTACGCACTAGAGAGCAGGGTTACTTCTAGCCTGTTTCCTGTTACATGTGTTTTCCTTTCCCATGTACATGTCATGGTCCGAGGTGGCTGCTCTTGTGAGCCTTTAACACCCATATCATAACCGACAGGAAAGAGACAGGAGAGGCGAAGGGCACTCAGATTTCTTCAAGGAAACTTCCTCCAAGCTGCTCGCACCATTTCTGCTCGCATCGCATAAGCACCTGGCGACAAGGTTTAGAACTAGCTGTAAGGGGAGCCAGGGCACGTAGTTGTTCCTCTAGGCCACCGTGTGCACAGCTAAAACACAACGCCTCTCGGGGAGAAGAGCGGAAAGGGGTTTAAATGAACAATTAGAAGCCTCTCCTCACGTGCTGTGCCCCAGCCCAGTGGGGTGCTGAAGACTGCCCAGCAGACCTAAATTTTCCAATGTCTGGTGTCCACGTCCCTTTTGGGAAGTCTTTTCATAAATATTCTAATGTTTAACACACTGACCTTCTCTCAGTTCCATGGACTGCTCTTTCAAGGTATTGAGCCTTCACCCATGTGGTTTCTTCAGTCTAGAACAGCCGTGGGCAAACTATGGCCCGCAGGCCGAATCCGGCCCATTCAGCTGTTCTATCCGGCCCTTAGAGCCGAAAGAGCAGAGGGTTCTCTTGCTCTCCCCTCCGCTCCTTCACCAGCAGCCCAAGATGAGAGTGCCAGCATGGTCAGGTTGCTTTTGTTCCGGCCCTCCGGTCCAGTGTAAGAACCCATTGTGGCCCTCGAGTCAAAAAGTTTGCCCACCCCTGGTCTAGAATGTTCTCTTCTCCCACCTGACTCCAGGTGAGACTCTGACTTGTCTTCCAGATCTTAGTTGAGTTCTACAGCCTCAAGGAACGCTTCCCTGGCCCGTGCACTGGAGGTTCTGTAGTCACACGTTCCCGTAGACCATGTTCCCCTTCCTCAGAGCTTTGATGGCCGTCTTCAATTATACTCCCATTTCTGACTTTTTCTGTGACTCATGATCTTCTCTGTCTCCACTAGATTACAAGTGCCCCCTGAGAACAGAGATCATGCCTGTGTTTTTCATTGCTAAGTTCACTGTGGCTATCAGAGTGCTAAGCATAACACGGACACTTAATGCTGAATAAATAAATGCTCTGGTACAAAAATTAATAATTTCACTAGGGTGATACAAAATACAGAATTTGCTTAGCATATGCATGAAATACATGCAAATGCTACATAATTGCAAAAATGTTGAGAGAGGAGCAACCTGTTAAATCAATGTGTCCATGAAAGATTCCATTTTCACTTCTACAATGATTTTTTTGTTGCTATTTAGACTTAGCTTAATGATAAACCCTATTCTCCATATTAGCAAGAATATAGATTTTCCTTAGTAATAAATTAATTTACTGGTTAACTTTATATTTTTCCAATTGATCATTTGGGACTCATTTTGATCTGATCAAGCAAAGGAATGAATGTGATCCCCACCTTGTACACAAGGCTTCACTCTCCATGCATCAATTTTCTCATTTAGAAATGGGATGATCAGAGCACATGTCTTTTAGGTGTGCATTGGTTTGGATAGGCTGTGTTGCACTAACAAATGCCCCAAAACTCAGGCGCTCATCCTAACACAGGTTTATTATTTCTGATTTACACAAAATCTACTGTGAGTCAGATGGTTCCCAGGGCAACTATCCATTCACTGTCTCAGCAGTGATCTAGGTCACCTCAATATCTTGCCACTTCAATGCTTAGCTTCCAGGAGAAGGAGAGAGAACTGGGGAAAAGGGGATAATCATTCCTCAGCTCTTAAATGCTTCAGATTGGAAGGGACACTTGTCACATCTGTTCATAGACCATTTGTCAGAACAGCTTATATAGCCCAATCTGACACAAGGGATGAGGAAATGCGAAGAGCACATGGATTTCAGTGGGGAGTAAATGTGTCAGCCATTGGGTTGCTGCAACCATTAAATAATCACTGAGTACATGATGATGGTGATGATGATGATAATAATGATGATGACAACATTCTGATAAAAATTTCTTTGAGAACTTAAGTTTCATTTTTCTTTAACCCTCATACCCATCTTTCCTTCCACAAATAGATAGTAATCAGCATCATAAATACCCCAAATCATATGTCTGCTGAATAATAGAACACAAAGAAAAAGACAAAAGCCAGCATTCAATGAGTGATCACTGTTATGATTATTATGGGATTCTAATGAAACAGCAAGAAATTATAAGTAGATGCACCACAAAAGTCTCCACAGCAATGCTGAATGCATCTGAACTGGTACATAGGGCAAGTAGGATGATAAGGGGCAGAGAAAGCAGTCAGAAACGATGATATGAAGGATTCCAAAAGAGGGACTCATGAATGATCTTCCCAAGGAATCCAATTGTCACCTGAGAAGAAGGAAATTGTACAGGCCAATAGGGAGTGAGGTGAGCATGACAATCCGATGAGGGGAATGTCTACAGTGTTAAGTTGCTGATAACAAAGTCGGCTTTAACTAGATACTGCTGACACCAGCGTCCTAGTCCTAGTCACTCTGCCTGACTCCTTCCACTTCAGTGCACCAGCTCCCAAAAGAAAGGAGCCGCTCACATTTTTGTGATCTGTACCTCTATCTGCAGCAAACAAAGAAAGCCATTTCCTCCAACCCCTCAGATCTATTCTTCAATTTTTGTACACTTGGTAATATATATATTACCAGCTGAATATATATATGAAAAAATGGCTTTAAAACAAAAATGTCTTTGTATTATTTTTCTGACACTTTCATCAAATATCCCTATCATTCTCTAATAGCAGGCAGCATTGGGCCTCCATCTCTCTCATCTATTTTAGGAAAATAGATTTGTAGGAGACTTTTGACTTGTCTTTTCATCTGTTGTTTTTCAAGTTTTCAGAAAGTGAACAAATGTCATTGGACTTCATTCTCCTTTCTTTTGTTGAGTAAAATGTCTTTTCTGTCTCCTTGGAAACTCTCTGTGAGTGCTACCAGTATTTTTGGTAGAAACCACTGATCCTTTCTGCTGGGTGGCTTGCTTCTCTCCGCTGGAAATGTGAGGCATGATCACGTGATTGGGCCAGGTACTCTGAGAGTGTATTCTGTGTTTCTTCTAATAGTCAGGTGTCTTGTAATATTCCCAGACAAAAGTGAAGATGCAAAACTCGGTAAAACTTAAAGTGAAGATGGTTTTCAAGCCACTCCAGCTCAGAAGATGACACCCCGCACGGAGTCTGAGGAAACTCAGGGAAAGAATATCACCCCAAGTAGAATGTGGCAACTACCAGTACTACACATCATAGGCGAGTCTTTCTGAACATGATTTGGAGCAAAAAATGAAGGCTCTCGGGTGGATTGGTGCATTAATCAAGGGAATTGGGAGCCTCATGCTTTCGTTATGCATGTAGGAATAAATTAAAGTACAAACCAATCCATCATGGCCATTCAAAGGTGCAGGCACCTTGCCTGAAAAATGAAAAGTGAAGGAAAGGAATTTCATCTGGTGGTCAGGCATGTTGCTCCCAAACCAGCTGAATTAATGAGCACTCGGAAGAGGTCTGGCAGCCAAGTGAGTTGCTGGCTTGTTGGTATCACTCTAGTGGTTGGAATTTGAGATAATGAGAAAAGAGAGGGAGGACTGGGGCATTACATGCTACAAGAGCAGACTATCGGAAGCCCATGGGAGCCGAGAACTTAGATGTCATTATAAAAATAAATGACCTGACCAGCAACAAAGATTGATGATAAGAGAAGAAAGAAAAGGGAAGGACCCTTTGAAAGAGCTTTTGCCTTGATCAGGGGGGTAATTTATTTACTGTTCAACATGGCAAGAGATGCAAAATGAGATTCCTGAGTTGGAAAGGGGGATTGCAGATTTGCCAATCAATTGGGGGCTGAAACTAGAATTTTCTGAACCTGTAGGCCAAACAGGTACGGCAGTTTAGCAGTGAGTGTATAAGGAGGAATTAACCTACATCCATGTGGGAGAATAGACATCTGGTGGCTGACATTGAACATGAATTTGGACATAGAATGTGGGAGATTTGAAACCAAACCAAACACAGTACAAACACAATGCCAAAAGTGTAAGGAGGAAGGTCTCTGGGCCAGCGGTTTCCATCAAAATAGTAACTATTTTGGGATTTAACCAAGAGTGTATTATTTTAATTAATTCTTACAATAAGTTATGAGTTAGATTAAATTATTGGGTCTATTTGACAGATGGATAGTCTGAGGCTCAGGAATGTTAAGTGATATGATGGGAGCACACAGCTAAGATGAAGGGGGTTGATACCTCATTGAGAGGTCAAGCTCTTAAGTGCTGCCCTTCTCATGGAACTCCTCGGGACAGTATATGTGCATAAATACCAAGGTGATAACCTCAGACAGGATTTCAAGGGCAAAAATAGATTTTGAAAACCATGCTGTTTCCTATAGTATACTTTTCTTGTCTCCTCCCTAACCTGATTGTTTTGTTTGTGTTCCTTTCCCCTTGCTTTATTTGTACCTGCCTCTTACATGGTGTGGCTTTGATCTACCTTCTCATCTGCTTTGTTTTTTGTTTATACCCAAGTAGTCAACATGAAATCATGGTTAAAGGTGTGGCTTCTGAGGCTGGGTTGCCCAGGTTCAAATCTTAGCTTTGTGACTTGCCTAACTATGATGAACTTTGTGCTTCAGTCTCCTAGCCTATTTTAGTTTCTGTGCCTATATAACAAACCACCCCACAACTCAGTGGCTTAAAATAACCACAAACGCCCAGTTGCTCACAATTCTGCCAGTTGGCCAGGACTTGGCATGGATGGCTTATCTCTGTCCCATGTGATGCTGTCTGGTGGCGCTTGACAGGAGCTAGAGGAACCAAGATGTCCTCATTCACAAGCCTGGGCCTCAGCTGGGGCAGGTGGGACAATAGGGACTGAAATAATTCTCTTCTTTCTTTCCATGATATCTCATCATTCAACAATGCAGCCCCACTTTTTCAGATGGTGTCTGGATCCCAAAAGGGCCAAAGCAGAACCTGCCACATCTCCTTAAGGTATAGGCCCAGAAGTCACAGCTGCATTTTACTGGGAAGGAGAGCCATGAGGCCAGCCCAGGGCCAGGGAGAAGGAATAGGCTCCACCTCTTGGTGGGAGGAATGGCATGCGTGGCAGGGATGGGTGAGATTGCAGGAGGCTATTTTTGCAGACACTCTACCACAGGGAGGTAATTGGATTGTTGAGGTAGCTAGTTCCTATTATCCTGAGCTCTCAGGAGAAACGTGTAATAAGATATAGGCTCTGGGACTCTGTTTTAAGGTGAATTGGATCAGAGTGTAAAATCATTGGCATTGAGCCCTCATTATAAGCCTACTCGATGTGCTAAAGTAAAAAAATTAAAATATTTACCATTTAGGTGACATTTTATTTCCTTGTATGAGGCTTTTGGTAGACAATGTGAAATATTTTCTGTCTAATGCCTTTGACAAAGCCAGTGTCACAGCATGTCACACATGCCACAGTTATGTGGCCCAGTCATTGCAGGTGCGGCCATGACTGTGGTTGCTGAGATGTACCACAACTTCTGGGGAGGAGCCCATGAGGGATGGGATATACAAAGTCACCCAAGATGGGATCAGACAGGAAGGAGCCCAGCAAAGCCAGTAAGCCAAATGTCTTGAATGCCATGTCTTGACCTAGAGATGTGAACAGATTCACTCCCCCCCTTTCCTTTAGAATTCTGCAGAGCTCTTCTATGAAGTCCCCCATGCCCTACTCCTCAGACACAGAGTTAAACACGGGGTTCTGAAGGCCACCTCCATGGAGGACCATCAGATGCCCACCTGGCTTACCGGCGTTCAATGCACACAACAGGTGAGGGCCCTGCTGCCTCAGTCACAGACAGGCAGCAGATGAAATGTAGCCAGGCATGCAAGCAAAACGTAGAGGAAGAATGAGCGAATGATTTCTGGGGTTTCGCCAACCCAGACATTTTTGTGTGATAGTTTTTCTTTAGGCTCTTTGCTGACCCTGTGAAGGATCCACTCCTGCTTGACTACACACAGGAGCTGCTTTATTTTGCTTGCTACCCAAACCCTGTGGAAGGGGTCTACAGGGCCCTCAGTGTGGCCATTGGGACTCATATCTTTCTCACCTCCCCACTGTCTAAAATCAATAAGCATGTCCTCAGGTGAAGGTTAAAAAAACGTTGGATGACTACTTTATTTCTTTATTTTATTTTTTAAAAAAATATATTTTATTGATATTTTACAGAGAGAAAGGGAGAGAGATAGAGAGTTAGAAACGTCAATGAGAGAGAAACATTGACCAGCTGCCTCTTGCACACCCCCTACTGGGGATGTGCCCGCAACCAATGTACATGCCCTTGACCGGAATCAAACCCGGGACCTTTCAGTCCGCAGACCGATGCTCTACCACTGAGCCAAACCGGTTTTGGCTGGATGGCTACTTTAGATGAACGGTCCAAGAGGATCTCTTTGAAGAAGTGACAGGTAAGCTGCCATATGACAGGTTTTTTGAAAAATCCCCAGGAGAGGTATGGCAAATGGGTTATAAGAGGGAGCATTCTCTCTCTCTTGGGACTGGGCAATAGGATAGAAAATAAAGGTCTGATTTATGGTGGTTTTCTAAGATCACTTTCTACATACTCTAATTTAACTGCATCAAACATCCTCTAACTTAAAAAGTCCATTTTCTAACAAAGCAAATACTCTAATATGCAAATACCTCAAATAGGATTTCAAAGGAACATCATTTTATTAAGCCTCCTGTAGCCCTCCACTCATAACAAGTCCCTCACCTCCCGGAGGCAGGCTGCCCTGAATCTGAACCAGTGACTACAAGTAAGTGCATTTGTGCTATGTTCGATGACAGGCCTGTGGTTCATCCTGCCAATCTCTATTTGCAAATCACAGACCTTAGACAACACAATGGCTTCACCCATGTTGAATCTGATTAACCTTTGAAGGTTTTAAGGGTTACTTGGGAGAGAAACAATGATGTGTGGGCATCCCTTTCCCACGGAGAAGTTGCCCTTCACCTACCAGCAAGGAGTCTTTCCTCAGCACTCAAACTCACATTCTTGTTATTGGGCTGGAGGCTATGTTTTGAGCAGTGGATATATATAGCTCACCTCTTCTTTCTTGAGCACCACAAGATCATTTTGTATCACTCAGTGGAGCTTCAGACTAAGATGCTCTTTTATAAGCAAATTCCATAAGAAGGATGCGGGCCTATACCTTAAAGGAGACTTGGCAGGTTCTGCGTTGGCCCTTTTGGGATCCAGACACCATCTGAAAAAGTGGGGTTAACTATTGAATGATGAGAAATCACGGAGAAACAGAAGATAAGTAATTCAGTCCCTGTTGTCCCACCGGCCCCAGCTGAAACCCAGGCTTGTAAATGAGGACATCTTGGTTCCTCCAGCTCCAGTCAAGTGCCACCAGTGGGGGGCTTCAGACTAAGATGCTTTTTGATTGACTGAGGAACAGATGTGGCATAAGCAATCATATCCTGTGGACAGAGTGAAGTAAGATACTATGCTTCTCTTTTCTCTGAGACAGCAAGTTTCATAAGAAGGATGTCTGTAGACAGGGCTAGAAAGAAGGGGCATTGGATACCTGTTATGACTGTGGTTCCTATTCATAACATCTGACCTGTCTGGTTGCCATGGAAAACTACACCACATCTCTCCTTCATGGGGTGTGCTTTCTTCTATCAAGGTTAACACCATTACCTAGTGTTTACTAGAATCATGAGGAGGTTACTTGGACCATGATACTAAGAACCAAAACTTCATGAGAGAATGGTTTGTTTCTTGAGTAAGGAATTTGATGATCTAGGAGAGAACTGGCCTCAGAGTGAAAAGGCTTATTTTAGTTCTCAGCTCTTCCTCTGACTCACTCATCTGGTGACCTTTAGCCATTCTAGTAATAACTCCAGCCTAGTCCCAGTTATCACCAACTCTGAGGATAGGATATCATAATGTTGGTACTCACTGAGCTATTAGAAAAGCAGGAGCTATGAGTAATTATGAGCATGGAAGTCAATCAATCATATAAACTAATTCATTATAGCTTCTAGTCTAAAAGAAGATATCAAACATAGATTGTGGATTCAGATAAGCACAGATTAAGGACTTGCTCTGCCACTTTTAGCTGTATGAACTTGATCAAGTTCCTTGGCTTCTGTGACACTCGGTTTCTTATTCAAAGAACAATGATAAATTAGTACCTTCCTCTGAGACACTATGATGATTAAATAAATCCACCCATAGGAAGCATTCAGCACAATGCTTAAGACCTAGGAAATACTCAACAAACTGCAACTTTCAAATTATTTAAGTTATTAATAAATAACAATAATTTGCAACCGAGTGAGCTCCTTTAAGTATCCTGAGTGACTTGGCTTGGAAGTCTCGATGAAGAAATTAAAGAGAAAATTCTGTACTAGCAGCGAAGCTGTGTTAGAATGCAGTGTAGATGGGAGCGAAGTGCCACTGTTTGAAGGTGTGGCATATGGAAGTGCTTGAGAAACCTCCAAGGAAGCTTAGAAAATGGATATTGCTTGATAGTGTCTAGAAGCCTTATGTGACAATATTTTCTGTCTTCTTTCCTACACCCAACAAAAAGACTTCATTCCTTTTCAATAGAACCCCCTTTTCCCCTCCAGTTATTCCTTGAGGAAAGAGAACCTTCGCTCCAACTGAAGGGTGGGTCCTGGTTTGTCTGAGCCAATCAAAAACTACCCTGGTCAATAAATTAATTTTGTTCTGAACCATCCCAACTCCCTAAATGCAAGGTTGGTTGGGGGAACTTTCCAAAAAGAACTTTTCTAGAAAATTCTATTTCACTCTTAAGTTCAGGAAGAGGTAGTGTCTTTTCTGCTGGATCTTGTTTTATCCACACATGAAGCCTGGAACTATATGGCAGCTGCCTTGTGACCTGGAGCAGCATCCGCCTGAGGTGAGGCTCCTGCGGTGAGGTTGGTGGAGTGTGAAACCAGAACAAAGAGTTTCTGATGCACACGCGGAGTGATTCTCCTGAAATCTGCCCCTCTTGAAGCTTGGGGCCTGACATCTTCTACGTTTGTACCTGTTCTGCTCTTCCAATATTGAAAGTACAGAATTGAGTGATGCTATTTTTAGTTATTGCCTGCTTGTGGGCTGGTCATGGAAATGATTCTGTTCTCTTCATGTGGCAAATTATCCAAGGGACTTCCTGTAAGGTAGTGATTGAATAGAAAGAACAAAGTATTTGCAGCCTGAATACCTGGATCATGTGCATAGAATGATACTATACACGTGACCCAAGTATTCAGGCTATAAATACTTTGATATAGAATACATATATTCTGATATAAAATACGTACACACACCATTGATACCTTTTAGCAAGCATAAGATCTTATCACAGGTCTGTGCTAAGAAGGAAGCATGCTGTTGACACGTTGAAGTGCTTTGATTTATTTTGTTTAATCCCCATGATTCACCTGAAGAAAAACTCAGACTTATTTTTATTCCATGGTAACTTAAGAAGAACAACCCTGAGGGAGTAATTTATTCCTCTCTATCTTTGTAGTATTGTCTAGTACAACCTGATAGAGAGAACTTTCTCATTCCTGTTCAGACGAGGTGAGATCATCTATACATCTACAGCTCCACTTCACAGGTGAGATACAGAAAAGTTTAAATACTTTACTCCAGTGAGAAATGGAATCAGTGCCCAAACTCAAGAAAGAAGATACTGTCCATTTTTGGACACTAGCAAGCCACTCTCCAGACTCAGACTGCACAAGGAAGATGCATTTTGGAGTTTTAGAGACCGAGCTCAAGGGCCATAGAGAACACCTTACAACCTCTGCCTAAAAGAAAAGCCCTATGCCCTCACCAGTTTGGCTCAGTAGATAGAGCAATGGCCTTTAGACTGAGGGGTCCCAAGTTTGATTCTGGTCTAGGGCACATGCCCAGGTTGCAGGCTTAATCCTCATAAGGGGGTGTGCAGGAGGCAGCAAACTGGTGATTCTCTCTTATCACTGATGTTTCTATCTCTATTTCCCTCTCCCATTCTCTCTGAAATCAATAAAAATATCTCATACCTGTCAGAATGGCTATCATTAACAAATCAACAAATGTCAAGTGTTGATTAGGATGTGAAGAAAAAGGAACACTCCTGCACTGCTGGTGGAAATGCAGACTGGTGCAACCACTGTGGAGTTTCCTCAAAAAAACTAAAAATGGAACTCCCATTTGACCCAGTAATCCCACTTCTAGGAATATATCCCAAGAAACCAGAAACACCAATCCAAAAGGATATATGCACCCCCTATGTTCATAGCAGCACACTAACAATAGCTAGGATTTGGAAACAGCCTAAGTGCCCATCAGCAGATGAGTGGATTAAAAAACTGTGGTACATCTACACAATGAAATACTATGCACTATAAAAAAAGAAGGAACTTGTACTATTTGCAACAGCATGAATGGAACTGGAGAGCATTATGATAAGTGAAATAAGCCAGTCAGAGAAAGATAAATATCACATGATCTCACTCATATGTGGGATATAATGATCAACATAATCTGATGAACAAGAATAGATCCAGAGACAAATGGTAGGGGATGAAGGGGTTAGAGAGCAACCAAAGGACTTGTATGCATGCGTATTAGCATAACCAATGGACACAGACACTGGGAAGGTGTGGGCTTGCCTGGGTTGGGAATGACTGGAGAGGGGGTGATCAATTGGGGAAAAAGGAGACATGAGAAAGAGATGAGAAACTCAAGGTTTATGATTCTAAGTTCATCAATGTCTCTGACAGTGCTAACTCATCAATCATGAATCAAACCAGAAACAATAGTATCAAAAAGAGACTATCAAAGCAAACACTTAGTGTTATAGAAACTTTGGTTCTCAGTAAAAGCACATCCGTCTAGGGGCTGTGTGGGAAGTACATGAGTACAATCTTGGTTGTTCCAACGGTCGAGAATATCGGTAGCTTTTGTGCTCTTATGCACAGATGGAATCTTCTGACTCCTTAACCTAGTAAACTAAAATAATTTTAGTTTAGTGCCTAGACATGTAAATATTGAAATGCATAATATATTTATTATAAGTGACTTTTCCAGGCCTAGGGCATATTTATTTATTTCAATGATATGTTGATGTGTTATATTATCTGTGAATTTTATTTCAGAATAGTTAAGAGGGTGCTGTAAAATAAATGGCTGTTAACCACTGGTTTCCACAGAAAGAAAGCTTTCTTGTGGTTCAGCAGAATGATTAAACTTTATAAGCAGTTGGTTTAGGGTTGTGTGGGTACAACCGTCCTCCTTTCAGAAAGCATTTCATCAGTGCCAGCCCCTTCCAGCTGAAAAGGCATTTGAAGAAAAGAAAATTCATTAACTGGCAAATAATTTAGTAATGAGTCAATGGAGAGCTGGCACATTAGAAGAACAATTTAGAGAACAATTTTGTATGTTCTGGATAATTAACTAATTTGTTTCATGATTTACTGCACTGACTACAAATGTGTATTCACCACGTGTGACTACTTCCCCCTTCCCCAGGTTATTTTTTATAGGTTGTTTGTTTCTTAAGCTGTGTTTCTTATTTATAAATTTTTAAAAGAGCTGTATTCAATGTGGAAAGAATGCTAAGCTAGTTTTAGCCAGCAAAGTGCACTGTAGTAAAAATTGCACCCCAATCTTTTTTGTATGCGCGTGCTCTCCTGAAAGGATTTTAATCCTGAAGTTTTGAGATGTTCTTGAGCTTTGCTTTCAAGAACAAAGAAGAAGAATGTGTTTCCAGGGCTGACATATAAGGTACGGATGGTCATTTTGGTGTGATGCAATGAGCCACAGAAGTGTGTTTGTGGGAGAAAGTCTAGTTTTCATGCTTTTTGAAGCCCCAACTTGGTGTTAAAATGTAAACCTATTACCCGGGAAGCATAATTCATTATGAACTTCTCCCTGAGGCTTCCTCCCATACAAAGTTACTTAGAACATTAGCCTGCAAACTGATGTACAAAGACTGAGCCATATTACAGGTAGGTTGAGGTTGAAGTGAGTGTCCAGGGTTTACTCCCTCATGTGGAGGTAAAATGGAAAAAAAGTGGAATAGAAATCTTTGGTTTATCAAGTGATGGGGTCAAGTGAGCAGTTCAAGGTGAAGTCTGTCCATAGAAACACACATGAGAGGCCAGCTGTGACAAGAGAGCTCGTGCCTTATGACATATCTCATTCCTATGGAAGGCAGCCTTGTTGATCCTGGCACTCTTTCTTATTAAGGAAGGATGTAGCCTCAGAATCCTTCCAAACACAGAGTTCTAAGAAGCCACTACAAATTCATCCTTGACATATAATGGAAACATTTTTTTTCTGACACTTTAGGACATACCTTTTGAGGGTCAACGTATGGATGATGCCAAGAGTATAAAGGATCCCAAACTCTACCTGGAGAGGAGCAATAAAGACATTTAATTGACAGAGAGAATGCTTGCTACTTGCCAAGCTTTAGCAGTGGAAGGTAGCTCAAGCTGTTGCCTGATCCTTGGGACTGGCATTCTCAAGTAGAGATTTCCTTAAGCCAGAACAAGTATAAAGGGTTAAGATATGTAACTTACTTAGTATATCCAAGGTTTCTTTGGTGAGAGAGAGAGAAGAAAAGGAAGAGGGAGAGGAAAAAATGATCTTTAAGTTTATAGCCACACACGTTGACAGCCCAGTTAATCTCAGGGGAAACAAAAGTCAAAACAAAAATATGAAATCACTTTGTAAGGGAAATCATTTATCAGTCGTGCTTCCAGACAAGATATAATGAAGCAGACACAATGGCCTAATCTATCATTTTGTATACAGGGAAATCAAGTTTGCTATTTAACAATTGGATTGTGTGAAAATATACTGCAAATACCCACTTCATATTTATCCAATATTCTTATGTAAACACCCTATCATTTGGATTCTAATTGAACACTTTCACCCTAGCATAGATTAAAACAAAACAAAACACTCATGGATACTGCAAGTAGAAAAAAAACCTCAGCATTGTTTAACAGGGACGTGGCTATGAACTGAGAAACATCTCCCTTGTTTACTCTATTGGAAAACAAAGCTTCTCAAAACAAAACAAAAAAATATCTTATCTCAACACCGTCTCCCTGTGGGCTTTCTGAATTAGTTTCTGAAGTGACTGATGGTGCTTTTGTGCTCCTCCCCAGCTTTTCTGGATATGAGAGGCTCTGCAGGAACTGAATTTCAGCATTGTGATTAATTAATTCAGCCTTTCGGGGCAAAGGCAATGCGGGATCAAGCAGAGCCTGGAGTCTTCCGAGAGAAGCAAATAGAAAACGCCCCATGTCTACCTACCCCAGGGCCAATTTATGACTTGGTGCCTGGCGAATCTTTAGATTAACACTCTCCAACTCCTATTGTCTAGACCTGGCAAAGACAGAAGATAACTGTCAACGGGGAGGCAGCCGGTGCTGGATGTGGGAAATACAGAGTCTTCCTTGGGTTGTAGATCAAAGAAGCTTGCCATTTTAGATAGACCCTGGAAGGCATCTGCAGATCAGGAAGAGGCATCCCAGTCAAGAGTGAGAAGGCAACCAGGCTCAGTAAAGAAAAACTCCTTGTGTGAGGACTCCAATGGACGAGACCACAGTAATTTCATGATCGAACCTGGGCAACTTCTGTTTTGTGCGTGATAGTTAGTTGGAAGTGAAGGCAGGAATGAGGATAGAGATCCTGTTTGTGTTACAGTCTTTGTTCAGTGATGACAGACACAGGGTCATCTCTGAGATCTCACAGGCAGAAGTAGGGTACTTGTTTACCACCATTTAGTTCCCACTTGAAAGTATGGGTCAGGACATTTGCTTTAATTGAAAGAGGTTTAAAGGGGATGTTTGGAGAGATCATTTACCATCTCTCCTCCCCTGAGTAAAACGTTTAGATGATTCACGTCTACGGAAGGAAGGAGGATTAAGATTGATCACAAAATGCACTCTGTCTGATATACGAGCACAGGGCTGGCTGGCCTCCTGAGCAGCAGCGTGGCCAGTCTCCTGATTTCTGACAGGAGGGTCACAAATGGACCTGGGGTGAGTTCCCATGGGCTATAAGTCACCCTGGTTTGACTCGTTCTTTGGTTCTACTGTTTATTAACTCTCCATTGTTGATTTGTACATTCGACAACCGAGTACAAACTCTCTCTTTAATTCTGAGCTTGGCATTGGGTGTGAAAGACCTCACTGTCTGTTGAGTGCCTCTCACCTGCTGCCACTGACTTCCTTATATTCCATTCTCTACCCAGAGCCAGAGTGGACTGTTGAAAATGTAAATTAGAACAAATAATACCTTGAACACAAAGCCCTAATGGCTCTCTCTCTGACTTAAAATGACATTCAACCGCCTTCCGCTGACTTCTAAAGCCACCAGGAGCTGGGCCTCATCCAGAAAAGTGCTGCATTTGCTGAGCCAGATGTGTGATGAAAGATGGGTGGGGACATCAGCAGGCATGGTGTTAATGAACCTTAACTTTTAAGGTGAAAGTAAATATTAAGAAGCTCCATGGGAGTAATATGAGTTTGGGAGGATGGTAAGACATTCCAGATCAATGTAAATGCTTTATTCTGTGTGCAAGGAAAATCACTGAGGGTGATGTGACCAGATTTATGTTTTTAAAAGATCCCTTGGGCTGCCATGAGGAGCATGCATTAAACAAAGAATCTAAACCAGAAGCCCAGGTAGGAGGCCATTGTGGTAGCTTAGGTAGTAGAGAAAAGGTAAGTGCAAAATGCATTTTGGGAGTAAAATTAATGGGATTGGCATTGGACTGAACATAGGGAAGGGTGAGGAAGTGGGAGGAACCTAGCTTGATTTATGGTTACCAGCTTCTGTATGAGATCTTCCTATGACCCAGGATTCAAAAGTGGACACTTACACAATCATTCCAAATCTAGCTCATTGGTACCATCTGCTGCTACATGCAGAATTTAGCTAGCTTTTGCCTGCTTTTGGCCAAAATCTGACTAATTATGTTATAAACTCATTGGGCTTGACTCAAGTGATGCTGTCAAATCAAGATATTCAAACATCCTTTCTTGAAAAGCACTTACTAATAAATTCCATCATTTTCCCTTATTTTACAAAGAGCATAAGATTGCCAATAAAAGTGTGTGAGCTGCAAATAAAAATTCCAAGGCAAATTAGTAATCCTCATGTCCTCTAAGAGTAAACAAATGTATTGTCTTGGATAAATATAAATAAAAGTATAAAATCTAAGATAATTGAAAACATTGGAGTGAGAACCATTTATTGAATGTAGACAAATACATGTTGAGCACATTTTGTAAAAATGCAGAATAGCAACACTGAATATCTGTAACGTGTGATTGAAGGCCCTGACCCCCCAATGCTGAGTGAGGTTCTCTCAACCCAGAATCAGGCAGCTGGCTGAGGACCATCTTGCAAAGTGAAATATCTTTTTACACTGAATTAATTCAAATGAACTAATAATTTAGCCTGACAATCTGAACTAATTCAAATGAACTAATAATTTAGCCCGACAATCTGGTGCTGCCCACAAGGTCCTCTTCAACCAGTCTGAGTTTTGCATGTGAACAGTTTGTCATTAGTCTTCACTCTGTACCACTCGCAGCTGGTCCTCATATTGTTCAAAGCAAGTGACATCATGTACTTTCCCAAGAATCACTAATACCAGCAGTAATGTATCAGTTTCTCACTATTTAAAATCCTCTATTTCCCCCAAAAAAGTCCAATAAAAATTATTAATAGTTTGAGTATTAGCAACAGGAATTTTAACCTTCTGTTTATCTTTATAAAAATAATCTTTAATCAGTATTATTTACAGTATGCTGTCAGCATGCCACATTGGTTTGGCATGTACTCCAGAGGGTTGCATAAGCCCTTCTTTCTTCCAAAGGAAGGTTTTAATTATAAAATTTCTCTTGTATTTATATTTCATCTAACTTGTAAGGACTTACTAATAAATATCTAGATTATGACCATCTTTTGAGACCTTAGAAACTCTACCTTCTCTTGTTTTCTTTTTTATTTCTACCACATCCCTTCCCTCCCTCCTTCCTTCTTATAATCCACTCTGTCTGCATGTCTTCTCCCAATTTGTCTCCAGGCAGTCTATCTTCAAGCTACTTTGTATGTGCCAGGCCCTGAGCTATGTACAGGCAGACAAGGACTCTCTGCCTGAAGGTCAAACAATTAAATGGGGGTGACAGATTAAGAAACAAAAAATGACAATGTTGGGAAAATGGGTTGTTAGACATATACAGATAAAGTAGTGAGGAAGCTTATGGGACTGACTCGTATATCTTTTCATTTTATTCATTCAGTTAACAAAGATTTATTGAGACTGGGTGACAGACACAGTAGTATGAATATGGAGCTTAATGCCTAGGATAGGAGGCAGTTAAGAGGAATAATTGCATAGATTGCAGTATAATTGCATTTGTATATGTTATGAAAAAAAAGTTAAGGGTCCTTTGGATCTCATTACACAGGGAACACACTATCTAGTTTGAGTGTTGAAGGTGAACTTCTAAGGACATGGCATTTACTATCACTTAAAGGATGAGGAGAGTTAGAAAGGTGGTGAGCCAGGGTCAGTGATCTGGGCAAAGGCTCTGTGGTGGAGAAAGCCAGTACAGCTCAAGAACAGTGAGCTGAGGATGGGCACTTGCAGCATGAGTGAGGGAGCTGCCAGGTTGTGCAGGATCAGGTAATTTATCCTAAAGATCTTGCCTTAATTTCAAGAGCCATGCGAAACCATTTAAGCAGAAGACCAATAGGAACTTGTAATTCTCAGCATTTTATTTTCTCTCAGAACTCTCTGGCTTTGACTTTTGGCCAATTTTGCAATGGATTTGGTTGCTGGGGGGTTGGAGATCAGTACCTAGGATTAGTGTTGTAGCTGTAATTAGAGTTCATGTACTAACACCCCAAGCCAGAAAACACACTGGCAGCAGAGCATGTCCTAAGGATTTCAAAGTCTAGTGACTAGAGATACAGCACGCACCTGTATCTTGGAGGCTGACATAGTGAGCAACAATTCCAACACATTTTTTTTTGCCTTTACCATATTTATATATAGCCTGTGAACACTTGAGGCATTATACACTTGATAAGGTCTTTGGAAAGTACAGATGATCTCTCTCTCTCTCTCTCACTCTCTCTCTCTCTCTGTCACTTAGGATGACATGAAAGATGAAACTATAGTGTATCCATACCAGCAATCAGTGACAAGACTCATAAAAGCTGAGCATTTAAACCATATTTTAATGACATTCAACACTTATTGCACCATTGGTGTGTGTGTGTGTGTGTGTGTGTGTGTGTGTGTGTGTGTGTATAAGGCCTCTTTCCAGGAGCTAAGTAAATATCACCTCACAGAGAAAAATCACCTAGTGCCTAGTCCCATGAAGGTCTTTTAAATTGTTCTGTAGTTAAATACACAGTAACAGTCTAATTCAAGCTGGGTCATGTGTCACACGTGCAGGTAATGCAGCACCAACAGCTATGTTTAAATTAAAACAAAATCCTTCATTTTGTTGTGAAAATCCCCAAACTTGAGTTCAAATACAACAAGCATCAGAAAGAGCAAAAGAGCCAAGAAGGGATCCTTTGATGCTTCCCCTGCTCTAAAAACTACTTTAAAAGTAAATGTTATGAGGATTGTTTTCTATGAAGAACCGTCTCTTCCTCTCCAACAACCTTGGAAGATTTCTCCTGACTGATTTTTCCGTTTTATAATTTTGTTGATGTGCACAGATTATGTGCAGCAGTCACAAGTGCTGAGTCATTATATTTCTCCGAGCGGTTGATAAATTCCCTTTTCCTCTATCACCTTCCTTCACTTAGGCTCCAAGATGAATGCCCTGTTATATATGTACCTAGAAAGAATAAAGGCTCAAGCAATTTGCCTTGCTGAAAACCAGGGCTGAAGTATTCTTGCTGACATTTTAGTTCTAGGAGCTGGAGATTGTTTTCACTTACACGAGCCTTAGAAATACAGAACCGAGATGTCCCTCCCTTTCCATTATAACTGCGAAAGTACAGTTCCTTCAGGATCTAGCTCTAACTTCGTGTTATTAAATATTCAGCACATGGATGAAGGTCAACAAAAACATTGTGAAAGAGTGAAGCATATCCTTCCCTTTTGGAAATGGCCTAGAATGCTAACTGCATATTCCTAGGTGGTAGGAGTTGTTTCAAATTTTTATTGCAGTCCCCACTCTCTCGCCTGAAAAAAGATAGGAAGAGCTCACAGATATGTAACTCATCTAAAGCCGGGGTTCCTCGTGGCCTCCTCTCATCTGGTTTCACACAGACAATCACCAGCCATGACAGCCCAACACAGCGAAGAAGACATTGAAATCTTTCATGCAGTCCCCAAAGGTCGGCAATGGAAACCCACTTAGCATGGCATAGCGGTCCTTCCGTTTCGCTTTCTAGTCTCTCCATGTGTACTTCCCATGGCCCTCTCTCTGGCCTTCCTGTCTCAGTTCCCCCAAGTCCCACTCCCGGGCGCACACCGCCTGAATCTGCTCACCTCTGCGTTTTGTGCGTCTGCTTAGCCTCTCGTGTCTCTTGCAGTTCCCTTGTTATCCATTTTAGAAGAAAAAAAAAATCAAAGGCGAGGAGACTGCAAAGTAAGGAAAGAAGCTTTCTCCCTAACAGGGTGGGTGGGGAGGCAGATAGAACGCAGGCCTCTGCTTCCCACGTTTGAATGTTCTCAGGAGCCAAGGTTTAAAGCCAGACCCCGATTCGGTGGGGCCTCAGCTTCTGCGTGTGTAGACAGCGCCCAGGAGTCTGTTCAAACTCCTACAACCAGGGAATACGCAGCGAGCATTCTAGGCCATTTCCAAAAGGGAAGGCTATGTTTCACTCCTTCACAGTGTTTTTGTTGACCTTCATCCATGTGCTGAATATTTAATAACACGCAGTTAGAGCTAGATCCCCAAGGAACTGTACTTTCTCACAGTTACAATGGAGAGGGAGGGACATCTCGGTTCTGTATTTCTATGGCTCGTGTAAGTGAACCGCAAGGCTGAAAGAGGGATTCTCCAGGAACTGAGAGAGGGCCTGTGCGTCCAAAAGGAGCCAGGGGTGGGCAAACTTTTTGACTCGAGGGCCACAATGGGTTCTTAAACTGGACCGGAGGGCCGGAACAAAAGCAACCTGGCCATGCTGGCACTCTCATCTTGGGCTGCTGGTGATGGAGTGGAGGGGAGAGCAAGAGAACCCTCTGCTCTTTTAGTTTCCCGGGCCGGATAGAACAGCCGAATGGGCCGGATACGGCCTGCGGGCCGTAGCTTGCCCAGGCCTGATAGACTCTGACTCCACGAAGACAGTGATCTGCCTGCTTTGTACGCCCCTGCCTTTCCCAGGGACCTTATTCGGTAGATCTATGAGTTACCTGGTCTCGAATCTCGCCAGCCCTGGCTGTTTGGGCCTTCCCTTCCTGTCCCTTCTTAGCGTTTGAGACCCGAGCAGTGCCACATTTCCTGGAACAACTCCATCTACTCCAGACATTTATCTGGCGGGTGACTTACACGGAATCCAGAGGCACCGAAGTGCTTTTGTCTGACCCGTGCGGCCTTCGGAGATTCATTCTTCACTCCCAAGCACACTCACACCCCACACTGGCCATCGCTCACTTCTGACAGGCTGGTTGGGATCTTAATCACAGCTCCCCCAGTTTTAGTTAGCATGGCTTTGTCCGTGAACTTAAGCAGCAAGCTCTCCACTCTATCATTCCAGCCATTGATCAAACAACAGCCACTAAATCAGGGAGAGCCTGAGCACTATGCCCGCTATTGCTGCCGAGCCGCTGATGGAAGCTGTTCGTGAATCGCCTTTTAACCATTTATTTATCGGTTTCATTTTAACTGGGATACCTCAGAATAACTCATAATTAGCAGTTTTAAAGACAGTTTAACTGAATAGCAAATGTGAGACTTGCATTTTTATTTTAAAAATGAAAAAAATTAGAAACATATAATATACTATGTGGACTTTATCTTTGTTCTTAATCTGATTCCCGTATCCCTCCCACTCTCCTCATTAAATATGTTTTTTTTTCCTCCTGGAGATTTTTCTTTTTTAAAGGCAAGTTGAAGACTACATGCAGTATGATAGCCTTTTTAAAAAATATATATATTTTATTGATTTCTTACAGAGAGGAAGGGAGAGAGATAGAGTTAGAAACATCAATCAGCTGCCTCCTGCACACGTCCTACTGGGGATGTGACTGCAAGCAAAGTACGTGCCCTTGATGGAAATCAAACCGGGACCCTTTACTCTGCAGGCCGATGCTCTATCCACTGAACCAAACCAGTTTCGGCGCTCCTGGAGATTTTTATGTGCATTCTGTTTCCATATTTGGTGTCAGAAACATTTACTGTTAGCTGTGTGTAGATGGGCTCTTCCCGATCCCAGTTGCCTGGTAGCTCAGATGGGCCATGAGACTAGCTTAGGCTCCTGTAATTGTCAACAGAGGTGACCACGTGCCATTTCGGGGCTGATGTACAGGCAATGGAATGAGTTTTCCATGAGCTTTCTTCCTTTGCTGCAAAGACTGAGGAGGACCTGTGCTCTAAACGTTGCCAACACGAAAAGGCGAAACCTCTGCCAGCCTCGGTCCCTGAGTGACTGTGTGGATTAGAAGTCCGCTCTCATTTGCAAATCTGCATTATAAACCACAAGCAAAACATACCTTCGTTGTATTTAATTACTAGAACTTCAGGGTCAAGTAGTTCCTACAGCAAAGCCAATCATTACCTAGTGATAGACACATCTACAATTAGTGGTATGTTTTTTAAAATTATTTTCTTTTGCACAAGCTTTTTTTTTTTTTTTAATCACTTTTTATTTTCTACAACTTTCTTGTCCTCTTGGTATTTCTTGTTTCTTGTTTCTTTTTTCCTTCCCAGACTATAGTTTTGCTTCCTTTGGTACCTTCTATGTCCAGAAATCTGTTATCTGGCATCTCTTTTTCGTGTAGTCACCCAATAATGTTTGTATCTCTAATCAAGCTTTCTCCTTCTCTTTACCTCTCCCCCAACTCAAACTGAATGTGACCCCATTGTTTGCTGAGAAAATATCTCACATGACTGAATGTCCTGCTCATCCTTGGCTACTCTGTGTGGCTGAGGGATGTACGCTGTGCCTGCACTATGTTGTCTGCCCAAATATTTGCAGCAGAGTTGGTCCTGAAGCCTCCTATCTTCTACACATAATGATTGCTTTGCTCAGTTCTGAGCACCTAATTTTTACATATTTTTTTATTATAAGAACTGAATTCTAGCTAGAGCTCCACAACCCACAAAAATGTAATTGTTTTTTTCAATTGTGAATACAAGGCCAGATAGCTTCAAGCATCTTCCAGCCCTCTCAACTGCAGCCTATATTTCCTCTCTGACAGTCTTTCTCTACCTCTCTCATCTCCTCAGCATGCTTTCCCATTATTTTTTACAATAACAGTTCTATTATAAAAACAATACATGAAAGCATATTCTATTGGAAGCTGTAAACCACTGAGCTGGCCATCAGAAAACCGGTACCACAAGTATTATACAAATGCCCATTACTTTTCAGCAGAGCAAGAGATATCAGACATTTTTTTTTTATTCTGTGCATTCTCTGGAGACAATGAGGTTATACAAATGCATAGACTCAAGAAATATGATTGACACTCTTGTGGTTTGTGTGATCAGTTTCTGTGATGGATGGCAAGCCACGAAGCAGAATCAGTTAAAGTGGAAGGAGGCAACCTCAGTTTTGTATTAGACAGTGGTCCTTAAGGTCAGCTTTGGGCATTTCCTTGTGCATTTCATCATGAATCTAATTATTAGCCCTTCTTGTGATGATATATTTTGGCTATCTCAGAGGAAATATTATACACATTATTTGATCCAAATAAATGGAAAGAAAGAAAATATATTTAGAAAAACATTCAAATACTAGAAAGAAGTCCAGATGACCTTGTCCAACTTGCTTATTCTTCAGGTTGTGGTTCAATTCTAGGTCAGGGCATGTACTGTCCTTAGGTTATAGGCTCAATCTCATCAGGAAGCTGAGGCTTAGAGAAACTGGAAATGGGCTCATGTCCTGAGAAAACTCTAGACAAAAGGAGGCCAGAGTCAGGTTCTCTGGTCTCTACATTTGGTATGCTCAACACTTCTTGGAAATTCACATTTATGTGATATTTTTAAACGTTATCATATTGTTGTGTTTTCTGCATCCCCAAATCTCTTTTGGTAGTTGTAATACACTCAACAAACATATATTTATTCAATCTTTACATTTTAAAAATTATTTATGCAGAGGATTACGTTTCTGGTTTGAATGGGTATGGGGGAGGTGTAGTTGTATTCTTTTTTTTTATTGCTGATTTAACTATGACAAACATAGTGGCTTCAAATAACTCAAATTTACATCTTACAGTCTGCAGGTTCAAAGTGAAGAGTTTTCTAGACCCCAGTTGGCTTGGTTTGGAAGACAGCTGTGCGGCATTCAACAACTGTTCTCTGAATCAGTTTCACCATTTGTAAAATGAGGGCATTTGTTGGTGGCAACTGTCACTTAGGGGGTATTGTGAAGAGTATAGATGTTTAATTCATATTAAGCATGTAGAGCAAGTCGGGCACATTGTATGCACAAGAGAGCTTGAGAGATGAATTCTTATTATAATTGTTATCATTATTCATGTAGCTGAGCATACAATTCGGTTGTCAAGAGATACTGTAATATGAATTATCTAATTATTTAAATAGTTGATTTTTTTTAATGATGTGAGTGGGCTTGGTAGACAAGAGAAGACAGGACATTTTTGAACTGGAGGCAGTGAAAGAAAGGATGAATCCAAAAAGAAAGTTAAAATCAATCATTGTTTATCCAGTGTGTACACTGGACGAGTGTCACAAATGGACCTAGTTTACTATTCACATTTGCCCAGGGTTGCCTGGGGAGTGGATGTCTCTTTCTCTACATCTAAATGTTTCTATCAGGTGGTATGTTATCAATGATGCAAGGCCCAAACCCATTTCTGCCCCTAACAAGCCTCTTCTGTAGTTCTGTGGCTAATCCTCTTCTCTGTTGCTTTAAAATCTCTAAATAACACCTTGAGTGAAAGGGTCACTCCAAGACGAAAGTGGCCAGGCTCTGATGACAGCATTATCTAGCAGCCCTGGCTGGGTGCCTCAATAGGTTGAAGCGTCGTCCCATACACCAAAAGGTTGTGGTTCAATTCTAGGTCAGGGCATGTACTGTACTTAGGTTATAGCTTCAATCTCATCAGGGAGTGTATGGGAGGCAATGGATCCATGTTTCTCTCTCCCTTCCTTTCTCTCTGAAATCAATAAAAACATCCACAGGTGAGGATTAAAAAAAAAAAAAATTAGCTAATCTAGTGGTAGGAGGCAGTAGAAACTGCCATCATGTGGCCCCTACACATGACAAATGGCACTCCTGTAATAGCCTTGTGAGGCCGCTAGGCTCACCAGATTTGCTCGCCCCATCTTTGTAAGGGTAGAAGCTCTTGTAAAACATAGTAAACTAATACATATATTGAATACCACTCACTTCACCAAAGAAAAATTACTTCCAATATCTGTGATGCTGATGCGGGAGTCGTCTACTGCAGCCTTAGGTGGGGATAGTGGGAAACCTGCTGTGGACCTCGGTGGTAAGGACTCCTGAGCAGCCATCAAAGGCTAGCCTGGCTAGGAGTCTTCGGATTTAACCCCCTGACCCTGGATTCTAGATTAGATTTAATTTTTGCACATACACTTACATATTACCATTAAAATGTTTTCAAGCAAATTACATGTGATGGAACAAATGGCTGCAGTTGAGGGTGATGTTGCAGAGATTACAGTAGGATTCTGGCTCCTTGGTGCTCCTGCTCTCCCTGAAAGCTTCAAATTCTCCGTTGCATAAAATCTTTAGCATAAAAGCACACTCTGAAGCCTCTCGTTCTATTAAAATTGTTTCTTGACTCCACCTTCTCCTCTTGCTATTACCCCCTTTTCTTGCTTCCCCTCATAAGCAAACCATAATAATTCCAGTTCGCAATTTCTCATTCTTACTTTATTTTATGATGAAAATTTTTGAAACTTTCAAATGTATTTTGCACATATGGGAGAGTATGTAGCATGTATTTAAACAGGTTAAAAGCTAAAATAACACGAGTACCCATGAACCATTTTTTTTTTAACGTAAGAGATAGGATACTATCCATATCTTTGAATCCTTTTTTTGTGTCCTTCCCCATTCCCCACTCCCAAGGTAAGCATATGATGACATTATGTGAATCGGCCCTCCCCCATCTTTGTAAGTATTAACCTGTTGTTTGGGTTTGAAAAACTAAGAAGCAAACACAAGCTCGGCTGGGCAAGGATGGGGCAATGGTTTCATTATTAGAGGAAGGCCTCCGAGCAAGAGAAGCTCAACAGCATTTCGGAGTCACAGTCTGGCTTTAACTTTCTTAAAAAATTTGTAAGTCTCTTCTGGAGAAGTAAGTGGGCAAGGGCAGGAGAGGAACAGGAAAACACAGGGCTCCCCAGAAGTGGGGGCATTTGGGACAGGTTCTGACATCAGCAGAGATATGGTCAAAAGATTTGGGATACTCTGTATATTCTGCTTTTAGGTGAAATATGACCTCCCTTTGAAGGGTATGTCAGAGAAGAATTGTTCTGGATGGTGAAATGTCCTCAGCTGATCCAGGCAGCGAGGACAGAAGGCAGATCAGGGGCTCCTCAGCCCGTTTCTTCGCTGGCCAAGTACAGTTAAGAATCTGGGGTGTTCTGTCCCAAGGTCAGAGTGAACTGGCAGCAGGTGTCACGGTGATGGCAGCCTCAGGATGTCTGTTTCCATAGTGACCCTGATCCAATCTGGGCTAACAGCCTGCTATGGCTGTTGCATGCTTGTCACTCTCAATCTCCTTCGCTGCCATCCCAGGATTCTTCCTTTTGCCTCTGTCCTGTGGCTGGGTCTTCGGTACCCATTTTTAAGTTTATTTTCTCATTTTTTTAATGGAACTCATTCTTTGGTAATTTTAAAGAAATGTAACCTAGGAGATGCATTGTTTAGAATTTGTGCATTTATCCGTGACCCTCTTACCCTCAACTTGCCTAGCTTAGCTGAGCGCAGCCTAGGCAGAAAATCATTTTTCTCACCTCCAGTGCTGCATTGAGAAGTTCACAGCCAATCTGATTTCTGATCTTTTGTTTCTGATTTATTCTTTTTTCTTTTCTCTCTGAAAATTTGTAGACCCACTCTTATCTTTATCCGCAGTGATGCGTTTACCTTTTATTTTAAGTACCTAGTGGCCCCTTTCAGTTTAGTTACTAATGCCGGTCAGGAAATCTTGAGTTATCATGTTGATGGCTTCTACTCCATTCTTTTCTTTGTGACACTCCTATTTCTTAGAAGTTGGAGTTTCTGGACTGTTTTCTAGTTTTGCTATTTTTTTTTTCTTTTCTGCTTTCCTTATTTATTCATTTTGTGATTCTTTTTGAGCTACTTCCTTGCTTTTAGTTTCCAATTTACCTACATAATTTTCCATGTTCGCTACCATATATTTAGTTTTCAAGAGCATCTTGTTTTGCTTATGGAAGCAATATCTGTCTATTATTGTTTGGAAGGTACTAAAAATTGTAATTTTTTAAAAATTCACTTTCGCATAGTGTCTGTTTGCTCCAAGTCACTTTTCCCCCTATATAATTTAATGGTGTCTATCTTCTCTATTAGAGATACTCTCTCATACAGTGCTTCTTGACTATAGGCCAAGAATGTGGGGGACTGAACTAATGGGATGACCTGACTGTATTAGTAGGGCTTATCAACTTTGAACTCTACTTCAGATGGGTCATTGGATAAACCCTCAATGTGAGTAAGTATCTTTATATTCTTCTCTTTTGATGTGCTCAGGGAAGTGTCTTCCCATCTCTTGCCTCAAGGAGTAGGCTCTGAATTCCTGTGATCTTGGAGACAAGCAGGAAAAGAAAGATAATGGTCACTGTATTCAGCATTTGATGTCATTTAATCTTCTTGGTTTTCAGTACAACCTTCACTTTGTCAACTAAACCTGTGGGGTAGGGAAGAGTGAATTACTTCACAAGGTGAAATGGAAGAGGGAATCTAGGAATCTGTGTTTCAAACAACTTTCTCCCAGTCCTTTTCATCTTAGTAAACTTTCCAACCCCCTAGTGCTCAGGTTACCAGCTGCTGCTAATTCCTGTGCCTGTTTCAGACTACAGTGTAAATTGGTTTCTGCTCAGATTTCCTCATGACTAGTTTGACATTTAGCTTTCCTGAGTCTGCTAAGCCATTTCCTACTTATCCATCTGCTTTCAAGCTCCCCAAATTTTGTCGTTTTTGTCTCTTCTCCTATTCTCCCCATCTTTTCTGGCTTGTGTCATATATATATATATATATATATATATATATATATATATATATATTCTCTTATTGTAGTCTTACGAAAGTTTTGAAAGGAACTGAATTAGATGTGTGTTCAATCCATCAACTTGGTCCAGATAATTCCTATTATACTCCAACTTGCTTTGATGTGGTTTCTGCTTCTATTGCACCACTAAATTATCTTATTTAGGTCACTAGTGGCTTCCACGTTGTCTAATTCAACATCTGTTTTAGGAACCCATTTTCACTGACCCCTCCACAGTATTTGAAACTAATATCCACTCATTGAAATCACTGACTTGCCTTCAGTTGTATGGCTCTTCCATAATTTTTCTTTTATATTTTTAAATTAACCTTATTTGTTGGCTTCTCCACCTCTGAGCCACACTCTAAATCATGGTATTCTTTGATTTCTCATGTCTTGTGTTTATTCTCTCACTCTAGGTCAGAAATATGCTCATCATGACATTAAGAAAATACCTGTATGTTGATTCCTCCCAAATGTTCATCTTTATTATTAATCTCCTCTTTGAATTTCGGGTTATATATATAAAATTATTCATTTTCCTCATAGCATATTCCATTTTACATAGCAATTTGCCTATATAATTATATCCTCATTTCCCCGCTAGACTCTGAAGCCTATTAAGGGAGAAACTGTATCTGTGTGTTCACCTAGCAGTGGACCTGTCATACAGCAGGGGCTTAATAATAAATGCACATGCACATATATACATATAGGTAAATATGGCTTACATTTTTGGCCCCATGGTTTCTACTTTCCGCCACATCACACCTTTTGCTAGGGCTGAGTTAGGAGCTTTTTAGGCCATTGAAGATTGTCATCGATACTTCTCTTGTGTTTTTTGTTTGTTTTTGTTTTTCTGTATGTGCCCTATCAAAGCCTTAGAGAAAGATGTAACAGCTTGGTAGCATATATTTAAAAGTTGACACTCAAGGAAAGGTGATCAATTATATTAGAAGAGTTGAGTAAGAGTTTATTTCTAAAACAAATATTTAATTTGTAAAGACAAACAAACACCAAATTACCAGCACTTAACCTCTTGACAAAAAATCCAAATTAAAAAAAGAACTATGCTCCAACTCCCCACTTCCTCACCACCCCAAATTTTCCACAGCCTTCCATAGGGGAAAAAGTACCTTGAGATTAATCAGCTACCTAATTGTGGGCTTTTGCCAAATTCTGGAGTCCGTATTAACTCCTGGCATCTTTATTTGTGAAAATAAGTTGGGGATCCAAGTAGAGCAGAATTGAAACCTGGGGATTTCCACTAGTCTGCTGGCTCAGAGTTTCTTTTTTAGTTTTTCACATTGCCTAAGGATGGTAAACCAAAGATCATTGAAAAGAAAACAATGGTTTGCCAGGTAATGTGATATGGAAAGCCAGTGTTGGCTGTTGAGGGACTTGCACCTCCCACGCTGTTGAAACAACCTTGCTTTATCATGTGCTAAAATCATATTTTAGGTTTAAGCCACGTTTCCAAGTCTCTGGTGGCCAAGTCTGTCTCTGAAGTGAGTTCAACTGGGCCCAGACTGAAATCCAAAATAGTTCAAAGAACATTTGCCCCCATACCTGGCCAGGGAAGCAATCCCAGGGAACCATTCTGTTGTTGTTATTTTTAATGATTTTAAAAGGCACGATTAGCTTGATAATGATTTATACAATTGCATCATTAAGATAGCCTAAAACATTTATTCACATACATTTTGAAGAGCTAAAACAGATGCTGTTTTGGGTATTCTAAATATTATAGTAAATAAAGTCACTACGTTGGTTGGAGAAATATAGGAAATAAGAAAATAAACAAATATATTTGAACTACAGATAATTTTGAAGGGAGAAAATAAATAGTGTGATGTGATAAGAAATGTCTTAAACATATATGTAGGTTCTTTAGACCAAAGTGATTATAGAAGACCTCTTGAATGAGCTACTTCCAAGCTGAAATTTTGAGGTTAATAAGAAGCCAGTCATTTAAAGGCCCAGGGAAACAGCATTGTATATAGTGAAAAATCACGAGGTCCAAAAATCTGTGTCATCAGAGAGCTTGATGCAGGCAGAATTAGAAGACCAGCATGGCTGAGGGTAGGTAGTGTGTAAAGTGAGGTAGTGTTTGGTGACATACTCAGAAAGGTGGGTGGAGATTGGACCATGCAGGACATCAGGCCTCAAGGGCTCAATTGGAAACTCCCAAAATTTTTCAGAGAGTTCACAGCATTAAAATTATCTTCATAATAATCATAATCATAATAATACCATAATCATAATAATACCAAATGTAATTTGTCCTTTTTACCTTCATGAGCACATGATAGAGGTTTCCATAGGATACATATAGCTTTTCTTGAATCCCTCAAATTTCTGAGGTCTTAGTGTGAACAACTAACATTTTTCCTGTAATGTGGTACTGCCTTCTGGAGAACAATAATAAAGACTTAGATTGTGGCTGGCTGGTGTGGCTCAGTGATTGAGCAACAACCTATGAACCAAGAGGTCACAAGTTGATTCCTGGTCAGGGCACATGCCCAGGTTGTGGACTCCATTCCCAGTGTGGGGCATTCAGGAGGCAACCAATCAATGATTCTCTCTCATCATTGTTGTTTCTCTCTCTCTCTCTCAAATCAATAAAAATATTTAAAAAAATACTTAAATTGTCCATCGCACTTTAAAAATTGTGGTATTGCATACACATAATAAAATACACAATGAAGTTTTACATATGTGTTCACACATGTGAACATCAATCTAAACAAGACATAGAACATTTTTTAGTAAGCTAAGAGTAAAGGGATGGAAAGCCACTGGTCAGTCTGAATTAATGAAAAGAGAGAGGGATGTAGAGCATTATAACTCTAATAGTTTCACTTCCATCTGTTACATAAGGAAAGCAATCTTACATATCATGTAATGCAGTATAATATCATTTGAAGAAAGATTGGTTAACTGAGCATATATATTGTAAACCTATAGGCATCCACTACAAATTCTTTTTAAAGAGGTATAAAAGTTTAGGTAATATGTGATTGACTGTACTTAATCATTATAAGTATTTCCTGATCTTTTGCATTGGGATGTATTAAAAAAAAAGTATTAACTTTCTCATCTGAACTATTATTTGTATTTTCATTTGCTTAACAACTATTTTTTTATCAGAGAGATGAGAAAGAAAAACTTCAGCACAGATTCAGTTGAAATGTTTCAATTAGTGGGCCTGAGCTGAAAAGGTTGTACAATTAATAATAAAGAGTTATTTCCTGCATTTATTGTCCAATAAGTCGTATTACAGACAACTGGTGACAGTGTTCTGGGGGAGAAAGCCACGTGTTTCATTGGAGCATCATATGTATTCATTCACTGAATGGAAATATGTCAACACTCGGAGAATGAAAACAAGAGATATGAAAATAATGCCTGCCTGCATTGAATTTAAAACCTGACTTCCAGAATAGCTTGAATAGCCTAACCCATTTCTCCAGGAGAATACTGTGTAAAAGGCCAACATGATTACAAAGCCATGTTCTTCCAATAATAACAATACTTACATTTATAAGCAGCTTTCAACTCTTCGCTGATTTTTACACATAATATCTCATTTAAGATTATTTTATATGCCTCTCGAAACACATAGAAATGCTGGATTTTAAACATAGGTGAAATTTGCAAGGACTGATTTTGAAGTAGTCGTAACTCGCTGCAGATGTACCCTCAAGAACACACCTTCATAACCAGAACAGCGTGTATCTTTAACTCTGGATTGCTAAGAGGCTGACAGTTGACATATGACTGTGAGAATAGGAAGCAAGCTCTTTTCCAAGTCCCTCCCAGGAATTCTGTGCAGGCTTTTCAGATGCGGAGTGTTCAGAGTTGTTTTCAACTTGGAGCCAAGAACTTCGTCTTTTCAGCTGACTGCTTTTCTTGTTTTTACCTGTATCCCCTTAAGCTGGGGTTGTATGGAGAGTGATTAAAATCAAACAGATACCTTCTTTTAATGGCCAGGAAGAAAACATTCTGTAAGGCAGGGGAATTGCTGTAGAGGGAAGAGCAGATTTTAAGTAAAACCTTCCAGAGTGAGATATGGTGGAGGAGGGGCAGCGAGGGCCTGACAGAATTGGGGAGAGATCTATTTGTGATTCCAAGAGTACTGGTCTAGGGGAAAACTAGTTAAAGCTTGTGCCTAGGTCTACTTAGGATTCCTCTTGACGAGTGGGCTGACGGGCAGCAGCCGACTGCGGGGTCCAGTTCCTGTGCCCGGTCAGGAGCCTGACTTGCTGTAAGCCTGAATTAGGTTTGATTCCTAGCTCAGCGACCAGGGTGACTCGCTGCACCACTCCTGGGCCTCAGCGTGCTCCCTGTGAAGTGGGGATGACATCGTCCCGACATCACAGACTCACTAAAATAATTTCCAGAAAGCATGGAACATTCCAGTTGGAGGACAAGAATTGCTTCATGAACGATGCCCATTATCAGGGCTGATTTTTTAAAATCCTCACCTGAGGATATTATTGATTTTAGATAGAGAATAAGGGGGGGGGGGTGGAGATAGAGACAGGAGAGGAGAGGAGAGAAAAAGAGAGAGAGAGAGAGAGAGAAAGAGAGAGAGAGAGAAAGAGAACATTGATTTGTTGCCTCCCATAGGTGCCCTGACTAGGAATCAAACCCACAGCCTTTTGGTGTACAGGGTGACACTCCAACCAGGCTAGCCACCCGGCAGGGCGAGGCTGAATTTTAACTAGTGTCATCAGAGTGAATGCTCATAAACTGAAGAGGCTAAAAAATAAAAATGATGGGAAATCGAACTGAGTTTCTGAAATGCTGAAATGAACGAGGGAGATTGCATGTATGTCAGGGTGGCTGGAACACCGAAACCAGCTAACGGGCATCTGTCGCCTGGGGTCTCCTGCCTTAGTGACATAGAGCCCCGAAGTGTGAACGTTGTAACGCTGATCCTGCCAGGCCTACACATTTCTTTCAGCAAGAGCTTCATGCTTCCCACTGTTATCTGGAATATGGTACATTTATATTTATAAACAAGATAATAAAAAAATGCATCCATAACATTACTTCACACTTGTTGAAGTAGCCACATAATTAAAAAATGTTTTCTTAGTGAAATTGGAATTGAGATTTTTGTTTATCATGATCTAGGAAGAATTACGTATGTCACTTTTTTTCTAGGAAAAAAAATTTTTAATCCTCATCTGAAGACACATTTATTGATTTTATAGAGAGAGGAGGGAGAGAGAGAGAGAGAGAAAGAGAGAGAGATGTGAGAGAGAAACATAGATCATTTGCTGCCCTCCCTCCCATACTCACTCCAACTGGAGAGCCAACCGCAATGGTGTGTGGGTGTACAGGACGATGCTCCAACCCAATGAGCCACCCAGCCAGGGCTCTGGGAACATTTTTCTCCTCCACTCTCCTCCCCCCAGCCATTTGAATGAAATACTTCTCAGTTGGGATCCCAAGCACCAGGTATGAAAGCACTCAATAAATTTAGGATAACAATGTTGTTGTCACTGAGTGACGTCCATGTGCCAGGCTGTGCTTGGCCCTTTAAACTAACTCCGTTAGCCCCTCCCACAGTCTGCTGTGCAGGTAGGACTGCTGCAAGCCAGAAGGCTCAGCCCAGAGCCCTGAGACAACCCGCCCAAGGTCCCAGCCACAGCAGCAATGCTTGTGTTTGGACTAGGGCAGGTAGCCCCAGTCCTAACTCTTAGTCTCGATGTCTTGATGAAGGCCAGTTGTTTGCTTTTGGTAGAGAGCCCTTATGTCCCACGTTGCCCAAGACAGGCCAGTTTATGCCTGGTGTAATTATTCACAGTGCCCACTCTCCTGAAATTGTCCTGGCCTCGTTTAGACCACAAACTCTAGGCAGTGGTTCTCAACCTTTCTGATGCCTTGACCCTTTAATGCAGTTCCTCATGTTGTGGTGACCCCAACCATAAAATTATTTTCATTGTTACTTCATAACTGTAATTTTGCTACTGTTAAGGAATTGTAATGTAAATATCTGTGTCTTCCGATGGTCTTAGGCTCTACAGCAGAGGTTCTCAACCTGGGGGTGTGACAATAAAAAGGTTGAGAACCACTGCTCGAGGGTCTCCCTATCTCTAGCTGCTCTCTCATTAGACTTTGTGCCTCCATTTGTCACCACTCCCCTAGACACCACATGCCATAATGATGCCCGTGCTTCCTCCACTCCTCTGCACTGGTACCTCCTAGTGCCAACGTGTCTGTAGAACGTGCCCAGGGTGTCATGGCTGCTGTGGTAGCCCCCTGATCACCAGGACACCCTTCACTCATCTCTGGGTTCCTCTGTCCACTATGCCACTATGCCTTGATGGCCACTGCCCACAGCGTGGTCCTAGACGGGGGAATGACCTCAGCCACTCCTTTGGGTACAATTTCTGGCCTTTGCTCCTTAGAGCCATGCACCCCAATCCCCCTGATTCCAGAAAATTCTCTACTTTGGTTTGAAGACACCTGGCTTGGCAATGTGGTTTTATTTCCTTCCATGAGAAGCGGATGACCACAAATTAGAGCAAATATTCCCAAATTGGGCACCCTCCTTAGAGACAGGCTGCTCACCTGCTGGGGTAGAGAACGTTGAATGAATACCCACATGCTCTCTGTTGAAAGTCTCATTTGGTTAACAATTATTCTTTTAGGAAATGTTTTTCTCACGTGAATGTGTAGGTGCCTGTCAATAGGCTGTGACAAACTTGCCTCTGATGTGAGAAACAGAAGAAAGCAAGATTGGGACAAGGAATGAAAGGGCAGAGCAGGGCAAGGCTAACTCCTGACTCCATTTTGTATTGTGGGTCAGGGCAGAACTATCCTCCATTTTGTGTAACGACTCTAGCCCTCACCCAACCAATCAGGGTCAGCCAGACTGTGACATCACCACCCTTATAAAACTCTTAGACCTGTCAAAGTTTGGCCTCTTTTCCACCATGCTGTGGGCGTGAGTGGGACCGAGCCCATGCTAGCATGGAAGAGGCTCTTTTGTTTATTGCATTGGACTCAGCTCCCTGGTGGTCCTTGGGGATCACAAAGTCTGGGCGTAACAGAAACCAGTACACGGAGTTAAAGAGGAAGAAGCACCTCCTCTTCACTGCGGTCAGGCCTGCTGTGTGGCGGGGACCCAGCGGCAATGCCACCCTAGCCTCCCTATTAGCCCCCCAGTTCCCACACTCCCCCACCCCCTCTTCCCCTAACCCCCTCGCCTCCGGTCCGCAGGGCCCGCAGCTGGAGGTTCTGAGGCAGGAGAGACAGCCTCTGTTCACTGCACTGGCCTTCCCGTCTAGTTGTCCCGCATCTCCTGTTATTTTGTGAATGGAAGGAACCAGACTTCAGTGTGGGGTCCTGCAGACCACAGAGGGAGCACGGCCACACACACAGGAGGCACGTGGCTCCTTCCTTCCCCTGATGGAGCTGAGGTTCAGGCGGCCCTCAAACATGTAAAGACCCTTCCTCCCCCCCCCCCCCCCCCAGCATGGAGCATTTGTTACAATCATTGAACCAACATATCATTGTCACCCTAAGTAGACAGTCTATGGGCTTGAACAGGATATTGCAACAACGTGGGGCAACAACGAGGGCACGCAGGAACCACCTAAGAGAATGAAACAAACAAGGGGCGCAAAGAACTGAGGCAAGACAGGGTTCTGATCAAGCCTCGTTTCTTTATTCAAGCTTTGCGGTATATAAGCACTCAGGAGGGGAGGGGTAGGATAAGGAGTTGCCATGGGGTGATTGGTTGGGGACTGGGTATCTGTCCTTAACTGATTGGTTATTCTGATGTGGGAGGTTCTTCTGGCCCTTGGTGTGCACGGGCTTTCTATGTTCTTGCTCAATCAGGAAGTAGGGCTGAACAGGAAGTGAGATCAAACTCTGCCTTTATGGCTCCCGGCAGGATATGATGACATGTGTGCCCACTGAGGTATTGGACAGTTGTTCCACTGACCTGAACATCTTCCTAGCTCCCCCTCTTTCTCTCTCCCACCACTGCTGGGCAACCATAATCATTTTACTGTTTCCATAGTTGGCAATGGGGCTTTGAGCCACAGAATCGCCTCTGTGTCAGGACATCAGTATCTAGTGCCCAATGTCTTACTTTTTTTTTTTTTTAAATTTCTGTCTTAATCAGGGATCAGGCTGATTTCTTTTAAAAAGAAACTCTTAATCTTGTTCAAGAAAAGAGAAAGGTGCCCTGGCTCCGTGGCTCAGTTGGCTGGAGCATAGTTATGTACACCAAAAGATTGTGGGTTCAGTTCCAGGTCAGGGTACATACCTAAGTTGCAGGTTCGAGCCCCAGTCTGGATGTATATGGGAGGCAACCAATAGATGTTTCTCACATCTCTCTTTCTCTTCCTTCCTCTCTCTAAGAAAATAAAATAAAATAAATAGCTAAAAATAAAAACATATCTTGGGTGAAGATTAAAAATAAGAGGAAGGTAACTTAAGTATACAACCAGCAGTGTAGAGTTGTGTTTAAGAGTGATAGCTTTGGGATCAAACAGAACTGAGTTTGAATATTATTGCTATCAGGCACTAATCATGAAATTTGGGTGCGTAAATTACTGAATGTCTTCAGCCTCAGTTTTGCTATCTGTCATATGGGAATAATAGTCCTTACTTCAGTACTGTTTGAGGATGAAATGAAACAATGTATATACAATGGCTTGTTGTGTGTATGCTCAGTACAATAATACTGGCCATTATTTATTTGTCACAGACTTGGATAGTAAGTCTACATGAGACAGGAAGTAGAAAGTTAACAAGAATGGTAGATACTTCTATCTCCCTGGAGCCGCACATTCAGTCTTTTTGTCAGCTTCATGATCTGTTCCTCTTGTGTCTTTTGATCTTTTCTCTCTCTTGGCTGAGTTTCTCAATTTTTTCCCCTCTTTTTGTTTTGTTAATCTTCATCTGAAGAACTTTTTCCTTTTTTTCTTTTTTTTAAGAGAGAGAGAGTGGAAAGGCAGGAGAGACACACACACAGAGAGAAACAGTGATGTGATGGAGACAAATTGGTTGGTTGTCTCTCATACCTGCCCAGCCTGGGCCAGAGATCAAGCCTGCAACCGGGGTATATGCTCTTGACCAGAATTGAACCTGGGATCCTTCTGTCCAAGGGCTGACATTCTATCCATTGAGTCAACTGGATAGGGCCTCACTTTTCTCTATCTCTTGACTAACATGGCCAACCTGACCACTAGTCCTGAATCTCCTTGATTTTTTATTTTAGTGTCCATCACCAATTGACTATAGATTCTGAATATCTTAGGTAAAACTCAGTAATCACAGTCTGATTGATTGCTGATCAGCCAATAGGTTGACACATTGGGTCAATTTTCACTCATAGTATAATTAAGCTAATGGTTAGGTTGTTGAATTCCAATATCAAACAAGTTCCTGGATTCATTTCACTTTGAATCTCTAATGTCCATCATCCCTCATCCTTTGGCCTTCAGGTTCAAGGCTTTTAGATTCAAGCACCAAGTGAGATGCTTTCCTTGTCTAAAATCCCAAAGATATGCCACTTAATATGTTCAGGTTCCTTGTAAGATTTGCAAGCCTTTCAAAGGGACATTCCGAAAGCTTCTAGAGACAAAGATACTCGTGTCAAAAGGGAAACAGCTGTCTCTGTGTTTGCAGAGGGGATAAAATTAAACAGCAGAGATGAGAATTGAAATTGGATTATTGTGGCTTTTGCCTCACCAGCCAGGACCTTGAATCCTCTGCTGCTGTATCTGGTCTCTGACCACTCCCTGATGCCTCCCCTGCGTTTCCTTCAGCATTTCTTTTCATTTTACTGCAATGCTTCCCTTTCTACCTCGTGGCACTTTTCTCCATTCTTACTTCTTCACCATTCCGCTCCCTCCAGATTCTTTTGTTCTTTTGCTTTCTGTGTGTTTAGTCTGGTGTAGGTTTTTGTTGTTGTTGTTTTGCTTTGTTTGCTGAGAGGAGGCTAACTTTACATTACTTTCATTTTTATTTATTTCTGAGAACAGTCATTTTAACTTTTTGTGTGGTGAAGTCTCACAGAACTCATTAAAGTCAGTTTGAAAAGCACAGTATTAATCTCTTGCTGTTTACATGTAAGCAATTTTAGCCAGTTTTCCAAATGTTTAAATCCCTGGTCAGAAGCTGTGGTTTACCTCCCAACTTTGTTTGGGAGAAGGAGCCGAAAGCAGCGGGGTTGTTTCTCTTTAGCCCGGGTTCATGACCAGGCGCTCCTTCCTGCAGTCGAGTTGACCTTGTTCTGTGTTGCCTTGAATGTTAAAAGTCACAAAGTAACTCTCTTTGAATATCTCTAAATTCATATCGATCAGTAAAAGTTATATATTGCTATAAAGGTATTTTTACTTTTATCCAAATATTGGCAACAAGCGATCAGCAGAATTTTTGATGATCACTCCACAAATATTACTTGCGTGTCTACGAAGGACTAAAAGCAAAGAGGTAAGAGGGTACAAGACGGATATACACAGGGTGAGGCAAAAATAGGGCTACAGTTATCCATATGGAAAATAAGACAATAATTAGTAAATAATAATGCAAACATTTAAATGGTTTCGTGGACTCAAAACTGTCAACCTACTTTTGCCCCATCCTGTACTGGCAGCTGTTTTGTGAAAAAGTCAGACAATAAAGAGACAAATTGCACAATTGTTTGGGTTTCCCATGTTATGTGGAGTGACTATGAGAAGGGTTATCTGAAAGCTCTTATACATTGGTTTTGTCCTTAAAAGGGGGGAGTTACTGCATGAATGAGTTTGGAGTGTTTTTTATTCATTAAAAAAAACCAAAAAAAACAAAACTAAGTGAATTTCAATATTAACCTGAAATCTCAATTTCTGTCCCCTTTGTATTTATTCACATACTCAACAGATATTTTCTGAGTTTTTTGTCACGAATTAGGTCTGTGCTCTGGCTGCAAACACAGTGATGCCGGGAGATGAGAAGACATGCTGTTCCCTACTGAGTCCGGTGCTGGGCAAGTAATCACATAGTATATTTATTTATAAAGTATGTTTAATGCTGTGAAGAAAATGTACAGGGAGCTATGAGGGTACCACGGGGGCCTCCTTCAGTGGATGGTGTTACGGCGGAGAGGGGTATTGAAGTGTGCAGGAGCTCAAATCAAACAGACCCAGGGGCCAGTTCTGCCTGCGCTGCTAACTGGTGTTATGACCGCAGATAAGTGGTCACGCAGATAAGTGACTTAACCTTTAAACCCCTATCTGTGATGTGGGCACATGAATAAGCACTTCCTATCTCAATGTCTTGCTGAAAAGACCCAATAAGCATTTAGACATAGAATAAGTGCTTTTAAAAACCAGCTCTCCGTCTGAACTAATCAAGCAACTAAATCTAGAGGACAAGCAGCAGGAAAATAGGCAGCATTTGGGAGCATTGCTGCCCACGCAGCCCGGTGCGGCACAATGCCAGGACATTCCCACTGCTTCCAGGGACCCCGAGTCCCCGCCGACTGCGCCTTCCTTCCTTTGGGAACTCTGTGTCCCCATGTTCGAGCGCTGTGGCTGCCTTTCCTCTGGATTCTGAAGTGCTCAGCCCGGCATAGGCCTGGCTGGGATTCTGCCTCAGCCAATGTTCCACATTCATTTCCAAGGTTATCTGTGCAGCATCCATCTCAGTTCCTGACGTGCCTGGAAATATGAGCTTTGCTCTGGTAGGCCTCTCTCCAAGTCCTCCTTCCGAAAGCTAGAAGCAAAAGAATTGCTTTTAAAGTGTACTAAAGACTCCAGCAAGTCAGTGGACAGCCTGGGCAGCCGACGCCCTACTGATTCACAAAGCGCACAACTTCGAGGCAGCAGGAATCACACCCCGCCCCCAACAACCTTATGGGGAAGGAACCAGCACTGTCTGCCTTCCAGGGATGAAGATGCTGCTCACAGATTGTCCTTTGTCGGAGGCTATTTCACTCGTAAATGGCACAGCTGGGTTCCAGCCCGTGTCCTCCTGACGCAGAATCCTTCGGCACACGAGATAATGAGGTTATATCTATAGGGATTTCTATTTACTCATTCACTTATTCAATGCTGATTTCTTGGGTGTCTACTACCTGCCAGGCAGTGCTAGGCACCAGACACAGATCAGGAGAAACAGGCAAAATGGGTTCCCTCATGAAGCCTGAATTCTAGTGGAAGAAGACAGAAAATACACAAAATGTGTAAATTGCATAGTGCAAAGTGGTAAATACTAAGGAGAGAAATTAAGGAGGACAGCATGTGGTCTTAAATAGGGTGGTCAGCTAAGGCCCACAGAGAAGTGACATCGTACTTATTAAAACCACAGTGCTGACAATTCCAGGCCCAGTAGTGAGAAGACACTTGAGGAATGTTATTGTCTTTCCTCCTTGGAGGGTCCGATAGTCCACAGGATCTCTGAGCAAGCCACCTGTACACTAAACACACAAAGACATTTGCAGACATCTGGAATTAGTCTTTTCTTTCCTAGGCACTGGGTATGAGGTTAAACAAGCACTTTGGACTTGGAAATTCTATTAAGACCATTATTTTAGGTTTAAGAACTGATGTTGAAATATGTTTGGACATGCATACAGTTCTCTCCTCCAAAATAGGCATGGGGATGTATATGATGGTCAAACTGAGCTGCCAAATCTATTCTCTGTTAGCTCAAAAGTCACCAGCACTGTCATTAGTGAGGAAAGGCCCATGGTCATGATGCCCATAGCTGTCCAATGCGCCCAAACAGAAAACCCACAGGGTTAACAGTTGGAGGCTAGATTTGCTTCCTAGAATTCAGTCTATTCCATGAAAAAGAGTTATAGCATTATAGATGGCAAGATCAGGTTTTACACACACACACACACACACACACACACACACACACACACACCTGTTTCAATTTTCCACCTTTTCCCTATTGTAACAGTAAGAACTTTTAAGACCATTGGTCAGCTTTAGTACCCTGGACAGCCAATACTGTGACATTTGTCACTCAGGAAAGAGGCTGGAATAAAATAAGCTTTTCTATCACATTTGAAGAAAATGGTCACATGAACAGCATAGATAAGATGGCAGGAGATATTTAGTTTTTAACATCAAACCATGGCACAGTGCCTGAGACAGCCTGAGCATAGCCCCTGGTCTATAATGAGAGTGCCAACAACAAATGTTTTCAGCCCTTAGCAGTTCCAGTAGGACCTCGCCATCCTTGGGAAGTCATTTGCTGAAAGCAATACTGTTACATCTCCTTAAAGTGCCCATGCTTCAGATTTCACAGTGAATGGTCAGAGATTCTCAATGTCACCATTCCATTTCCCTTTAGGTGCTAGCTTTCCTTCCCACCTTGCTTTGTGGCCAATTTTAAGAGTCGGGTAAGTAGGATTAATTTCTGTGTCAATAGCTCTAGCTGCTTTTGAATTCGTAATTCTGCTTTCACTGCAGTGTATTTCCTATTCGCTTCAGAATAAAAGTGAATGTGCCTTGAGGCCGTTCATATTCTCTTAGTCTTCTGAATTTTTTTTTAAAGGCCACTTTGTGAATCTCCGAACAGTGTGTGTTCTCTGGGCTAATTCAAGCCTGGTGGTGATATCCCCATTTTTATTAAGGTATTATATGTGTACATATCTTACCATTGCCCCCCCCACCTCCCATTCATGCCCTCCCTCCCCAGAGTTCTGTGTTCGTTGGTTGTATTCATGCATACCAGTCATTAGGTTGTTCTTTTATCTCCCCCCAGGTCTCCTTCCCCTCCCTGCTGTCATTTGACAATTTGCTTGTTTTATGGTGACTATCTCAGGATCTCATGAATAGAATCCGCTCCTCGTTTGGCAGTCTGCTTGTTTTATGGTGGCTATCTCAGGACCAACCGAATAGAGTCCGCTCCTCCTCTGGTTCTCGCCGCCCCTCCCCCTGGGTCCCACTGCTTCCCTAGGGACACACGGCTCACCCGGGGCACAGGGCCCCCTGGGACACACGGCTCACCCGGGGCACAGGGCCCCCTGGACCTATGGCTCACCCAGGGCACACGACCCCTCTTGGGTGCTGGGGTCTCGTATTGGGGGTGCCGAGCTAGCTCCTTGCTAGCACGGCAGGCAGGCTGGGACAGTTGCAGGCGGGTTGAGATGGCTGCAGGCGGGTAGACCGCCCTCAAAGGTGTCTCATTTGTTGCGGAAGCGGAGCAGCTGTGGACTCGGAGGCTAAGTTCTGAGGCCGCCCACTCTCTGAGCCCAGGGCGTAGTGAGCTCTGTTCTCGGTGGATTTCCTTTATTTGCAGTGGTGGTGGGGGGTGGCTGGTGCGGCAGCGATGGTCGCTCCTGTGGTTCAATTTCCACTGTAGTTTTAAAGTTCACATGGCGGCAGTGGCGGGAGCTTCGGCCCGGCCATGCGGCGGCTGAGGAAGTACTTGCCGGGGCTGATATCCCCATTTTGCTGAAATCAAGACACTTCCCAGTCTTAATGTTTTATTATATCAGCTCAAAACTTCCAAGCCTATTGAAAACAGACCCACAATCTGCACTGTACTATGAATCAGACAACAAGGTAATTCTGCCCTTTTTCTGAGAAACTTATTTCCTCCCAAAGTTTAATATAGTATTGTGTCACTCATCCAGGAATAATGAAAAATTTTATGGAAAAACCTGTCCTTTCACTAGTGAAATGAAGAAAAAACATGAAGTAGTTAGAAAGTAAGGCTGGAGCCCTAACTGGTTTGGCTCAGTGGATAGAGCGTTGGCTTACAGATTCAAGGGCCCCAGGTTTGATTCTGATCAAATGGCATGAACCTTGGATGCCGGCACTTACTCAGTAGGGAGTGTGAAGGGGGCAACTAATTGATGTCTCATCAATGTTTCTAACTCTCTATCCTTCTCTTTTCCTCTCTGTAAAAAATCAATAATATCTACAGCCATAGCTCTCAACCTGTGGGGCACTCCCCACAGGTTGAGAACTGCTAGCAGGGTCTCCTAAGACCATCGGAAAACACAGATATTTACATTGTGATTCATTAACAGTTGCAAAATTACAGTTATGAAGTAGCGATGAAAATAATTTTATGGTTGGGGGTCACCACAACATGAGGAACTGTATTAAAGGGTCGAGGCATTAGAAAGGTTGAGAACCACTGGTGTAAGGCATCCAAGTTCTACATTCAAAGGCACAGCAACCAGGAGCAAGATATTCAAGTTAAATGATCACATCTATTGGTCAGAATTTGCCTGTGGGGTATAAGCTTAAGATTTTGGTTACTAACAAAACTAGATAGCTTTTAACTACCTGGGCAAAGATAAAGAATGGGTAACCAGATAGCTCATAGGAGAGACAACAAACTCCTAAATGACTTTCTAAATTATTTGCATTTGTCTTTAATGTTGGATATTTATTTATCCAACTGGATATGCTCTTTCCTGGCTTTAGCACAGGCTGTGCAGAGCACAACAAAATGACTTCCTCGATGTTAGAAATTCATCTGCTTGATCTGAAGGAAGGTCAGCCAAATGCCAGCACGTGTTGCTTCTTCCTGCTTTGGAAGCCCTCCTGTTCTGTCCTATCAACTCCCCTTTGAAAGCAATTTATATATGTGTGTGCATATATAATTGTGCTGCTCACAGATAATGCTGCTTTTTCCATCCACATATGGTTTTCAAAGAAATTGACCCATTCCCCAATACTTCCTTTCACTCTTGTCATGAATCTTTTCAAGAAGGCCATGAATCTGGAATATCTATGCTTATAGATGAGAATAGCTTAGGCCTTTTTCCAACTATGTTGAAATCAGATCCAAGAAATTGGAGGCAATTTTAGTCATCATGTCAATTAGGGGTAGTATATCATTATCTGTAAAAATGAAACTGATTCTTGGATTGATGGGTATAAAATTCCACTGTAATGATTTTCTTCATTTTGTTAGCACCCCTGACTTTTAGAGTGTCAATATCTTACCTTCCCGTTCCTCAAAAATGTACTCCAGACATCACACTCTGGGCTCATATGTTACTCTCTATGATATAAAAACTTACCTAAGTTACCTCCCTTTCTGTTGGATGCCATGTGTGAATGGCTGTTGGTGGCTGGCTAGCGAAAATATTGATTTTTTAAGACAGGATGAGAGACACCGGCAGGCCTCAAATTGCATCTATGTAGGTCAGTGGCCATTTTTTCTAAGCACAGGATTACCCCCACCAAACATACAACCAACATTTCTCCCAACCAAATAGCTCTTTACAGTAGTGGTCTCAAAACATAGCTCCTACCCCAGCTGTTATGAGCCTTATCTGGGAACTTGTCAGAAATGCATATTTGGGGGCCTACATACATCCCCACAAACTGTGAGGATGAGGTCCAGCATTCTGTGTTTTAATAAGCCCTCTAGTCAATTCTGAGGCGTGTTGAACTTCCAGACCCATTCTAGTGTATTTCCCTCCAAAGCTTTGTAGGCAGCCTGAATTCTCCACCAATCTTCCCAACCAAATTGTAAATTCCAAAAGAGCAGGGAGTTCATCTGCTTGTGAATCAAGCAACCTCCAGTCTCCAGCATTAACCCCTGGCATTAGCATAGTGGATGCTCAATATGCATTTGTTGAACACCTGGGTGGCTGGCCAAATGCCTCCTTCTTTAGGGGTACACACAGAAAGGCTACACCTTCCCCAGCTCATTCATACAGGCTAGAAAATGTGGGGTTGAGGAGGGATTCTCTGAGCTACTCTGCTTGAGTTTAAATCTTTGCTCCACCATCTAACAGTGTCACCTTTGGGAAGTTGCTTCCTCTCTCTCTTTGTGCCTTGATTTTCTCTTCTGTAACATGAGGATGAAATTTGTACATCAGCTTCGTAGGGTTTTTTTTTTAATTGAAATGGGCTGAGGTGGTGGTGTTTGTTATTATTGTATGACTCCCTTCCCAAGTGGCAGCCTATAGCCACTCTGCACCCAACCTACAGATCCGCCCCACCCCTTTATTAGTATTTGATTAAGAGGACTGGATCCTGCAGTCCTCAGTCTCACTCCTGGCTTTGTTATCATCCTCATCATGATTTATTACATCATTTCTTACTTTCATTAATATTTGATTGCAAATAATGCATGTGGGAGTACTTAAATTGACTCTCAATCTGGTTACATAAACAGCAGTAATGATCTGCTGGGATTTCCATGGTAAAGCTTTTCTCCAATCTTTCCTTTCTTTGACACAAACCTATGTTTCTCTTACCTTTACTAAGATCTCAAATGGTCATCATGGTTAAACCACTAAAATATAAACAAATTGCTGATCCCCCTCCCCCCCCTGCCCTCTTTTCTTTTTGCTTCTTTGCTCCTGCCACATGCAGTAATGTGCTATTTATTATCTCCCTCTGACTAATCCTCATTTTGTTTTTAATGCTCAGCATTTTCCTTTCTGTGCAGAGCCATAGATTGGCAGCAGTTCAAGGAAAGGCTGAAAATGCTTCTTAGAAACTATTTTAATCCCAAACAGTTAACGTTTGGAGAACAGGTTGAAACATATAGAAGGTAGGCACCCAAATGTAGGCAATTATCTCCAAAGGGCAAGAGGGGACAGAGAATAGAGGCCCTGCTGCCCTGAGGTCAAGGGTGAAGACCCGGAGAAAACGCCCTCGTTGGGTCTCCAGGGGTCACAATGTTAACCGAAGAATGAGGAGCGATAAGGCCAGCGGAGCGGCCTGATCACGCCCAGTGCGTGCACTCATTCCCCAGCTCGAGCCTGGCTGGTGGAGCTCCTTTCCTGCCCCCGACAGCCACCCCGAGCCTGATGACAAGGCGCAGAACCTGATGTCTAGAAACCCTGACTGATACTCTGTGCAAGATGGATGAAAGGTGACAAGGCGCCGGGGAACGTGTGCAGAAGTTTTAGCGCAAAATCAGTGTGACCTTCAGAGGTTCCTTTAGTTGGCTTCCACCTTTGGACAACACAAAGACAAGTCTCCTGCTTAATGTTTCTGAAGGAAAAAAAAAGGGGGGGGTGTAACCCAGAATCAGTATTGCCTTCTCTTTAAACAGTGCCATTTGTGCTGTCCCTGTACGTGTCATGGACATGGTATGTGCCCAGCCGCCTCTGGCCTTCCTTTCCATCGTTTCAGCCTGTCATTTAACCCCGTGCTCTCCCTCCTCCCACCCCCCTCTCTCTGTCCTTGGTAAAGCCCCTCACATCACAACACTGCTGCTAGACGCTACTAATTATTACTCAGTATCTACCGTGCAGCTATTATACAACGTGACTTTCTGAAAGGAAATACACTGCTAAAAGCATAACAACACCTTGCGGGACCGTTAGGGGAAATATATGAGCCGGGGAGGCGGAAATCCGTGTTTAGTGTTACCGAGAAAATATGACAGGCGTGAGAAGTTCCGCAGGCTTTTGCAGCACTCAAATCTTTTCCTCTAGGACCCACTTCTACGAAAACACTCTACGCCTGGAATGTGCCCTGTCAAAGCCAGCCATCTTTTTTTAATTGAATCTTGCTCTGAGAGTAGTGAATTTTTTTTTCCGTCTGTAATTTGCTTTTTATGTGAAGGGAGAGACGTTCTGGTTCTCTTCTATGGGAACTTGTCATATTCCTGCAAAAACAATCAGTGTTGGGCCATGTATCTCTTGCCTCATCAAATTGTGATGTGGGGTATAGGTAAGTGCATGTGCGCAATATAGGTTTTTCATTTCTGCATTTTATAGTCAGATTATTGGCGAGTGGCCCTCGTGTATTTTCCAGAACATTTCTAAGCCGATGACAACTCTTTAGTCTTTGTTTGTTAACTGTGTCCTGCCTGTCTACCTTTTTATGTAATGATTGCTTTCAGGGGATAAAACAGAAATGGGGTAGTGCTTTGTTTAATATTTTTCAAATCAAATATACCGTAGCACAGCCATCTGTGAAAATACATTTCAGCTTTCATCAAATTCTGCGAGAGCTTCTTGGAGGATTAATAACGCTTTTGCGTGGGTGTGCTTTCATGGCTAATGTAATATTGTTGGGCAAGGCCTGGGTTATATTTATGTTCTGACTCAAGAAAAAAATAAAAAGGTCTGCTGAGGAGAAAAACAAAATATTTTTTTACTCCTAGATTTTTGTTACTTACAGAACAATTGCCTTTGAAATGGAAAATGTTGGTGAGAAGCTGTCCTTGGTGGAAAACATGGAAGTGTGAGACATACTCCCTCTTCCTGTGCGTGGAGTCCGGGTCCCCGTCGAGGGAATAGCGCTGTGGAACCACAGGCCCGCAGGAACCTCCTTTCAGAGGTTACCTTCCTTTTTCTTTTTCTTTCTTTTTTTAATCCTCACCCAAGAATATTTGCCCATTGATGTTTAGGGTGAGTGGAAGAGAGAGGAAAGACAGAAACATCTATGTGAGAGGAACACATGGTTGGCTGCCTCCTACACAAACCCCAACCAGAACCCATCCAGGAGAAGCTAAGGTCCGTGCCCTGGACCGGCATCCCACCGGGACCCTTTGATCCGCAGGCCCATGCTCTATCCACTGAGCAAAACTGGCTAGGGCCAGAGGTTATCTTTCTTCTTCTTCTTCTTCTTCTTCTTCTTCTTCTTCTTCTTCTTCTTCTTCTTCTTCTTTTATTGATTTCAGAGAGAGGAAGGGAAAAGGAGAGAGAGACTGAAACATCAATGATGAGAAAGAATCATTGATTGGCTGCCTCTTGCACCCCCCCCCCCCCTTACTGGGGATGGAGGCTGCAACCCAGGGGTTACCTTTCTTATGTTGATTCTGGGCAAGCAGACTTGTGTCTCTTTTAGCTCAGCAATTGTGACCCTTGTTCATGTCCCACACCCCGCCCTCCTCCCCATTCACCCCGAAGCCCCTCTGACACGGAGGTGCTGCAGGTGGCGGGCTGGGGGTGGGGCGGCCGCTGCGGGCCGCCAGGTAGCATGGAGCACACGCAGCAATGAGCTTTAAGACACATCACGGTCTTTCCAAGTTCCTTAGCACCGGCTTCTAGTAGAAATTTCTTACAGGCCGTTGGGAGTCCTTACCCCTCGCCAGAGTGCGGGAGCTCCTGTCTCTCTGCAGGTGTGTTCGCAGCAAAGGACGTCCCCAACTGTGGTCCTAGGGAGGCGTGCAGGGAGGGGACCACTACTCAGAGGCCTAGGCCAGGTGTGGGGAATGAACCGGGACCCCTCCGGGGATATCACAATCCTGGCCCCCTCCCTCGGGGATGTCAGAGAGCTGGTTTTGGCCCAGCCTGATCACTGTAGGCCAAGCCAAGGGACCCCACCCGCTGGAGGAACCCCGCTCTCTCTGCAGTCGCCCCTTGCGCCACAGCAGTGCCCCAGGTGCGGCCGGGAAGGGAGGGACAGCGGGAGGTTGGCTCCAGGATGTGCTGTACCTCTAAGCCAGCTGTGCTGTAACGCTTGTCCAATGCCATCGATACATTCAGGATCAATTTGAGCGTAGTTTTGCATGTGCTTGTGTGTGCTTTCACCCACGGGAAACCTTAGTGAACACAGACACCTGCGCCCAGTTGAACGAGGCCGCGTGGGAACAAGCAAAATGCACGCCCCTCCGCCAGACACGCACCAGGCACCTGGGTTCAGCTCGCTGTCGTGGCCACCGCCACCCCACCCAGCTGCTGTCACCAGTCTCTTCCACATACATGAGCTCACACCTCAGCAGCCCCAGCGCTACCCTCCGGCCTCACTTGTGCCAGCCAACTCCAAGGCTGCTCTCAGGGTAATGGTGGTGTTTACGGTATATACCCTGTTTCCCCAAAAATAAGACAGTGTCTTATATTACCTTTTGCTCCCAAAGATGCGCTAGGTCTTATTTTTAGGGGATTTCTTATTTTTCCACGAAGAAGAATATGGTACACATTCATTATTAAATGAAAATAAAGGAAATTTATTACCTGTATACGGTACGGTAGTATGGTAGTTGTCAACATAAACCAGACAAACTGTGAATCCTGGGGGCCTTATTTTCAGGGGGATACCTTATATTTTACTCAGAAGGAAACCTGTAAGTAGGTCTTATTTTCGGAGGACGTCTTATTTTCGGGGAAACACGGTATGTATTTCTCATTCGTGTAACAAGGGGCACTCAGGTTTTATTAGGTTCCCATCTTTTTGAAATGTCACAGACGCAGTGTCGCCCCGTTTTCCAAATGCCCAGTGCTTTTCCTGCACAATGTGGCACAGCATGATGAGTCTGAGGAGCACACGTGTGTGACTTTGGCAGAGCTGACCTCTGGAAGCTCAGCGCTGGGGACAGGAGGGAGCGGTTACCCAGGCCGGAGGACAAGGGCAGAGAAGCAGCCTGGAAGCCGGAGGGAGTCGCCCCGCTCCCGCAGCCAGGGGCCCAGCGGAAAGACAGCCCGTGAGCAGACGCCTGGGCCTCGCCCTCCTCCCACTTTCCAATCTTTGGCAGTTACCTCCTCCTGGCAGAACCCAGTTGGGAGCCAGTGGGCTAGGGAGTCTGTGTAGTGTGCAGGGAGGGTGGGCTGCACAGAGCAGAGGGGAGCAGGGGAGGCATAGAGCTGAAGGCAACTTCATGGCCAAGCCCACTGAAAATACTATTTTAAGGGATTGCTTTATTTTGTTATGCATATCAACTTTATTCTCATTCTGGAGTGCATTCATCTAGGCAGGGGGTGGGGGTGGGGGGGAAGAGGGGAGTTGAGGGTGGTAGACACATCAAGGTGTTGCTCTAAACAGGGAAATTCTCTGCCACAGAAGAGGAACTGCATCCCTACTCCAATTCAAACAGTAGTCAACTCAGAAATAACATTTCCCCCACTTTTCATTATATATGCTCACACACTTGCATCATAGTCACTTCCATATGAACCCTTTTTTTTAAGGGCAAACAAGTTTTCACCTTTAATGCTTGAATTTTGGGCCAATGGGTTGGATGATCTATATATACAAAAGGCTAAGCGGTGGTCCAACCTGTCGGCCGATAGGTATAACACACACTGACCACCAGGAGGCAGACGCTTAACACAGGAGCTGCAGAGCTGCAGTGGCTTGGCAGTAGGGTTCTCCAGTGATGCACCCCAGAACCAGAGAAGAGGGAGCCTGATTCTGGGGTGCATCACCTGAGAACTGCCCTCTCACAATCCGGGACCCCTCTGGGATGTCAGAGAGCTGGTTTTGGCCTGATTATTGCAGGCCAGGCCAAGGGACCCCACCTGCTGGAGGAACCCCGCTCACTCTGCAAACACCCTTTGAGCCATGGCACTGCCCCAGGTGTGGTGGATCAGGAGGGGATCGTGGGAGGTTGGCTCCAGGGTGTGTTCAGTCCATCTTGCCCAGTGCCGCCCTGCTGGCCACCTTCTAATTAATTTCCTCTCCATGTGCACAAATCTGTGCACGAGGGCACTAGTGTTAATAATTTTTTACTTGGTCAACACAGGAAGAAAATACTTTTGGGAGTCCAACTATGATAAAGCTGAGAAAATATGGGGGTGTTTTGGGGATGCAGGTCTCTTCTTCAGTTATGCCAAGGCATGAGAGAGCAATCAGAGGAGATGGTATAATTTACGTACTTACACATCACGCCTTCCATTGGTAGATTCACTCTTCATGTTCATTGTACAAGCGATTGGCTATTTTTCTCCAGTGTCCAAGTACTGTAGTATGGGGCAGGGGGCTTGAAGTGGGCCTCTGAAGGTCCTGCGGACTTTTCAGATGCCCCAGCTTGAGCTGAAGTTCAGAGGAGACCATGAGCTCATAGTCTTAAGGGAAATTATAGAAAAGGATGTTAAAAGTTAAATGGATAAATTTAACATTGATGAGGATGCAAACAAGACGATATTTTATGTGGTCTTATTGAGCTAAGATATTCATCTGAGAAAATGAAGCACAACAAATGTTCACCTTCAAAAGAGGAATAAAATGAATAACTAAAAAATTTTCCACAAAGTTTCTTTTTTTGAAAGAGGAGGCTCAAGTCTTATTTTTTCATAAGTAAAATGTATTTCAACATTAGCCATAATTTACTGTGTTTTACACTAAAGTGAAGTTAATAGTTCATACTGGTTAAATTATGACTATGGAAAGTAATTTGACAATATTGATAATGTTAACAGGGATAATGGAGATGAAGATTTAGAGTCTTACAGGAGGCTCATGTACTTTTTAAATTGAAATATAATTCATACACTTTTAAAGGGCATAATTCCTTGGGGTTTTTTTTTTGTTTTATTTTTAGCATAGTCACAAATTTGAAGTCTTCTAATAGTTTTAGTTTCAGCTCTTATATTTTGAGTTAATTCTGAATTAATCCATTTTGAATTAATTTTGTGTACGGTATGAGGAAGGGGTCCAACTTTATTTTATTGCATATGGCTACCAAAATGTCCAGCACCATTTAAAAAATGTTATTTTCCCATTGAATTGTCTTGACACACTTACTGAAAATTCAACTGACTATAGTAATATGGGCTTGTTTCTGGATTCTCATGTGTACTCCAGGCTCATGGGCTTGTGGAACTAGACAGGCCCCTTTGGAGAGTAGGAGTTGTACCCTCACTCAAGTGGCTGTCTAGTGTGGTCAGGAATAAATGAACTCCATGGGGGAACACTGGCTTTATCCACTGGTTATCTTATGGAAAAACAAGATGAGGTTGCCATATCTGTTGGTTTTCCAAAAGAAGTCATAAATTGTATTATTTTTTTCCTGGCAAAATGTCTTCATTTATACTTAGGCAACTAATTTAATTTAAAAAATGCTGACTGGACAAAGAAAGCACATCTTTAAATTATATTTGGCCCATAAACCATAAGTTTTCGTAAATTTATTTTTATTGTTGAAAGTATTACAGCTATCCCATTTTCCCCCATTGACCCCCTCCCCCGAGATCTGTCTTCTCCCCAGGCCTTCACCATACTATTGTCCTATTGTCTGTGCCCTAATATTTGCATATTAGGGATATATCCCTAATATGCAAACAGACCGAATAGTGGAACAACCAAACAACCGGTCCCTATGATGTGTGCTGACCACCATGCGGAACATGGTGGCTGTCAGCCACAGCGGGATGGTGGAGCACGTGATCGGGGGCACCAGATCAAGGCGGGGTGCCGGTTACTGTCATCGGGGTCAGTCTCTGGTGGTTACTGACAATTCTTTATTTCCATGCACATGGTCCCGCCTGGTACTTGCACCCACTGCCGGCACCAGTTCCACTCACACCTGCTGTTGGGTCTGGAGTCGCCGTTTCCATCTGCTGCCAGCGCCCAGGGTTGGCCCTGATTGCTCGGCACTGTTAGTGGGTGCAAGCGAAGGCTGCCAGCCCCGATCACCTCTCAGGGCTTCTCCACTTCCCCCTACTCTCGAGGGGTGATTGGGACAGCTGCTGGTCTCACCCACTAATAGTGCTGGCCCCAATTGCTCCACGCTGTCAGCGGGTACAAGCAGGGTTGGTTCCATCAGTGCATGGGAGTGGTGGCAGCAGGAGTGGGGCTGCCAGCAGACGGGGGATTAGGGAATGTGGTGGGCAGGGGTGCAGAGGATGGGCTGAGACCTGCCCCTGTCCCCACCACAGCCTCTTGGCCCACAGTTTCTTTCAAGGTGCACAAATTCATGCACTGGGCCCCTCGTATGCATATAAGTTCTTTGGTTAATCTCTTCCTGCCCCACCCTTCTTCCCTCTGAGATTCATCTGCTCCATGCCTCTGTCTCTGGGTCTATTTTGATTATTAGTTTATTTTGTTCATGAAATTCTATATATGAGTGAGATCATATGATACTTGTCTTTCTCTGACTGGCTTATTTTGCTTAGCATAATACATTCCAGGTCCCTCCATGCTGTCTCAAAGGGTAAGAGATTCTTTTTTTACAGCTGCTTAGTATTCCATCATATAGATGTACCACAGATATTTTATCCACTCATCTACTAATGGGCACTTGGGCTGTTTCCAGATCTTATCTATCTACAGTAATAAAAGCACAATATGCTATTTAGACCGGACAGCCCAATGACCTTCCAGACATCATTCCTGATGAAGTCATGGCAGCAGGGGCCTCGGTAGAGGAGTTAGGGGTGATCAGGCAGGCAGCAGGCAGAGTGGTTAGGTCCAATCAGGCAGGGAGGCAAGCCAGCAATTAGGAGCCAGAGGTCCCAAATTGCAAGAGGGATGTCCTGGGTTGCAAGAAGGTGCAGGCCATGCTGAGGGACCCTCTTGAGTGCATGAATTTTGTGCACTGTGCCTCTACTTGTAAATAATGCTGCTATAAACATAGGGGTGCATATATTCTTTCTGATTGGTGTTTCAGCATTTTTAGGTTATATTCCTAGAAGTGGGATCAATTCCTAGAAGTGCTGGCCCCAATTGCAATTTCATTTTTAATTTTTTAAGAACACTCCATACTATCTTCTATAGAAGCTGGACCAAAGTACATTCCAGCAGCAGTGCATGAGGATTCTCTTTTCTCCACATCCTTGACAATACTTGGTGTTTGTTGATTTGCTGATGGTAGCCATTCTGGCAGGTGTAAGGTGATACCCACTGTCATTTTCATTCTCACTCTTGGATGATTAGTGACTGAGCATTTTTTGTATGTCTCTTGGCCATCTGTGTGTCAGAAACTATAGGCAGCAAAATCTCGAACATCTCTTGTAGCAATATGTTTTCTGATACACCTCCTAGGGCAAGGGAAACAAAGGAGAAAATAAGCAAATGGAACCACATCAAAATAAAAAGCTTCTGCACAGCAAAAGAAACCACCAATGGATTGAAAAGAGAGCCCACTGCATGGGGAAACATGCTTGCCAATGATACATCTGATAAGGGGCTAATTTCCAAAACATATAAAGAACTCAGACAACTTAACAAAAGGAAGAGAAGTAATCCAAGTAAAAAATGGGCAAAGGACCTAAGTAGACAGTTCTCCAAAGAGGACATACAAACAAGCATCAGTTTCTAACCTCTGAAACACTTTAGCTCTTTCATTTGTATAGAAAGGGTTGATAGGAAGAGTTCATTGTTACTTTGTGGCAGCCTGAGAACTAGAAATCTGAATATGTGCTTTCCATTTCCATTAATATGACTAATATACCAAAATTCTAAGAATTTACTATTTTTCTAGTAATATTTTCTCATTACCATGAACAGATATTGTGTTTACTTTTTAAAATAAATTAAAAAAAAACACTTTAGAGACCTAAACAAATGGTTAGTTGGGAGTTATGTCAGTATTAGTTATCCATTGTAATCATTTAAAAGAAAATACCCAACCTGTTTTCAGAAGTGAGGTAGAAAAGCTTTGATGTTTTTTGTTTTTGTTTTGTTTGTGTGTTGTTGTTTTTTGCATGTGACAGTAGACAAAAGAGCAATGCATACTTCCTCCATCTCAACACACACACACACACACACACACACACACACACACACACACCTCTGAGAGACTTCCCTCAGTCTGCCTGATTATAAATATACCACATGGGGAAGAATTAGAACTCGTCATTCTCAATTTGCTCTGCTCTGCTTTGTGTTCAGAGCCTTTGCCAAGAGCAGACATTTCCTTCCCTGAGATCCTCTCAATGGCATATTTTCTCATCCAACAACCACTCCTGGAAAGACACTCCCAACTCATGTGCCAGAACCCGTTGAAGAAATCTTAGTCTCCAGTAATATTAATGCACCCTATTTCCCAACTCTTTCACATTTGATTCAATTCAACAAATGTGAGATGAAGACAGATGTGCAAGGAATATTTATGGGACTACTAAAGTGTAAAAAAACCATTACGATCCAAGAGGCAAACATATGAAGCAGAAAGAAATGTTATAACTAAAGGTGCAAATGACAGACTTAAGTGAAATAGAAGAGGGACTTCTAATTTGGGAAGTGAAGGCAAGACTTCCCATAGTGTGGACGGTTGCTATTCCACGCTAAGCGACTAGCACCCAGCAAGACAAAACAAGTGAACATTCTGAAATTCAGAGACAATAGACTGCAGTCAACTCCAGGTTAAGTCAAGCCAAAAGTTAATAAAGAGTTCAGTCATCCAGAATCCTTCCCTGCTTCCCATCAACCACCCATATGCTTGTAATCCATACAAGCCACCCATATTTAGACAAAGCAACTGTATAATTGATAGAATTTTACTTTTCACTCATTTATTTGGAAAAGTCAGTAATGCCATTTGACAAATATTGAGAGGATACTCTATTGCCCTCCTAATTCATTTTCAAATGACAGGAGAGAATTTGGAAATAACCAAGAAGTTGTTTGGGGAAAGTAAAATATAACATGGCCTTGTCATCTTTGTTTCACAGCGTTTCCTTGGGTAAACATGTTTATGACAAGTTACTTTTACTACTTGACAAGATTCTTGTTATTGTCATTTACTTTACCAGAGGATCTCATTGTTTTTGAAAGTTTGAAAAAAAGATGTTGTATTAGTCTGAGAAGCAAATGCCAAGATGGGATTAGATGAAAGAGGATTTAATTAGGGGAAACACCTGTGAGAGAAAACAAGGAACTGGTAAGGTTGGGAGTGCCATCAGAGAGTGAAACAGGCTGCCCCAAATGTGGGAAAGAGAAGGACAGGTGGGTGGAAGAATTTTGGGCTACCATGTTGTCTAAGGAAGGTTTAGCAAAGCCACTGAGGAGTCCTTGAGCAAAAGTTGGCTGTTAGAGGAGTCCCATGTCTCCCAGGAATGGGACTGCTTTTGTATCCCCACCACACCCAGATTGTGGGAGAAACTTGTGGGAAGTGATGGCTGGGTTCAAAAGTGGTGGTGGACTTCAGATTGCAGGTTTGGGGTTTTGGTTACTTAGACTCTATAGTTGGAAGTCTTTGAAGCAGACTCATGTTAGACAAAAATGGTAATTTTGTTAGGATGTAGATTAGCTATAATAAGAGAGTCCAGAATACAATGGTTTAAACCACAGAGACTTTTATTTTTCTCTCAAATTGGGTTTTCAGGCTAGGTACTCAGGACCCAGGTTCCTTCCATCTTCTTGCTCTACTGTCCTAGCACGTTACCATTATGCACCTAATGGGTGATGCACACGATGGCTCACCAGCATGTCAGCATTCTAGCCAACTGCATAGAGGAGAGAGATGAAGGGAGTGTTGCACCTTTCCCTTGAAGGGCATGAGGTGAAAGTTGGACACGTCCTTTTCTGTTCATATTTATTTGTCAGAATTCAATTATATTAGTTACCGGTGGCTGCTATAACACATTACCACAAATTTAGAATTTAATATTCTCACATTTCTCTCTCATTTTCACTGAGCTAAAACTGAGGTGTCCACATGGCTGCCCTCCTTCTGGAGGTTTTAGGGGAAATACCCTTGAATATCCCAGCTCCTGGTGACTGGTGGGACTTTTGGCTGAGACTGCATCCCTCCAATCTCTGCCTGAATGAGCCTTGCCTGCTCCTCTTGCATTAAATCTAAATTGCCTCTATTCTGTGAGGACATTTGTGGTTGCCTTTAGGAACCACCCTGATAATCCAGGATAATCTCCCACCTTAAGAACCTTAATCCACTCACATCTGCAAAGGGCCTGTTATCACATAAGGCAAAGATTTTCAACTGGTGTGCCATTAAAATTTTTAAAACATGCAATGCCTGACTATTTAGGCTGGGGCGCTGACCTCTTTTCCCTTTCTTTAGATTGTCAATTTTTTAAAAACTGACAATAGCCAATGCAACAATAGCCATGTAGTGTGAATGAATCAAAATTATACCTATTTCTTATAAGAATGGCATATATATATATTAAAGACCCAGTGAACTAAATTCATGCACTGGGGAGGGGGAGGAGAGGGGGGTTGTCCCTCAGCCCAGCCTGCACCCTCTCCAATCTGGGACCCCTCGAGGAATAACCAACTGCCCATTTAGGCCCAATTCCAGTGGGATTGAGCCTAAATAGGCAGTTGGACATCTCTCTCACAATCCAGGACTGATGGCTCCCAATTGCTCACCTGCCTGCCAGCCTCATCACCCTTAACCACTCCTCTACCAGCCCAATTGCCCCTACGTGTCCTCCCTGCCAGCCTGGTCACCCCTAACTTCCCTTCCCTGGGGCCTGACCACTCCTAATTGCCCTTCCTTGCCAGCCTGTATGCCCCCAACTGTCTGCCCCTGCAGGCCTGATCACCCACAACTGCCATCTTGTGGTGGCCATCTTGTATCCACATGGGGGCAGCCATCTTGTGTGTTGAAGTGATGGTCAATTTGCATATCACATCTTCTTTATATAGAGTTTAGTGTGCTGCAGAATTTTAGTAATTAGCTTAAGTGTGCCAGATGAAAAAGGCTGCAAATTGCCAAGGTAAGGAAACATTCATAGGTTTCAGACAATAGGATCTGGATATTTTTGGAAGTCATAGTTCAGACTATCATATCAGTCATACAGCCACACTCAGCTGCAGGGGAGCATAGGAGGTATAGACTTTTTGCTGACTGCTGTGCATCTATCACAAATTAGGGATTCTGTTAATAAAGGTAGAGGAGGAACATGGATATTGCATTTTATTCAGCCTGTCCACCTCAGAAGATTCTTAGAAATACTGTAGTTTAAATCTTAAAGTAAAAAGGTTTACATCATCAATTATAAATTTCATAATTTATTGAGTTCTCTGAAATTCCAAAGAGGTTTCAGTGTGAATGTATTTTTTTGTGCCTGCTTTCCATTTGTTACGTACTCCTCACTGTTTCTGTTCCAGTGCTCTAATTTTAAATTTTAGTCCCTGAGGTGTGTGGCGCATGTAGCTTAGACCTAACCAATTTGCATTTTCCATTGGTTCAAGGTTGGGCCTGACATCCAAAGATTATCTCCCATTGAGGGAACAGTGGTGCTCTCAGATTGCAGGGTTTTGGTTTTGGTTACTTATACTCTGTAGTTGGAAGTCTACACTTCCATCATTCCACAGGATGTGAAATGCCTGCCCACGAGTAGAGCCATCCTACAGGAGAACAAGCTGAAGGATGAGGCGAAACATGGTTCTGATGACATCATTTAAGCATCTGGATCCAGCCACACCTGAACCAAATATAGCTCTGGACTTTTTATGTGACCCCAAAGGCTGCATACCTGTGTGTTGGTTGCATTATAGCAGATATATCCCTTCTTCCCTTCTCTCTTGGTAATAGATTTGCCAAATTTTAGCTCAGTCAAAATTATTTTATCATATGATTGGGTTTTGTCACTTGAAACCAAGAGGCCTAACTAATGCAAAGTTCAGTGATATGCTTGAAGGAAATGCATCAAGCTGTGGATAAAGTAAAGGCTAAAATTCAGATGGCTTTCCCTTCAAGCTATTCTATTATCCTGCCTTCCCTTCATTTCACATAATGGCTGTTGACCAATTTCTTTTGATTCTGCTATAAAGCGGAGGTCATTGAATCCCTCTAGTCCATCTTGATTTTTTAAATGGCTTCAGTTTTTATGTGATTTCTTCTCCTCTGACCTATACGTTTTAACAGCATATGGAAGAAACATCATTGACAAACAGAATTTGTGGCAATGTTGAATACCATGTCATTGTTCAGGAAATAAGGAAGGAAAAGAGGGTAATTTCAAAATGCCAACAAGAAGTCAGAAAGAGATTGAAGACCTTTTTGTTGTTGTTTCCGGCAGATTTATAATGCAATAAAAAATTTGTCCTGCAATCATTGAGCCCATGTGGTTGATATTAGACTTTTCAGTCAAAATCGTTCATGTCTTCAAGAGGCTCTGAAGCTTTTTATTTAAGTGAAGGATGCTGCTAAAATGTTGAACTCAACATTCTCCCTGAAGTTCTTTCAAGACTGTTATTATGAATAGCCTTTTTAAGAAATTCCAGATGAAGTGTGCAAACCAAGATAAAAGACGAAGCATACAAGCAGCTGTGCACAATAATTATGCAGAAGTATGCAAATTTTAACCCCAGTGATGATGGAAATGCTAACCTTATGTTTCAGCAATAATAATAGCTACTCTGACCTAGTGGTGAGCCAAGAGGTGCAAAGGGCACTAGGACTCAAGAATCAATCAGTAAAGGAGGCCCTTGCTCCTCTACAACTTCAGGCTATTTTCTGAATTTGATATTGCTCAGTGCAGCTCATCATAGGAACAAATATTAACAGTGACACGTTCATGGTACTTGCCATTCTATGTAGACCTGTTTTATAGAAATTTGATCCTTAAGTTTTCATAAAGCAGGGAAACAGGGTACTGATATTAAGAAACTGAGACCTTAAACTTAAAAGACCTTATGACAGAGTTGGAATTTGCTGGCAAGAATGAGTCAAGTCTTTTTATATTGGGATGGGGGAAAGGAAGCTAAGGGGCTTGAGAGAAAGTTAAAGAGAAGACTATAGCTGGACCAGTGCTATAAGTTCTGGAAATAAGAGTAGCTGCCACTTATTGAGTATTCACTATGCACCAGGCACAATAAAACACTGTATAGTTACAATATACTAGCCGTATCATTAGAGAAAACAGATTTGCAAGCTGGGAAAAGGTGGGGCAGAATCTATTCCATCAGCTCAGAAACACCCTGCTACATGTGGGGCATCCTCACACCTCATCCTGTGACACCCAAACTGGTGAATATATAAGAGATATCTGTAGGACCGTGGTGCCCTGCATGATACAGATATCTCTTATATAACCAACTATGTCAATGTGATTTGGGAATATCTTCTTTTGAAATGTTTCTTCTTTTTGTTTCCTTTAGGTTTTAAAAATCAATGCTTATTTGGCAAGCAATGTATAAATAACTCTTTGTTAAGGATAAAATAAAACACTGCAGGTAAGCTGGAGTTTGCTTTGTCCATCAGCACTGGAATGCTTGGCCTGCCTTTCTGCTGGGACCCCATGGTGACCAGCTCCTGAGGCTCATGTTTGAGACCCATTTCTTAAGCCAGGAACGTCTAGGGAAGCTCTCCAGGAGGACTCTAACGAGGTCTGTCTTTCTCAGGTCCGTTAGCTTGTGGTTCAACCGTCTTCAACATGCTCTTTTCAATTCAGCTCCAGCCAATAGGGAAGGAGAAAAAAGGAAGGAGAGAGCATCCTCATTCTCTTTAAAGACATGAATTGAAAGTTCCATGTATCACTTCTGCTCACACCTCCACTGTCCAAAGCAAGATCACATGGCTGCATACCTATGTGTCTGTGTGCATTATGGCAGATATATCCATTCTTCCCCTCTCTTTCAGTGATAGGCTTGCCAAATTTTAGCTCAGGAAAAAGTCTACTCCTTGTAGAAGTCCTGGGAGCTAGCCTTTTCCTGTTCTCTCTTGGCCTGACAGAACTATTGAGTTCTGGGCAGTCTTCATGTCTGACCACCCTGGGGTTTCTATAACTTTTTTTCTGTTTAGAAATTGTACCACATCTGCAGAAAGTCCTGGAACAATTGGTCTCTCTCTGTTTCCAAAATATGGCTACCCTAGCTGCAAGAGGGACTGAGAAATATTATCTTTAGCTGGGAAGTCATATGGTCATCTAAAAATTGAGTGCTTTTCCATGAAAGGAAGAAGGATTGGGAAGAAATTGTAGAACAACCAAAAAATCTCTATTACATTTAGCAAAACATGTGTAACACAGCTAAATCAGGGTGCAGAGGAGTACTTTGTCATCTTAAAATGTCACTTTAAAAAGAAAAACAATAGAAAATTAATGAGCCAAGAACTCAAGAGTTAGGAAAAAACAGAGTAAACCCAAAGAAAGTAGAGAGAAAAGATTAATAAGGATAAAAGCAAAATCAATTAAATAGAAAGCAAGCTATAGAAATGATCTGCAAAAATAAAGGACAGCAATTTGGAAAGATTAATAGAGTAAACGAGCATCTGGGAAGATAGGGAAATAATGACAAAAAACAATTGAGGGGAAGAAAGGAGATATGATTAACTATAGAATAGTGACTTAAAATATTATGTGATATTATGAATAATTTATGCCAATAAATCTGAAAACATATAAAATTGATGTTTTTCTCCATAAAATATAATCATCAACACTGAGTTGAGTGGTGAAAAGGGGCTTGTAAAGCTGTTAAAAGACATGATTTAGGAGTCAAACATCTGTCCACCCTCACTTCTCCTCCCACCCCCACTCATGTTCTAGATGGTCTTTAAATTGAGTTTTGCCACAGTCAACAACGCAGATAACTTCTAGCTTCTATGAATTGTTTAGCACTCCTCACAAGGAAAACTTCCTTAAATCCCATTTTGAAGAGAGCATATTCTTTATTTGCTGTATGGATGCCATGGCAAACTTACCAGGCCTACCCTCAGCACCCAGGCATGCATTTCCCAGCCGCCGAGAGTGGGGGCTGCTGACCACTCAGATCTAAGTCCCCCTTTAAAAAAAATTCTAGTTTAGCACTTTTTTTTGGGGGGGGGGAACAGGGTATCTTTATTTATTTATTTATTTATTTATTAATTTATTAAGGTATTATCTGTGTACATAGCTTACCATTGCCCCCCCCTCCCATAGATGCCCTTCCTCCTCAGAGTTTTGTGTCCATTGGTTGTTCTTATATGCAAGCATACCAGTCCTTCAGTTGATCTCTTATCTCCCCCAGATCTCCCTACCCTCCCCCACCCCCGCCCCCACTGTCATTTGACAGTCTGCTTGTTGTTTTACTGTCACTATATCTATCTTTCTGTTCATTAGTTTATAATGTTCTTTAATATCCATAAATGAGTGAGGTCATGTAGTGTTTCTCTTTCATTGACTGACTTATTTCACTCAGCATGATGAGTTTAGCACTTCTTTTAAATATATATATATATATATATATATATATATATATGTATATATATATATATATTATTGATATTTTACAAAGAGGAAGGGAGAGAGATAGAGAGCCAGAAATGTCGATGAGAGAGAAACATCAACTAGCTGCCTCCTGCACACCCCCCACTGGAGATGTGCCCGCAACCAATGTACATGCCTTTGACCAGAATCAAACCCGGGACCCTTCAGTCCGCAGACCGACGCTCTACCACTGAGCCAAACCGGTTTCGGCCTAAGCCCCTTTTTGAAAGTTGCCTTGGAGCCCATGTCCAAGGCAAGGGTCCCCAGGGAGTCAGTTTGGGACAGCGGAGAAGCTCCTGTAGTTCTGTTGTCGCGGCTCCGCTGCAGCTGCATTGGAGCTTCACTCTTCGCCCTGCCGTCACCCCCACAGGATCGATCCTGAGAGCGTCTCCAATAAACTTCTTACACATGTCTGCCCTAAAGTTTGTTTTTTCAGGGAACACGACTGGGACAATAATAAAACCACTCGATGATGGCGTGAGAAAGGAAAATCATAGGCACAGTTTTAAAAAAATGTGTTATGATCATGTAGATTTATCTCAGGAATCTAGACAATATAACGTTTGAAATATGACAATGTACTTCACTGCAAAAGCAAACTAAAGGGGAGATTGTATGATTGTTTCACGAGCAGAAAACAGAATTCATACAATTCAACTCCAGTTAACAATAACTTTAAAAAAAAATCTTACCCCAGCCTCATCATGAGAAAAACATCAGAAAATGCTAAGGGCATCCTACATACATCTGACTAGTAGTTTTCAAAACCATTAAAGTCATCAAAAAAGAAAATGAAAGAAATCACTGTAGCCCAGAGAGGAGCCTAAAGAGACATGATGACTAGTTAGTATGTGGTCATGTGGAAGGAAGAGAAAAAGGATAAATTAGTTAAGGAAATGCAAAGAAACTGTGAGTTTCAGTTAGGACCTGAATTGAAGCAAATGTATCTAACTATTGTAAGAGATTCATAATGGGGGAAGCTGGCTTCAAGTTATATGGAAACATTCTGTACCATCTCTTCAATTTTTCTATAAATTTAAAATTGTCCTAACAAAGTCTATTTACAAAAATAGCCAGGAAGGAAGTACACCAACATTAATGGCTGTTATATATGACTTGTGAAGCTAGAATAAAGTAATGTGTATAAAGTGTTTAGTTATTGATTTTAATATCTTCTTTATACTTTTTCTATTAAAATTCTATCATAAGCACGCATTACTTACTAGAAGCCAATGCATGAACATTTGTGCAAGTAGGTCTTCCTTCCCCTGCTCTCAGCACTGGCTTCCCTCTGGCACCCGGGACCTGGGCTGCCCTCCAACCCTGGTCTCTTCAGGAAGAACATCCAGAATGACATCTGGTCTAATTAGCATATCAACCTTTTATCATTATAGATATCATCTGAAATTTATTTTTCTAAGAAAAAAAAATACAGCCTTCTATCTAATATACTATAAATTTAGAGTGAAGCAACATAATAGCAAATGGAACAGCTTATCAAAATCACACTTTGCTCCTCAATCCTAGAAGCTGATGTCTTGGCAAGTGGTGGTGAGGCGATTAGCTTCTGTGTTACGTTGTCCCAGAAGGTCTAGCTCTTCTTGAACTAATTCTCCATCTAAAGGATTTCTGAGGAATTCGTTCTCTCCAGGGGCCAGCATGAAGGTTTGTTTTACTTCTAAGTTTGACACCAACGAGAAGAAATGAGAGGACAGGTTGTCCCTTTGACAAGGCTGCTGGCTTTGTCCTACAGAGAAGATAGGCTGACCCAGGGATGAAGCTGCTGGCTTCGTGAAGTCAGGCACTGTGTGCTCCGAGTATCAGGAGTAAGGAGTTGGATTGGGGCCTCCAAAAGAGAGAAGAATGCATGGAACAGCAACTTTAAACATTTGCTAGGAAATTATAACGTGGCAAGTAAAGGAACAACCAAGCAACTCTAAAGGGTCCCTTGAGGCTGAGAGAGGGAGGGACCTAACGTTGCAAAAATTATTATTTATTTGCATATGATTGTCAACCTTGCAAATACAAGAGATTGTGCAAACTATTTCATAAAAATTAGAAAAGACAAGTTTGCAGGACACAAATGTAATAACAATAATAATCTACTCACAAATCCATAAAAAACTATACTATCTTTAGAAGTAAACCTTAAAATACTTAATTTAAGGTTTAAAATACCTTAAAATAATTTAAATGTTATTTAAAGACATAAGAAAATTCTAAGTAAATGAGAAATCACGTTTTTAGATGCTAAGTATCATCCCTATATTAATTCTCCTCAAATTGATCTATAAATTCAATGTTATCTAAAATCAATATAAAAAAAGGATTTTTAAATCTCCGAATTTAATAAGGTGGTAACACTTATTCCCCACCTCGTCTTATCATTAAGCAAACTCTTATCATGGGTTGCTGTTAAATGTTTTTTAAAGCATACAAATAGATTTCTTACTAAAAGAGTGGTCTCATGTTACCACTGTAATTGTTTCTAAATTATCTATAACAATCAAGAAAAAATTCTCATATTTCCAAATTCATTGTAATTCTCAAGCTAAGTGTTGAGAAGTTTGACTTCCAAAAGATAAAAAGCAATAGTTTTTAAAAATGCAGCCATCCTTTCATACTGAGAATGAAAATCCTTTTGGTCTAAGAAATAAATATTATAAAAATATTATCGAATGCTTAGAAATCACTTTTTATGTGCCAGGCAGTATGTTAAAAATCTTGTGTATGTTTTCTCATTTAGATATGAAAATAATATGGCATTATAATTAGTCTCAATTTATCAGTGAAGAAATTGAAAGTCAGATAAATTTTAGAACCATTAAGGTCACCTAGCACATAACCAATGGGGAAGCAGGGAGACTAAAAATAGATTTTGGCCCTTAGAAATAGAGTGGCACAGTCTCCTAACCGTAATTCCTCTTTGCTTACATTATAAACAAGATAGGTTGGGAACTGAGAGACTTGTATCCTGGCCCGTATTTTCTAGCAGTCTACTCAGGGTTGGATCTGAATTATTCAAAAAAAAAACAAATAATTTATTCAGTGCCTAATATGTGTGGATACTCTTAGAGGAACTGAGAGAAGATAGTCTCTATTCCCCAGGAATCTGTAGTCTTTCATAGGAGTGACTATTGTAGACATTGGAGAAAAATCTATTTAAGTCTTAAAGTCTTAGTTGTTATTTTCTTTATGCACAAAAATCTAGTGTGACTGTCTCATTCTGAAAGGTTAATACCTCTTTCTCTTGGCAGTGACAGAATTGAAAATTTGCAAGACACTTCCCACAGAATATATCAGTTGTTCCAAATAAATGCATTGGTAATTCTGCTCAAGTACATAATTATAACTTGGGAAGTATTTTATAAAGCAGGAACATCAGCAGTTAGAGTTGAATATAAAAATCCTCAGGTTAAAACGTAGTGTTGCATTATTTAATGCCTTCCATTTTTAGAGAAGAGTGAAAATGTAGTTATTTGGATTTTTGACAGTCAGGATATATTTTTAAAACGACAGCGACAGTGAATTTTATTCTAGAACTGTTTGGTACCAAAAAAAGAAGCATCCATTTGGGTTACTTACATATCTGTAAGGCAGCAAATTATATGATTTCTTCACCCTCATTAAGTCAATCCCAATCATGGTACACATCATGCATTGGGGAGGTGGTTTCTAGCTCCAAGTACGTATTATGAGGTTAGCTCATCCTCCTGGCCAGAATCACTTTATGAGCCTCTTCTAAGCAAAGTGTTATTTTGCCAAGTCAGTCACGGGTCACTGCTTGGTTATAGCCCAGGGTAGGAGGTAGTACTTTTATGCCTGGGCCCAGGACTATATCAATATATTACAGACACTATATCTCACATGCTAGATCAATAGTTCTCAACAAGGGAAGGGAGGGGACATTCTTTTCCCTCCAGTGGACATTGGACAAATTCTGGAGACAGTTAGGACAAATTCTGGAGACAGTTATAATGGAGAGGTGAAAATACCACTGGCATCTGGTGGGTAGAGGCCAAAGACGCTGCTAAACAGCCTGCAGTGCACCGAATAATGTCATAACAACAAAACAACGAATCCATAGCAAAGAATTATCTCACCCCAAATCTCAGGCATGTCAAGGTCAAGAAACTATTCTAGAAAGTCAGTTAAAATTGTATTCTGTTGGAATAAACATGAAATACTTGAATATTTAATACATTGAATTTCAGTTTCAAAATATATAATCCAATTAACAGAGAATACTTGAGAGGTTAAATATGTGAGAGAGACTGTCCTAATCTAGGTAGCCTGCCCATGATTGTTGGTCATGGCATGGGGTTAACCCTATCATAAGTTTTCAGAGAGCCAGGTTCCCCTGGACCTGTACTTTTCCATCCATCCTCCTCCTTTTCCAACTGCACTTTTGTCTATTTAACAGTATAACAGAAAACACTTTCCATGTATACTTTCCAATATGGTGGCTACTAGCTACATGTGGCTACTATGTACTTAAAATGTCACTAGGGTCCCTGTGGAGCTAATTTTTTTAAAATTTTAATTTAATTAAGATGAAAAGCAAATAGCCACAAGTGGCCAGAGGCTATCATAGTGGACAGTACAGATTTCACATCCTTACATCCACTTCTCCAGTCAAATCTCTTCTTGGGTCTGATGTCAGGCATAGATTGTCATTCTTTCAACTCCTTCACATTTTGAGTCTGATTCTCTGGAGAAGGGTATTTAGATTGTGAAAAAGAAGGAGGGGAAAGGATCCCATGTGAACTGGCCTCCATGGGATGATGAATACCAGAAAGAAAAATAATAATAAGTCTGGAAGTTTACACTAAAAATTAGACTTTTTGGATTCAATCTATCTATACTAATAAAAGGGTAATATGCAAATTGGTCACGAAGCCCTCACAGTAACGACCGAACAGGCTGTGTGGAGCAACCAGGCCGGCAAGTGGGGCAGTGAGGGGCGACCAAATGACCAAACAGCAGGCTGTGTGGGAAGACCGGGTCAGTAGAGGAGGGCAGTGAGGGATGACCAGGTCGGAAGAAGGGGGTGATGAGAGGCAACCAGGCTGGCAGGGGGAGGTAATTAGGGGTGATCATGCAGGCAGGCAGGTGAGCAGTTAGAAGCCAGTGGTCCCAGATTGTGAGAGAGATGTCCTACTGCCCGTTTAGGCCCGACTGGGATCAGGCCTAAATAGGCAGTCGGACATCCCCCGAGGGGTCCTGGATTGGAGAGGGTGCAGGCTGAGCTGAGGGGAACCCCCTACCCTATGCATGAATTCCATGCACTGGGCCTATAGTATGATATAAAGGCTGATCTCCTATATAGTCTCTTCCTAAAAGAGAGCCTCTCTCTGTCCTGGACTTAGGTGATCACACAAGCTTCCTTCTATTACAGTGATAGACCGTCTTAAAGAGAAGTCTGGGACTTCCAAGGACAAGAGATTGTCATTCCATCAGAATAAATAAGAGCAATCTCCACCAAAGTTTTTGTTTTCAAGCTCTCCTGTCCTCTCCACTCCCCCACTTTTCCTCTTTTACCTCTATATCCTTGCTCTTCCTTCTCTTCCTGCTTTTCTCTCATCCCCACTCCCCTTTCATCTATCTCTCCCTCTCTCTTTCTACTGATCTCTTGGGTAATAAACCCTACATAGCCCATGATTACTTCTACCTTAAGAAAGGAACCCATTAAACATTATTTGGGATTCCATATCTATGTCTAATCAGCTAACAGGGAAAACTATAACTGCCATTTTCCTTTACAGGATAAGGTACATATATGGTTGTCTGGAGTGTTAGTTTGGTTTTTCTTAAAAGCAGGCACCAAGACAGAATTAGATATGCAAGCATTTTATTGGTGGGGATGCCTGTGAAGTAAAATAGGGAAGAAGCTGTAGGAGGTGGGGAGAGATGTCAGACTGCATGCAAATCTGACCCTGTGAGGAAAGCGGAAGGAAGGACACCTGGGTGAGAAGACTCTAGAGTGCAGTGCTGTTCAGTCAAGGGGAATCATCAAGCCTCAGTTGCTCATCAGGAGAGCTCCCTTTTCCCAGGAATAGATCTGCCTCAGTATCCTTTCTGTGCTCAGTCATTGGCTGGGAGGCAATGGGGAGAACGGGCTCAGTATAATGCATTGGCAGATCAAAGCTCAAATGCTACCCAGAACCAACTGTGCTTCCTGGTGAAATGATCTCAAATTCCAAATTAGAACAGTGTAAACTAAGGTCTCTTTCCTAGAGGTAATTTAAAAGTTCCCCTAGGAGTATTCATTTACATGCAGATAGAGCATTCATTAATATTAGTCTTATCTACTATTAAAGGGGTTTGATAGGATTTTAATTTAACATCTTTCTGGCTATTGATCCTTGATTTAGGAAACTGAAACTTCTGAAGAGCTCTTTAATTCAAATATTTCATTAATTGCAATTCTCACTCTTTGCTGAGGTTTCTGTCCTAGGTTTTAAGCATATTGGAGGTAAGGACTGCACTATTTTAATTTTTTTAGCATATCTGGTAAAAAAGTATTTATTTATTTAATAAATGTTATTTGGCTCTATGTCTGGCTCTGGGGATGCAATGGTAAATGAGATAAATACAGCTTATGCCTTAATGGGTCACACATTTAGTAGACAAAAAGGACAATATTAAAAAAATAATCAAAAGTACAATGAGAAACCTCCTCACACTTATTAGGATGGCCATCATCAAAAAGACAAAGGTTGTGGAGAAAAGGCAACACTCATTCACTGCTGGTGGGAATGTAAACTGGTACAGACATTATGGAAAGCATTGTGGACGTTCCTCAAAAAAATTAAGAATAGAGTTACCATATGACCCAGAAATTTTTCTTCTGGTTATCACCTTGATAAATTTGAAAACATTTATTCACAAAGACGTATGCACCCCTATACTCAATGCAGCATTATTCATGGTGGCCAAGACATGGAAACGACTGAGGTTTCCTTGTTAGATGATTGGATAAAGAAGCTATGGTACATATGCACCATGGAATACTACTCAGCTATAAGAAAAGATGAAATACTGTCATTTGCAACAACATGAATGGATCTTGAAAATATCACGCTAAGTAAAATAAGTCAGACAGAAAAAGTCACGAACCATATGATTTCACTCATACTAGTATGTGGGATATAAAACTGAAGGTAATAAATGAACAAACAAGTTCATTTCTATCCTTTCCCTTCCTTCTCTTCCTGCTTTTTTTGGGATTCCATGTCTATGTCTAACTGGCTAACAGGGAAAAGGGTTATGGTAACCCTGCATCAAGCAAGTCTACCAGCACCGTTTTTCCAACAAATAAAACTTTTAGACACCAGATAATGGTATGATGGTTACCAGGGAGAAAAAGGGGTGGGGATAGTAAGGGGCAAAGGGGGTCAAATATATGATGATAGAAGGAGATCTGACTTGGTTGGTAAACTCACAATACAGATGTTGCATTATAAAAGTGTACATTTTAAACTTTTATAATTTTTTATTAACCAATGTCACCCCAATAGGTTTAGTTGTGTGTGTGTGTGTGTGTGTGTGTGTGTGTGTGTGTGTGTGTGTTTAAGTATGAAGAATCTAATAGGATGACTACTTTCCTGTGGAGAGATGGTTAAGTGGAAAATTGAAGGAATGGGCCTGGGGACATGGTTGGAGTAGACTCACTCCAGAGAGAAGGAATATGGGTGTGAGAAGAGCTTGAGGATTGGGAAGACCTGAGAGCACCTCGTTGCAGTAATAGTGTATGGTGTCAAAGACAACTTGCCAAAATATCTGTAAGCTTCCTCTGAACAATCTCAGGTCAGCGACGTGAAGTTACATGCTTATCTAACTATTGTGCTTTGCTTTGCTGCCTTTTCCAGCCACTGTTTTTGTTTGTTTGTTTTTTACAAATCGAAGGGCTATGGCAACCCCACATTAAGCAAGCCTACCAGCACCATTTTCCCAACATTTGCTTACTTTGTATTCCTGTTACATTTTGGTAATTCTCACAATATTTCAAACTTTTTAATTATTATTATAATTGTTATGGCGATCTGTGATCTTTGATGTCACTATCATAATAGTTTTGGAGCACCAAGAACCATGCCCATCTAATCGATATTTAGTGAACTTAATCGATAAAAGTTGTGTGTGTTCTGACTGCTCCACCTACTGGCTGTTCCACCATCTTTCCATCTCCTCAATCCTTCCTTTTTTTCCTGAGACACAACAATATTGAAATTAGGCAAATTAATAATCCTATAATGACCTCTGAGCGTTAAATTGAAAGAATCACGGGTCTCTCACTTGAAATCAAAAGATAGAACTGATTAAGCTCCGTGAGAAAGGCATCTTAAAAGCAGAGATGGGTTGAAATTGAGGCCTCTTATTCCAAACAGTTTCTTGTAAATGCAAGTTGGGAATGCAAAAGAAAGGTTTCTGAAGGAAATTAAAAGTGCTATTCCAGTGAACACACGAATGATAAGAAAGTGATATAGTTTTTTTTTTTTTTTGCTGATATGGAGAAAGTTTTAGTGATTTGGATAGAAGATCAAACAAGCCACAACATTCCCTTAAACCAAAGCTTAATCCAGAGCATGTCCCAACCCTCTTCAATTCTATGGAGGCTTGAGAGAGGTGAGGAAACAGCAGAAGAAAAGTTTGAGGCTGGCAGAGACTAAAGCAACTGGTAACTTTAAGTTGAAGCCAGTGCTCATTTACCATTCCCCAATTCCCAGGCCCCCCAAGAATCATGTTAAACCTACGTTGCCTGTGCCTTCTACATGGAACAACAAAGCCAGGGTGACAGACATCTGTTTGTAACATGGTTTACTGAGTATTTTAAGCCCACTCTTACGACCGACTGCTCAGAAAAAAATACTCCTTTCAAAATTTTCTTATTCATTGACAATGCATTTGGTCACCCAAAAGATTTCACGGAGATGTACAATGAGATTAATGTTTTCTTGGCTGCTAACATAATATCCATTCTACAGTTCAGCAATTATCAATGTTTTATCAATATGTCTCTCCTTGTCCTCATCAATTGCTTTCTTTTTTTCTGCTACAGTATTTTAGAGTATTAAGAATATTTCTTAGACATCACTTTTGCATAGGTACTGTGGTTTGTATTTCCAACAGATAAGGAGTTTTCAAAAACATAGCTACACACACAGCAACACTAATAATTGTGTTATAATAATTCTCTCTTGTCGACCACTGAATCTAGCTTTGCCACAAGCTAACCGATTCCCTTTTTTGTTTATGACACCTGAAGATAAAGTTTCTGTTACTCACAACCAAAGTAGTGTGCTGGATAAAACTCCAGAGGAAGAGTTTGGTTTATTTAGTAGAAAGGCCTCCCTCCCACCCTCACTGCCCCCAGAAAGACTTTTGACAGCATACATTGACATCTAATTAATGAATGTACTAAGAAGCATTACCTAAGTAACTAACCTGCTCTAGTTCCATAATTCTCCAAGGTTCACAAAGTGCTTTTGCATATATTCTGTTCACAGTAGCTGTATGAGATGGACAGTGATTATCATCCTTGGTTTATATGAGGAAATTAAGATAGAGATTCATTGAGAGACTTTTTCAAAATCAATAAAAGTGACCTGAAGTGTCATAATCAGAACCATCTTCCTCTTAACACTCCATTTGGACATTGGTAACTGTTTCCTATGAGCCTCTGTGAGTCATTGGTTCCAGTTTGGTACAAACATTTAACAAAAGGCATAGGTAAGCAAATGATATGTATTAAAAACAATTCAACTGTGGGGGTGTGTGTGCGTGTGTGTGTGTGTGTGTGTGTGTGTGTGTGTCAGTGCAAGGTAAACAATACAAGAAAAATAATCTGATGTTCCAGACAACATTCATGTATAGCCTCTGTTATTAAAAAAAAATCTGGCAAAATTTTCCAAAAGAAAATATATTAGTTTTTTAAAGAGGTGCTTACCAGCAACATTTAGCTTTGATCTACTGATCCAAGGTAAAGTTAGCTTTTTCAAGAACCAACATCTCAAGAGCTTTAAATAAGAACCGTGGTTTCCAAAGTCTTAGCCAAGAAATCCAGAGTGGCAAACTGTCTTCTGCTGCATTTATCTAAGTGGGAAGGAAGAAGGCCCACGCTGACCTGGCAGGATTTGAACTCATGGATCCAGGAAGTCTAAATGAGCCAAAGATAATGATGAGCCATGGATCATTATTCCTGGCAGGAGACTGCACAACTTCAAGGTTGTTTTGAGAGAAGGGATTAAATGCTCCCTAAAGGCAGAGTCTGGGTGTCTGCCCTCATCCAGCAGGTTGATCGTTCCAGAGCACGTCTGAGAAAGGCCTTTGTTGTGGATACTCCCGGTGGGAAGAATAAGGAACTTACTTATCTGTGACTAAAAAATGAAACAACAAAAGACAAGCAAATTGTTCTTCCTGCTTTAGACAAGTAAGGCCGGGGAGAGAGACAATCTCACACTTCTCTCAGAGGCAGTTTGATGAAGGTAATTTTCTCCTCCCTCAGGCTCTGTGGTAAGGTGGTTAGAGTCTGAACCGAGGAGAAAGACAGCGGCTCCTGTTCGCAGCTGAGATAATGGTTTCCTGCCTGTCCTGGGGCGGGTTGCCTCATCAGTTTGTGGAGTCCTGATTAAGAGTGTCTCAATTTACCCATCTAAAATAATAGCTGTTTCATCAGGAGTCTTGTGGGGTGCAATTAAAGCTGTAAGGGCAAATGAGATCTTCAGATAAGACCCTGTGTGAATGCTGAGTTTTGTGTGAATGTCTGCCTACATACTCGCCACATACAGGTAGAGGCCTCAGCCTACAAAACTGAATTACCTGGCAACTTTGTTTTCTTCATCACATCACCTGCTTCATCCTGGACCAGAACATCAATTCCTTCAGGCCAGTGTTCTCCAAAGATTGCCAAATACTTGGGCAAGGCTTCTTTCTTAGACCTCAGTGTCACAGCCAATTCCAGTCCCCTGTCTTCCTGCAACATTTCCCAAACCTCAGAAATTTGTTTTCCAGCTTCATAGATATTACTATTTCTGACTACATCATTTGCTTAATATGTTTAAGTTGAGATACTTTTTGCTTTAAAATCTATTTAGGGCAAAAATTTTGTATGACTATTACTCATAGGAAACCAGTGGTTTTCTAACATATGCATTAAAGTAAACACATAGCTACTAAAATTTTCACGTTTTTGTATTATTTTTAAAGTATCTTGCCTATCACCAGTTTATGGATATCACATTTAAATGAGTTCACATGTAAAGGTCACTCAAAATTGCACAATCCCTGTTTTTAAACAAAATAAACATCCAGGCCTGGCAGCTCAGTTGGTGGGAGCCTCCTTCCAATATACCAAGTTTGTGGGTCTGATCTCTGGTCAGGGCACGTATAAGACTCAATCGATGAATGATAAATAAGTGGAACAACAAATCAATGTTTCTCTCAAATCAATCAATAACATTTTTTAAATAAACATAATTATTTTTAAAAAAAACACCCCCCCCCAAATTGCATAAAATCCCAGGCTATTTATGTTTTACATTTCTAATACATTATGATGCTATTCTTTTTGCAATTTTACCAATGAGCTATTGCAGTGTAACAAACTCCTCAAAACTCAGACCCTTTAGAACCATCATCATTCATTATTAAGGGTCTGTGTGTCCGCTGGGTGGTTCTGCTGGTCTGGGCCAGACCTGGCTGACTTTGGCTGGTTTACTCATGTGCCTGTGGTCACCAGCTGGGGCCGGCTCATCAAGGATGGCCCCACTCACATCTCTGGTGTTTGGTTGGCTTTTGCTTGGGGTAATTTATTTTCTGGACCACATGTCTTTTATCTCCCAATGGGTCATGCTAGACTTGCTCTCCAGTTTCCAAAAGAGCAAAAGCCACGGGATCTATTGAGGACGAGGCTGGGAGCTGGAATCGCCCATTTCTGCCACATTTTAGTGTCCAAAGAAAATACAGTGCCAGCTCACATCCAAGCAATAAGGAAATGGACTCTCCCTCGTTGTGGAAGGGGCTATACAGTCACATTACAGAGGCTGCTGAGTCAAGGAGAAATGAAGACTGGCAGCCATTTGTAGTCAAGCTGCCTCAGTAGCTGTAACTTCTTTTCAGGTTTAGCTGAGGAACATATTAAAATGAATGGACCTCTCTTGAATTCACATGAAGTGATGGAGTGGAAATGACCTACGGTTGGGAAACCTGGCTGCTGGACCCTGATCTTTGTAGTAGAAGTGATCTTGGACAAGATATTTCCCCTCTTCCTACAAAGGAAACAGTTGGGTAACCATGAGTTACTAAATCAAGGGAAGTTGAACATCCCCCAAAGGCTTCTGCGCTGCCAGAGAGATATCTGATGGCCAGCAGGCCTAAGCTGGCAGGTGGACATCCCACAAGGGGTCTTGAACTGTGAGAGAGCACAGGCCAGGCCGAGGGACTCTCCATCCTCCAAGTGCATGAATGTTTGTGCACCAGGTCTCTAATATATATCAGAGAATATGCCAGCCCAAAGGGAATGACCAATGAACAACTACAACAAAAATCATGCCTGGAGGTCTATTCAGCCAATACATGACCACGCCTAAGATAAAATCTCCCTGAGGTCCTCTTCAACGTTAGGATTTTTATTTTATGGCAGAAATTGAAGAAGCCTCAACAGTAAAAACAGAATTAACATTCAATATGTAGAACCAGCCGGTGACGAGTTCACTACATACATATGTATTCAAATCTCCTGGGTGCCAATTCAGACTTAGACTCACCACTATCAGGCCTCAGTTACCTTACCTATAAATAAAAACAATAATAGCTAGCTTACGATTTGTTGAGAAGTTCATGGTACAAATATGTCCTGCATATTGAAGACACTCAATAATGTTAACTTCCTTCCTTCTTTTTGTGTGGCAGAAAACCAGTCAAACCCTTTCAAATGTTATAGAGTACAAGGATATATTTGTTCAAAGTCATTAGCATTGGCCCATACTGTCATTTTCTCATTTTTGGATTTTTGTTTTTTTTTTAGATTCACCATGCATGCGCTCCCTGCATTCTGGGGAAGCATGATTTGCTAGCAGCATGATAGTGTGTATGTAATGAAGAAAATTGTGTGATTTCATTTAAAGGAGAAAGGAAGACTTCCGACCACCCCCATTCCCACTACCACAAAGCATGAACCTGCTGCTTCTGGATTTCAAACTAAATTGGGTGAGAAGAATAAAGAAAATTGTTTCCCCAGAAAAGTAGAATTCGGCTTTGAACCTAGTGCAGAATTTGACATAAAGTCCTGTGAGTGCAGGCAAGGGCTGTAAAGAACAAGGTGCTCCAGGCACACCGGGAGCGAGAGGAGCCAACTCTGTCCAATGGCTCTTAGAGTAGCTGCATCGCCATCGCTGCTTCCTCCCTCCCTCTCTCCCTCCCCTGAAATGGCCTGAAATTGGAGTTTTTTGAAGTTGGTCTTTTAAACAATCACTGGCTGTCTTTACAAAGTTTTAAATGGCTGTCTCGGTGAAATCAATATTCTTTCAGTCCAGGCTTTTAGCAGATAATGTCTCCCCATAAATCACGGGCATAATGACACGGGAATAATTCATCATCTCATTACATTTACATATGATGTTCCACATTGTTCTGAGGCGAAGGTTATCTCCCCTGCCTGGGATTCTGTCCAGAAACAAATAAAAGACCGAGGAACCTGCTGATTTCATGGGCCGTTTATGGAAGCCTGTGCAGATCCGTTTTCTGTCTGTCAGCTGCTTTTTTCTTTACGGTCCTTCGGGGCACTCACTGCAGGGGTATTTCCTTCCAGCCCGAGCATTTCAATAAACGCTTTAAAACTTTATTTGTCCAAGAGGGGCCTGTCTAGGTAGAAGATATTTTTTTCTACTCTGGGCTTCATTTTATACCAGTGCCAGGTCCAAGGTTACCCATAAAACATCAAGTATTTTTGGGGTACCTACTATGTTCCTAGTATGGCTCCGGATGCTGGGATCCACATGGAAATAAAGACGAATATGGTCTCCCATTGTGCTTGCCATCGCCTGGGGGAAGATGAACCAGGAACTCTTCAAGAATAACCATGCCGCCGAAACCCGTTTTGCTCAGTGGTAGAGCATCGGTCTGCAGACTGAAAGGTCCCAGGTTCGATTCCGGTCAAGGGCATGTACATTGGTTGCGAGCACATCCCCGATGGGGGGTGTGCAAGAGGCAGCTGGTCGATGTTTCTCTCTCATTGACGTTTCTAGCTCTCTATCTCTTCCTCTCTGTAAAATATCAATAATATATATATATATATATATATATATATATATATATATATATATATTTTAAAAAGAACAACCATGCCATCTTCACTAGTGGTAAGCATTGCAAAGGTTTAGATGAGAGGACCTCCTGCCTGGTCTGGAGGGGCATGGACTGTGGAAGGTCACCATGGTGATACTTTGGGTGAGACCTGAAGGTCAGGTGTTGGGATGAGAGCTTGCCACACAAAGGGAACCTCATGCTGCTCAATAAACACTTGATGAAAGAGTGAATGAATGAAAGAACATCAACAAAAAAGTGAGTGAATAAATAAACAGTTCAGATAACGGCTCCGCATTTGGAGGACTGGGCTCCTCACCAAATCAAGGAGAGTTGCGTTGGTGAACTGTCGCCGAAGACCTGCTTAGTCCTGAGGCTCGCCTCCCTTACGGACTGCGGGATCCTGGCCTGGCATGCGCTTAGAGAAAAACAGGCCTGAGTGTGACTTTCAGAGTTTCCTCTATGGTGACCAGACGTCTCGCTTTTGGCGGGACAGTCTCAATTTTTAACAATTTGTCCCACGTCCTACAGCATTTTTAAAAAGTCCTGATTTTTGGAAAGAATGCACGACATGCTAGGGAACGGCAGGAGAACGGGAAGGGAATATATGGTTTTCGACGGCCATGTGGCTATTTAGCCAGGATATGAGTTTTATACTATTTTTGTTAATTTTATAAGGTTAAACTTTAATAATAACAAATAATTGTTGAGAACTGATTATCAAGAACTGCTCATCAAAGTTTGCATTGTTGATCAGTTGTTAGAATTCGACCACCATTGTTTGGGCTTAATGAACAATGGCATTTTTTGGGGATTGGCAATGATGAAAACATTTGTAACTGTCTCTCAGACGATATACATCTATACATCGTACTGCGTGCTAGTAAGCTAGTTAAACAAGTGATGTCATTACAAATCAGCTATTCAGGTAATTTAGGTAAGTAATTTATTTATTTATTTCATAAATACATAAATTTTCTTGAATTTAGCAGACATACTCGTATTATTTATATTTTATAGTGGCGGCAAAAAGTCTAGTGCTGGCCTTGAAAGTGACACTTATGACTACACATAATTTTTTTATTTATTATATTTATAAATTGTACTTATGTTGAAATTTAAAAAATATTACAATACTATTTTTGCATTCTATGAAAATTTTTGTTGCTCCATATAGACCAAGTTTTTAATCAAGAACCACTCCCCCCCCTTCCCGTCAATGGTATCCCGCTTTACCAATGTTAAAATCTGGTCACCTTACTATGCTTTCGTTGGTTCATGGTTTCCTTGAGCTAGTTACTTTCTCAATCTCAGTTTCTTTGGCTGCAAAAATGGGAATGATGAGATCCCCTTAAGGTTGCTGTGAAGATTAGAAGAGATCCTGTGTGTCAGAGCAGAAAAATGCAGGAGCTCAGAAGCTAGGCTGGGTCCATCAGCAGATTGGATCTAGCTGTGCGCTCTAACACATCACAGGTGTTCCTAAAACCACTGAGCTTGGTAAAATCAGCTGTAAAAACCATAGAGCTTCTGGGAACACGAGGCTGGGGACAGACACAACACATGAAAACTTGTCAGTGAAACGTTTTAAATATAGAAATCTATTAAATGGTAATTCATGCCTGGTAAATAGTTGGGAAATACATGAATCTGACAATAAATACTTCATTTTGCGCTGAAAAAGACCCAGCTCTTGCCTGTGGAGTGGGCATTGGGAGGTGGCAGCTTGCAGGCAGTGGTGAAGTGGTGAAAGCAGATTCTGAAATGGGGCCTGTGGATGGGGTGGCTCAGGACACATGCAGTGAGCGGAGGTGGGTGCTGGGTGCCTGGGTGTGCGGTGTGCCTTCTGCGCCTATGCAGCCAGTTCGGCCAAGTACAGCGCTGAATTCGCTGAGTGTTTCTTGCGGTGAGGATCGAGCACAAGCAAACACGAAAATCACAAATTCACAGTAAGCTCCACGTATTCCCTAACAAGGGTTATGTGGAGTAAAGGAGCCTTAGAGCAGACTGGGCGTATTTCCCCTCGTCCTCCCTCTGTTCTCTTCTGTAAATGGGGGTGCATAGGGTTGTGATCATAATTAACAAGATGGTTCCCTATCAGAGGTCCAGCACTGGGCCTCACCTATGGCGCCTCCTCCCTCCGCATTTAACATGCGTGCTGTGCTGTTTGGTTCAGAGGCTTGTACTAGATAGAGGGCAAGTGTCACTTCTTGGTGAGGGAGGCACTCACCTCTTTGCCCAGTTTTGCAGAGGCACACGCTCCTACCCCCTTCTGGTGTACTCACCTCGTGTCCCGCTTCTCAAACAACCTGCAGGAGCAGGGCTGCCACAGGCGTGCCTTCATGGGTCTAGGGAGAGGGAAGGGCCTCAGTGGCTCTTAGATTCAGGGAGGAGACATGCCCACAGGAGATGCTCCATGGCCCGGCTAGTGGGCGTTCCTCTATTAGCCTCAGATCCAGCTCCCCCGTCCCCATGCTGGGGTGGGTCACAGAAGCCCTCTGTCGCTGCAGTCCGCTTCTTGGTGACGCTCCACACTGAGCCTGAGTTCCAGAGGCCACCCAGTAGTGATCACAGTGGGCCCGGCCTGCGGTGAAGCCCATTGTCCGTCCTTTCGGGCGGCTGCAGACAGCCGGCTAAGGACAGATGTGAGCGGCCAGGGCATGACGCGCAGGCTTTGGTCAGCTGAGCTGGAAACTGAGCCATGGGCTGGCGTGAGGCACACGCACGTTGTTTGCAGGGAACGCTGAGGCCTCCGTGTAGGCGGCTGTGTGGGCTGCCCTCCTCTTGTGAGTGTCCAGCTGGCACTCTCACAGGCTTCTGAGTCACACACTCTGTCTGTTTCCTCCCCAGCGGCTTCCACCCCCACCTGCACATCCAGTGGGCGCAGCACTGCCTGCTCGGCCTGTGTCCCCAGAATCCTTCTCTTATGTGGCACATCCATTCTCCTCCCAACAGTGACCCCCTACCCCACCACCACCACACACACACACACACACACACACACACATACACACACACCCCTCCATTGCCTCCCTCCATCATTACTTCTGGCTTTGAACTCATCCCTTATAAGGTTATTATTAGCTCCTGACACTTCATCCTGACTGTCCCTGTGACCTTCCACGCTCTCATCATTGTCTTTCTTTGTACACACATCTCCCATCACCCCAACTTGGAACAGAAGGGCGGCATGATTAAGAGCACAGACTTTGGAGGCAGGCAGATCGGGGCTGGAATTCTGCTTCTTCTGCTTATGAGTGGAAAGATAGTTTGCTTTTCTCAGCTTTAGTTTTCTCACCTGTAAAATGGGAAGTGGTAGCTGTCTCCCTGGGGTTGCTATAAGGATTAAATGAGGTAATATTTGTGAAACATTTAACACATCACCTGACACAGGTTAACTATAAATGTAGCTATTGTGATTGTTAGGTTTAACTTCTTGCAAAAAGTGGCCTTGGCCTCAATCCACATCGTAGGGCACGTACGGGTATTTACCACATAAATGAGCTATCACTTATCACTCATGCTGAGCATTCCAGTACATATGTACATGAATGTTTCATTCATTTATTCTTATGAATTGTCCAATATGTGCCAGGCTAGAGGATTGAAGTAAACAAGAGACAGTCCTGAGGTTCACACACAGCAGAAGTAATGCACTGAAGGGAATTGCCATTCTGGATCCCCCAATCCACTCTGGCTGCCCTCACTGGGTGGCCTCTGGAATTCAGGCTCAGTGTGGGTGTCACCAAGAAGTGGACTGCAGCACAGAGGACTTCTGTGACCCACCCCAGCATGGGGAAAGGGGAGCTGGATCTGAGGCATGAATTTGGCATGATCTTATTTTTTTAATGTAGATATTTGAGTACATTAGGAAATCAAATACAGATTTTTGACTAACAAAACAATGCATTACATAGACAAAACACTGATGAAATAATGAGCAAACACCAAATTCGGAAACCCTGAAATAAATTAGGTTGTATAACTGAAAGTCAACTTCCAAAATGATTCCACCCCTGACCTTGGCTTTTATGAAATTTGTGGTCTGTAGAATTTTAAGGGTGGACTTAGAGGCTGCCTTATCATTTTGAATGGGATCCTTATTTATTGTAAAAGGCCTATTCTTATTCAAGAAACATAGATGAATGTTTTCGTGAAGGAACTAGCTTAACTGAATGGATGTATATTAGACAGCTGTGTTTCTAAAATGGTAGATTTCAGGAACAGCACTAGTGTCATTTTTGTGGTTGTTGCTGTTGTTTGTTTGTTTTATCTTGTTTAACAAGAATTTCTAGTTGATTCTAACATAGGCAGTACACAAAGATCAAGGTTTGTGAAATGCTGCTTTAAACAAGGTAGGTGAATTGGTTTCTGGGAGTTATAGCAATAAATTCAAAATGGATATGAGCAAGAGTACCAGGCACCGGGAGTTGGGGCCAGGTGAATTTGTACTATGGGATTAATAGTCAGGTAGTATCATGATTTGGCACTTTGAGTTACAGGCTGGATTGCTCTAATTTGCATTTTCACAAGTCCAAAGAGTAGAGTTTTAGCTTTGATTCAGTCTCAATCCGCAAGGGCCTCTACAGCAAGCATGTCAAACTCAAAGGCTAACGCAGGCCAAATAAACAATGTTTAAGTTTATGTGGGCCACAAAAAAAAAGCTTCAATTTCCATAGAAATGTAGGTTTATTTTGATAGAGACATTTTGAATACAAAGGGCTGAAATAAATGAGTAATTGTTAACATAAAATAACAGAAAATTTTAATAAAAATTAATATTTTTTTCTTGAACATTAACTTCAATGTTCAGACACTAAATAACTGCACAAATTAATAAGCATAATGCAAGTAACCTATTTTTCTTGTTCTCCGAAAGCGAAATATTTCCTGTGGCAATATTGACATGGCAATTGGCTGCTAAAATATTTGCTGCTAATATTAGTGGACAGAAATGGTGTGTATGTGCATTTAGGTAAGGAAAAGGAATGCAACACAATTATAGTAATCAGTCATTAGCAAATGTTGTAGTTTGTTATTAATAATTATGTATAACAAGATATTGTAAAATTAAGTTACAAAAATTTTATTAAAACATTTCTTACATACCGTTATATTAGCTGGGATGCAAAATTATTCATTGTGGACTGCATGCAGCCTGTAGGCTGTGAGTTTGACATGCTTGCTCTATAGAATTTAGTTAATGAAATACTGAAAATACTGCTTTTAAGGAATTACAGTTGATTTTAAGGGACAACACATGTTCCTATGAAACTTTCAAATATCAGAATGGGCAACCAGGTAATCCTATATAATAAAAGTCTACTATGCCAAGTGTCCAGTCATTCAGTTGTCCATTCAACCAATCAAAGCATAGTATGCTAATAATATGCTAAGGCCGCTCACTATGATGCACACTGACCACCAGGGGGCAGATGCTCCAACCAGTCAGTAGGTTAGCTTGCTGCTGGGACCCAGCAGCTGAGGACTGAGCACGATGGGCCAGACATGCCCTGGAGCCTTTTCACTGTCCCTCTCTGGCTGGCCAAGTTCCCGCATCCTTCCCAGCCCTGATTGTGCTACTGGTGGGGTCTCTTGGCCTGGCCTGCACCCTTTTGCAATCCAGGACTCCTTGGGGTATGTCTGAGAGCCAGTTTCAGCCAATCCTCTCCACCCAGGAGCTGCTCCCTTGTGGTCAGTGCACTCCCACAGTGGGAGCTCCACTCAGGCAGAAGCCAGGTTCACAACTGGCAAGTGCAATGGCGGTGGCGGGAGCCTATTCAACTGAATAAAATGTCCGATTGATGGCTCCCAGTCTGTGAGAGGGCGTAGGCCTGGCTGAAGGGGATGCCCCCCACCTCAGTGCATGAATTTCATGCATTGGGCCTCTAGTTCTATGTGAATCCCAGAAATGACCAATTAGATGGGAATTGAGGAGTAGGAGAGACATGGTCCTGCTAAAAGGGTTAGTGGCAGACCTAGTCAGAAGTAAGGGACTGACTAATCTGAGCTCTAAAAGAGGTAAAGAGAAAGGTGAGAATAGGGCATCCCGTGGAAACCACACTATAGTGCATGAAAGCATGGGAGGGTCTTGGCTTATTGTTTGTGTTAGACATTTGTTCACAAATGAAGCACAACCACCACGAGCTTTTTAGAAATTTGTGGAAATGATTTAGGTTGTCATATTTTTGGGGATACTACTACATATTTTTGGGCATTTAGTGGGTGGAGTTTGGGGGTGCAAGCTATTCTGCAATGGTTGAGATGGATACACAAGTAGGAAATTTTCCTATGTCCTGTATGACTTTTAAATATCCTACTGGAAAATCACTTGGTTGAAAACCTACATGTGATTATCTTATGCAGAAACTACACTAGATAGATAACAGAAAGATGGATGGTTTAATATCACTGCATTTTCCAGGAATGAAACTACAGAGGCTAGGTTATAGTTGACTACCTGCAGAGTTTTACCATTGTTCATTGCTCACCATTTCAGAAAATCATATAACTGTTGACAAAGCCACTTGTGACAATTTAGGTTTGAGTGTCATTTAGAGTTTATTGATGTCACACTCTGAATGGCCAGATTATGATGATCTCTGAACACATAATAATCTGGCCACTCAGTATATATATATTAGAGGCCCGATGTATGAATTTGTGCACTGGTGGGGTTCGGCCAGCCTGATCAGGGGGAGGGGACATGGGTGGTTGGTTGGCCTGCCTGCTGGTTGAATGCCTGGTCGAGGGGACAATTTGCATATTGGCCTTTTATTATATAGGATAGACACTGAGTGGCCAGATTATTATGCATTCAGAGATCATAATAATCTGGTCACTCAGTGTATATACAAATGTGCATATTTAGTTCTCATTTCAACCAGTGACATGGAAAGGGAAAGAACAGACACATTCTGTGAGAACTTTAGCTTCTTAAGTCTCAATTGATTTTATATAACTGGATAAAGGCTTCAGTGTGTCTTAGTGGAATCAGGCCTAAGCACTTAGATTTTAAAATGTGTTATCTTATTATAAGTTAATTTTCTTTATCCTCTATAATGTAGTGAGGTCATGTTAATATTTTTATAATTGTGTATGTAGGTTGATTATGTTATAAAATATTTATAATATAAAAGGAACGTAGAGCTTGACAAGAATAAAACTCCTGGGTTAAGACATCAAACCTGAGAATTTCAAGGACATGTTTGCTTAAATTCACTTGTGGAGATCAGGACTGGGATGGTTATGGAGTGGAGGTGAACTTTTAAAAAATATATATATTTTATTGATTTTTTTTTACAGAGAGGAAGGGAAAAGGATAGAGTTAGAAACGTCGATGAGAGAGAATCATCGACCAGCTGCCTCCTGCACATCCCCCTACCAGGGATGTGCCTGCAACCAATGTACATGTCCTTGGCCGGAATCAAACCTGGAACCTTTCAGCCCGCAGATGGACACTCTATCCACTGAGCCAAACTGGTTTCAGTGGAGGTGAACTTTTGTTTGGCTTTTGATCTTACCTTCTTCATGCCAAGATACTATCTGCTCAAATGCAACAATTTTAAGTCATCCATTTTAACAAGAGGAAGGTCAACAGGCCTTTTTATTTATTTAAATTTTTTTTTGCAATATTTAGATGTTATATCTGATACGGATGTTTATGGAATAACAGATTTGTCCAAGCACACAGCTGTTGTAAGACTGCCTTATCAGCATTTTTAGCGGCTCTAAATGTTTTCTTTGTGTTTACACACTGCAACATCAGAGGAGTCTCCACTGAGGTTTATCTGAATGAGCCATTTTAGCGATAACTAAAGAACGAGACCCAACAGCCAGTTTATGTTTCCAAGCTCTACAGAGCTTCTTTTCCTTCTTTTTACAAGTAAAGTGATGCGTCCCCCAGGCCTTGACAGATGGTTGATGGTTCCCAGAACCCCATGCTTCTCCAGAAGCTATCCTTTAGGCAAGTCTGAGGACCACAGGCACCAAGCTTTGGCCAGAGGGAGACATCTCCTTTCCTCAAGGGTATAGTGAAGTCGCAGAGCACACGTGAAGTGTCTAGCAGTTGCTTCCAGAGGTTGGTGGTAAGTGGTGTTAGGGAATCGGTGCCAGGGTAAATCCTACTCCAGGATTCCCAATATCTGAGGACGGCAGCACATAACACAAGGCCTAAAGGTTCTACCAGGAGAAAACTAACATTGCTTTTACTTAGAAAACAAGTACATTTTCATTACAGTAAAACCATGACATGAAATCAATAGTGACCGGTTAAAGAAGCATGAACTCTGGGATGCTGTTAGGTGTTTAATAAAAGCATCTTCTAGCCCATTCTCAAAGATCTCCTGGTCACTATTTGAAACCAGCTTCCACCTAGAGGGGTGGAAAACCAGGAAACAGCAAATGCGGTACTCATTCTAGTCTGGGGTTGCAGCCAGGTGCCATGTTTGCTCATCTTGGGCCTGCAATACCCATGAAGAAAGGGCTTTTTATACTACAAGGAGCATGGAAAATAAATACGTAAATAAATAGGTAAAACAAGCAAGCTTAGTCACAGTGAGCATGCAGCTGTAGTTGGCCTGAATGAAATGCTCCTCCATTTCTCCTGGGAAATGCTCTGTGCAACCCGGTCCATGCAGGGACTTCGTCTGAGAGCCACTGAGTATGGCCACCTGCTGCTGAGTATGTCCAAGGGGCTAACTCATTTTGGTTTGGGTTTTGGTTTCTAGAGAGTTGTTTTGGCATCAAGTAGACAGCGGCTAACATTATCAACTGGGCGATAGTCAACACTCAGCTCAAGTTTAGGAGCTTGGGCTCTGCAGGCCGTTAAACTTGGGTTTGAAACCACAGGCAAAACTAAAACTCCTGGGTTAAGACATCAAACCTGAGAATTTCAAGCACGTGTTTGCTTAAATTCACTGGGAGGTGAACTTTTGTTTGGCTTTTGATTCAATTGTCACATTTGAGCAGATATTGTCTTACCTCCTTCATGCCAAACTCAGGGGAAGGCAATGTAGAATCAACAGCAATGACACCATTGTATGAAATATCGTACACATAAATGATACAGTCCTAATTAACATCATTGGTTGGTTCTTGGAAACTGTGATTCAAGCAAAATTACATATAATGAAACCGATTTTACTGCAAGCTAATTGATAGGAGTTCCTACAGCATATCTCTGGTTGCAAAATATCACCAAAGTTCTTAATAAAGACCAAAAACACTTCTAATATTAAAATTGAAATAAATGTGAGCTCTACACACATTTAAGAATGCTGGATGAAGACAAGTAAGATGACTATTTTCTGACCCACTTAATCCAGTTCAGGGTCGAGAGAACCAGGCCTGAACAGGACACCCTTCCATCACAGGCCCTTCACATGCACTCCGATGGGACAATCAGATGCACCCATCCACCTCAGGTGACAGCTTTGGGATGCGGGAGGAAATTGCAGTCCAGAGAAAACCCGTGCAGATCTGGGAAGCATGTGCACACTCCGCACAGACAGTGGCCCCAGCAAGAAATTGATGCTTTTTCTCGTCAATGTCATATCCAAACAGTGCTGGAGGAAATGATGTTATTGGAGGGCTGCTGTACAGTAAACGCTATGCATTCGTTACCCGGCTTCAAAAGTTGTCCCCATTTTGAGTAAGCCACTTAATATTCTCAGCAGTAAAATGAGAACACATAGTCCCCTTCTTGTCCATGGCTTTACTTTCTGCAGTCTCGGTACCTCGTGGTTAAGAGCAGTCTAAAATATCAAGTGAAAAATTCCAGAAGTAAACAATTCGTAAGTTTTAAATTGTGTCTATTCTGAGTGCAGTGATGAAATCTCATGCTGCCCCCTTTGTCCCACCAGGATGTGAATCACCTCTTTGTCCAGCATCTCCAGCTGTATGCGCCACCTGCCCGTTAGTCACTTAGTAGCTGTAGATGATCGGATCAGCTGTCTCTGTATCACAGAGCTCGTGGTCAAATCACCCTCATTTTATCTCACAGTGGCCCCAAGGCATGAGGCTAGTGATGCTGGCAGTCCAGACACGCCAGAGAAGCCACAAGTGCTTCCTTTCAGTGGAAAGGTGAGTGCAGTGTAATAAGACACTTTAAGAGAGTGAGGGAAAGACCACATTCACAGAATTTTTGTTACAGTATATGGTTACAGCTGCTGTATTGTCTCATTAGTTATTGTTGTAAATCTCTCACTGCGCCTCAGTTATAAGTTTAACTTAAACACTGGGAAATATGTATAGGAAAAAACATAGTATATATAGGGCTCAGTACTATCCATGGTTTCTGGCATCCACGGAGGGTGTTATCCCCTGTGAATAAGCAGGGGTGGGGACTGCTGTGATAATAATTCACACATTCAAGAGTTATAAGTGCAATAGTATGTGACCTTGTAGCTCAAAACCTGACATGTAATAAATGCTTCAAAAGTTTATTCACATTTAAACCAAGAATATCCTTGGTTAAACGATACAACAACCTGCACTGAATGGAAAAGAGATTCTTTACGTTTTGACTGGTTTTCAGGATGTCACAAAGCCCTTAGTATGAAATAATTAGATCTTGTACCAAAATGGAAACCCCCAATAGAGCGGAATCCAATGCTTAGCTAACCAGGATTGTGTCTCAGTGAACATTCCAAATGGCCCATGAAAGGCTTTTTAAAAAGTTCCTTAAAGAGATGACTGTCCTTGAAAAAAAACAGTGGGTACAATAAAACAAGTTGATGGCTAGCAAATTTCACCCCAAAGAAAGAATACTCTTTTCTTTCGGTCTCAGGGCCACCGGCACCAGATGACCTCACAGTTAAGAACAGTCCCGGGCTTCCTTTTGCTGATTCTCAGAGGCCTTCGTGGTGGTGAGTGAAAACATTCTTTTGGTGCCAGAAATAGTTGTTGCTCTTGGGTTAGGATGAGAAACTTTTTTGCTGAGCTTCAGAATTCAGAGTGATTAATTTGCAGAAAACTCTCCAGGGCCAATTAGGAGGGGCTCCCCTGCTTGGAAAGGTGGAAGGGACGATTAGTTTTAAAAGATGAAAAATGTGCTGGGTACCCAGGCTGCTTTGCACAGCAGCTCAATAAAACAGGAGGGGTTAGGGATGCTGGGGAGAGAAGGTAGTTTCACACTTGACTTGTGAGGATCATTATGACCTTCAGAGAGTCAGTGGACAGGGTAAATAAGAATGTAGAATGTTTTTAAGTTCCAGAACTAGAGTGTTGTTGTTTTTTTTAACTATAAAGCAAGTTAATTTTTAAAAGGAGAGTTATACTACAGAGTACATGCTTTTAGGTCTCAGTTCTACCCCTTAACTTTGTGACCTTGTACAGATTTCTTATTCTATCCTAGCTTGTTTCCTGTCTATGAAATGGTGATAATAATAGTGTCCTCTCCATGAGGATTTTTTTTCCCCCACCAGGGAAAAGAGTTAACAGAGGCAAATCCATGTGCACTGCTTTCAAATACTAAAAGTAAAGATTGTATCATTATTGCCATTGTATTCATTTGCGCCAATTAGGATGGAGAAATTTTTCCGAATAACATTTTTGTTGTCCTTAACTTGGCAATAGCTGGATAATGAACTTGATGTGAAATCTTGATGCAGTAATTTCATGATTTCTTGTAACAAACTGTAGGAAATCCTTGTATAAATCTCTTCTCTCTTTGGCACTTGATCTGTTGACTCTGCTTCTACTTTAAACAACGAGCCAAGGCTGCATCTGACAGGATGGGAGTTAAAAACAACAACAAAATTTGATTCTTTTTGGTGTTGATTCTAGCCCAGGCCTTTAGTGAGTAATGTTCAGAGCAGATTTGTTGAATGGATGGATGGATGGATGGATGGATGGATGGATGGATTAATGGTATACCTTTACATTGTATATTTTGGTTCTTTCCCCTAGGGAAATGTGTTGGGTCTTGCTTCCCTCCCCCCCCTTATGTTTATTGTAGCTGCATATCCCTAAACAAAACCAACAGTTCAATTAATGCATTTATTCTACATTTTATCACCTACCTCATTGTTTGTTTTTATTTAAATTGAAGCTAAATGGTAAAAACTTGGGAGCATTTCATTTTAAAAAGCAATTTCAACAAGCTCTTTTTTGGGGGGATGAGTACCATATTGACCAAAGAAAGTATAATCCATATTAAAAATTTTAAAGGGTAATGGATTTAAAAGTTCTTTAAAAGAATGAATGTAGAAAAGCCCCAAAAATACTGAGGATTTAAGGCTAACATTGGAAAACAATGCCACCTCCAAGGGGCACTCTTTTCTCTTCTTCTTTGTATTTGCTTGGCCCACTACAGTCATTACTATGATTAGTTAGTTGCTTAACATGAGTTAGGCACTGGCTGGAATAGTTATGCCTTTACAACTATAATGTATGTATATACTCTTATGTTTATTTTATCCATAGATTTAAAAATGAGTCTCAGGACAGAAAACTTTCCCTACCTGGTGAAAGAAATAGACCTACAAGTTTGGGAAGTACAGAGAACCCCAAACAAGAGAAATCAGAAGAGGACCACACCAAGACACATCATAATTAAAATGCCAAGGGCAAAAGACAAAGAGAGAATCTTGAAAGCAGCAAGAGAAAAACAGTTAGTTACCTACAAGGGAGTACCCATACGACTGTCAGCTGATTTCTCAACAGAAACTATGCAGGCCAGAAGGGAGTGGCAAGAAATATTCAAAGTGATGAACAGCAAGAACCTATAACTAAGATTACTCTACCCAACAAAGCTATTATTTAGAATTGAAGTTCAGATAAAGAGCTTCACAGACAAGAAAAAGTTAAAGGAGTTCAGCACCACCAAACCAGGATTATATGAAATGCTGAAGGGTATTCTTTAAGAAGATAAAGAAGAAGAAAAAGGTAAAGATAAAAATTATGAACAAGAAAATGACAACAAATACATACCTACCAACAAATGAATCTAAAAATCAAGTGAATAAAAAATCTGAGGAACAGAATAAACTGATTAATATAATAGAATCAGAGGCATAGAAAGGAGTGGACTGACAATTTTTTGGGGAAAAGGGATGAGAGGGGTGCAGGAAGAGATTGGGCAAAAATCTTACACCTATAGATGAAGACAGTGCGGGGGGGGGGGTAAGGGTATGGGGTGGGATGGGGAATCAGATTGAGGGAAGCTATGGGGGGGGGAAGAGGGGAACATATGTAATAATATGAACAATAAAGATTTATTTTTAAAAAATGAGTCTCAGGGAGGTTAAGCATCTTACCAAAGGTTACATATCTGGTAAGTTGCAGAGTCAAAGTTGGTGTTCTAATCTAGCTGGTCCTGAATCCCAAACTTGGAGTTTGGGCCAGAAATGCCTCCCTCCCTTACCCCCCCCCCTCCAACATATATACAGACTCCTCACTTAAGTACAAGACCTTTGTGATCTTCAACTTCACATTGCTTTTACCTTCCGCCAGCCTAGTAAGCAAATCTTCCCATGATTTTCCACTCTCCGAAGGCAAGTAGTCAGCGAGAGAAATTAGAACAGGACCTAAGGCCTTGCATTCTTGAGATCCCCTTTAATGAAAAACAGAAGATGGGATATTTCTTGTTAAAAGTAGGTCAGTTTTTTGCAACTTTTCTTTCATTTGGTACAACAAATTAAACATGGATATGGTATTTAATAGAAATGTAATGGAACTAGAAGACAAATTAGAGTGTTGGGAAGAGTGAATAAGATGTTTATAAAAGGAAAGAGTGAATTTTTGATTCATGTGGCAGTAAATATGGGGTGGGAATAATGAGTTTAGGCTATCACTGGAGAAGGAATTGAAAATAATAACATGAAGGTTGTGGATAAAACACATTCTCTCTCCCCAACTTCAGCTAGAGCCTACTCCAATATCTCCTCTCTCCCTTTGCCAAACTAGTTTTCATCATGGTCTCCTCCATTTTCCTAAACCCAGTAGACATTCCTCAGTCCTCATCTTAGTTGACTTCTGAGTAGCACCTGTGTTATTGCCTTTTGCTGCCTCCTTTTCCTTGTTTCAGGGCACAATCCTCTGTGAGTTTTGTCCTATTACTCCTTGTCTTCCTCCTTTGCTAGCTCATCTTCTACCCAGCCATTAAATGCTGGAGATCCTAGGCCCTCTGCTCTTCCTATTCTGGTTTTTCTCCCTGCTGATCTTCTCCACCCCCATGGTTTCATATTATCCGTATTCTCAGATGACTCACAATTCTTATCTTCAGTCTTGATCTCACCACGTATCTCCAGACCCATCTATTTATTCATTGTCTGCTTGCCATCTTTTGAACGCCTCAAAAGCACCTACCGCTTGTCAAGTCTAAGACTGGGCTCACAATCTTCTCCTGCAGACTTGGTCTCTTTCAGTGAGCAGCACCACTGTCTGTCTAGTTGCTAGGGCAGAAGCCAAGAAGCTAGTCTCTCCTTTAATTCTCATATTCATCACCAAGTCCTGCTGACTCCACCCTCCTAAATCTCACTGAAATCCATCGATTTCTCTCTAACTCACTGCCATTTCCCTTGTTCAAGTTACAATGATCTCTTCTTTAAGTGACAACATACCGTCTGATTGGCCTTCCTTTACCCATATTGGCCTTCCTTTGCCCACACTGGCATTCCTGCAGACTGTCTTTTCTCCACCCTGCAGCTGGAAAGACTTTCTCCAAAATATAAATTGGGTCACGTGACCTGGGAACTTGGAATCTATCAATGACTTTTCTTTCTCTGCAGCGCAGAATCAGAATCCATTCCCTGGCCCACCAGGTACTGTATAGTGTAGGGCAGTGGATCTCAAAGTGTAGTCTCCGAATGCATCAGCATCATCCAGGTGTGTGTTTCAAAATGCAAAGTCTTGGCTCTATTTCATATCTAATAGATCAGAAACTCAGGATGCGATCCAGAAGACTGTGTTTTGACAAATCCTCCTGAATGATTCTGGCATCTACACTGATGTTGGAAAGCCACTGCTCTCGAGCCTACACTGCATCTGGCTTCTTGCCTTCTCACCTCTTCTAGCTTTCTTTAACTCCCTCTGATAACACCATGTTTCATTCTACCATAGGGCCTTTGCCCAGCTCTTCCTTCCTTGGTTAATGTCTAGTGTCCCTTCAGGTCTGGCTCCAGAAAGCTGACTAGAAATAATATCTCCTAATACTATATACTGTTCCTTCATAGCACTTAAAATAGTTGTATTTTTTCTATGGTCATTGGTTAATATCTGTCTCCCCCATTAGATTATAAACTACAAAAGAATTGGCACTATATCTGTTTTTACTTGTTATTGTCTACAGTGTCTAGTACTAAGATAGAACCTATGCTCAGATACTTTTTGAATGAATGAACAAATAAATAAACAAACCTTTTCATACAGCATCTGCATACTGTTTGAGAACACAAACAGACTGGAGTTCTCATGCTCAGGACCCAGTCCCCTCATATTATAAAACAGGGCTACTTATCCCATTGCCTCATTGAGACAATTCAATGAGGTAATACATGGATAAAAATCAGCACAGGTCTAGGCACACACAGATCAACTTAGCTCTAAACATCATTACAACTCTACTGTTATAATTATTCTAGTTTTCAATATCTCCCTCAATCCTAATGACTGAGTGAGATTAAAACCAAACAGTGTAATTCTTGCCAAGAATGTACTTTTTAAAATTATTAGATGAAAATAAATGCCTGTGGGGTGTGGGTTTGGGGGTTAATGAAGGGATGAGGACACATATGTAATACCTTAATCAATAAAGAAATTTTTAAAAATAAATGCCTGTGCAATTTAAGTTATTCATCTCCCAATATATTTTCTCTAGGAAATTCTTTTTAAAATATATATATTTTATTGATTTTTTACAGAGAAGAAGGGAGAGGGAGAGTTAGAAACATTGATGAGAGTGAAACATCAATCAGCTGCCTCCTGCACACAGGAGATGTGCCTGCAACCAAGGTACATGCCCTTGACCGGAATCAAACCTGGGACCCTTGAATCTGAAGGCTGATGTTCTATCCACTGAGCCAAACCGGTTAGGGCATCTAGGAAATTCTTATTAGCCTTGTCACTGGGTTCGAATGCCATTTATTTATGTATTTATGTATTTATGTATTTACTTATTTATTCAGAAAATCATTAATTAGGGAGCACCTAGACGTACTGGACTAGGTTTCAGGGATGCAGAAGTAACAGTCTAGTGGGGAAAAAGATATTAACAGTCCATTGGGAAAGTATTTCACCAAAATGCCAATAAGCACTGAGGAGAGGTACCTTGTCTCAGTGTGTGAACTGGAGGCCAAGCCTGAGCAGGGAGGGGCTTGGCTGTGAGGTAGGAGCTGCTTGTGCACAAAGAAACCCCCTCATTTGGTCTCTGTGTGGCATGTGATGTAAATAGCATACGTGAAGTTCATGTTTTGTCCCCAGCCTGAATCAAACTGGTCTCTGTATGTGTTGGTTCTGTATTCTTACAGAGAGGGTGTCCATGAAAACCAGCTAAAAGTGGGACACAGGGACAGGCCAGCTGGGAAGCCGGTGTTATTAACATGTTTCCCAGGTGCTTTCTATCCGCACTTTGTGGAGAACTATTCCCTTTCAGGCCCTCTGCCTCATTTTCCGTAGGCTGGCTCTGATTTCTTTACCACCTTGAACACCTGGGGCCGAGGCTCCTTTTCATGGCAGTCTGAAAGCAGCCTTTTCTTTTTCGCTTCACTCAGTTTGGTCCAGGTCTTAATCTTTGAACAGCATCAAATATTCATTGCCACTTGACAAAGCTGGCGTTGGAGGATCCAGCGTTTTCAAAAGAAGGTCTTGCCTTACGGGTGGTGATCCAATGAGCCTTTCAGCAAAACTGACTCTAAATCATCCAGGCTCAATTAGTTTATTTCAAAGAAATACCCAGGTGTTATTTGACCTTCAAACATATGGGCTGCTGGAGTCAATGAAAGTCTCGCCTGTTCCCATAATGCCGAGAAAAAACTGGATGGGGTAATTCTTTTTCATATTCTCTGAGTTTTGTGGGGGGATTAATAGGTTGGGGCTGAGTTATTTACTTTAGCAATATGCTCAGTGGTAGGCTGCAATTGCCTGGCCGAGGAACAGCCAGGTGTGAGCTGTCACTAGCCACCACTAAAACAGTGACAGGTACGAAGAAGAATTGGGCCACGTAGGAGGGGCACGAGCTCTGAGAATAGGGAACCAGCTCAGGGTACAGTCAGAAGCAATAACGGTAACCTCTAGCTGGGCTCTGTATCCAGAGTTTAGCAGCTCTCCAGGGCAGGAGAGCATTGGCCCTGCGGTCTGCTTTGTCTTTCCCCAGCACGGAAGTGATTGCAAACCTTTCAGATGCAGACTCCTGGCTTTATACCTTAAGGTTTTCCACTCAGAATAGTCAGAGCCTACCAACGCTGCCTGTTTTTGTGTTTTCTCTTTTTGTCTCTCCCCCCCCCCTTTTTTTTGGCTTATATTTTTGAAACCTAAACAATTTCTAAGAATTGGGACAATGTTGAAAGTAATTTTCCTAATGCCAAGAGTGTGTTTTTTGGAGTTAGAAAGATCTGGTGTCAAACTATGGCCCAACCTGCTGGCTGATTGTGTGATGCCAGGCAAATTGCATAATTTCTCTGAGTCCCAGATATAAAATAGAGCTGATAATTCTTACCCAATATAGCCTTACCTAATATGTTTTAAAGATATTTTAATATGCATGCAATCAAAAAGGGATTTAATAGTCAAGTTCATTTGGAAAACCCTTTGGACTCTCTTCCTCTGCCTTGGGTTTGATGATGCATATGATCAGATGCAAGTCCTTGAGAAGTTCTGAAGGAAATAAACCTGTGTAACTCTGTTTGATCCCAAATGTCCAAAAATATTTCAGTTCATTAACTTTTTTTCTTCTTTTGTAGAAAATGAGAGCAGTGTTTCATAAAATGCAAGTGACCTCATAGGATTGCTGCAAAAGTTAATTAAGAATTTAAGATAAATGCTTCCCATAGTGTTTGGCCCTGAGTAAATACTCAATAGTAGTGATTATATGATTATTATTTTTATTTTTTTATAATATATTTTATTGATTTTTTTATAGAGAGGAAGGGAGAAGGATAGAGAGCTAGAAACATTGATGAGAGAGAAATATCAACCAGCTGCCTCCTGCATACCCGCCACTGGAGATGTGCCCGCAACCAATGTACATGTCCTTGACCAGAATCGAACCTGGGACCTTTCGGTCCCCAGGCCGACGCTCTATCCACTGAGCCAAACCAGTCTCGGCATATATGATTACTATTAATGAGGGCTTTAGTCTCCAAAACATAAAACTCTAGATTTGATATACTTGGTGTTTGACCACAGGCACTTTATCAGTATTTTGCCAGTTGAAAATTTAGACTTCAGCTGTTGGCAATGACTAATGGTTGTGATTTATTGAGTACCTACCAGGTGTCAGGGCACACATTAGGTACTTTAATTGAATCATCGCTATTTTTAATGGTCATATCTGCTCAACAAGGTAGTTATTATTCCATTATTAATTATATGACAAAATTGAGGCTCAAAGATGACAGGTGACCTGCCCAAGCTCCACTGTGGAAATTGAAATTTAGTTTGGATTGGTTGGTCCAAAACTTCTTTATTATTCTCAGCTGGGATTCTACAAATCCTCAGGGATCTGTGAAAGCACCAGTGATCTGGGGACAATTTGTAGTAAATGTAATTGAAAGCAAACCCTTGACCAACATGAAGAATTGAAGGAGTAACTACTTTGGGAAGGTCATGTTTCAGCCTACAAAAACCTTTCCTTTATGGAATTCACCCATTCTCTCACCTCCAAGCCTTGCACTTGCTGTCCCCTTTGCCCAAAGAAATCTCTTGTTTCTTTCCTTGGTTACCTCTCATTCATCCTTCGGTCATTTTATTTGTCTTTCCCCATCACACTGTGGGCAGCAATCAAATCCTGCTCAGCACTGTATCCTTAGCATGCAACACATAATATTCCAACTATATTTATTGATGAATAAATGATGTCAATTCAAAACCAATATGAGCACATTACTTATGCCTTAAGAGTAATAAAAAGTAGGATGGTCGTTCAGCTATCCAGTCTAATTAGCATATTATGCTTTTATTATTAGAGACTAGAGGTCTGGTGCACAGAATTCGTGCATGGGGGTAGGGGGTCCATCAGCCTGGCCTGCACCTTCTCGAGATCTGGGGGATGTCCGATTGCCGGTTTAGGCCCAATCCCACAGATTGGGCCTAAACCGGCATTTGGACATCTCTCTCATAATCCAGGACCACTGGCTCTAATCACTCATTTGCCTGCCTGATCAACCCTAAAACTCAATCTTCTTCTTCTTTTATTTTTAATATTTATATATTTTCTTTATTTTTTAGTTTAAAAGTTAAGCTTCTTGAGAACATGAGGCATTTAACATTATCCCATATTCCTTACAGAGAGCTAAGCATGATAAACACAGCAAATACTTAATACTTATGGGCTTCCATACATTTTCCAACGAGGAGTGTTGTAATAGGCAGTCTCCAAAATCTTGAACTAGAAAACCTAAAATGAGAGTGCTCAGATTTCAGGCATCAGGTGCTGTTAGCAGGATTTCTATCCCAGTTAAACTCTGACTCTTAGCTCTCAACAGTCTGGACAAACTGCCCTTCACCATTTCCCAAGTCACTATCCCATTTTTATTTATTTTTTATTTTTTGTTAAATGTTTTATATCCACATCAGTATCAACGTACCATACAAAACCTACCTGCCAGCCTAGCTGGGCACCAGGAGGGGGGCCCATGGCAGCATAGAAAACCGGGGTTCTTATCCCAAAAGAGGAGAAAATGGGTTTACAGTTGAGGAAACAAAACCAGAGCCCAACACGATCAAGGAGAAGCCTTGAAACTGCATGGAGCGGAGGTGCTGTGGGCAGCGTGCATCTGGGCTGGCCCAGCAGTGCCTGCAGCGGCCTCGGCTCCTGGGAAGGTTGGGGTCTGAAGGGACCCAGCTCTTGAGGTTACTTTCAATAATTTTGCTTTTGGGAGAGGGAGGGCTTCTAGGCAGCAGCTCTGTGTGGGGGTAACCAGTGCAGGTTTCGCTTCAGGGTTTGAAGGGGAAGTTGGATCTGTGAGGTGGGACAGCCTGGCCCCAAATGTCACAGCTGAGGTTCTTAGAAGTGGTCCAGCGAACTTCCTTCCTGCCCTGACCCCAGGCCTATGGCTTAAGAATCAGGCACCAGGCTGGGCTAAGCACCCAGGGGCCTTTGTAAACATGGCAGGCACAGAAGGGGGAGCCTGGGGGAACTGTAGGAACTGTGGGGGCACCAGAGCCAGGGGAGGGCGGTGCCATGGGGAAGAGGGCATGGGGTAGAGGAGGGAGCTCCTCTAACAGAGACTTAGAGGTACAGAGACTCAGACACACAGGGAGGACAGAGATGGGGATAGAAAGAGCAACGGGAAGAGAAAGACTCAGATAAAGCAAGAGAGAGATTGAGACAGAGAAAGATTCACAAAGAAGAGAGACAGACAGACAGGAAGAGGGAGTCCTGCTCTGTAGGAGTCAGCAGGCTGGGGGAGGGGGGAGGAGAGGGGCCGGGCTCCCACGGGCGGGATGTGCAGTGTGACGGTAAGGGCATTACTGTGTCGCAGAGGGAGGTGAGCTGGTGATGCCACCAGCTCCTTCAGAGGCCGCACAGGCCCGAGGGCTCCGCAAAGCCCAAGCCAGAGGGGACGGTAGATGACACAGAGCTTGGTTCCGCCGTCCCCACCAAGGAGCGGGCATGGCAGCCCCGCTGGCTGCTCTCACGGGGTGGAAGGTGCCATCCCGCTGGCCCTTCAGCATTTCCCCAGCCCGCGGGCGGTGATGGTGCCCACACACCAGGTTCCTTCCTCCTGGTGGGGAGGCCATCCTCATCCTCCATCAGCGCATTCTGGTCTTCAGGCTCATGTGTGACTCCCACGCGTTCATTTCCTCCTGCCGGCGCCTTTCCGGGTGAGCCGCGCCCGGTTCTGGCCTCGGATCCCGCGCAGCTGCACGAGGCCCGGCCTCAGGCTGTGCACGCGCTCACCGGTCCCGGCGCCCAAGGCCCGGGTCCTGGCTGCGGTCCGGTCCAGCTGCGTGCGGCTCCTGGGTCTCGGCGATGGAGCCGGAGCCGTCCTGAGCTCAGCGGGATCCTCATCCGTCTTCACTGCCCTCGGCCGGAGCGCTCAGGTCCTCCTGGGCCTTCTCCGGCGTCGGCCCGCTCTTCGAGGATCGGGGAGGTTACCCTGAAGCTCCGATGGCGGCGCTTCACCCGCAGCTCCCGGAGGGCGTGTGCGCTCCGCCCGGAGCTGGTCACTGGGCTCTGGTCCTCCGCTTCTAACCAGGGAACCAACGAAACCTTCACTTCCCTCTTCCTCCCGCAGGGGAACGGCAAACCTCCGCAGAAACAATTTCCCGCCAAGTCCCGGCCGAACACTGCGGACTGCGGGCTGCAGGCCAACTGTGCACATGCGCAGTAACAGGCTCCGGTCTGGGTGGGCGCCAGGGGCCCCCACGATCCCACAATCCTCTGGGGCACACTTCCGGTTTTCTAGCGCCTCCTTCAGTGGTGCTTCCCTCAGTCACGTTGTGACATCCCTGGCCTCGGGTTGCAGAGGGTTTTTTTGTTCTTTGAAGTTGGAACTATTGGAATCGGTGCAGTTTCGGGAGCCCTGCTGCTCCATGGACACATCTGTCCCAAGCGCACTCATGGGACAACCGCCATTCAGGCCACGGCTGGTTCCCAATGGGAAAGGTAGGTGCTGGGCCGTTTTCCAATTGGATCTTCCTCTTCCTTCCCCAGCACACTCCAAACCTGCTCCAGGCCTTCCACCCCACCCCGCAGACCCTAAAGGCCTTCCCCTCTATTTCTTCGACTTTCCCCCATCAAACTCGCACCCTATCACGTTGCCTAGGGGCGCCCCTAACCACTCACTGAGGGGTGGGGCCAGCCTCGGCCAGGGGCCTTGGTGTTCTGGTCTCTGGAAGACTATATATATATATATATATATATATATATATATATAGCTAAGTGTCATGTGTTAGAGATACAAAAGTCTCAAAACATAGTTTCATAGAATGTTAAGCAATAAGACCATTGAAAATTCCCGTGCAGCTGTAGCACAATTGCTTGCTACTGGCTATAGGGAAAGCTTTGTACTGCGGTGGAGATTGATGACAGTGGCAGCCTATTTTTAGCTGAGTCGGGGGGGGGGGGTGTGAACAAGGCACATTTGCAGGTTCAGAAACTCCCCTTTTCACAGACCCCTGGTTAAGGGAAGGGTAGTGTTTGTGATTCAGCTCAAGGAAACCAATTTACTTGCATGCCACTCCGTTATGGTTACTGGCTGTGGAATGCTTTCCTTTACCAATCATGTCCTAGGCATAGTACACCTGTTACCTCTCATTTTTATGGTACTCCTTCAGAGTATTGGTTATTGTTCCCATTACAAATGAGAAACCACAGCCTCCAACAAATCTTGCAACTTGCTGGGACCCACAGCTAGAAAGTAGTGGAGCAAGGATTTAAATCCAGGTGGACCTGTCTCTGAAGTCTGTTTTGCCCCACTGGGCCACCTAGTTGCCTAAGATGAGAGGTTTTTGTTTTTGTTTTTGTTTTGTTTTTTCCCCTCCATGGGAGATACTCTGACAATGACTGGTACTGGGCATTGATGTGTAAGTTCCATCTGGGAACTAACTATTGGAGTGAAAGGATACATAGTGATCTTAAATTAAAAATCAAGGTGTAGGCTTGATCGTTTATAGGGGGCATTCAGGAGGCAGCAAATAGATGTTTTGCTCTTACTTAAAGTTTCTTCTCTCTCTCTCTCTCCCTTCCTCTCTGCCTAAAAATCAACTTAAAAAAAATAAAAGTAAGTGTTGCTTTAAAGCTTTGTCCACCCAGAGCCTTCCTATTGCTTTAAAGCTTTGTCCACCCAGAGCATCTTCCTCTATGCCAAGAACATTTTGGTGAGAAGGAGCAGTTCTTAATATGAGAACACACATTTCTTTGGTTAATTCTGAACCCACAGTTAACTTTTGAGCCCAATTCTTATGGTCGGTTTCTTTAATTGTTTGAAAGTATCTGGTGGTTGGCTTGTCCTAATTCTACATTAATGATGGTTTTGTATGCAGGGAGTCACCCCAGTTTAAGAGCCTGACTATCAAAGATTGATGGATTATTTCCTGCAAAGGTTTCCATAGATGAAATTTTTAATGCATTTTATTATCTTCTTGTCTACTTCATGGCTTATCCAAAAGGAAGGAGGAGACAGAACATTGATTTCCTTGAGCACATCCTCTAAGAATGGCATATTTTCAATCATATTTTATGGTAACATATTGACAAGATAGTTGCTTTGGTTAAAATTTTTAAATGTTGGGGAAGCAACACTAAAGCAGAGGATGAATGTGTTGAATACATGGTTGAAACATCAGTGACCAGATGATGGGTTGCTCACAAATGCCATGGGCCTCCTTCTCCAAACTTCAGCCCCTTCATGTTAGAACCTGGTAATGCTGGCCCTTTGGTTGTGACAATTAGAGGAACTAATGAATGTCAAATATTTGGCACAGGGCAGAGGACACAGCACAAAATCAATAAGGGGTCATATATACTCCTTCCATTCAGTTCCATGGATTATGCTAATTTGGCTTCTACAATTTAAAGGTATAAACATAGGGTATGCCCCCCTAAATTTTATACATACATATATATATGTGTGTGTGTGTATGTATATGTATATATATGTGTGTGTATATGTATATATATATGAATATATACATACACACACAGAATAATTGTAAAGGCAGTGTTTATTAAAAGACATTTCATTTTCAGAATTGAGCTGTCAGTTGTTAAAGTGTGTATACATTTTTGGGGGACACCCTGTAGATATTCAGGGCTCTTTTTGTGATTAACCGTTCCAGGGAGAGTGGGCAATCCTGGGACTCTTGTCTACTTAAGTGAGGGGACTTATCCTTCTACCACAGAGTTTCTCAAAAGTCTGGTTTGCTCCTCAGCAAAATTTTAGCTTTGAAGTGGCCACCTGCCAGAAGCCAGAATTCACAGGAGGAAGAAGCTTGAAGAGGCCTGGGAGATCATATAGTCAGTTAATTCTCATCATTTTACCAGTGAGGAAAGTGAGGAATGGAGAAGCACCACGTTTGTTGACAGAGCTCAAGGAAGACCTGAATATAGTTTTTTCAGATCTCTTCCAGACTCCTAAGACAAAAATCATTTTTTTACACTGGACTTGAGATTCTACATCTGTGATTGCCCTCACCTCTCAAACATCTCTCACCCTTCCCCTTTCCTTCACCTCCTTCACAATCTACTCTCCAGATATCCCCAACTGTTCTCATTTCACCAGAGGATCCATATTCCTCCTCCTGGAGGGTTCACTCATGCTATTCTGTCTGCACTATTTTTTCTAGGGATGCTTTCTTAATATTTTAGGTGTCAGATGTCAGGTTGTATCCTCCTTCCCCTGGGGACCTTTCTCTGCCCTCTCAAGTGTGGGTAACAGACACTTCAGGTATCTACCTGGCACCCTGCACAGCCCTTTTTTTCAAATAAATTGATACTGTATTGCAACTGGTTTGGTGCTTTTCTCAACTATATTTTAAGTTTGAAAGAATAGGAATCATGTTTTGTGTAGTAGCACACCTAGTACATAGTGCCAGGCACAAAGGAAACATTCAATAAAGTATACCTGAAATAAATGAGGGGCCAGTCTTCAAATTCCAGTACTAAAATGTTGAAGCTCATATAGTCTACCTGGAAAAGATGATCACATTAATAAATGTAAGAAGGTGAGATGGGTTAGGGTAAGCTGGGATCAATTATGAAAGGTTTGGTTTTGAATTGAAGATGCTGACCTGACCTGGTCAATGAAATGGTTCATTGATGGGGGTGTGTGATGAAGTTTTTCATGGAAGCAGCAAGGAGCATGGGTGAGAGTGAAAGGAGGCTAGGAGCCACATGAGAATTATGATATGGCCACAGTAGTCCAGGTTCAAGGCAATGAGGTTCAGGAGCAGGTTAGTGGCTGTTAGAATGATGAGAAGAAAAATGAATAAAAAGCCGAAACCGGTTTGGCTCAATGGATAGATGTCGGCCTGTGGACTGAAGGGTCCCGGGTTGGATTCCGGTCAAGGGCATGTACCTTGGTTGCGGGCACATCCCCAGTGGGGGATATGCAAGAGGCACCTGGTCGATGTTTCTCTCTCATGGACATTTCTAACTATCCCTCTCAATTCCTCTCTGTGTAAAATCAATAAAATATATTTAAGAAAAAAGAAAAATGAATAAAATAATGTTGCCATGAAAGAATCAAGAGTACATGCTAGGAGAGAGCAAAGGTCCTTCCTTGGGTGACCTTTTTTCTTTCACTGATTCATTAATTTATTAATTCAACAAATATTGATTGGGGGAAAGGTACTGAGGCTACAATGGTGAATTAAATGGACTTGTTCCTTGTTCTCTTATAAGTGAAGATGACAGATAACAGATAAGTAAACAAACCAAAGAAGGGGTGTCCAATGAACCAATAGGTCAGGAACTTCATGAAAGAAATTAAATAATTCATATAATGTACTTGGCACAGAGCTTGGTATATAGTAAAAGCTCAATAAATGTTATCAAGTTCCTCTCCTTTACCCACTCACTAATGGAAATTAAAAAGTTCTTCCATGTTTCACAGCCATTAAATGATAATGGCTTCCATATATAGAGTGTATATCACATACCAAGTTCTATGTCCTGGGCTTTTCACCTATTAACTACTTACAATCAATCACCTTGCAAGATAGTTATGACTGTCCTTTTTCAGATAAGAAATCAGAGGCAAAAGGAAGTTCATCAATTTCTCAAAATTCCCAGTGAGCAGAAAACCCTTTGTGTTCCCAACTCCAAAATTCTGTTCGTTGCACTGTCACAGTGTACTTATTACCAGCCAGGGTTGTGGCAGTCTGCTTTGTGGCGAATCTGGCAAGCTCTTTAAACTGCCCATCTATTCACGTACCTGGCGTAACTAGCAAGTGTTAAGAGCAAAAGGAACAATCCCATATGACTCAGCTACCCACATCCAGGTATGGCCAACCTGTGTGGTCCTTCGAAGCCTGAAAATGGACATCTTTGAATGGGAAGAAATTTTAATAGTCATTTTTTACTCTTTTGAGAAAATGTGCTTTATTTCCTTATCTTTACAAGTTTTAGATTATAGAGAAAGCACCTACAGAATTGATCAACTGAAATCCTGCGATTTACAGTGTTAGAATAAAGAGAATGCTAGTAAGCTCTGCAGATCTGACTGTAGTCTTTCCTCTGCCAGCTACTAGACTGTGCGATGGAACATCACTTAATGCGCTCTAAGCCACATTCTCATTACTTGTAAAGGATCAAGAAGCAGGAGGATCTTGATAGCACCTACCTGATAGGGCAGATTTAGAGCTGAATTAGTAAAAGTGAGTAAAGTTGTGGCATTTTGGTTCCCCCAGAGGATATTTAGTGAAGTCTTGAGACATTTTTAGTTGTCACACTGGGAGTGCGACTGGCTCTAGTGCGCAGTGACGAAGGTGCTCCGAACATCCTGCGTGCACAGACAGCCCTCAGCGCAGGGTTATCTGCCCGAGAGTTAATATCACGGAGATTAGGAAACTCTGGTGTCTGTTGTGTAGCAATACAAAAATAAGGAAATAGAAAATAAATCCTAAAATCATCCAGGAATATGGAACACTTGGAAAATCTCTTTGAAAGCACCGCGATGTATGACACTCATGAAAATACATCTGGGGGATGGACTAAATATTTCACTTTTCATCTAAATATTTTGAAGTCATGAAACAGATATTTCCCTTGATCCATCTGGGGTGTGGGGCAGGGAGGGTCTTTGTCAATTGTTTAGGAGTTTCACAAAGCTGAATCTACCTTTGATTGCAGGCTCTGTTTTTTCATTTCAGAAGTACCTAACACTACCACTTTACTCTGGGAAGGGAGGTTTATTTGTTTTTATGTATTTTTTTTTCTGTGTGTGACTTAAAAGCATCTTGAATTATTAAACCAGTTATTTTCCAGGCCTGCAAATGTTTTCAGCATGTTGCCCTGTTTCCTGAGTCAGCGCATAGTGTCGCCTCTTGGAAGACCTCAGTCAGTCGAAACCACTTAAAATGTTGGTGTTTTTCTTCGGGACTGTGATATTTGGGGTGCTCTTTGGGGGGGGGGGGAGAGCACGTACGGTATTTCTCCCAATCCCCCCCACACTCATGGCAGAAATTCTGCTCAGGGTGAAGGGGAGTGCACCACAATTTCAGAAGAAAAACTCAAGTGGCCAATTAATATTTTCCCCTGATGCTGGACTCTTTCTTGCTTATATCCAGCCAGGAGCCAAAGGTAACTCCTCCAGCCCACATTTCATGAGAGACAATAAGAGAGCACTCTGAGTTACAACTGAAAAATTCTTTTCTGCTTTGAAGCCAAATGTTTTTACAAGAAGCAGGGGAAAAAAAGCCGGAGTCAAACTGATGAAAACCAGTCAAAATAAGGCCTTGTTGTGGCTGATTCCGCCATCCTGGCGGGTCCCAAAACCCGGAAGGCGACTTCGGGCGTGGCTCTCAGCGCCGACCTAACTGGATTTCTGTGTCAGCGGCTGGAGCTGCAGGCCTGCGCCACGCACTTCCTGAGCGCATTGTTGAAAGTGATCAGACCTGCTTTGTTCATTATCAGAAGCTGAAAAACGACCTGCAGAAAGGGTGGAAAGGCTCTCTGCAGCCAGCCAGCCTGCCTTTTACACAAACGTCTTCCAAGCTCATCATGTAGGAGCTCGGCCTAGGGGACCATATCCTTCATCATTCCCCGTGGAAATCTCTCCTGAAAGCCACTCGCCCTAGACCCCTGGTTGGCAAACTTCGGCTCGTTGGCCCCTTGAATGTGGCTCTTCCACAAAATAACACGGCTTTTGCGAGTCTATTTTGAAGAAGTGGCATTAGAAGAAATTTAAGTTTAAAAAAAATTTGGCTCTCAAAAGAAATTTCAGTCGTTGTACTGTTGGTATTTGGGTCTGTTGTCTAATGAGTTTGCCGACCACTGGTCTAGACCAGTATTTCCCAAACTTCTCTCATGATGAGAATCACCTGGTGGAGTTGCTAAAATACAGATTCCCGAATCCCAACTAAGAAGTGCTAAACTAGAATTTTTGGGAACATATAGTAGGTAAAATTGTATATTTAACTAGTGCTCTAAGCTTATGTTCCAAAAAATTCTAGTTTAGCGCTTCTTATTTGGGATTCAGGAATCTGTATTTTAGCAACTCCACCAGGTGATTCTCATCATGAGAGAAGTTTGGGAAACACTGGCCTACACCATGGGTATATAGCCTCCCGCCTGAGTCTGTTCACTTGCTAAGCACTTCGAGCATGTCGTTTGCTCTTAAGGTACAAATGTGTTCATTCTTAACTTTTATTTTAAAGAACACTGATACAGAGGCCAGAGAAGACATTTTTTCCTTCCTTTGTCAAACAATCTGAATTCTGCATAATGAAATCATGAGATTATACCTTCAAGGACTGAAAAGGACCTGGCTCAGCATCCGACTCAGTTCCACAAACAGGCTCTTAACCTCCACAAGCCAATGGTGCCCGAATGGGGAATCACAGAGCCTCCACAGAGGCCTCCGCGTTGATACATGTGGCAGCCACACTCTTACTTTAGCTCTTTTCTTTGTTGTTTTCATCCAAGACTAGACTGCCCAGCTCTTGTTTCTCCCGATATCCCTAACAGTTCATTTATAACCCCTACCCCATTTCCCCCGTGCGACTTTGAAAAACCCGAATTCATTTAGGCTTTGATTAGTAGTAATTATTTACCTGTCAGACCCCAGCTGGACTGCATCACCAGAGCTGAGTCACTCGGAGTGGCTTCCAGACAATTAAACCAGAGAAGCACCTGTGTAAATATATAACCTTTGCTGATAAGAAAATGATTAGACAACAGAAACTGAGCTGAACTTGTGAAGAATAGTCCTATTTCTCCTGGGAGTTCACACATGCCTGCAAGCATTTTTCCAGGATCTCAGGAATAGGTCGAGTTGTTTTGCCACCCTTCCTACACCTTGTTTGTTGGGAAAATACAGCTAATCTGATATCACTGATAATCTGATAATCAGATATGACTCTTTTGCAAACATGAAAATTTAAGGCAATCATCTCTCAGGTAAGCTGAAAGAGAAGAGATGAGAACAGGGTAAAAGACTAACCAGTGACTTGTTTTCCACCTGGGCAGATGAGCTGCCGCCTGAAACTCCTTTTTTTGTATTTTCTCTTTTTTTGTATTTAGTGCTTCTGTGATGGGATGCTAAGTTTAAGGTCGGAGAAAGTGAGAGCTTTTGTAATCAGACAGGAGGTGACTCCCAACTTATCACCAGCAGCTGTGTAACCTTGAACATACTTAGAGCCTCAGGTTTCACATCTGTGGAAGGACATGCTTCCTAATCTTACCTGGCATTACACACGTAAGGTGTCAATCAATCTCATTGCCTGCTTAGCAAACATTCACTAAGCCCCACTCCGTAATAATAGACCAGAAAATCCATCATCTTTGACCAGCTACTGATCAGTAAGCCTCAAACAGTTGATTTTTTTAAGTTGCTTTCTGATGGAGCTCACTTTTTAGCAATGAGAAGTACCACCAGAAGTGATTCTACAACTTACTTCTTATAGTCCAAAAAGTACCCTGCCCTGCTTTAGGAATTTGTTCTTTCTTTAACACTAATTTATGTAGACCAATCACAAGAGCAGTATTTTCAATTCTATAATTGGAAAGAGATCTTGATGTAAGGTGTGAGGCGCAGGAAACTGAAGTCAGAGACCACCAAGATGTTAAAGTTTATTCCCCAGTAATGAGTGGGACTCATCACAGAGGTAGAGAAATCAGAATTGAAGGAGTGGGGAGGGGAGAAAGGACCCAGCCGGGCTGCCTCCTGATAGACATGGAGGGAAGCAACACTTGGCTGGTCTGGGGGGAGGGAGGGGTTGAGCGGAGGAATAGAAAAGGTTGGACCCAGGTCGGAACAGGAAGGGGTGGGCTCCAGGACACTTTGGCACTCGCTGATTGGTGGTTCAGTGTCTTGGGGATGTCTCTGTGGCAGATGCCAATGTCATAACTCCGCCCACCAGTTGGGGGGGAGGGAGAATCTCACACTTGATCCTAATAACTAGGTTTTTGCTATTTCATTTCAACCTAGCTGATATTTTTAGCAGAAGGACATTCATAGGTAACACTTCATGGATACATTCCTGTTCTGTTTCTTGTGCATTTAAGGACATCATTTTGTCCAGATCCCAAACACCCGTTTCACCTCTTCCTAAGCTCTCTGATCTTAGGCAAGTTAACTATTCTTTTTACTTCACTTCCTTCAATAGCAAAATAATCTAATTATTAGATTATTCAGAGAGTTCAGTGAGTTACATGGAAAGGTCTTAGAAAGGCCACTTGAACAGAGAAAAAGTTGTAGTTGTGGTTGCTATTGTTACTGGGACACATGTGGGCAGCTAACAACAGAGTTGGTCACTGGTCAAACACAAAGGGTGAGTGTGTATAAGAGAACATTCAAACCCTCAGTCAAATCTTCCCAAGTCAAAAAGGTCACTGCTAAAATTTGTATCCTCTTTCATAAAAGTAATTCTTAATTTTCTTTAGTTTGAATGTGGTTTCTGAATAAGACAGTGAAAAGTGAAAAAGCCTTCTATGGAATGTTATTCAATTATTCACAGAGTCAGGTCCAATTGTCTTTGGACCTTGAATCTAAAATGAAATAGTATTTTTTAAACTCCATACGACATTATTTGCTGTCTGCCTTCAAGTTGATAGACCGGTAAAGGTACATGAGGGGATAAATAGCAAAATGTTGTAAATTATCAAGGTTTATTTTAGTGTAACTAAAATGGGAATCTGGAATGTTTGAGGATATTAACATCTCATTTGCTGTACTAAGCATTAAAGTTACTCTAAATTACCTGATTATGTTGTCAGTTTGATGTTTTTGCTAATCCCTTTGTTTGTAGATGTGTTTTATACTATAAAAAGTAATCCTCCTAAAAACTCCCAAATTTCCTGAAGTCAAAAGGTACACTTAAGTGTGACAGCAGAGGAAATATAGATTTGTAGGAGGCTGTGTTGTAGTTTTTAGTGCACTATTTAAAGCTAAGAAGTATCACTCTACTTGTGGTCATTCTTTAGCTCATAATCCATTAAGCAAACTGCTCAGTGTTAAATGAAAAGATGTGAAATGATTTTCTTTGGAATAGAAAAAGCACTTTTTATTACTAAGCTTCCTACATGTCTTAAAATTGACTCTGAAATTCCCATCAGATCCCATTTAATTCACTGAGCAATATGGCCTCCTTGTTTTGTTTAACAGCTATGCATCCCCAAGGGTTAACAACTCATTGTGCTGGAGTGGAGCTTAACATGCTGCTTCCCTGAGGCCTCATCACCTATCTAGCCTGTTGATTAACTCTGTTCATCGATACACCATGTCCCAGTTGAGTAAGGCTGTTTGAGAAGCATTTCAACAATAAGACTATAAAATCTAAGGAGAGAAAGAGATGGGGCACTGATAAGTAGAAGTGCATGCACTGAATTTTTAAAATATTCTTTCCTGTGGAAACCGGTTTGGCTCAGTGGATAGAGTGTCGGACTGTGGACTGAAGGGTCCCAGGTTCGATTCTGGTCAAGGGCATGTACCTTGGTGGTGGGCACATTCCCAGTAGGGGGTGTGCAAGAGGCAGCTGATCGATGATTCTCTCTCATCGATGTTTCTTACTCTCTATCCCTCTCTTCCTCTCTGTAAAAAATAAATAAAATATATTAAAATGTATATATATTTATATATTTCTTGTTGTTTTGAGGGGGAAAAACATATATACATGTTTTTCCCCCTCAAAACAACAAGAAAACATAATTGCCAATGTTATCTGCTCCAATAGGGTTTAATCTCCAAAATTTACAGGAAACTCATACACCTTAACAAAAAGAAGGTAAAAAATCCAATAAAAATATGCAAAGGACTTAAATACTAGGAGACACTTTTCTAAAGAGGACATACAGAAGGCAAACATATGAAAACATGCTCAAAGTCACTAATTATCAGAGGGATGCAAATCAAAACAACAATGAGGTATCATCTTACGCCTGTCAGAATGGCTACCATCAACAAATCAACAAACCAGTGCTGGCGAGGATGCGGAGAAAAAGGAACCCTCGTGCACTGCTGGTGGGAATGCAGACTGGTGCAGCCACTGTGGAGAACAGTATGGAGTTTCCTCAAAAAGTTAAAAATCGAACTCCCATTTGACCCAGTGATCCTACTTCTAGGAATATATCCTAAGAAACTAGAAACACCAATCAAAAAAGATATAGGCATCCCTATGTTTATAGCAGGACAATTCACCATAGCTGAGATTTGGAAACAGCCTACGTGCCCATCAGCAGATGAGTGGATTAGAAAACTGTGGTACATCTACGCAATGGAGTACTATGCTGCTATAAAAATTAAGGAATTTTTGCCATTTGTTAACAGCAGGGATGGACCTGGAAAACATTATGCTAAGTGAAATAAGCCAGTCAGAGAAAGAGAAATATCACATGATCTCACTCATTTGTGGAATATAATGAATAACATAAACTGATGAACAAATATAGATCCAGAAATAGAGAAACACTGAACAGACTGTTAAACTTCAGAGAGAAGGCGTTGAGGGGGAGTGGTAAGAGATCAACCAAAGGACTTGTATGCATGCATATTAACATAACCAATGGACATGGACACTGGGGTAGTGGGGGCTTGTTCTAGGGGGTGCGAGTGGCTGGGAAAAAAAGAGACAATGTAATACTTTAAGTTATATCTATATCTATATCTATCTATCTATCTATAGATATCTCTATCTATCTATAAATAGATAGATAGATAGATATAGATATAGATATATTCCCCCCTCCCCCCATTCTGCACTTTCAAAGCCACAGTTTAAATACCCCAAAGTCCTTTCCATGAATCCATCAATGGGAAATTCTCTAAACTTGCTATGCTTTTAATAAACATTGGTTCAGTTTTTCGAAGAAATTGAAGAAATCATTATTCTAATGCCCCACTTTTGGTCACTTATTTATAATTAACCTTAATTTTTTTTTCAGCTGATTTAAATATTCTGCCAGCTCCTCTTTCACCTGACTACCCAGTCAACTCCCACTTAAGTTTCTGTAGCTGCACACTCTTGGGCAGCTATTGATTCTTTGTCTCCTTAATAAAGGTTACTAGCTTAGCAACAGTAATGCTATAAATTTCATGTTAAGATTCTCTTTTTTGTTGCTAGCTGAGAAGGTACCTTTATTTTCTGGTTATTTAATGTTCTTGACATTTCTTTTGTCAACCATAGAGTGTTAGACTGAATTATTCCTGGATACTATTACTCAGTGGACACATTTTCAGCTTCTGGATTATGGCCTGAAATAAAAAATCTGATGTTTTGGGCAACGAAATCCATAGTCTGTGTTCTTTTTTGTCTGAAGAAGCTTTCAGAACATGAAGAACATGAATCTTATTCTAAACTTCTTCCCAACGCCCTGTACCACTGCACAGTATTCAGGAGCAGAGACTTGGTTAACATCCTTACTTTGTTGTGTTTAGATAAAGAAAGTGCAGAGTTGTTAAAGATCTGCTTAAGGGATAGTAATTATGTTACCTTTATGATATTAATCTGACTAGAAGATTGTAGATCTGTAGGTCTCAATACCACAAACCTTTCACAGGTGTGTCACCTAATTGGGAACCTTCTGTGAAGTTTTCTTTTTGTACAGCAGAAGCTATCTGTAGACATGACAACAGCTATCATTTATGTTGGTCACATATATCTCAGCTTTATGTTGGTCATACAACATGCCTGGGACAGGCGATGAAGCTTATTAGGAGTAGGGAAGGAGAAACACAGTATAATATAAATCTGATACAAAAGAAACAACAAAAATGTGATACATAAGATGTGTAGGTGGAAACCTACAGGAACTGTACCCTGTGAGTATAAAGATACATATATTATCAAATTCATATAAGTATAATTTATATATTAGAAAATAAATGTACTCATTTTAAATGTACATTTAAGGAGTTTTTATATATTCTTAAATACATATAATCATCAAGACACAGAAAATTCCCAACACACTAATATATTCTCTTCTGCCCCACCCAGCAACCCCACAACCCAGTCCAGCTGCCGTTTCTATCAATGTAGACTACATTTACCTGTTCCCCAACTACACTCAAATGGAATCGTCTGGTATCTACACTTTTCTGTTTGGCTACTTTACTGAGCAAAATGTTTTTGGGATTCATTCAGACTGTGTGCATCAACCAACATCCATAAGCAAATGTACAAGCAGTTTTCATAGACATGTTTTTATATTTGTTAGGTTCATACCTAGGAGATAAATTGATGGATTTCATATGGTAAATTTAACTTTAAAAGAAACTACCAAACTGTGTTCAAAGATACTTTATACCATTTCACACTATCACCAATGTGTGGCACTCCTGGCTCTACCTCTTTCTTGAACCTTGGTTAATGTCAGCCTTTTTCATTTCAAGCATCTTAATGGTTGTACAGTGGTATCTTATTTTGGTTTAAAATTACATTTCTATGATGACTTTGATGTAGAGTATCTTTTAGTGTTTATTGACTACTGAATGTTTCTTTTTTGAAGTATATATTCAAATCTTTTGCTCATTTTAAAAAGTAGATTGTTTATTATTGAGTTATGAGTTCTTTTTATACTTCAGGTACAATATTGTGTTAAGATATGTATTGCAAATCTTTTCTTTCAACTTTTTACTTGACATCTTATTTTTAATGATATATTTTCAGTAGCAAAAGTTTTTATTTGTTGATGACGTATAATTTATCGATTATCTTTTTAGTGGTTAGTATTTTTTTTGTCCTTAGAAATCCCTGCCTATACAAAGTTATAAAGTTACCTATTTAGTTTTAGATTTTACATTCAGTTATAGGATCTGTTCCCTGTTTATTTTTGTATTTTTGCCGGTGGTAAGAAGTGGGGCCCCCCGGGCTGATATTTTCAGGGCAGACATCTGATGGTTACAGCACCAACTTTTGAAAAGTCTGTCCCCCCATTTTCTGCTCAAGCTTCCTGACCTTTTCTTCTGCAGCATCACACCGCTATCCCAGCCATTTAGTGAAGTTTTCACCTCAGATACTATATTTTTCTGTTTTAGAAGGTCACTGGTAATGTTGTTAGTTTCCATTTCTCTTATTGTATCCAGATTTAAAAAATATTAATAAACTACTTATTAGCTGTTCTAAAGCCCTTGTCTGCTAATTCCATCTTTCACTTCTCGGTTCTTCTATTGACCAAGTTTTCTCTTGAATATGGAGAAATGCTTTTTATCCCAATCATTTGTATGTCTAGTAATTTTTCATTGGATGCTAGTTGATATTAAGTGTTGAATATCTAGATTTTATTATACTCCTTTAAGGAATGTAGCTCCTTGACCTGGTAAGCAGTTAATTTTATACCTTTTAAAACATTTTTAAGGAAGGTTTAGAGTACTCTTTATTTTAGGGATACTTCCGCATCACTCCTGAGGCATAGACATCCTGGGGTCTCCACTCCAGCTGGCTGGGAATGTGAATATATCTCAGCTTCATGTGAGACAGACTGTTCAGTTTATAGTTCTCCAGTTACTATCCTTTCCTTAGTAGTTGTTTTTGCCTGTGGAGTCTTACCCTATACAGCTTAGTACAAGGCAAAGGCGGCATATTTATTAAACTGTTTTTTCTACATATCTCCTTGCTTCATAGTATTCTGCCCTACAAATATCAGTGATATCAGTTTCCTCAACCTTTGATCTCTGTCTCTTCTACTCAGTCAGGCCCCATGTCTTATTTGGGCTTTCATTCCCTGAGAGGCAGTCTGGAAACAGTTTCAGTTACCCACGTCAACCATGATCCAACAGTACAAAATGGAAAATTCCAGAAATGAACAATTCATATATTTTAAATTGCATATGATTCTGAGTTAGCATTATTAAATCTCTCTATGCCACCCTTTGTCTAGTGTTTCCATGCTGTATATACTACCTGACCACTAGTCATTTAGTAACTAACTAGGTTATCAGATCAACTATTGTGGTACTCATAATGTTTGCATTTATAATCTCCATTTTACTTAAAAAATGGCCCCATTCACATAACTTTTATTACAGTATCTATATAGTATATAAAAGCCAAGTGACCGGAATAAAGGAACAACTGGTCGCTATGATGAGCACTGCAGTAGCCAACCAGCTGGATTAGGGCCCTCCAAACCCTAATTGGGGGCAGGACCAGCGGGCCAACCTCCTGCACTCCCTGGCCCCGCCCCCAATTGGCCCCCATTGGAGTGGGCTGACTGGACCCTACCCATGCACGAATTCATGCACCGAGCCTCTAATATTATTAGAGTTGTTCTATTTTAGTATTTGTTATTGTTCTTAATCTCTTACTGTGTGTTATATATAAATTAAAATTTATCATAGGAATGTATATAAGAAAAATGTGTTATTACAGGATTTGGTACACCTTTGGTTTTAGGCATCACTGGGGGTTTAGGAATGTATGCCCTGTAGATAAGGGAAAACTGTGTCACCAGGCAGAAAAGTCTGAGCTATTATCACCTCTCCACACTAGTTTCTTAGGGATTATGGTTTTGTGCTACCTATTGTCCATTGTCATGTTTGTTTTTGTTTCAGTTTTCTAATTGTTTATGGAAGATGGTCTTTTTAATAGTCCATCAAGGCCAGAAACAGAGCAAATATATTTTTTAAAAGTACAATTAAGTTGGCTTTGAGTGATAACACACAATGCAATACACAGATGATATATTACAGAATTATACACTTGAAACCTATATGTTATTAACCAGTGTCACCCCAATAAATTTAATTTTAAAAGTTTTTAAAAGTACAATTAAGGCAGTTACTATACCATAAACATTGATATAGTGCTAAAGGGCCCCAACTAAATGTTAGGGTCACTTTAGATGTAATTTAATTTATGTATTTCTTTTGAGAGCACTAGACAAAATTAGGCTTTAAGCTATATGCCATTAATACTGATGAAACTGACTGTTTCCCAAATAGTTGCTTTTGTGTCATCTTTGTGATTTTGGCTAGGACAACTTGCTTTATAATTTTCTTAAAATATTTTCTTTAAGTTGACTTGTTACTTGAAAAGTAAACACTACAGAATTTTCATAAATTGAGTTGAGAAAACAATTGTTTTCTGATACATATTAAAATAAGCAAATAATTCTTTATAAATAAATGAGATGTATTTTTTAGACCATTGAAGACATCTTTTATCCCATCACTGGTACTTTTTTACACCTAGTCTTACTAGAATAGACTACACACACACATTGAATGAAGGTATAACAAAGGTGATCGATATAAAAAATAATAACCACTTTTCATATCTAGTTTCTTATAGAATCACAAAATTAAAAAAAATTAGAATGAGCTTAGAGAACATTTCACTCAACCTCTTCATTTCACAGATTAGGAAACAGTCTTACAGATGAAATACTTCTTTCCTGAGACCTCACAGCTGGTTAATTAATTCAACATATTCTTATCAAGGAGCTGAAAATACAACAGTGCACAAAACAGACAAGCCCTTTGCTGCTTATGATCTAGGGTTTCTTTGGTTCTGTGTCCAATTTAATGACCTATTCAAACAAAACACACCTCCTGTTCCCATCTTGTCCCTCAGCATCTTTAGAAATAAGGGTTTGCTGTAAACAAAAATCAATCCAGTTTAATCATCTCAGTCTATCTCACCTTAAATATACCAGCTCTCATGATACCTCCTTCTTCCCAATGGGGCTACTTCTCATGCTTTTTGCTTTAGCCATAGAAAGGAAAACAAGTCTCCTTTCTTTTCTTTTTCTTTTTTAAATTTTTATTGATTTCAGACAGGAAGGGAGAGGGAGAGATAGAAACATCAATTATGAGAGAGAATCATTGATCAGCACCTTCTACACACCCCCTACTGGGGATTGAACCTGCAACCAGGCATGGGCCCTTGAGGCATGGGCCACAGGCCGACACTCTATCCACTGAGCCAAACCGGCTAGGGCAAAGTTGGCACTTTAAATGAAGAAAAATATATGTGGCATACCTAAATATTTTATATGTAATTTTCCTAAAATTTATTTTTATTGCAAAGTAACAGTTTTTGTGTTTTTTAAAAATAAATCTTTATTGTTCATATTACTACAAATGTTCATCATTTTTCCCCCTCTTTGCTCCCCTCCACCAAGTTTCCATCCCACCCTCTGCTCTTTCCCCATCCCCCATTGTCCTCATCCATAGGTGCAATTTATGTTCAGTCTCTTCCCACCCCCCACTCCCCATTTCCCTGAGAATCATCAGTTCATTCCCCTTCAATACCTCTGATTCTATTATATTCACCAGTTAATATTGTTCATCATGATTTTTACTTCCCTTGGTTTTTAGATTTACTTGTTGATAGTTATGTATTTGTTGTTCATAATATTTATCTTTATTTTCTTCCTCTTCCTAAAGAACCCCTTTTAGCAATTCATATAATTCTGGCTTAGTGGTGATGAACTCCTGTAGCTTAAATTTATTTGTGAAGCTCTTTATCTGGCCTTCGATTCTGAGTGATAGCTTTGCTGGGTAGAGTATTTTTCCTGTAGGTTCTTGTTATTCATTTCCTTGAATATTTCTTGCCATTCCTGTCTGGCCTGCATGGTTTCTGTTGAGAAATCAGCTGACAGTCATATGGGTGCTCCTTTATAGGTAACTACTTGCTTTTGTCTTGCTGCTTTTAATATTCTCTCTTTGTCTTTTGCTCTTGGAATTTTAATTATAATGTGACTTGGTGTGGTCCTCTTTGGATTCCTTTTGTTTGGGGTTCTTTGTGCTTCCTGGACTTGTAAATCCATTTATTTCACCAGGTGGGGGAAGTTTTCTGTCACTATTTCTTCCAGTATTCTCTCGGTATCTTGCTCTCTCTTTTCTTATGGGGCACCCATAATTCTGATGTTGGTTCACTTGAAGTTGTCCCAGAGGTTTCTTACACTATCTTCAACTTTCTGGATTCTCTTGTCTTCTTGCTTCTGGGGAGGAGTGTCCTCTGGTTCTTTGTGTTCCAAATCTTTGACTTGATTCTTGCCATCTTCCATTCTGTTTTTAGGACTCTGTATAATATTTTTTACTTCAGACAATGTATTCTTTATTTCTAGTTTATCCCTTTTCATATCCTCATAGGTCTCATTTATTTTATTGGCCTTTTCTAGGAGATTCATGAACAACCTTATAAGCGTGGTTTTGAACTCTATATCCAGTCGCTTTTTGTCCTCCATTTCTTTCGTTTGTGATCTGTTTCCTCGTCTCGGCATTTTCGCTGCTTCCCTGAGTTGGTAGGTTGTGAGGATCAGCTGTGTCTATGCCAGGAGACAGCCTTATTCCACTAGACTTGGAAACCTGCAAAAGCCTCTGTGCTCAGCTTGGATGGGGCGGAGTTTCAGGGTGGAGCCTACAGCCTTGGCTTCCGGTTAGCCCCGCCCTCTGAGGTTCCTGAGTCTCAGTGTACCTCAGTGTCCTTTGGCATTTGCTGCAAGCACCTCAGAGAAAGGCGCCCTAGAGTTTCGCCAGCTTCTAGACAGTCTAGTCTCTCCCCTAACGAGCCCGCAACTGGGATTCAGTGCAGTTGGAAGTGGGGTTAAAAGCAGTCCAGCGCTTATGTCTCCTTCCCACTAGGGCAATCCAGTGGCCCAATTAACTGTCTGTTCTCTGCGTGAAATGTGTGCAACTTGGGGGCTCTGCCTTTCACCGCACCCCTGAGCCTCCACCTTACAACCCAGATTCCCTCTGTATGAGGCTAGGGCCCAAGGGTCTCGCCCAGAACTGGGGTTTAGTGCAGTCAGAACTGGGGCTCAGCACAGTCTGGAGCTTTTGTCTCCTTCCCACTAGGGCAATCCAGCTGCTCAGTGAACAGACCTGCCTGTGCGCCCAAATGTGTGCAACTCTGGGGTTCTGCCTTTTGCCGCTCCCCTGAGCTTCCACCTTGCAGCCCAGATTCCCTCTGTATGAGCCTGGGACCCCAGGGTCTCACCCAGAACTGGGGTTCAGTGCAGTTGGAGTAGGGGTTCAGCACAGTCCGGAGCTTTTATCTCCTTCCCGCTAGGGAACGCCAGCCAGGCACTCAGCCGCCCCTCCTCTCCGGCTCCGTCCTCTCCCAATGCACACATGGTGTCACCGTACCTTAGGCTTTTACAGCTCCTCTGGTTTTCCTTCTGGTTTTCTCTTTCCTTCTAGTTGTAGAATTTTCAGTCAGTCAACTTTCCTGTAGTTCTGGATAATGTCCACTTTATATTTCAGTTGTATTTTTTGAAATTGTTGAGTGGGGCTGCAGTTAAGCGTTTACCTCTGCCACCATCTTGGTTCTCTTCACAAGTCTCCTTTCTTATGCGAGGTGCCCATTACCCATTATAGTTCGTACTTCAGAACAGTTTAGGGACCGGGGGGGGGGGGGAACGGGGGTGTAAACTTTTTGACTCGAGGGCCACAATGGGTTCTTAAACTGGACCGGAGGGCTGGAACAAAAGCAACCTGACCATGCTGGCACTCTCATCTTGGGCTGCTGGTGAAGGAGCGGAGGGGAGAGCAAGAGAACCCTCCAAGGGCCGGATAGAACAGCTGAACAGGCGGGATCAGGCCTGTAGGCCATAGTTTGCCCACGGCTGGTTTAGGATTCAGTCAGCTTCTAGTTGAAGCACACATCAGAGCTTCTGGACAGGTCTTTTGCTTTTTTATCTCATCTTGGTTCACGATCTTGTTCCTCCTCTATTTTCATCTCTCTTGATATATCACTTTCTTCCAAGGCATTTGTGCTGTTTATGTGTATCAGTTTCTCTATCTTCTTTTGTTGGCAGTGGATGTGGGGGTCTTGTGGTTCCCAAGAAAAAGCATTTTCTGGAACCCACAAGAGAAGATGAGATCTAGTGGCAAGATTCATTTGGGAAGCAAAATTAAAGGAGTTCCTCAGTGCCCCATCTCTGTCTTTCTTGCCATGGAAAATCAGGGCCAGAAACAGAACCAAGATTGTCCAGAGATCTGATCTGGGGCATATTAAAGCTTCAGCCCAGGCCAGAATCTGGCTAGCATAGCTTGTGTTCCCCGCAGCAACCCGCTGCTGTGCTGCATTACCGGCTCCCACCTAGAGCCTGAGTGTGGAGTCAGCCCATGGGGTGGGGCTGTCAGCCAAGGCTGCTAAGGCCCCATGGCTATGGAGAGAGAATGGGAATGCAGGGGCGAATGTGGGCACTGAGCTGGACAGAGTGCCTTGCCTTCTTTGATTATAACCAGGAGTTTTTTTCAAAATAACCAATCAGCTTCCCAAACTTCCAAGGGCTTGCATTGGGTCCTCCCCATAGCCAATAATGTTTTTCCCAGGTTAGACTGAAAGTCCTCTAAGGCTCAGCACCTCCCCCTGTGCATTTTGACTTTATTAAGCATGTCCTTATCTCCTCCTGCTCCCCGTCCCACACACAATCCCATACCAGAGGATGTGAATCCCCATGGAGGGACAATGCTTCACTTTCTTTTTTTGGTTAATCCTCACCTGAGCCATTTTTTTCCATTTATTTTTTAGAGAGAGTGGAAGGACTGGAGGGAGGTAGAGAGTGTGAGAGAGAGATAAAAATCGATATCAGAGAGACACATGGATTGGTGCCTACCGCACAATCCCTGACCAGACCAGGTATTGAGCCTGCAACACGTGTTCATGCCCTTGACCAGGAATCAAACCCAGGACCTTTCAGTCCGCAGGCTGACGCTCTAACCACTGAACACACTGGCCAGGCCTAATGCTGTGATTTTTTGGGGTGCGAAGCTGTAGTTTCCTGTCGAAGCAAACAGGCCTCTGCTTCCCAGCTGAATATGCTCAACAATTTCTGACTTCCCTTGCTCTCTTCCTCCTAATAATTAGCTAACATCGGTAATGTTTTCAGACCTGTACACCCTTATTCACCGAGCCTCTTCTGGTCTGAAGCTAAGAAGACTCCGCTCTGACATTCCAATCTTGAAAGCTAACCGTGCTCCTGACAACTCCAATGCTTTTTACAGGCACAGCCACCCCCAGAGAGGCAGAAAGGAGAGAATGGAAGAAATCATTAGAAATGAGTTTGGGCACCAAGTTGACTCTCTCCTTTTTGTCTTTAGATCAGTGGAATTAGTGAAAGCTGGTTTGAACTTAAGGAATTTTCAGCCTTTGGAATTCCCAGATGTCTTTAAGTTGTCATTGAAGAATGCTTTTTACAATGTGTGTTTTTTCTTAGAAAAGGAGAAAAGCAGGGTCTTGTTAGAGGAATGGCGAGGACCAGGATGGCTCCCTTTTACTGTGGACTTGCTGTGTCCCAGGCATTATGCTCTGCACTTTGCATGCTTTTCCACTTTTGACCTTCATAATAACTCAGTGATTTTACAGATGAGAACATAGACAAGACTCCTGGAGTGGCCACTTAGCTTCCCAAACATCAGGTAGGCTATATGTGGTTACGTCAGGATTCAGCTCCATTTGAAGCTAATGAAACACTTCTATAGTTGATTAATATCAGTTATTTGGGTTAAAATTATGATACAAAAATACATGTAAAGCATTAAGCATAGAATTTTTCCTTTATATTTATTTCTGAGGCAGAATCTGTGGGATTTGCTTCAAAATTACTAAGTGAAATAAGCAATGGCCTGAATTGGAACTCTAGTCATTTGAATTTTATTTCAAGCTTTTCCCACCTCAGTATTGTAATTCTAAGAGACAGTTGTTCATCTTTCATTGGCTTAAGTTGTACTGTTAAAAGACAATGTATGAGCAGACATGAAACAGGAATTTTATTTTTTTGGTTTTTTATTTCTGTAATTAATATGCTGATTTTTAGAGCTCTAAAAAATTTTTATTGAATATTTTTTAGGAAGAGAGAGGATAGGAGGAAATTAGAGAGAGTGAGAGAGGGAGGGAGAAAGGGAGAGAGAGAGAGAGAGAGAGAGAGAGCGAGCAAATTATCAATTTATTGTTCCACTTATGCATTCATTGGTTGTTCCTGTATGTGCCCTGCCTGGGGATAGAACCCCCAGCCTTTGTGTATTGGAAAGATACTCTAACCAACTTAGCTACCGGGCCAGGACATGGAACGGATTTTAAAGACAGAAGGATTTTAAATACTGGCTTTATAAAAATACTTAATTCCATCAAATTCAACAAATATTTGTTCAAATATTTATTCTGTGTCCTTTTCTTGATTGCATTACACTTTTTGCTACCTGGGCACCCCAATTAAGCTACTGAATTTGATTACCAAACTAAAACAAAAGATAAAGTGGCCTTTCAAATTCAAGGAAATTGTCTTTGTCTATTTAGATTAACTATCTCATCCTGGAAGATGTGTAGATGTGTAACAGGTGAGAATACAATAGGAAATGTCTCTTTTCTCAAAATGTCCTGTTGGGCTGTGCCATTTGAAAGAGAAAAAATTATTTAATCAGAACCACATAATCATTGAAAACAATCTCGTTTCAGTTGCCGCACTGCAAATGCAATTATGGCAAATTCTCATGAGCCCGTGCTAATGGGAAGAGGGTGTAACGTGGATGGTTGACAGCTCAGATAATCCAAATAACTGACTTTCAGCATTTCCCCCACTAAACCTATTTACCAGAGTTGCTAACAGGTAATGGAAATTGCTGCTTCTCATTTCCTTCCTCTCCTCCCCACACCCAGCAGCCCCAACCCAGTCACCCTTTGATGGAGATGTTAGTGAGCAATAAAGTGGCCAAAAGCAGTGGGAGGAAGCGAGAGAAGGAAAGTCGATCAACCCTTAAATAAATAAGAGCTGTTTTAATGTGATGCTTTTGAAATGGAAGGTCTTGCTCCTCCTCCTAGAGTATTCTTTTGATAGATATCCTTATCACACCTACTTATACAATAAGCACATCTCAAATACAGTTTTGTTAAATTTCTATCATGTAAGTAAAATATCAATTCATTTTCTTTGTTTAAAAATATTAAACATTTTGGATATGGCCGAGGTTTTCTTTTACCTTTACTCTTAGTCTCAGAACTGCACAACAGGCCTGATGCCTATTTATTATCAGATAAAATTTCCATTTTTAAAACCTATCCAGGTTTTCTATATATTTCTGTAGAAATTTGATCAGAGATGGTAAGCATGTCCTTTTGTTATAATATATACCTATTATTTAGCTATGTAGACACTGATGTGCTGCCCCAAACCCTCTTGAATGAAGAACCCGTTGTCTCAGTGGGGAATGCTGTCAGCAGACAGCCCTCAGCTTGGCCCCTTTGAGGGCTGGCTTTGTTGTTAAGAGGTACTTCTGACCTGAGTCTTACCCTCTCCAGCTAACATCCAGTAACTGATCCAGTTCCATTTGATGCCAATGTGAAAGTTTTTATGTAAATGTAATGTAAGCTATCAATGTCTTGCCATGTTGGCCCAACTTGGGACAGCTCAGAATAACCTTTCTGGATTCAGAGAGCTCTCGTGGCATGACTGGGGCTGCTACTAGGCTTATATCATGGTTCAAGTTCTCCCTCCCCCATCCTGTTCTGAGATATTGAGTGAAAGAATATTCCTTAATACATATCCCAAGCAGTAAACTCCACCTCACAGTCTACTGTCTAAGGAACCCATCCAATGACATGCCACCACTTGCTTATTTTTTTCACTCAGTGATATATCCTGGAAGTCTCATTTGCTAGTAAACATAGATCTACCCAATTCCTTTTAATAGTCTTGTGTCAAAGAACAGGAACTAGGTCATTGTTCATCAAAGCCCCGGTTCATTTTCTTTCTCAACCTGTATGTGGACCACATCATAAATTAGGTTCTGTCCAATGGATTGTGGAAAGAAATGATATATGACACTTCCCTCCTGATCCATTAAAACCTCTTGAGGTCTTCCATGCTTTTTCTCAACCTGCATTTGCCAGGTAGATGCAAAAGATTTAGCAGAAGTGTCCAGTCATAGGGGATGTCAGAGCCACAAGGTGAAAGACCTAGGCTGTTCATGAACCCACATAAAATTATTAATCTGTTGAAATATTTGTTTAGGCTTATTTCTTACAGGAATTAACTTCTCTTAAACATGGAAGAACCTTTTGGTTGCTTCTAGTTTCAAGCCACACTGTTCTCAATATTTTGTACATGTCTTCTTGGGTGCAAGCATTTCTCTAGTGTTGAATACAGTGGAATTGCTAGATCTTGAGATGTGAAAGCTTTAAAATTTAATATTTTTATATAGTTTTTCCAAAACAGTTACATGGATTTCTATTTTCACTGGTAGTATATTGGAGTACCTCTTTCTCATATTTTTAGACAGGGTATTTTAAGGAAAACTTCATTTAGAGATGAAAATATTTTCATATGTAGTTGAATTTTAACTGGTTTCATATCTCAAATTCCAGTACATAAAAATTTAAAAATAGTAGACACTTAACACTTCTAGTTTAGTGTCTTTGAAAGCACTTCCTGAGGTTTATGCCATATAGTCACTCACCACTTTACTGAAGCAGGAGTTGGCACTGTATGTGCCAAGACTGATGCACTCAGTTGTGTGATCCCAATCCAATGCCCAGATTCCACTTCAGACAGCTCTGCTGTTACCCATTCCTCACTCAGAAGGGAGCGGGGGAGAACAGTGACACTGGCTTCTATATACTGAGTACATAAGATGTGCCAAACATTTGCATATGCTAAACATTTATCTGCATTAACTTCTTTGAGCCTCACAATAACCCTGTGACATGTAAGTTTCTGTTGCTTAGCCCTGCTTTTCAGATGAGAAAACTGAGGTCAAGGTAATATAATGAATATTATATTATATTGTATAATATGTATTATATTATACATTATTTATAAGACTAAGATATAACCCTAAGGCTGTCTGACTCTAGATTCAGGGCTAGCTCTGCTCTTACACTGTGTTGCCTACATACAACTCTCATGCAAAGTTGGAAGGTATCACATACATCATTTAATTAAATTTTACTGTACCTCATTGAGGGAAATTGAGGGCAGTAGTTGTCTTTGTGTATCTGGAGATTAACTAAGTCATAAGGATATATGCTTTTCAAATGTTGAGAGTTTATTTTAAATATATTTTATTGATATTTTACAGAGAGGAAGGGAGAGAGATAGAGAGCTAGAAACATCGATGAGAGACAAACATCGACCAGCTGCCTCTTGCACACCTCCTACCGGGGATGTGCCCGCAACCAATGTACATGCCCTTGACTGGAATCAAACCCAGGACCTTTCAGTCCGCAGACCGATGCTCTACCACTGAGCCAAACCGGTTTCGGCTTGAGAGTTTATTTTAATAGCTAGAACAACACACAGGAGGATTAACCCTTCTATTTCAGGGGAATCCTTCTATTTTGGGAAAAGAGGTATAAAAGTATACAGATCCATAAGTCATTTAAAGGTTTTAAAGAAACAAAAACAACAGTAAAATCTGCATTCTGGGTGGTTGCTTGCAAAGCAGCTGTAATCACTTGGCCAAATCACATCTCGCTCAGTGTGCCTCCCTGAACTTCCTTTGTCCTCAAGCTGAACATAATGCAGAGGAGGTCTGTGTGGGTCTGGGACAAGATGGAATTTGGACCAGCTGTTTTCAAAGGTTACGTTAGAAACTCAAAGGCTAAAAGGGGTTGCTGTGAAAACTGCCTTCTAAAGTCAGAGGCCCACATTGTATCACGTGTCTGTACCAAGAAACTACAGAAGGGGTAAAACTGGTAACACACAAATCTTCCCAAGATGAACAAAATGTTAGGCCCTATCGATGAGGCACAAGGACATACTTGACTTCCTAAATATCTCCCATTTTTGTGGTTTTTGAGGTTGCACTAGAATTCAAACCTCTTTGGGTTCAAGTTCATCTAGTCTTAACAAAATATGACTTCCTGTGTCAGCAAAAATAGGTTTTGATTTTTTAAAAAAATTGAGAGCAATTAGATGAAATAGTTTCCACCAACTATAAATGAATCAAGGTTAGATTTCTCTTAAAATATACGGGGGTCAGACATCTGTGAATGAAACATGAGCAATGGACTGATTCTGGGTTTCCTCGTGCCTTACTTACCACATTGGAAAACCCGAAGTTCCTATGAATCCCAAACTTGGTTAAAGGACAGAGGGCAGAGAGAAAAGATACCGAGGGCTAAACCATTGGCAGAAGGCTTACATTTGGCCTTCAAACAAAATATAGGATCATTCACTTAATGAACATCTACTGCGCTTGCTTCACCTATTGTGCTTCCTACACAGTTAGAAACTTGCTCTGCAGCAGAGAGTGAAATGAACACCGTTTCTTATAGTCTTTGAGTAAACAGCTATTCATACACATCCTTTTGCAAACTGAGACTAAAAAAGTAATTGGGGCTCTGATGAAGAACAAAGGGGGAGACCTATGTAGATAAAGTCCTGGGGGACACGTGTCTGAAGAAGCACCATCTGAATGAGACCTGGTCTATGAGCCTGGCAGGGGAGGGGGGGGAGGGGTGTGGGGGGGAGGGCTGCTCGTGCGAAGGTTCTGAGACAGGGAAGAGCTTGGGCCGACTGGCGACTACGGAAAAGTGCACTGGGACATTGGCAGGGTGGCTAAGCAGGAGCCAGATGATCCCAGACAATGAAATGGCACTGGAGAGTTTTAAACAAAGAGGTGACATGCCCGAGTTACCTTTTGTAAATATCACTCCAGCTGCAATGTTCACACCCTGTTTAGGGGAGGAGGTAAGTTGGAAAAGAACAGTGGAGGCGGGGAATTGAGAAAGGGTGAGATTGCGATAGTTCAAGGGTAGGAGGGCAAAGGAACACAAGTGAGATGTATTTATTTAGCAGTTCCTTGTCATTGGCATACTCATTTGGACCTCCATCAAAGTTGACCGGAACGTGAAACCTCTGCCTAAGTCTGATTGCATTGCATGAACCCCATTAAGCATTCTCAGGGGAAATAACAATTAAGGAAGTCAGAAGGCCAGTACTGTGGCTTTAAGCTTTGTCCGTTGCCAGAGACAGCAAGAGCCCAAAGCACAGTATCTGTGATTGTGTTGCAGTGTGCAAAATACTAGCAAATGCCTGCATGTGATGTGTGATGCACGCGGTTGCCATGGTATTGAGCTTCTCGGGCGAGGGTATTAGAAGGTACACTTCCCCTTGGTTTCCTTTCCATTTTTTTTTTTTTTGATGTGGGTTTGAATGGAGAAGGCATCACATCACCAGCCCAATGGGTTTCTGATTTTCCTGTGCATATGCTCAAGGAATATCTGAAAAGAAAGGAGGGCATGATGACTATTTTCAAGTGGCAGTGTGTGGAGGCTCGAGAGCTGTTCATTTAAAGCAGCAGCAGAGAGTCTGACTGGCCTTTACGTGTCCCCCGCTCATACATAGGCTCCATCAACAGCAGACTTTTTTTTTTTTAATATTTTTAATTGATTTTTTACAGAGAGGAAGGGAGAGAGATAGAGAGCTAGAAACATCGATGAGAGAGAAATGTCCACCAGCTGCTTCTTGCACACCCCCTACCGGGGATGTGCCCGCAACCAAGGTACATGCCCTTGACCAGAATTGAACCCGGGACCCTTCAGTCTACAGACCGACGCTCTACCACTGAGCCAAACCGGTTTCGGCAACAGCAGACTTTTTCAAAGCTGTGCTGGGCCGACATTTGCCCGTAAGTTTGTTTTATTTTTAGTATTTGATTGTTCACCGAAGATGTCTGTAGAGTTTTGGAGAGAGTAGGGAATTGGATGTCCTACACAATAGATTGCTGGGCACTATTGAACATCCATTTGAGATCTGTGGCCATTTTAAACAGTCACAATTTCATTTCTTTTAAGGCAAATAATATCTTCAGTGGGAAATTATTTTATTTCCCTTGATATCTGTGGTTTGAGTCTTTCTTTCATTGAGTGGTAGATATTTCTTGAACATCTCTTATGAGCCAAAAAGTATGCTGACAAAATCCTCAGTAATAAGCTAGGGAGTGGTCGGCAAACTCATTAGTCAACAGAGCCTAATATCAACAGTACAACGATTGAAATTTCTTTTAAGGGGCAAATTTTTTTAATTTAAACTTCTTCTAACGCCACTTCTTCAAAATAGACTCGCCCAGGCTGTAGTATTTTGTGGAAGAGCCACATTCAAGGGGCCAAAGAGCCGCATGTGACTTGCGAGCCGTAGTTTGCTGAACCACGGAGCTAAGGGAACAGGATGATAAAATAAAAAAGATAAAAGTTAGGAGAGAGGAATGAAATTTAATTTAAGAAAGGGGACTTTAAAGTCTCTCTGGTACCCTGGCCAGCATTGCTCAGTGGTCAGCCTGCATGCTGAAGGGTTGTGAATTCAATTCCCAGTCAAGGGCACGTACCTGAGTTGCAGGTTCTATCCCCTGTCCTGGTCAGGGCTCATGATGGAGGCAACCAATATATGTGTTTCTCTCACATCCATGTTTCTCCCCCTCTCCCTCTCCCCTTTCCACTCTGAAAAAGCAATGGGAAAACTATCCTCAGATGAGTATTAACAACAACAACAAAATCTGTCTGATATTCACTTCCTAGTCTGTCATTTTCTGTTTATATGACCTTGGGTGAATTGATTAGTCTTATGTCTTTGCTGCCCTCTCTAAATTTGAAGGCTTAATTAAACTATAGAGTCCTTGGTGGCATATCAGGGAAAGCTGTAACTTGTGTGCCAACTATGACACATATTTTATAGCTCAGATATCTCTGAAACTGCTAACTCCGAACATATTGGTATCTTTTTAATAGATAGCAACAACAAAAATCTTTGATAAAGTCCCCCTCAGAGTTTGAGAACTTGTGACATTTTCTGTTCACAAAAGAAGAAGAAAAAAATTACTGCTCAGCAGGCTCATTTGACCTGATTTTTTGCCGTTTCACCTAGAAGGCAGGAGCAAGGAAGGATCTTGGGGACTTTAAAGATTGTGTGTGTGTGTGTGTGTGTGTGTGTGTGTGTGTGTGTGTGTTGAGTTTTGTGTGGGCAATGTTGGCCATTTATCTTTTTTTTTTAACATCAAAAAATATAAATATAAAATATTTGAAGCAGAGAATAAAGCCTAGCTCATTTACTTTTCCTTTTGCCCATGCTGACATAATCCCAAATGCTAACCTAGCCAAGTAGGGCTAATCCCCTAGCAGCCTCAGCAGCCAGCAGTGTAATTTAGTGCCACTCTATAGAAATTTCAATTCACCTTCTCAGCTTTGTCAAGAAGGATTAACATGAGTTTGCCCCATAAAGCAGGAACAACACTGAAAGACCTATGCCAGCCTTTTCTATTCTATTGTCTAGAGCAGTGGTTATCAACCTGTGACAGTTTTGCCTTCCAGGGGATATTGCAATGTCTAGACACTTTTTGATTGTCATGACTCTGGAGTGAAGGTAGGCAGAGGCCAGGGATGCTTCTAAACTTCCAACAATGCACAAGACAGTCCTCACACACAAAAATTATCTGGACAGTAGTGACAGTGGTAAAGTTGAGAAACTTGTATATCACCTCTTTGATCTCCTAATCACATATGTCAGTTTCCTCAGTTTGTAAGCATGCTATAAGAAGCTAAAATTTTAATTTCATTTAGAATTCAACATTGCACATCATTCGTTTTGATGCAAAGTGCTTTCAAGTTTGTAACTTCAAGTATAAAACAGGTCCCTTTGTAATAAAAATAACCTCTTACATATTAGGCACTTTACAGTACACAAAACACATTTACATATGTCACCATTTTTTATTATCATTTAAATCTTGTTAAAGAGTTATTGCTGGTATCATAACAATTTCATAGGAAGAATTATTTTTTGCCTATTTGAGTATCTTGAAATGCTTTTTACTTTGTTATAACACCTTAATTATTGGGGAGTCACCAACAAATCTATCACATGTCAAATATTTCTAGAAGGAAGTGTTCAGGATATAGGCTGTTCATGTCTCTCCCCCTGGGCATGGGTGAACTCATCTATGAGGGAGAAAATGGAGCATCAGCTATTGTTTTGGAAGCAGTAAATTGTATGGTATGCCACAAGTGTGCTACACATCTGACTTTTAAAATTCATATTTTCAGAAAGCAGTGAAGATATTAGAAGTGATTTCTTACTGAGGACAGCAAATCTTTCTAGAAGGGGCTGGGAAGTTTAGATTTTGGCAAACCCTCCCTTTACTTAAAACCCTTCAAAGAACCTAACTTTCCTAAAGGAGCAAGTCTTCGTTTGCCTGCCCTTTCAATGTTGGGGCTCCCCAGGGTTTCCTCCATATCCCACTGCTTCTCTTTCATGCTCTCTGATGCTATATCTTAGTAAGCTTTGCACATACCCATGGTCATATAGCAGCATTCACAATAGCCAAAATGTGGATACAACCCAAATATTCATTGGTGGATGAATGGATATACAAAATGCTGTGATTACATAGAACAGAATGTTATTTCAGCCTTAAAAAGGAAGGAAGTCCTGATACATGCTACAACATAGATGAACATTGTAAACATTATGCTAAGTGAGATAAGCCAGACATGAAAGAATAAATGCCGTTTGATTCCACTTTTATGAGGAACCTAGAGTAGACAAATTCATAGAGATAGAAACTAGAATGGTGGTTGCCAGGAAAGGGAAAAAGGAGGAGTGGAGAATGATTTCTTAGAATACGGAATTTCAGTTTGGGATAAATAAAAAAAATTCTGGAGATGGATGGTGGTGATGGTTCCACAACAATGTGACTACACTTAATGCCGCTGAACGTACAGTTAGAAGTGGTTAAAATGATAAATTTTATGTTATGTATATTTCATGATAATGAAAATGTCCTATATAATAAAAGTGTAATATACAAATTGACAGAACTTCGGAATGACTGGTTGCTATGATGTACACTGACCACCAGGGGGCAGATGCTCAATGCAGGCCAGTGGGATAGGGCCTAAGCCAGCAGTCAGACATCCCCCAAGGAGTCCTGGACTGAGAGAAGGTGCAGACCAGGCCGAGGGACAAACCCCCCAGCCCCATGAGATATTACATTATGCTTGTCAGAATGGCTGCCATCAGTTAATCAACAAACAAGTGCTGGCAAGGATGTGGAGAAAAGGGAACCCATATGCACTGCTCGTGGTAATGCAGACTGGTGAGGCCTCTGTGGAAAACAGTATGAAGTTTCCTCAAAAAGTGAAAAATGGAACTGCCATTTGACTTAGTGACTCACTTCTGGGAATATATCCTAAGAATATTGAAATACTAATCAGAAAGAATATAGCCACCCCTTATGTTCATTGCAGGGTTATTTACAGCAGCTAAGATCTGGAAACAGTCCAGGTGCCAATCAGTAAATGAGCTATGGTACATTTACACAATAGAATACTACTCAACTATATAAAAAAAGATTTAAAAAAAAAGGAAATCTTACCTTTTGCAACAGCATGAATGGACCTGGAGAGTATTATGCTAAATTAAATAAGTCAGTCAGAGAAAGACAAATACCATATGATCTCACTTAAATATGTGAATTCTAATGAACAAAATAAACTGGCAATCAAAATAGAAAGAGAGGCATGGATGCATGGAACTGACTGACAGCCAGCAGGGGACAGGGAATTGAGGGGCTGGATAAAGGAATGTGAAGGGATTAAGCAAACAAACAAACACAAAAACCCTAAAACATATATATGTAACACATAGATACAACATAGTGGTGATAGCCAGAGGGGAGAGGGGAGGTAGGCAAAGGGGGAGAAATGGGGGCAGAGAGAGAGTTTGCTTGGAGCAGTGGCACAGGATGCAGTGTGCAGATGATGCTTTATCAAGTTGTACACTTGAAATCTCTATGGTTTTGCAGACCAATGTCATCCCAATAATTGCAATTAAAAAAAAATCAAAGGCATAAGAATTATAAAGGAAGAAACAAATTTGTCACTTAAAATGATGTACTTTATATGTATAAAATGCCAAAGAAACTATGTGTTATTTGGATTAATAAGAGTATTAAAAATATTTTCTAGATATAAGTATAATATTTGATACTACAAGCAAACAATAAAACAAATTTAAAAGATAGCATTCATAATAGCATGAAAAATATTTAAGACTGAATCCAACATTTCTACCAAGTAAGTTATAAAATATTATTAATGAACATTAAAAAAGACCTAAATACATGGTCATGGATTGAGAACATTAATATTGTAAAGATATAAATCCTTCTTCAAACTAATTTCAATCATATCTCCAAATATTTCAACAGTATGATGAGCTGATCCTAAAATGTGTATGGAATTGCAAAAAATGGTAAGATGAATAAGAGATAAGAAAAACAACTGATCAAGAACTTCCATGATGTTAGAATCACCTGTGGCTCAGGGATAGGCCTGTGGAACAGAGCAGCGAGCCCCTACACAGACCCTACATGTGATGCGCATGTGTGCTGAATGACAGAGCGAGTCTGACAGTTTGAGAAGAAAAGAACAAACTTCAATAAATGTTGCTAGGACAATTGGGTATTCATGTATTTAACAAAAGAAGAAAATAATTACACTTTTACCTTATATTCCTCTAATTTATGATCCAAATAGTAAAGGATAAACTACAAACCTTAGAAAATAATAAAGAAGAATATTTTCATGGTGCATGGTAGACAAAAATGTCTTAAAGAAAATACAGGGAACCAAGGGAAAAGGTTATATATTTCCCTACATTTAAATAACTGCTGAAGGACACCATTAAGAGTGAAAACAAAAGGAATAGTTTTGGAGAAAAACATATAAAGGCCTTGCTTTCAGAAGATATAAAGAGCTCTCCCCAAACAATAAGAAAAAATCTAAAATAATGAAAGCATAATATGCTAATTAGACTGGAAGTCCTTGCAGATGGGGACAGAGGCAGCTGCTATGGTAGTGGGGGGGGGGGAAGCCCCTTGCATGTATTTCATGCATTGGGCCTCTAGTAGACAATAAAATAGAAAAACATTTGCAAAAGGCTCATGTCTTTAGCTTTACAAAAGAGAACATCTAAATGACCAATAAATATGTAGAAAAGGCACTCAGTATCATTAATAATCTGACATATGCAAATAAAAACACAGTGTAATACTTTTGTATGTCACTATATCCATTAGATATTTATGTCCTGAAAATACCAAATGGTGGGAGATTCTAGAACATTAGGAATGTTCAGACACAGCTGGCACAAAAAATATAATCAGGTATTTTGGCATTATTTCCTCATGTTACAGATATACTTCCCCATGTCTGAACGATTTCTGTCTCATGTGTATACCTTAGAGAAATGGGTGCACATATTTTCTAGGACTCTGGCAGACTGTTTGCAGTGGCATGTGAATCGAGCATGTCTATCTTTAGCAGAAAGGATAAATCATGGTAAACTAACCAGCAATGGTAATGAAAAAATTACATGGAAAAAGCTTACAAACATATATTAAGCCAAAGATTTTTTTATTGTGGTAAAAATATACATAACAAAATTTACAATTTTTATTATTTTTAACTGTACAGTCTGTTGCATTAAGAACATTCATATTGTTATGCAACCATTGCTGTTCATTTTTATAGTTAACTAACTGTAAAAATATTTTACACACTTTTTTGTATTTGTTATATCTCACAAGAAATGAAGCAAAGATAGTAAAAGTTAAGAGTGTATGTAGTAAAAAGAATTTGTTACAGAAATATTTACAATAACACTATCATAGGAAAAATCAATCTGAAATATTGAACCACTACTTTGATCTACAATTCACCTTGTACAATTTATTCATTTTGGAATGATATAATTAAATTTCAAAAGTAAATGAGCCACTATTTTGGAATATATGAAGGTTGAAGGATTCTATTTGAGTAGTGGTTCTTTGAATGATTTTTGTTTGTTTTGCTCATTTGTATAATTTCAATTTTGAGCAATGAATATGGATTCCTTATTAAAGAAATAAAAGGGAGACAATATATTATTCTGTTGGGAAACAATAGCAACAACAACAAAAGAGCCTAGAACTCACTCTCAGAATGGTAACTAGAAACCTGGTATTGGTTAATAGATGTTTTTAGAAAACAACTGGAATCCTATCAGCTCCCACCAATCCATTGGAATATAACTTTTCCCTGCCAGTTACTTCTTTCCTGTCAGGTTACTTTTACCACAGAGTCCCCGCTCTGATGGTATAATCAAATTCTGCCTATTTGTCTTGGATGTAAGTAGAGTAGTGGGTACCAGGGTATCCTCTGAGAACAGCCTGCTTCTAAATGAAAGGAAGTGAAAGTCTTGCAGATGTTTGAGGAGAGTTGATAGGTCGTCCTTCAGTTCTCCTTCATCTGGTCTGCTGCCCATACCGAAACCAGGACCGGAAAAGTGAAGCAGACCTAACACAGGAAATGAGGGCAGTCACTTGGATGATGAAGCACCAGCTACTGGTGAAATGTGTGGGTGGATGGACAATGAAACAAAGGGCACTGCTCATAGCTCATAAGTGACCTCACACAGGTAAGTGGGTACCTGAAGACACAGATGAAGGGAGAGTAGAGAGGACTCCACAGTCAGTACCCAAATGTTCCCAATGCCAGCGTGGGTATACCCTGTGCAGACCTGTGAGTGCATCAGAGTGGGTTCTGAGGTAAGCTGTTGTGCAGGGTACTGATCCCCTCAGCCCTCAGGGCTGGGGCCTCCAACTGGACTAGTGCTTCATAAATGTATGGAGTAGAAGAATTCACAGAATATTTTATAGCAGGTAAAGAGTCAAAAGCATTAAGTTGGGAAAATGTTAATAATCCATCATGTATGTGTGTGGCACACAATTACTACAACTTGAATTATATTTGTCTATGGGTGACAGGACACAGAAAAGATTGGACAGTATTGTGGCACTATAGATCATCCATCCATTCATTAAGTAATGTCTGAAGAAAAGGAGGCCTGGGGTGGGGGTGAGGTGAAGATGGGATGAGGGTGGGAGAGGGATTTGGGGGTTGTGCTATTTTTCAGTGGAGGTCTAGTTATGATTAATAGATATGGATCAAATTAATTTGGGATAAGTTAAGTTAAATAAGAGTATACATTATTTCAGGAATTCCTAGGGTCTTTCATTGACTAAAATGCATTGTGATTCTCTAAAATTAGAAATAATGTGGAATTGTAAAAAACATGTTTTTTAATTTTTTTTAAAAATTAATTTTAGAGAAGAGGGGGAGAGAGAGGCATAGAGAGAAAAAAACACCTTTGTGAGAGAAAAACATCAATCAGATGCCTCCTGCATGCCCCCTACTGGAGATCAAGCCTGCAATCTGGGCATGTGACCTGATCAGGAATAGAACTAGTAACCTCTTGGTTCATGGGTCCACACTTAGCCACTGACCCACACAGGCTGGGCGTGCAAAACTTTTCGACCTTAGAATATCATTGAAGGACTACACTTTGGAAATTGCTGCAGTAAAGGACATTCTCTTGCTGCTTTACCCTCACAGGAATGAGACAATATGCTCTTCTTCCGAATATGTGATATAGAACGGGTTTGTCTCCACAAAACATTCCCATTGTTTTCTGTCTGATGATATGGTTGTTCCACAGTGGCTTTTCCTTGCATTTATGGCAAGTGATAAAACTGATAAAGCTCAAACTACTAAGTATCAGGTTTTCATCAACCAAACTCAGTCGGAGTCAGAGCCGGAGTTAGGCGTTGCTGAAACTGTGGCTGCTTGCAGGGAGTACGCCTTGTCTCTGCAACGTATTTCCTTTCCCAGAAGAAAGAGCACAAATGAACTAAATGAATAGAAGAATGCATAGAAGTGCCTTAAAGATGGCATCTCCATAGCTTTCCAGATCAATGAAGAATGAAGCCATCATTTATCTCTATACACTTAAAATGCGTGTCACCCATAACTGTCCTTATCTATGGCACTCTTGATTCTCTTTTAAAAGAATGGAATGTAAATTATCAGGCAAAGGGATTGTCCTATGGATGGGATTTAGTTAAGTTGTAATAAGGACTCAATTGATGAAGAACATGGTTAAAAATTATGTAGCCTTCATATTTCACCTTTTCTTAGTTTCCAGGTAGCCTTTTAGTTTGCAGTAATGGAAACCAGCCATCTGAGCAAAATTCAGATGAACTCAACGTGCCAAAAACATCAAAGGTAGCATTTATTCCCTGTCCCCACTTCCCCTTGGAAAGTGTGTTTTCCCCTAAGAAATACATGTAAAATTGGCTTTCTATTTTTGGCCAGAAGCAGAAAATAAAAGACAATGGAGAAAAAATATTAGCTCAGCTTTCCCAGACTTAAAATAATGTGTGATTTTTGCTATTTTTCCAACTTTTGAGACCAAGTGTGGTAGAATGCTTAATTCATTCAGCTGGTGAGTCACCTTCTCTTTGTGGGAGTATTAATGCCAAGCTAAAATTTCTCCATATGCGAAGGAAAAAAGATTTCACCACAGCGAAGCCGGGGGAGACTGGTGAGTAAAGTCCCTCTGCCTGCCTCACGCATGCTCTCATGGTTTGGAGTCCTGGGGCTGCAGCAGGGCTTCGTGTACATGGACCTTCAGGTGTGTCATGGAGGCATAATTAAAACTGAGATCGTCATCTGCTGCTTCCATGTGCGATTTGTCTAACTCCTCGCAAATGGCAAAACAGAGCTCTTCCTATTGTCTATTTTCAGGAAATTGCCCAAGATTCCCCTGAGGAGCTCTGGAAAACTGTAGGCCAACTGGTTCTCTGCAAGGATTTCCTTAGCAATGTGTCCACGTGCTCCGCCAGAATGGACCTGCCGTGGGAGGCAAGTCACTACCCCAGGACATTCATAGGTGAACAGCACTAATTAATTGTTTAAATTATTTATTCCCTCAAAAGATATATTGCAGGCTGATCTATGAACTCCCATTGGCAATAGGGCCACGATAGGCAGCAAGATCTCATCTCTTAGTGGAGCTCACAATCTAGTAGAAAGGCAGACATCAACTAGTAACTGACCAGAACAGGCTAAGGACACGCCCGCAGGGAGTGACTGTGCTGTGGCTCTCACCTGGGGGTCATGAAAGCCATTGTCCCTGAGGAGGAAAATTCAAGAAACCCCCATGACCGATGCCGAGTGAAGATGAGGCTGAGGAGGCTATGAGCATGGGCATGGAAAGAGCCAAGCACTTGCTTTCGGTCTTTCAGATTTTGGTCCAAGTCTTGCCTTTCATTTTATATAGACTAAGACCACTTTCTCCTCATAGAAGACATTTAATAAAATCCAGTTTCCTACTATTTTCATTTCTGTTGTGTTTCTTTAGAATACAAGAAATTAAAAATAAGAGCTGCTATTTGTTGAAGTTCACTTTGTGCCAAGCCCATTGAATTCTCACAAAATCTTTGATCTTATCCACAGCGGAGGGAATGTGGGGTTCAGAAGGTTACCCAGCCAGGCCATGGCGAGCTTGACTTCAGAGTGAGAGCTGAGATGTTTGAGTACAGGATTTTCATGAGTACATTCTGATGAATGACTGACAAGGGTGATGGTGCTGCAGGGTGTTGTTAGAAAGATTCCTAGGGCTCACCCAGCTGTTATAAGTCTGAATCTTTGAGGATGTGGTCTGGGAATTTGCATTTGAACACGTTCCCCAGGTGTTTCCCTTGCATTTGAAAATCACTGAACTTCTTCCCAGTTCCATGCCTTTGTGAGAGAGAAGGGGGGTGGGGCTGGGAGCTAAGAGGGACTGGGAGCAAAGGTGGGAGAGGGAGAGAGAGGGGGAGAAAGGAGACTGCTAATGCAGCTCACTGGACTCTTCTCCATGACTTTGGAATGCTCCCTGGATGTTTGATGAAATGCTACAATGCAGAATTGTTAGGATTTTGAAAGTGCAAGCAGTTTAGCCTCATACATTGGCAAGATGTCTAGGCAGGGCAGAGAGAGAGAGAGAGAGAGAGAGAGAGAGAGAGAGAGAGAGAGAGAGAGAGAGAGAGAGACTGACTGACTTATTCAGGCTTCAGCCAAGCTGTGAAAAGTGAGTTTTTTTTTCAGAGGAAGTGAGATAAGGCAAAAACTTATAAAAACAAACATTCCAGGCCTAGTGTTCAAAAGGCCACCGCAAAATCTATAATCTAATGCGCAGTGAGCTAAACAAACACATTATGGCCATTCAGGAAACGCTAAGCAGATGCCTGGAAGGGAATGTGTTTCCAACCTGGGCAGAAATATCCTGCGGAGTGATGATATGGAATCAGACACAAAGTTCAGATAAAAACAACACCAGGGATTTGCAACAGGCAGTGTGTCCAGGATGGACAGGGTGCTCAGGTCCAGTGGTTCAGAGCAAGTTCAGGGTGGGAGGGACTGGGGCTCCCTTTTCATTTAAAGTTGTATGCCCTACTTTTCTCCTCATTGTGGGGATTACCAGAGGGCAACTAGTTAACTAGGGAGTGGTGGGGAGGCCCAGTGACAAGAGCCAAAGTTTCAAAGCTTTGGAATATTGAAAAGAATGCTGCCTGCCCCTCCCGTCATGTAATTTAAAATAGAAACGGCACCATTCAAAGTCTGAACAAAAGTAGCTCAGCAACATTTTGGGTGTTCCTTGGAGACTAACGCAATGCTTTGAGGGGGAGCGGGAAATATCAGTTTCTGGGGGAAACTAAAAAGGCAGGCTTGTGCTTTGCTGGTGGCTTACAGACCAGTTTAACCTGACAAGACAGTGCCTGCTTCCTTCCCTTCGGGAGCACTGAGGCTGCCCCTCCTGCTGGGGCAGGTTTGAGAGGATTTTACTCTCTCGCACCTTCTGAACCTGGTTCTACAAAGGAGCTCTCCTGTCCTCAGAATCAGAGCCCAGTTCTCTGCTTTCCCACTGATCCCCCTTTCTACACCTTTCCTGTCCCTTCATGACATTTAATTCCTTACCATTTTTTCATTTGCTTTTAATTAAAGAAACACTATTTGCACTTATCCTGGAATCATTCACTGAACATTATCTAACTCTTGACATTTATTTAGAAAACAGCATTTTGCAGTTTTTATAGCATGAACTAGAGGCCCGGTACACAAAATTTGTGCAGGGGGGGGCAAGGTAGAGTGTGTCCCTCAGCCCAGCCTGCACCCTCTCCAATCTGGGACCCCTCAAGGGATTTCAGACTGCCAGTTTAGGCCCGATGGGATCGATCGGCCCTAAACCGGCAGTTTGACATCCCTCTCACAATCCAGGAGTGCTGGCTCCCAACTGCTAGCCTGCCTGCCTTCCTGATTGCCCCTAACCACTTCTGCCTGCCAGCCTGATCACCCCCTAATCACTCCCCTGACAGCCTGATTGATGCCAACCTGCTCCCCTGCCAGCCTGTTTGCCACTAACAGCACTTCCCTGCAGACCTGGTCACCCACCCCTAACTGCCCTCCCCTGCTGGCCATCTTGTGGCAGCCATCTTGTGTCCACATGGGGGCAGCTATCTTTGACCACATGGGGAGCCATCTTGTGTGTTGGAGTAGTCAATTTGCATATTACTCTTTTATTAGATAGGATGTTTGATTACTAGGAGAGTCCAAGGCCTTCTCCAAACACAGCCTCATCTCCATTCTTCTAAAATACCAATGAAGTCAACCCTTAAATTCAATTTGACTCCATGACTTTGAAATTTTATCTGTATTTGTAATTTACATTATCAATAATAATTGGGAAAATTATAGTATATTTTAAGGTAAGCATACATATTTTTTATGCTTGAAAAATTACATATTTTTCAGCAAAATTTTTTTCTTGAAAAGTGATTTTTTTACTATCAGCAATTTTTAAGCATTGCAGTTGTTATGGTATTATCTAATTATTATTACAAATACATTTTTTCCCCCAGATCTAGATCTAGGCAGAAGCAAGATATGCTTTAAAAAAAAAGCAGCAAAAACTCTTAGCCACTATTTCCTTTTTTAAAAAGTTGCATTCAGGTCATCTGATCCGGCCCGAGACATGGAGGATGCCTATTTGTATGAAAAGCTGGTTTTACAGCAGGAAAATTGGCCTTTTCCTTCTGATGCCTAATGATTCATGCTTGTTAGAAAACTCTTTCACCATACAAAGCAGATTGGCTTCAGTTGGTGGAATTTGCATTCCACAGCATCTCTTAGGATCTCTACAGGGGTCAGGGATTTAGGTCTTGAAACTTGTTTGGGCTCCAAGTTGTCCTGTCCCATTTTCTGCAGTCTCTGAGGGCAATTGTAAAAGCTGTTAAGGAGGCAACAATATGCGTTGAGGCAAGACACCACTGTCCCTGAGAAGATCCAGGGCCACCGAGGGTCTCAGTTCTTAACAAGGAGGCAGCGATCTGGCTAAGAAGAAACTGAAGCCTGGCCAGTGAGAAAGGGGCCCTAATAGTGGGGGCCAAAAGCCATGTAGAATGCGTTTGACTTTTAAAAATTACATAGTCATGTCCTCCAAGTGTGCCCCAGGATAGCCAAGGTGTACTAGCCTCAGAAGCATCTCACTGAGGGCTTTGAGGGAATTCCCTCCTCTACACACTCGCTCTTCTCCCTGGGTTCCTGATTGTTTCATTTAGGTCTGTACCAAGCGGCCAATTTTTGGTAATCTTGGAGCAGATCGCATTTTAACAAACTTATTCTTAGCACTTACTATATCTAGATTGACAAATATCTTATTTCATGAGTTCTACAAAGTCTATCATCAAGTTAGCACTGGGGTGTAGGGAGAACACTGGTTTAATAGTCACATATATACCCAGTTCAGACACTTTATTAAAAAAGAGTTATTTTAGAATAAGGTGCTGTGGGGTTGTCAAGAAAACAGTTGTCAAGAATATGGCTTTAAATCAGACTGACTCAGATTTAAATCCTGGCTCTTTCTGGATGAGTGAATTGAACCGCTCTATGCTTCAAGTTTTTCACCTTTAAATTAGGATGTTGGGAAATAATTCACAATTTTTTGAGAGCTTAAAAATAATGTTCATAAAGCATCAATTCGTCATTATCATTCTTCTCAAATCTGGGCTAGACATCCAAAATGTGACATCTAGGGATGAGGTGAGGGATGAACATAGTGATTGAGAATTTGGAACTTGCTATCTGGGTTCCCATCTCAGCTCTGCTACTTCCTAGCTATGTGATCTTGCACTTGCTTAACCTCTCAAGGCCTCAATTTCCTTCTTGGTAAATGGGAAAAAACACACAATAGCACTGATCTCCAGTAGTTAATGTAAGGATTAAATTAAGGACTATACATAAAATGATTAGCCTAATGCTTAGCACATGGTAAATATTCAATAAATAATGGCATTTTTATTACTATACTATACTATACTAATTTTTAAAAAAATTTTTAAATATATTTTTATTGACTTTATACAGTGAGGAAGAGAGAGAGGGATAGAGAGTTAGAAACATTGATGAAAGAGAATCATCGACCAGCTGCCTCCTGCACACCCCCTACCAGGGATGTGCCCACAACCGAGGTACATGCCCTTGACCGGAATCGAACCTGGGACCCTTCAGTCCGCAAGCCAAACCAGTTTCAGCAATACTATACTAATTTTTAAACTAGAGGCCCAGCGCACAAATTTCTGAATGATGATTAGTGGCATTGAGCACTTTTTTTTCATGTCTGTTGGCCAAATGTATGTCATATTTGGAGAAGTTCTATTCTGGCAGGTCCTTTGCCCATTTTTAAATTGGGTTGTTTGTCTTCTTAGTGATGAGTTGCATAAATTTTTATATATTTTAAATACTTATCTCTTGGCAGATGGATCAATGGCAAATATGTTCTCCCATTCAGAGGGTTCCCTTTTCCTTTTGTTGGTGATTTCTTTTGCTTAGCAGAAGCTTTTTAGTTTGATGTAGTGATTGCTTTTTCTTGCCTCACTGCACTGACTGGAACCTTCAGTGTAATTCTGATTAGAAGTGGTGTACATCTTGGTATTTTTCTTGATCTTAGAATGGGAATGCACCTTCAAGGATAATGAATGAGGTTTTTTGTTTATTGTTTATTGTAGATATTTGTCAGGTTAAGGGAGTTAGCCTCCTTCTGTTTTTTACTTTTCTATAACGTTTCCTTTTTTTTTAATCATAAATAATATAGAATTTTTTCAAATTCTTTTTCTTCATTTCTGCACACTTTGCAATAATTACATTTTCTCTTTTGATGGTTGTTATCTATTCTTTGAGAATATTTACCTGATTAAAAGAAGTACCATATTGTTATCTCTTACACATCTGTGGGTTAAAGGCTCAGCAAGGTGATTCTTCTGCGGCTTTGGTTCTGGTGTGCTTATGCAGTTGCAGTGAGATTATGACTGAGGCTCACCTTGGATGGTGGAATATCACAGATGGCTCCTTTATGTGTCTGGCTCCTTAGTGGAAATGGCTGGAAGTCCCAGAGCAGCTGGGATGCTGGGCCGCTCTCCATGTAGTCTTGGGGCCTTTTCTCCCTCTGTGACCTCCGAAAGGTTTCTTCATCTGGGTAGCTGCCTTTGCACATGTTGGCCCAAGGCACAAAGCAGGAGCTGCCATTAGCAGAGCATCACTTCTGCCATAGTCAATTGGTTAAAATAACTTAAGCCAGCCAGACTAGATTCAGTGACATAGGACTATACAAGCATCGGATGCCAACCAAGAGGGATCTTAGAGACTAGCCAGCACAATATATAAATATGATGAATGACATCAATTATATTTTCTAATGTTTACTATCCTTACATACTTGAGATCAACCCAACTTGGACATAATGAATTATCTTCAAAACAAATGTATGACTTGCTTTGCATGTCTCATTTCTACTTTTTACTCATATATTTCATTTAAAAATTATGAATCATCCTTGCCCTTAAAAAGAACACAATAGCCCTGGCCAGTGTGTCTTAGTTGGTTGGGTATAGTCCAGAATACCCAAAGGTTACTGATTCGATTCTGGGTCAGGGCGCATGCCCAGGTTGTGGGCGCAATGCCTGGTGAGGGGTATGCAGGAGGAGGCTGATGGATGTTTTGCTCTCATATTGATCTTTCTCTCCCTCTCCCTTTTTCTTACTCTAAAAAGCAATTAAATAATTTTTTTTAAAGAACCCAATAGGTGTGCTCCCTCTTTCTTTTCTGGAGCACACCTGTGCCCTTCCCTCTTTAATCCCTCAGTGTGTCTCTCTCTCCCTCTGTCTCCTAAGCTACAAGAGCCCTGCTACTACCTCTATAATTTTCTAAATAAACTTTCCCTTTAACAATGAACCCAACAGTACTTTTATATGAAAACAGTTGCAGTCCCAAGTTCTTCCTCTCCTAATGTATGCCCTGAGATGAAATGTCTTTATCTTTCCTTGGACAGGATGGGCCATGGGGTGGGATGATGCCATTGCTCCCAGTTTGGCAGGCATCGGAATCTGAGTAGCCATGATTTCATTCAATGACTCACTACCACATTGGCATATCCTGTTCCCTGCTGATGGTGCCACCTTTTACACAAAAACACTCAGAACATCCTGCATAGGCAATGAGATGAGTCGCCATGGCTGCCCCTCGTTCTGTGTGAGCTCACACTGACTGCATTGGAAGGATTATGACAGCAACGTCCTGCAGTCCTACAGGACCTAACAAATGGGCGTGGCGCAGGCCTCTGACAGGGAGGTTAATGTTTCTTTCTTTCCAATGCTATGTGGGACACTCTTTCCGTGCATTGCCTCTGCATTAGCTGATTGGAGGTCATCACTATCAGGTGATTAGGATTGCATTTAGTTACCACTACTGTAGATTATATTTGAAAGATTACAACTTAATATGTACCAGGTACCCCCCCACACACACACACACACACAGTGTGTCCATGTATGTGCATGATTTATACATTCTGGTGGACAAAACATGGCCCCTAATTTATCAACATTCTTCCCATTGAGAGGTGAGGCTATGGCTTCTCCCTTTGAACCTAGGTGAGCTCTGAACCTCATTTGAGCAGGAAGGTGTGGAGAAGTGACACTGTGGCTATGTTCAAACCCAGGCCTTAACAGACTGTCAGCTTCTACTTCCTACCTCTTGGATCACTCATTCAGAGAGAAGCCAGCTCCCATGCAAGAAGTCTAAAAGCCATGTTCTGCCATGCCACGAGAAAGCCCAAGTTAGCCACAAGGGGACGGAAAAACCCAAGTAGCTCCTACTTAGCTATGCTGGCCATCCCAGCCCAGGCACCAGACATTTGAGTGAAGAAACTATCAAATGATCCAGCCTCATCCAACATCTGTTAATAACAGCTAACATAGAGAGTATATACAGTGAAACCAGCCTGTCTTCGAATAAAGACGAGTTTAGTTTGGGTCGTGCTATTTTCAGGTGCTGTGGAGCATCCTTAGAGATGTGTATGGAGTGCTGGTGTTTAAAGTTTAGGGTGAATGAACTGGACTGAAGGTGTAGACCTGAGAGTCCTGAGTGTACGCATCATTGGTTTTTGGCACCACTAGATATGGCCCACTTCTTTTGGGAGTTGATGTTCACAGTGGGGAGAGAGTCACACCCTTCCGGGAGAATAACAGAATTATACCTATGGGGCCAAGGGACAATGTGTGCCATACAAGTGGAATGAATCCCTATCCCACACAGTTCTAATACGAGTCTCCAAGGAACGGTACCACATCTGTCCCCCACTTGCCAAACCCTAAAATAAAACAAAAAACATTGTTACAATATAGGCCATTGTTCAAGTGATGGTTAAAGTCTTTTATGTAGATATTTTCTCACTGTTACAGTTATTTAAATGATCTCTCCACACTTTTTCTCATGGCTTAGAAAGACTTACACCATCTGGTTCTTGGCTGCCACTGTGACCTCATTTCCATAAACTTTACTCTCACTCACTTTGCTCCTGCCACTTTGACTTTTGTTAAATATCTGTCCTTTCTATGTACCAAGTTCATTCCCAGTTGGGGGCACTGGAACTTATTATTCCTTCTGTTTATGGTCTTATTTCCCAGATATTCCTAGAACTCTTCCTTCCCAAAAGTCAGGTGTCACCTCAAACCTAGATGTCACCTCAGGGAGGCTGTGTCTGCGCACTACATAAGACCCTATTTTCTCTTTATAACACTTTTTCATACTGAAAATTTAAAAAATCATACATTTTGTTTATAAAAATATTAACTTCATAAGGACAGGATTTTTGATGTCTAATTCCCAGCTCCAAATGAGTACATAGTAGCTGTTCGATAAATAACTGCTGAATAAATGAATGAATGATCATTTGGACACAGACGGGGATTGAGAGGACTATGTGAGGATATCTCAAAGGACTGTGTCTTCACTGTCACCAAACCTCCTGCACCGGGCAGTGACTCAACTCCAGCTGCATACTGAGTCACCTAGAGTCCCTGCAGCCTTGGTCCAGTACCCAGAAATTCCATTGGAATTTATTGGGGTGCGGCTCGAATGACAAGGTTTTTCAAAGTTCCCAGGGTCAGTGGTCGGCAAACTCATGAGTCAACAGAGCCAAATATCAACAGTACAACGATTGGAATTTCTTTTGAGAGCCAAATTTTTTAAACTTAAACTTCTTCTAACGCCACTTCTTCAAAATAGACTCGCCCAGGCCGTGGTATTTTGTGGAAGAGCCACACTCGAGGGGCCAAAGAGCTGCATGTGGCTCGAGAGCCGCAGTTTGCTGACCACTGCCCTGTGTGATGATTATGTGCACCCAATTGATAACCACTTATTCGGTGTTACTCATATTGAAGTTATCTTTCCCTGGGCTTCTTTTGACTTCTTGTTGGGTAAATTCTGAGAGTCTCTAATCACTAAAGCTATCCTCCAAAATACTTGGTCTAAAGAAAGATCTGGACTGCTCATGTTTATTTTAAAGATCAAATTCCCATTGACTGGTGGGAACATTTTGGTTTATCAGATACATGGAGCTTTTGTTAGAAGAAAAACCAGGGCTGACATATAAGCCGAATTCAGAATTTTCCACATTAGTGTCTTCCTTGGTCATTTCATATGAAAGAAGGATAGGGAAGTTACTAACAGTCCTCCTGGGAACAGGAGCAGGTTTTGACATTTTAAAGGTCATGTCTCTGCCCCCAAGGGGAGCATATGGGAAACTGAGCCAGGTTTCTCTCCAAAGCCCATCTCCTAGGTAACATGGGGAAGGTGCCAATGCCATTGGTGGGCACTATGGAGCGTGACGTTGGTCGAAAAAAATAATTAAAGCAGCGAAACCCTCTCTTCAAAGGAAATCAACCCGTAATCCCAATTTCTAAAACTGATCAAAGTGGAAAGGCTCTGTTTGAAGTACAGCTTGTAGCCTGGAGGCCAGCTCTGTCCAGGCTGCTTCACGCCACTCATCCCCCCACGATGGCCTGGAGGATGCAGCCAGGCGCTGCCAAACTTCCCTCACAAAGCACTCTTCCAGATGATGCTTGTGGGAACAGTGATTTTATATCTCTCCTGGTTAAGAAAACGTACCAGAAGAGAAATTATAGTAAATAGGTAAGGGTGTGCTGTGGTTTCTTTGGTATCAAGAGTAACTGTGTTGGCCCCTTTCCAGGAATACTTTGCTATTCATGAGCATGACCCAGGGGCCTTGGAAAAAATGTGGGTCCTGTTTCAGTGGACCTTGGGTGGGACGGGCTTCCAAGCGCTGCCAATGTCTTGAATACCATGGGATCAAATCTCTGTGCATACGTCAGAATCCCTCAGGAGACTTCTTACAAATGCAGATCTTGGGGCCTCTTCCTGGAGCTTCTGAATGCAACCCGAGTTTGTGGGTCTTAAGTCTTTGTTTCCAACAAGTTCCGCAGGTTCTCCTGGTGTTTGCTAAGTCTGAGAACTTTGCTTCGCCATGGTCTGCTTACATATCTCATCCTCCAGGAACCCAGGAAGAGAGCCTGAGACTCAACAAGTGCCAGGGCTGGAGGGGGTTTAGAGATCACCCAGCCCAACACCACTCGTATTGATTAGCGCTCCCAGAGGGCCAAAGGTGCTGCCAGGTACCCCCCCCCCCCCGCCTGCTGGCAGCAGAGCAGACCAAACACAGAAGGGTAGTATCTGCCTCCCAGCTCTCAGATTCCCCAGAACACTGGCCTTCTTTGTCATTGCTCCTCTGGCTGCCGCTTCCTGAGGCCAGAGGCCACGTCTCTCTTGTCTTTTGCTGTATGCCCAGAGCCGAGCACAGAGCCTGGCACAGGGGGCGTGCTAAGCAACACCGTTGTGTATTCCTGCTACCCTTAATGCCTAACCAGTTATCGTCACATCTTCTAACTAAATGTTTTCAAGTTAAAAAAATTAAGACTTTCCTGGCCAGTGTGGCTCAGTTGACTGGACATTGCACCTGGGTGTTGCTGATTCAATTCCCAGTCAGGGCACATGCCTGGGTGGTGGGTTCAATTCCTAATAGGGAACATGCAGGAGACAATAGATTAATATTTTGTTTTCACATCCATGTTTCTCTCTCTCCCTCTTTCTCTCTAAAAATCAATTAAAAAGCCTTTTTAAAAATGGAAAACTGGTGTTTCTAGGTGAAATACCAAATTCCTCATAAGTGTCTGAATACAGTAGGCATTTAGAACATTAACTATGAGGATTCTATGGCCCTAGAATCTATCTCTGGCTCCAACTTTTACTAAATATATATATATATATATATATATATATATATATATATGTGTGTGTGTGTGTGTGTGTGTGTGTGTGTGTGTGTGTGTGTATTTAGTCTTGGGAATTTTGATCACCTGCTCTGAGCCTCAATTTCCTCACCTGTAAATTGGAGACATCATGAGATTTTGTGACTATTTGGTCTGTGCATGGAAAATGTGGACCATAGTGTCTGATACATAGTTTTTACTAAATCCAGTGATCATTCTCTAGGTCAGTGTTTCCCAAAGTGTGGTAGGCGTACCCCCAGGGGGACAGGAAGAGTTTGGTGGGTGTAGGCGTTGCACTGGAGTTTGGTGGTGATATGCACTGCACCGTGCTTAGCTGTGCCTAATTCTAAGTTCTCATGAGTCAAGTCAAGACAGTCTTGTGAGACGTGAGATGGTCCGGTGTGCAAATAAATGTTATTTATAATATAACTTTTATTTATATTTAATTAGGAATAATTTTATTTTTCGTTTATTATTTTGTGTATGTACAAAAAATGAATATATTTTGATTGTTATTAAAATACATCCATTTTTTTGACAAAGGATACTCAGTGTTATGAAAATTATAGAAGGGGTACACATATGTCAAAAATTTGGGAAACACTGCTCTAGGTTATAAAAAAGACAAATGATTCCATCAGTCACACCAGAAGCCACGACAGTAAGACCCCTTCCTAAACTTCCAATCCTTAAGAATTGGAAATTGATTACCTCTGAAATGAACATGGGCAATACATAGACCATAGGTCCAGAGGGAACAAACTTGAGTTTGCATAACTCCTCAGGAGACCTTTACTACAGATGAGGTGTGTGCCCCTTGCATAGTAAAGTGGTTACTGAGATACTGAGGAACAAAGTGACTGAGGTAGGTCACTCCCAGCAGACAAGATGGCAGGAGGGGTGTGTGGGCTGGAATTGTCTCCATAGAGTCCAAATATTGACCAACTAGCTTAGAGTTTGGTGCAGCAGCTTTGAGCAATGTGTTTCCATCTTTGTCCAGAGAGTGTAGCAAAGGGATTTTAACTTGATTACTAAATGGAGGAATATGTGTTTAAAATGCATACCTCAAGAGTTTACTAGGGGTGCAGACTGGGAGATTATTGCTATCAACAAGTGTGTTTTCTTCACATGTCCCAGTTTTCCCAAATACTTCTCATTTTCAAACATTCTGCTCTGTTCTATGAATAAAATTCTACTTGTCTGAGCAGAGGTGCTGATTGGGGGGAGGGGGCAGTACTTGGGAAAATATGGCCACCATAGATCCATGTAGAGATCCCATCAAAGATATGTAGTAGTTGAGGAAATGTACTTTATATTATGAGGTGTGACTTCCCCTTTACCTCACTCAGTAATGAGTCAGACTTTTTCAGTTGCAAGTGACAGATATGAACTCAAACTGGGTTGGGCACAAAGGGAATTTCCTGGCTCTCATAACTGAGAAGTTCAGAGGATTCATGGCTGGATGGACGCAGGGTCTCAGTCAGTGACCCAGAAGAGCCATCTCTCTTCACCTCCTCGCTCTCATTTCTCTGTGTTGGTTTTATTCTAATATCCTGGGCCAGCTTGGCATCCTTACAGAAAAGTGATTTTCCAGAGAGTTTAAGCAGAAGCTCTGAAAACTCCCTTTCTCTGGGCCTAGGCCATTTGTCCCTCCATGCTCACCGTCCAGGAGCTGGCCTGGGCAGCACCTGAGCCACACGGACCAGAAGACTCCCCAGAGGAAACAGACACTGGTGTTGAAAGAGGAGGGCGAGGAGCCGGGGCAGGGAAATGTAGGAAGTATCCCTGCATCCCTCTCCTCTGAGGCGGGATTCTGTTTCCCATTACTGCTTTGCCCAGTTTTCCTAGAATCAAATTCTCCCACACACCACCGTCAGCTGCCCACTTGCCCACAAATGATGTGCGTTCGGCCGTCGGTACTTTTCCTGCAGTACCACATGGACCACAACGAGATCTCCTTTCCAGCTGTCCACTGTCTCTCCCCAGGTGACTCAATGTCACGCAGAAATTTTATTTTCATCACATTGGCTCCCTTTCGCCCCCTTAATCTCTGTAAGTTTGTCACTAAACTCTTGCAGTCCCCCTGTAACTGTGGATGGGCAGACAGTGCCGGGGGCTGCAGGCAGCCAGGGAGAGCTGCTTCTGGCACTTCCTGGGAAACGGGTAGCCACAGCTCTGCCATGAGAGGCCACACCTGGCAACAGAATGGGCCCACAATCACCTTAGTTTAACAGAGAGAGTACACCAGGGATGGTTTGCCTAGATCCACTTTGCAGATTGCACTTAAAGAGCTAATTGCAAATGAGAATTGTTACCCTTGCACGGAGCAATTTGCATTGTTAAATGAGAAATGACATGGTGTGTGTTATGTACTTAGCATGTAAAGTTTCACAGTTACATAAGCAGTGCAAAAGCTCCAAGATTAAGAGCACACAATGGATAGATAAATGTAACAGGTTTAGAAAGAGTCTCAGACAGCAAAAAAAAGGAACATTTTAATAAAAGGTACATTGTCACCCTTTGTGAGTACATGTGAGCCTCCTGAAGAGTGTATTTTAAAAATTAGCATTTATTGACTGTCTGCTATGTGCGAGACACTAAAAAGAACCCATTCTCTCCTCCGCACACCCTATAGGGAAGGTATTGTTATTATTCTCCTTTCACAGTTAAGGAAACTGAGGACCTGAGAGGCTAACTGACTTGTTTTTGGTGACATAGTGAGCCATGAAGGAAATTTTAGGGCATTGGACCCCAGCCCCCAAGTTCTGAAATACCATGTAGTTTGATATCTGCTCAGCTTGGCTCTTTAGAAATTACCCAGGGCTACCTGCTGTGTTTTGGATTAAAAAAAAAAACCTTTATGGTTTATAATATTTTTAGGTTCAAACCAAAATAGAGAACAGGGTATAGAGATTTTTCATATACCCCTTCCCCACACGCACAGCCTTCCTCATTATCAATTTCCCCTACCAGAGTGGTACAGTGGTTACAGCAGATGGACCTAACTGATAAATCTTATCACCCAGAGTCCATAGTTTACACGATGGTTTACTCGTGGTTTTGTACATTCCATGGTTTGGACAAATGTATTATGAAGAAGTATCTATAATTATGGCATCATACTTATATGCCATAAGTTATTTTAAAGTTATTTTAACTAAGAATTCTAAAATTCCTCTGTGCTTCACCTTTTCATCCCTTCCCACTCCCCCTCCACCAAACCCCAGCAACCACTAATATTTTTCAGAAGCTTCTTTCACTTAATGATACACTTCACTTAATATACACTTAAGGTTCCTCAAGTCTTTTCATGGCTTGCTAGCTCATTTCTTTTTAGTGCAGAACAATATCCCATTGTCTGGTTGTAGCATAGCTTACTTACCCATTCACCTACTGAAGGACGTCTTGGTTGCTTTCAAGTTTGGGCAGTTATGAATAAACATTGCTATAAACACTGTGTGCAGGGTTTTGTGTGGACATGCGTTTTAAAATCATTTGGGTGAAAGGCCAGGAGCGTGATTGCTGGGTCACATGGTAAAGAGTATGTTTAGTTTTGTAAGACACCACAGTCTTCCAGAGCGGCGGTGCCATGTGGCAATAATGAGTTTCTGTGCTCTGCCTCCTCGCCAGCATTCCTGTTGGCACTGCCCACCTTTTGGCCATTCTTATAGGCATGCTAACCTGCTGGGTTTAAAACATTGTTCTGTAAATATGTCCTGTATGCCTTGTAAGTGCTAGATACTAGATGCATAATGCAATGTTTTGAGAATTTTTGAGAAACGACTCAGTTAGAACCCGAGATGAAAGCAAAATAACTAAACCCTATTAAGTACTTGCTAAGTGCCTATGCTAAGTATGTTATATGTTTTCCTTCTCTTATTTATTTATTCCTCCTGCAGCCTTTGAGAGTTAGCCACCACACCCATTTTAGAGTAAGGAAACCAAGGCTCTGAGAAGAGAAGACACCAGTAAGTAAGAGGCAGCACTGAGCGGTGAGCCCAGGTAGTTTGCCTCCTTGGCGTTGGCTGTTGACCTCTGGGCCACGCCACACAGCATGCCTGGCCACACCTGACCCTGGCAGTCACCGTTAGACCCAATCCACTTTATACTTAGTGTTCCTCAATTATCATGCAACACAGTTTCCCCTTTTCTTTTGCCAGGCCATCACCTAATCAAACTTCGATGGTAGGCATTTCATTTTTAAATTCTCTTGCAAAAGGTCAAATTTTTTATACGGTAAGGTTTTGTCACCTAGAAATGTAACAGAATGCTACATCATTGGTTCATTCAACAAATTTCCTAAGAGACGTCGGGAGCCGGGCTCTGTGCGGGACACTGGGATGCACGGTAAGCAGACAATACTGCAAGAATGCACACAGTTCGGTGATAGGAATACAGGTAACTGTAGGCAGTGTTTTGAGTTTCAAAGTAGAAGGCACACCAAAGTGCAAAGGGACGTAGATTGAACTAGCCATGCCAGCCAGTAACTAGGCTTCCCAGCAGGGAGTAGACTTGTTCTCTAATCACGGGCCAGCTTTTGCAAAATGGTGTACACAGTGAAGAAACATTTGGTTATAATTTTCTTAAAAACTATAAGGAGACTTACACAAATAACGGGTTCGCCAGGGGGTCAACTGCGTTGGTTTATTTGCTCCACAGTATCACAAGTCTCCTACCTATCTACTCTTCCGTCTTAGTTGTTGGCATTTCATATTCATACATTTTTTATCTCATTGTCAAGAGGTGGCTGCTGTAGCTCCAAATAACGCCAAGGTAAGCAGTGGATAGGAAGTGGTAGTGGAAAGATTTCTCCTGTAGTGGCTCTGTCCTTTATTAACAAAGAAAAGCTTTCCCAGAAATCTCTGCACAACTTTGAGTCACATGGTGATACATCTAAAAAGGAGGATGGGAACAAGCCAGTGTTCAGCCTTTTTCTAACCTCTTTGGGGCAAGGTAGACAGGGAGATAGAAATGGCTCTAACCAGTAGTTTCTGCCACAATGAGAAAGAGTTGGGCACATTTGGAGCCTCCTTAAGCATGTGTCTAAGTATTGTGACCAACCACTTGTGACCACACAGTCATTAGCTGGTCAGTTTGTTGGAGTTAATCATATGGAACTGGGTCACATATTGGTAGCTGGATAATCCCTGCCCTGTTGCTCATTAGTTTTGAAAACTCTTGCCAAAGAAATTAATAACTAAGATTTGGCTTCTCTGTATCTGCTAGAGTTGTAGTAAGGCAAACTCTTTTTTCATGACCTAGGGCTGGTAACATATTCCCAAATTAGCTTCCAGGACTATCCCTCAGACCAGGTAGAATTTAGAACTCTGTTCAGCTTTCAAAGCTTTTGTCTGTTATAGTTGATGTGCTATGGTCAGTGCTGTCTATGAAGTTTGAGAGGCTCAGTGCAAAATAAATAGGGCTCCTTATTTAAAAAGTATCAAGAATTTGAAGATGGCAAGACCAAAGCACTAAATCACATACAGGCCTGTGCGGTGGCACAGATTGCATGTCTACAAAGCGGCCCTGGATCAAGGCATTTGGGCCACCGCAGAAGCCTAGACTCAGAGGAGGCTGAAATAACGTGGTTTGGCTACAGGTGTGAGGTCTGCTCCTCAAATGTATAGCATAATTGTCAGGAGTTCACACTTTAAAAAATATGTTTTTACTGATTATTGCAGAGAGAGGAAAGGCAAGTGATAGAGAGGTAGAAACACCAATGAGAGAGAAACATCAATTAGTTGCCTCTTGCACGTACCTACTTGGAATCAAGCACACACCCAGGCATGTGCCTGATGACTTCTTGGTTCATGATTTGATGCTCAACCACTGAGCCACACCAGCTGAGCAAGAGTTCACACTTTTGAATAGGCCTGGTCTGTATTCTAATGCTGCTACCTAATTCCTCAATGATTTTAGAAACTTCTATAGTCTTTCTGTGAATCAGCTTTATCTTCTATAAAAGGATGATGTATTATCTGTTTTGTATATTATTGAAAGAAGTAAATTGAATGATAGATATTATGTTCTTATCATAGTTCATTTCTATCTAATAAATAGGGAATATGCTAATTGACTTCTATGCCCTCACAAAGATGGCATCACCCACAGCCAATAAGGAGGGAATATGCTAATTGACTGCCATGCCCTCAAAAATGGTAGTGACCCTAGTCACAAGATGGCAGCACACAGTCCCCTCAGCCCTGCTAGGGTGGCAGGTGCGCTGCACAGCTGGGCCCTCCTCCAGGCGGGCCCAGCTGCTTTGTGCACCTGCCTCCAGAGTCCCCCAATCCCCTCAGCCCCCCGACCACCCAGGGCCGGCCCAAGACTCAGGCAAGCCTCAGATGGTGGGCAGTTGGGGGGGAGGGCAGTTGGGAACCAGGCCTGCAAGAGAGGGCAATTGGGGAGGACCAGACCTGCAGGGGAGGGAAGTTGGGGAGAACCAGGCCTGCAGGGGAGGGCAGTTGGAGGGGGATCAGGTCTTCAGGGGAGGGCAGTTGGATGCAATCAGGCATGCAGGGGAGGGCAGTTGGGGGGGACCAGGCTGTCAGGGGAGGGCAGTTGGGGGGGGACCAGGCTTCCAGGGGAGGGCTGTTGGGGATGAAATGGCTGGCATGAGAGGGCAGTTAGGGGTATCTGGGCCAGTGGGGAGCGGGGGGAGGGAGTTCGGGGCAATCAGGCTGGCAGAGGAGCAGTTAGGTGTCGATCAGGCTGGCAGGGGAGTGGGTAGGGGTGATCAGGCTGGCAGGCAGAAGCAGTTAGGGGCAATCAGGCAGGCAGGCAAGTAGTTGGGATTCAGCAGTCCTGGATTGTGAGAGGGGTGTCCAACTGTCCGTTTAAGCCAGATCCTGGTAGGATCGGATATCACTTGAGGAGTCCCAGATTGGAGAGGGTGCAGGCTGGGCTGAGGAATACATATACCCCCATGCACGAATTTTGTGCACTGGGCCTCTAGTGATTTATAAATCAGAATGTCCATTTCTCCATCTGTAAAGAATTGGCTGGACTTGAAATGACGTCTAACATCATTGGATTCTTATGCAGAATCCAATTTGGCAACAATGTTTATTCTGAGCACAAAATCAGTCTTTTCTTCAGATGACTGTGTGCTGATGTTGATTATTGATGATATCATTTCTTATAGGTATGAGGTGATATCTTATTGTGGATTTAATTTTCATCTCTTTGATGATTAGTGACATTGATCATTTGTTCCTGTCGATTGGTCATTTGCATGTCATATTTGGAGAAGTGTCTCTTTAGGTCCTCTGCCCATTTTTAACTGGATTGTTTGGGTGTTTTGGAGTTGAGTTACATAAGTTCTTTATAAATTTTGGATATTAATCCCCAATGGGATGTATGATTGGCAAATATCTTCTTTCATTTAGTAAGTTGTCTTTTCATTTTAATGATGGTTTCCTTTGCTATGCAAGCACTATTTTTTTAAAATTTAATCCCATTTGTTTATTTTCTTTTGTTTTCCTTATCTGAAGAGATATATCAGAAAAAAATATTGTTAAGAGAAATGTCAGAGATTTTACTGCCTGTGTTTTCTTCTAGAATTTTTATGGTTCCAAGTCTTACATTTAAGTCTTTAAAATATTTTTAATTTATTCTTATACATAATTTAAGGAAGTGGTATAGTTTCTTTTTTTTTCATGTATCTGTCCATTTTTTTCTACATCATTTGTTGAATAGACTATCTTTACCTCATTGTATATTCTTACCTCCTTTGTCATATAGTAATTGACCATATAGGTGGGGTTTTATATGTGGGTTCTTTATTCTGTTCCATTGATCTGTATGTCTGTTTTTATTCCAGTAGCATGCTTTTTTTAAATTATTACCATCACTTTGTACTATAATTTGATATCAGGCAATATGATACCTCTACCTTTGTTCTTCTTTCTCATGATTGTTGTGGCTATTTGGGATCTCTTATGGTTCCATATAAATTTTTAGATTATGTGTTCTAGGTATGTGAAAAATGCCATAGTATTTTTATAGGAATTGTATTGTGCCTATAGATTTGGATAGTGTGGGCATTTTAAAGATGTTAATTCTTTCTGTTCATGAGCACAACATATATTTCCATTTATTTGTATTTTCTTAAATTTCTTTCTTCCATGTCTTATAATGTTCAGAGTACAGGTCTTTTATATCCTTGCTTAAATTTATTCATTGGCATTTTTATGCAATTGTAAATGAAATTGTTTTCTCAGTTTCCCTTTTTGATAGTTCATCTTTGGTGTAAAAAATGCAACCCATTTCTATGTATTCATTTGATGTCCTGCTACTTTACAGAATTCACTTATTAATTCTAGTAGTTTTTGTGGTGGAATCTTTGTTTCTCTATGTACAGTATCGAGTTACTTGAGAATAATGATGGTTTTACTTTTTCCTTTCCACTTTTATTTCTCCTTCTTGTCTAAATATTGTGGCTAGGACTTCCAGTGGTATGTTGAATAAGAGTGGTGAAAAGTGGATTTCCCTGCCTTGTTACTGAACTTCAGGGAAACGTTTTTCATATATGGACTTTATTATGTTGATGTTATGTTGAGGTATGTTCCTTCTATTCCCACTGAGAGTTTTTATCATAAATGCTACTGTATTTTGTCAAATGCTTGTTCTGCATCTATTGATGTTATCCTTCATTTTGTTCATGTGTTGTATCACATTTATTCATTTGCAGATACTATAGCCATCTTGCACTCAGGAATAAATCCTACTTAACCATAGTGTATGATACCTTTATTGTATTGCTGAATTCAGTTTGCCAATCTTTTATTGAGGATTTTTACATCTATGTTCATCAGGCATATGGACTATAATTTTCTTCTTTGTAGTATCTTTTTCTGGTTTTGGAATTAGGATAATGCTGGCCTTATAAAATGAACTTGGTAATCTTACTCTTCTTGAATGTTTTGAAATTGTATGAGAAAGATAGGTGTCATTCCTTTGAATCTTTGGTAAAAGTCACCTGTGAAGCTATGTGGTTCAGCACCTTTTTTTGGGGTGGTGTGGGGTAACGGGGTATATTTGATTACTGCTTCAATTTTTTTAGTTCTAGTTAGCCTGCTCAGGTTTTCTGTTTCTTTTTTATTTAGTCTTGGAATATTGTATGTTTCTAGGAATGTATCCATTTTTTCCAGATAGTGCAATTTGTTGGCATACAGTTCTTCATAATATTTCCTTGTAATTTTTTCTTATTTCTGTGGTGTCAGTTGTCACTTCTCTTTTATATTTTGATTATTTATTTAGTTACTTACTTGTTTGTTTTAATCCTCATCCAATGTTTTTTTAAACTCATTTTAGAGACAGAGAAACATCGATATGAGAGAGGAACATTGATTCGTTGCCTCCCATATGCAGCCAGACCAGGGATTGAACTCACAAACTAGATATGTGCCCTGACCTGTAATCTAACCCATCACCTTATAGGATGACACTTCAACCAACTGAGTCACCAGCCAGGGCTATTTCTGATTTTATTTATTCAGTTTTTCTCTCTTTTTTCCTTGATGAATCTGGCTAAAGGTTTATCAATCTTGTTTATCTTTTTAAATATGTCTTCATTGATTTGAGAGAGAGAAAGGAAAGTAGAGGGATAGAGAAATATCAACAAGCTGCCTCCTGCACTCCCCCTACTGGGAGTTGAGCCCACCACCAGGGTGTGTGCTCTGGCTGGGAACAGAAAGAGTGACACTCTCAGTGCATGGGGCGATGCTCAACCAACTGAGCCACACAGGCCAGAGCAACCTTATTTATCCTTCCAAAGAACTGGCTCTTACTTTCATTGATCTTTTCTTTTTTTTCTTTTTTTTAAGATTCTATATTGTTTATTTCTATTCTAATCTTCATTATTTCCTTCTACTCACTGTTGGCTTTGTTTGTAGTTCTTTTTCTAATTCGTGTAGACATAAGACTAAATTATTTGAGATTGTTCTTATTCCTTTAGATAAGCCTATAATTCTATAAATTCCCTTCTTAGGACTGCTTCTACTGTGTCCCATAGATTTGGGATTAGGTTATTGTGTTTTTATTTTCATTTATCTCATGTATTTTTTTTTCAATGATCTCATTGTTAAACCATTTATTGTTTAGTAACATGTTACTTAGCTTCCATTTCTTTGTGTATTTTTTAGTTTTTTTTCTTGTGATTGATTTCTAGTTTCATAACATGTGTTGGAGAAGACACTTGATATGATTTCAGTCTTCTTAAATCTATTGAGACTTGTTTTGTGGTCCAACATGTGGTCTAGCCTGGAAAATTTGTTGTTGTTGTTTTAAATATATTTTTATTGGTTTCAGAGAGGAAGGGAGAGGGAGAAAGAGATAGAAACATCAATGATGAGAGAAAAACATCACAGATAGGCTGCTTCTTGCACGCCCCACACTAGGAATCAGGCCTGCAAACCTGGCATGTGCCCTGACTGGAAACTTAACCGTGATCTCCTGGTTCATAGGTTATGTGAGCACTGAACCATGCTGCCAGGGCTTCTGGGAAATGTTTTTTGTGCACTTGAAAAGAACGTATATTCTGCTCCTTTGGGGTGAAATGCTCTGAAAATACCAATTAAACCTATCTGGTCAAGTGCATTATTTAAGGCCACTGTTTGCTTATTGATTTATCTGGAAGAGCTATTCTCTGATGTCAATAGGGTATTGAAATCTCCTACTGTGACTGTATTACTGCCAGTCATTCCCTTTATATAGATTAATATTTGATTTATTTATTTATATGCTCCTCTGTTGTGTACATAAATGTTTACAAGAGTTATATTCTCTTGTTGTTATCATTATGTAGTGTCCTTCTTTGTTTCTTACTCTAAAGTCTAATTTCTGATATAAGTATTGCTAACCCAGCTTTTTATCATTTTAATTTGCATAAAATATCTTTTTCCATCCCTCTACATTTGTTCTGAGGTGAGTCTCTTGTAGACAGCATATATGTGGGTCTTGTGTGTGTGTCTTTTTAAAAATCTATTCAGCTACCTTGTATTTTTTAGAACATTTAACATATTTACATTTATATTGGTTATTGATGTGTCCATGTTTATTGCCATTTTATTGTATGTACTTATTGCCTCTCCCCTTTTACTCTTCCTTCCTTGAAGAAGTCTCTTAAACATTTCTTATACTGATTTGGTGGTGATGGATTCCGTTAGCTTTTTCTTATCTGGGAAGCTCTTTATTTCTCCTTCATTTTCAACTGATAGACTTGCTGAATGAAGTAGTCTTAGTTGTAGGTCCTTGCTTTTCATCACTTTGCATATTTTAAGCCAACACCTTTTGGCCTAAAATATTTCTGTTGAGAAATTAACTGACAGTCTTTTGCAAGCTCCATTGTAGGTAACTATTTTTCTCTTGCTGCTTTTAAGATTCTCTCTTTATCTGTAACCTTTGCCATTTTAATTATGATATGTCTTTGTGTTGGCCTCTTTGGGTTCATCTTGTTTGGGATTCTCTGTGCTTCCTGGACTTGTGTGTTTTGTTCCTTCACCAGGTTAGGGAAATCTTCAGTCATTATTTCTTTTATTAGGTTCTTAATTCCTTGCTTTCTATGTTCTTCTCTTAATTTTTCTATAATGCTAATGTTGTTATGCTTGATGTTTTTACAGAGGTCACTTAAACTACCCTAATTTTAAAAAATTCTTCTTTCATTTTGATGTTTTGATTGGGTGTTTTTTGCTACTTTGTCTTTCAAATAATTGATTGATCCCCTGCTTCATTTAGTTTGCTATTGATTTCTAATACTATATTGTTTATTTCAAATATTCTATTCTTAATTTCTGACTGTTCCTTTTTATGGGTTATACTAGAGGTCCAGTGCACAAAAATTCATGCACTTGGGGAGGGGAGGGTCCCTCAGCCCAGCCTGCACCCTCTCACAATCCAGGACCCCTTAGATAGGGTCCCTAGGTCTGGCCTGAAATCAGGGCCTATCGGGGCTTTTCTTCCCCCTGCTGCAGGCAGCTGGCTACACCCCTGCCACTGACACTACTTGCCATCTGTGCAGAGCTTCCCCTGCCCCTTTCCCCTGCCATCAGTGGCCTCCCTCTGTAGGCAACAGGTGTGGGGTGCGATGGCTTGGCTCATCCTCTGCAGTGCAATTGCTGGCCAGCAGCACACCTGCCACAGAGTTGCAGCCACCAGTGGCCTGGGCCTCCCTCTTTCTTTGCTGGGAGGCAGGACCAGCCTTGTGTGGGGCCGTCTGCCTACCCAATCACCCCTAAATATTGGCCTGCCTACCTGATCACCCCTAACTACTCTGCCTGATCATCCCTAACTGCTGGTCTGCCTACCTGATCACCCCTAAACACTCTGCCTGCCTGCCTGATTGCCCCTAACTGCTTGCTTGGGGGCAGAGTCAGCCTGGCAAGGGGCTGTGGTGGTTCTGGTCTCTGGTCATTACAGTCATTATAATGGCTGTCCTTTTATTATATAGGGTGTCCTTTTCAATGCTTACTATCTCTTTTTTTAAGTTGTCACTGAGTTCATCCATTCTTCCCCTAAGCTCCGTCAGCATCCTTATAACCATTGTTTTGAACCCTGTATCTGAAATTGCTTGCCTTTATTTCATTTAGTTCTTTTTGGGGGGATTTCTTCTGTTCTTTCATTTGGGGCATGTTTATTTATCTCCCCATTTTGGCTGCCTCTAAACAGAGTAATATTTATATGTGAGTACATGCTTGTGTAAACTAAAGTTAGTCTCACCAGTGGGAAAAATTAGCATTTGAAGCACCCTCAGCAAGAGTCTAACTTCAGAGGTATTTACTCATACATTTTGAATGCCACTATTGTAATCAAACCATAGGCTTTGTAACTTTTCAAAGGGGAAACAGAAATGCTTTTTTATTATTAAAATTAGTGGTGTTCAGATATGTTACAAGTCAGAATGATTACATGGTCTCACTAACCTTCCATTGAGGAGAGTCAATTACCTAATCTCTTTGATCCTCAGGTTTATTTCCCCACTTGATGGAGAACGCTGTCACTTGACACAGCCCAACAGTCTGCTGGTGCAGCCACCAGAGGATTGTGGTTTCAGGCTGTCTTAGACAGAGTGAATGTTTTATGCAAAGTGCTTATGCAAGATCCTAAAGGCAGAGAATTTAAAAGAACAATATTCATTTTCATTTTTCATGTTTATTTGCTATATACATATGTGTGTATTTGGCAAAATTGTGTCTAAGGCTTGCTTGCATTAGGTCTTATTATTTGGCATCAGGGACATGAGGTGGAGGGTACAACTGAAGGCTGGCAACATTATGAAAACAACCCAACTATTTTGCATGGCCAAATGGGCCTAGGTTATTTACCAAGTAGTGGTTCCTTTGTTGTAAACTTTATAAAACTAATGTTTTCAGGAACACATTTTGGGAAAATAAGGAGTTTTCTCAAACAGGGATCTAACTTATTTTTTAAAATCTTGATTATTGAGAGTATTACAGATGTTCCCCCATTTTTTCCCCATTGGGTCCCTCCACCCTGTTTCCACCCTGCCCCAAGCCTTCACCACTCTTGTCTGTGTCCATAGGTAATGTATATATGCATATAAGTTCTTTGGTTAATCTATTCCCATTCCTCTTACCCCCTTTGAGATTTTCCAGCCAGTCTATTCCATGTTTCTATGCATCTGGTTCTATTTTATTCATCAGCGTACTTGGTCCTTAGATTCCATGTTCATTTATTTTTATTTTTATTTTTTTATTTTTTTAAATGTTCTGACCCCATGTTAATTCTTTTTAAAAATATATATATTTTATTGATTTTTTTACAGAGAGGAAGAGAGAGGAATAGAGAGTTAGAAACGTCAATGAGAGAGAATCATCGATCAGTTGCCTCTTGCACACCCCCTACTGGGGATGTGCCTGCAACCAAGGTATATGCCCTTGACCAGAATTGAACCCGGGACCTTTCAGTCTGCAGGCCAACACTCTATCCACTGAGCCAAACTGGTTTTGGCTATTTTTATTTTTAGATTCCATTGTTGATAGGCATGTATTTATTGCCATTTATTATTCATAATAACTATAGTAGTCAAGTTCTACTGAGTCTCAGTTCCCATTGGCTTTTATTTACTAGAATATACAATTGCCTTTTTAGGAATACAAATAGACATATCAATGGTAATGTTTAGTAAACAGTAAGCTTATCAGATTGTGGGGTGTTTGCTTTAGGCCACTGAGTCAACAGTAGGTAGTAAAATGCAAATATTCAACCTGTGAATATCAAAGAGCTCAAATTCAGCCTTCTGAAAGGACTTCTCACATTTATATTAATTACTATTGATCTTGGTTCTCAGCAAAATATATTTCAATATTGTCTCTCTCTCTTCTCCTACTGGCACCCCCATAATGTGAATGTTGGTACACTTGAAGTTATCCCAAAGGCTCCTTACACTATCTTCATATTTTTGGATTCTTTTTTCTTTGTTCTCTTCTGATTGGGTATTTTTTGCTTCCTCATATTCCAAGTAGTTGATTTGATTCTCTAAATCCTCTATTCTTTTGTTGAATCCCTCTAAATTTATGTCAATTAGTGTATTCTTAATCTATTTATTTCAGTTAGTGCAGTGGTTGGCAAACTCAGTCAACAGAGCCAAATATAATAGTCCAACAATTGAAATTTCTTTTGAGAGACAAATTTTTTAAACTTAAACTATATAGGTAGGTACATTGTTATTAACTTAATTAAGGTACTTCTAAACTGGCCTTTGCTAAAAACCCAAGGGGCCAAAGAGCTGCATGTGGCTCGCAAGTCACAGTTTGCTTGGTATATGCTTAATTTTGAGTTGGTATATGCTTAATTTCTGGCTGGTAATTTTTCATGTTTTTGAAATTCTCACTAAGATCCTGAAAGTCTCATTAAGTCTATTGAAGCTCTCATTAAGATTCTTGAGCAACTTTATAACCATTGTTTTTTTAAAAAAATATATTTTATTGATATTTTACAGAGAGGAAGGGAGATAGATAGAGAGGTGGAAATGTTGATGAGAGAGAAACATCGACCAGCTGCCTCTTGCACACCCCCTACCGGGGATGTGCCCGCAGCCAAGGTACATGCCCTTGACCGAAATCGAACCCGGAACCTTTCAGTCCGCAGGCCGACGCTCTACCACTGAGCCAAACCGGTTTCAGCTATAACCATTGTTTTGAAATCTGTATCTAGTAGTTTGCTTGCTTCAATTTTATTTATTTTTTTGTAAATTTCTTCTGTCTTTTTGAATATGACATCTTTCTTTTCCCCTGCTTTTTGGCTGCTTCTCTGTATTTGTTTCTATGTATTAGGTAGAGCTTCTATGTCTCCTGTCTTTTTTACTTCTCTAGTTGTAGGACTTCCATTCAGCCAACATTCAGGTGGTTCTGAATGATGGTTATCCTGTAATTTAGTTGTAGTTTTGATGTGGTTGTGGGAGGCAGAAAGTACCAGTGTTTACCTATACCACCATCTTTGTGCTTCATGGGAGCTAACTTCTTAGATGATAACCTGTCCCTGTCTACATCAGTCTGAAGTAGACAGGGAAAGGTTATCTAGTTTTCTATGTTTATTTATATTTTGATTTTCATCATCTTATATATGATGTAATATATAAGCAAATTGTTGGACAGACATCACAATGAAATCTCCTTTTTCATTTAGCTAACTGCATTTATTGAAAAGAGTAAATTGAGGAAGTTTGGAGGAAATGAAAGACATGGGCATTCACCTATGTACTGATATAAGATATATGGATGAAAAATAAAGCAGTTAGGCATCATCTGGGAGTCTCTACACATTTAAATGCTCCCTATTTATAGAGTGACAGTTAGATGATTCACTAAAATGTTCACTTTCAGAAGAATGATGCTATAAGGTATATCCTAAGATAGAAACTCTGTTGTGGTGAGAAAATATACTGTTTTTCCATGTCATCTACAATTAGCATATAGCTAGTAATCAAAAGTAGAGCTGCATGTATACTATAAGGCCATTATAATCAAAACAGCTTAGTACTGACATAAGAATAGGCATATAGCCAAAACTGGTTTGGCTCAGTGGATAGAGCATCAGTCTGTGGACTGAAAGGTCCCAGGTTCAATTCTGGTCAAGGGCATGTACTTTGGTTGCGGGCACATCCCCAGTAGGGTGTGTGCAGGAGGCAGCTGGTTGATGTTTCTCTCTCATCTATGTTTCTAGCTTTCTATTCCTCTCCATTCCTCTCTGTAAAAAAATCAATAAAATATATATTTAAAAAAAGAATATATATATCTGTGGAACAGAACAGAGAGCCCAGAAATCAACCCATACAAATATGTTCAATTAATATTAGATGCAAGGGTGTTTCTCAGCATCTAGAAGGGTTTAGGAATCTGGAAAAGGGGCTGTGAGTAAATTATTAAAGAGACTAGACATGAAATATAAATTTGGGAGACATTTTGGGGAGCCAGAGAAGACCTAGCTTCAATAACCAAGTTCCCTGAATCTTTGGACCCCTAGCTTTTTATTAACACAAGTTGCCCTAAAGCAAAGCAGATATACATACCAAAAGGTAAGGTTTGGTATACAATAGGTATTGTCAGGTTGGGGGTACTACCCTGACTCTTCAGCTGTTTGACCAGCGGCAAGTAATAACATGTAGCTTTTCAGGTTTGGGGAAATGCTTTCAGCTATTCCAGCAGGCAGTAATATGATTCAGCCCTGCTGAATATAGAAGCCCATCAACCTTTTGAGAACTTCTTGCATTTTAGAACCTTTTGAGAACTTCTTGCATTTTATTATGCCCTGCTGGAATTAGCTTCCAGCAATTAGGCAAAGGAGGCAAGAGCATACAGTGGAGTAAAGACAGTCTACTCAATAAATAGTGCTTGGGAAATTGAACAGGTGCATGTAAAAAAATGAAACTAGATTACCAGCTTACACCATATATAAGAGTAAACTCTGAATGGGTAAAAGACTTAAATGCCAGTGACAAAACCATAAAAATCCTGGAAGACAAAGGCAGTAAAACCTCAGACATCTCTCATAGCAATATTTTTGTTGATATAGCTCTTAGGGCAAGGGAAACAAAGTAAAAAGTAAACAAACAGGACAATATCAAACTAGAAAGCTTCTGCACAACAAAAGAAACCATCAACAAAATGAAAGGGAACCCACTCTATGGGAGAACATATTTTCCAAAGATACATCTGTTAAGGGGTTAATTTAAAAAAATATATAAAGAACTTATACAGCTCAACACAGGAAGATAAGCAATCCATTTAAAAATAGGTAAAAGACCTCAATACTCACTTCTCAAAGAATACTTACAGATAGCCAATAGATATATAAAAAAAATATTCAACACCACTAATCATCAGAGAAACACAAATTAAAACCACAGTGCCAGAATGGTTGCCATCAATAAATCAGCAAACAACAAGTGTTGGTGAGGATGTGGAGAAAAGGGAATCTTAGTGCACTGTTAGTTGGAATGCAGGGTGGTGTAGCCACTGTGGAGAAACAGTATGGAGTTTCCTCTAAAAATGGAATAGAACTTCCTTTTGATCCACAGCTTGGAATATATCCAAAGAATTCCTACACACCAATCAAAGAAATATATGCACCCCTGTGTTCATAGCAGCATTATTTATAATAGCCACGATCTGGAAACCAGCCAAATGCTCAAATGGATGAGTGGGTAAAAAAACTGTGGTACATTTACACAACGGAATACTATTTAACTGTAAAAAGAAAGGAACACTTATCTCTTGTGACAGTATGGGTGGGCCTGGAGATTATAATGGTAAGCAAAATTAGCCAGTCAGAGAAAGACAAATACCATATGATTTCATTTACATGTGGACTCTAATGAACAAAATAAACTGATGAAAAAAATAGAACAGAGTCATGGATACATGGTACAGACTGACAGATGTTAGAGGGGAGGTGGATGGGGCTGATGGGATGAAAAGAGGTGAAGAGAAAAGCCAAAAAACATACATGCATAGCCCATGGACAGACAAGAATGTGGTTGGGGCCAGAGGGAGGGGAGAGTGGGGTCTGGGTAGAGAGGAGGAAAGTGGCAAAATAATATAAAAAATAAAATAAAATAGAAAAATAAAAAATCAATAAACATATACTCCAGTGAGGATTAAAAAATGAAAACTAAAAAGCAACCAAAAAAGTAGAGCTGCCTGGAATAAATACAGTAACTGATGCCTGCCCAAATCCTTTTGAAAAGAGGAAGTGAAACCATTCTGCTCTTTGATACAAAAGCACATTGCTTTATGATGGATTCCACAGAAGAAGCAAAATCCAAACAAAGCAACATCTTTTTGCTCTAACCTACATACTATGTAAGTGAGATTCCAAGCATGCAAATGGTGGGAGGAAAGAAATGCATTTCACTACCCCAATTATTGAATGTTGTTTGGGATACGAATAGTAATTGTCCTCGATTTGGACAATTAATATGCACCACTTTTTTCTTCTTCCTTTCCATCTTTTTTGTACTTGGATCTCAGTCATTATCTATTATTTATTCCATCATTTCTTTCCTACGCGAGGTGGGGCTGTGTTATAAGAACTAGATCCATCTCCCATTAGCCGAACTACCAAGGGTGAACTGTAACAGCAGTTCTCTCCATCCGGGCCGGTTATCTCTTTGTAGACTTTCAGTAAGACTTTCTCAAGTCTGTCCTGAGTTCAGATTTGAAAAGCCATTTAATTCCATCCATTGATTTTTCTGGTCCACTACTGAGGGAGTGGGGAAATAGCTTTGCTGGAGCTGCACAGGAGGGAGGAGGCTTGATTCTACAGGCTGGAATGAAGAAAGTGGGAGGATGAAGGATGTTGGAAAAACTGGGGGAGGAAGGCACTAGGGAAAAAAGAAATGCAGAAGGGAGTTTTGTATTCTGTCTTTGGAGTTAAATTCGAGACTGCATAAACCTCAAGGCATCAAAAGCCACCTCATAGAAGTCTTACTGCACTGCCCAATGTGGTAGCCAGTAGCCACATGTGACTATTCACTTAAAATTAAATAAAATAAATGGTTAATTTCCTGAAGCACACTAGTGACATGCCCAGTGCTCAGCAGCCACATCGCAGTGATGGCTGTGAAGGACAGCACAGGTGTGGAAAGATCCCATCAGCCCTGCAAGCTCCGTTGGACCTCGTCCCTTCGCTTCCCTCTTTGTTCATTCTTTCTACAAATGTTAACTGAGCACCTATTTTGTTTCTGGCACTGCACTGTGCAATCTTGGGCAAGTCACTTAACCTCCCTGTGCTTTAGTTTAACCAGCTCTAAAATGAACATAATAAAATTATACAAAAATTAAATGAGTGTGTTTGCATGTGTGTCTGGGTATATAAATGTAAATACATATAACTATATATGTGTATGCATATATGTATATATATTCATATATGTATATGTGTATATGCATATATGTATATATCTATATATCATATATGTATATATCTATATACTGTATCCTAGAACAGTAGTTCTAGCACATATACAGTGCTTGGTAAGTGGAAGCTCTTCTTATTAGTAGCAGGTATTTATTACAGAATGATGAGCAAAACAACTGTGATTCCTGCTGTCCTGGAATTTACCGTTTTGTTGGGGTAGCAGATAATAAAACATTAAACACATTAATAATTGCAAACTATATAAAAACTGCCAGGGAAATAAATGGGATGAAGCAATAGAGAACAACAGAGAAAAAGCTCCTTAAAGGAGGTGACATTTAAGCTTGAGAGAGAGAGAGAGAGAGAGAGAGAGAGAGAGAGAGAGAGAGAGAGAACAACCATGCAGAGGGAGGAGGAGCCAGAACCCCAGGCACAGGAAATCACACTGGAAGAAAACAGTATGGCTGTAACAGAGCAGGCACCCGAGGGGCTCCGGATAATTTTGGACGCAGTAAAGAGCCGCCAGTTCACAAGGGGCTGAAGCTAGTGGTAAAGCGTATGCCAGGGGCATGGATTTATAGTTTATGTAAAATAGCCACTCTGGGCGCTGTGTGAGGCACATATTGGAGGGGCAGGAATGAAAGCAGAGTCCATTAGAAGGCTATTTTAAGAGACAAGGAGAAGGGGAATGATTTAGACCCGGGCAATAGGCGTAGAAGGGGGGAGAAATGAGCAGTTTCTAGATGTATTTGACAGATAGAATTGATGAGACTTGCTGATAGATTACATGTGGTTGATAAGATGGAGGCATCCAGGCTGATGCTCAGGTTTTTTACTTGATTAACTGGGTCAATGGTAGTTTCATTTCCTGAAATAAAGATGACCTGTATAGAACATTTTTTGAGGAGGAAAACAAAGATTTCTTGATGACAAGTGGTTTGCTAGATATGAAGTCTGCTATCCAGATGAAAGGCTGGTTGGAGATAGGCACCTGGGCATCGTTATCTAATAGATAATATGTAAGAGATAAAATTGGAGACCAGTTTCTGGGATGATGGAGTAAAAAGCACAACAAACTTTCTCCCTGACAAAATAACAGTTTAACTGAAGAAAATCTATCTTCTCTCTCTCTCTCTCTCTCTCTCTCTCTCTCTCTCTCTCTCTCTCTCTCTCTCATCTCTCCACCTAATAGTTATAGATACCTATCGATTTATATCTATACATCCACCTATCTCTCTAATAAAATTATAAAAATATAAAATATTACATAAAACTCATACAAATGATACACATATATAAATCTCACTTAAAGGCCTTAAAGCCTCGGGACGTTATTCTGAGAGCATATAGCAAATGAAGAAATGGTCATTCAAATAAATTTACTAAATCGCAATAAGAATAGAGCATCTGTAATATTTGAGCCAGGAAGTGCTTCTCTCAGCTACATCTGTGGAATCACCATGGAGGGAGCAGGGTACCAGCATTTTTCATCTTCCTCCAAAGCCCCCCGTTACAGCAGCTCTATTCAGAGAGGACTAGGCCTCCGTTCCTCCACCTAGCCCGTACTTGTGGGATATGCCAGATATGGTGCCATCAGTGCTGGACTTGAACATCCTCGAGCAGCTTCCTGGTAGAACAGGAGTCCCATGCCAGGAGGGTCAAGCCAAGAAGAACAGAGGTCACCACACCTTCCAATGTCTACTTACAGAACAGGGGTGTCACTCCTGGTGTAGTGGGCCTTCCCCCTCATTCTAAACTCTCATGGAGTGGAATAGACTTCAAGCCAGCAAGAGAGGCAGGCCACTGCAGCTCTTCCTGAAGGGAGTGACTCTGGAGCAAAGCATGGGAAATCCCTGCCCATGCCTGGTCGTATAGATCCATTGGCGGGCGCATGGTCCCGTACACCAAAAAAGGTTACAGATTTGATTCCTGGTCAGGCACATACCTAGGTTGTGGGTTCCATCCCAGTTTGGGACGGGAGGGCCTGTACGGGAAGCAACTAATCGATGTTTATTTTTAAAAAATCAATAAAAATATATCCTCAGGTTAGGATTTTAAAAATTTCCTTGCCTATAGTGTTGCCAAAAACAATGGGGGTCTTGGTGGAGAGCAGTTAGGAGGATGCTCATGGTTCCACAATATTGGCAGCAATGAGTAAAAAAAAGGAGAAAAATCAGAAATTTAACAGAACCATGGAGAGAGACAACCAAGAAATGCCCTCCTGGGTTGGGATTGCTACACACAAGTGATAGACTGCACCCAGGAGCAATCAGAAGAGGACGTGGGTCAGATTTGAAACATTTCCCAATCTGCACACAAATCCATCACCGAGGGTGGCATTGGCACTAGGACAACTTCTAATGAAACGGTGGCTGAACAATAAGCTACTCCCACCCAGGAGCAGCTCCTAACATGGTAGCCTTAAACATGAAATCACATATGTCCCTGGCAGTTTGAAACTGTGTGTATGCCAAAAGCTGTACTCTCTCTGGAGTGAATGGAGAAGGAAAATCAAAGCTACTAGTCCCAGGATAAACAGGAAGCAAAAGTATAAATTCCTTCACCTGTAAAAGTAGTCTTGATGCTATTTACTAGCCAGTGATGAAGGCAAAAATCTAATTGCCAATAGAATTTATGCATAACCTTTGACCAATAAGTGGCATATGCTAACTCATGATTGACCATTAAATAGCCAGGTTAAAAAGAAAAAATAGAAAGATTGCACACTGGTGGGAAACAGACCTCACAGAGTTAGTTCAGCCAAGTAATGGAACAAATAAATCAATGAAATGGAAAACAACAGCAGCGATATGAACCTCTGGGGGCAGGGACAGACCTGGAATCAATTCCAGAGCTTCCACAATATATTATCTCAAATGTCCACTATTCAACAAGAAAATTACAAGCTATTCAAAGAGCAGAAAAGTGACCTATACAACAGGGGGAAGCAGACACTGGTGACGATTTTGAAGGAACCCAGATGTTGAACTTAGCAAACAAAGATGTTAAAGCAGCCATTTATAGATATGTTCAAAGAAATAAAGAAGAGCATGTCTAGAGAATTAAACAGAGACATGAGGACAATGTCTCTCCCAATAAAGAACATTGATAAAGAAACAGGAATTATAAAAATGAGCCAAATAGAAATTTTGGAGTTGAAAATTATAATCACAGAAATAAGTTCACTAGAGGAGTTTAAAAGGAGATTGTATCTGGCAGAACAAAACGATCAACAAATTTGAAGATAATCAACAGGGGCCACTCACTCTGAAAAAACAGCAAAAAATAATAAAAATGAGCAGAGCATCTGCAAAATGTAGGCCATTAATCACATCAACATGTATAATGGAAGTACTAGAAGAAAAGAGGCAGCAAAACATTTTTAAAATAGCAAAAAATGTCTCAAATTTAATGAACAGTTAATCCACCCATTCAATAAGTTCAATAAATAGGATAAACACAAGCAGACCACATTCAGATATATAATAGTAAAACATTTGAAAGTCTTAATATCTTAAAAGCAGCGAAGGACAAATAACTCATTATATACAAGGAAACTCCAACAAATTGTCAGCCAAGAATCAGCAAAACTTTTTTAAAGATGAAAGCAAAACAAATACATTCCTAGATAAACAAAAGCTGAGAGAATGTGTTGATAGACCTGCCTATCACTTAATAATAAATTCTAAAGGAAGTTGTTTAGGCTGAAAAGAACTGGTATCAGATAGTTATGTTAATTCATACACACACACACACACACACAAACACACACACACAAGAAACAGTAATGGTAATTTTAAAAGACAACAGAGTGGTGTCTTGGAAGATGATGGACTAGGAAACTCCAGGAACCAGTCCTAACCCTGGGGGGGGGGGGGATACTATTGGAAAGGCACTAATAGTCGGAACCAGCTCTTTGAGAAATCTGGAGTCTTGATGTAAGAGGCTGATAAATTTGGTGGATTTCACATGTTACAGAGAAGTTACCATCTTCCATCCCCCAGCCCTGCAGCAGGTAGATGTGGGGATGGCAGCCTATGTTCCTGCTGCTCCGTGAAGCTGCCAGGTTGAGCAATGAGCTCCGTGTCCTCCAGAGTGTCAGGGAGTCTATGTAGATCTGCCTGGAAGGCCACTTCAGGAGTTGGCCACTGTTTCAGCCCTCTCAGACTGATGCAGAGTACTTATCTGACAGTGTCTGTCAGGGGAACTGAAAAAAACAGAATGTCTTCTTTTTCATTCTTTATTGGATCCATTCACTCAAGAAATTCTCCGTTACACCATTAGTTGACTGTTGAAATAATAAAACAGGGGCTCCAATGAGTGACCACGCATGTCAAAAAATGCAGTTCTTCTAAAAATAGTTTAAAGAAGTCACTAAGACATCAGCAATTCCTAGAGAAGAAGGATAATGTGATTCCTAGAGTCACCACATTATGATATTAGAAATGCCCAGGCACACAGCAAACAAACAAACAAACAAACAAAAATCAGGAAGGTATGGCCTGTTCATAGGGGAAAATAGTCAACAGATATTGAACATACATGACAAGAGTGTAAATGAGCTATGTTAATATATGTGAAGACTTGAAGGAGTCCATTAATAAAGCCTTAAAGAAAATTGGGAGATTAATGCATCAATAAGTAAGAAATATCAATGAAGAGATGAACATTTAAAAAGGAACCAAATAGAAATGCAAAAAATAAAAAGTCAAAATAAAAAATAACTAAAGGGGTTTAATGGTGAATTTAAGCAGCCAAATGAATCTGCAAGCTTGAAGATAAGACAATTGAAAATATCAAGTCTGAAGAGAGAAAAAGAAAGAAAATTAAGAAAAATGAATAGAGCTGAAGGCAGCTATGGGACACCATCAAGAGTACCATTATATGCCTTGCGGGAGTCCTAGAAGGAGTAAAAAGAAAGGATAAGAAACATATTTGAAGAAATAACAAAATAAAATGTCTAAATTTGATGACATATATAAAAATACACATCTAGTAAATTTAAAACTGTAAGTATAATAAACAAAACGAAATCATCAGCAAGAAACACTCTAATGAAACTGCCAAAAGCCAAGACAAAGAATCTTGAAAGTAGCAAGAGAAAAGGGACTCATCACATACAAAATATTTCCAATAATATTAACAGCCAATTTCTTCTTTGAAATCATGGAGGCCAGAGACAGTGATATGATATATTTTTAATGCTGAAAGAAAAAAGATGTCAACCAAGAGCTCCGAATCTGACAAAACTATCCTTTAATAATGAAGAAAAAATGAAGGCATTCTAAGATACATTAAAGCTAAGGAAATTCATCACTCTTAGTTCTGCCCTATAACAAATACTAAAGAGAGTACTACAGGTAACAGTCATATCACAGTAAAAGTGATTACATGAAAGCTAGTATTGTGTTTTGGGTTTGTTATTCCTCTTTTGTTTCCTATATGATTTAAAAGACAAATGCATAAGACAATAATATAAATCTATGCTAATATGCACATAATATGCAAAGATGTGATTTGTGACAACATAAGGTAAGGTAAATAATTGGATAGGACCAGGGTTCATATACGCTATTAAAGTTATGTTGTTATCAATTGGAAGTAGAATGATAAAAATTTAGGGTGTTGACTCTAATCCCCATGGTAACTACTAAGAAAGTGACTAAAAATTATATAGGAAAAGAAGTAAAGAGGAAGTCAAGATGGAACACTAGAAAACATTGATCAGACATAAATGAAGGCAGTTTGAGAGGAACAGTAATATCATATTAGCAGACATTTAGAAAATCAGTCACTACATGTCAGAACCAAGTCCCTCATTATCAGTACCAATTTTTTTTTAGTCTAAATGGATTTAACTCACCAATTAAAAGACAGCTATTGATAGAATATTTTTTTAAAAAAAAATGTTCCAACTACATGCTAGGTACAGAGACACTTTGGATTCAAAGTAAAAGGATTTAGAAGCAAAAGGATGGGGAAAGATACACCGTGCAAATAAATATTAATGTAAGTGACACGAAGTAGCTATACTGATATCAGACAAAATAAAACCAAAGCTAGAAAAGGGTGAGGCCACACAAAGAAAAAGAAGGGCTCGAAGAAAAGAAGGTTTTAAGTGAAATGCTGGAAATTCTCAAATTTAGAGATAGGAGATGGGAGGGATCTTGAAAGGGAAACCCCCAAGCTAGGGAAACCTCCCACGCTACAAATTTTCCAGGCTTTCACAGATCATGCTGTGCTATAAACACACATGCTAGAACCCTTCAGCATCAGCCCTAAGAATGCATGCAATTGAACTTATCCACTCACTCTTTACCTACCCTATTGACAAGTGACCAAATGAACAGTGACTTGTCCAAAGTCAGAGAAATATAAAACACACATCACCACCACCATCACAACCATCACAACCAAAAACAACAGCGACATTATAGATGCATTGTCTTTCTTCTCCCATACTTACTGTATTGTGTTTTGAGATCCTCCAAGGTAGACTTGTAGGGGTACAGTCTGCTTGGAACCCTGGTAGAAAGTTCTTAAGATTGTGAATCAATGGAATAAATTGGGGTTGATTTTAAGATTATTATGACCCCTGAACCCATAATAATCTGGACACTCTGTGTGTGTGTGTGTGTGTGTGTGTGTGTGTGTGTGTGTGTGTGTGTATTAGAGGCCCAGGGCATGAATTCGTGCATGGGTGGGGGTCTGGTCAGCCTGGCCAGGGGGAAGGGACATGGGTGGTTGGCCGGCCTGCCTATTGGTCAAACTCCTGGTCATGGGGACAATTTTCATATTAGCCTTTTATTATATAGGATATACACTGAGTGGCCAGATTATTATAGGTTCAGAAATCATAATAATCTGGCCACTCAGTGTGTGTGTGTGTGTGTGTGTGTGTGTGTGCACACTAGAGGCCCGAAGCACGAAAATTTGTGCACTAAGGGAGTCCCTCAGCTCAGCCTGCCCCCTCTCATAGTCTGTGACCCCTCAGAGATGTCCACCTCCCACCTTAGGTCTGCTCCCCCAGGCTGCAGATGGCCATCCTTAGTGCTATCAAGGAGGTGGGAGAGGTGCCAGCCATCACTGCTGTGCCCACAGCCATCGGTCCAGCTTGTGGCTGAGCAGAGCTACCCCTGTGGGAGTTCACTGACTTACCAGGGGACAGCTCCTACATTGAGTGTCTTCCCCCTGGTGGTCAGTGAGCATCATAGCAACCGGTCATTCAGTCCTGATCAATTTTCATATTACCCTTTTAGCATATAGGATATGTTGTGTCATTGTAAATGTCTGGTTAACTTCCTTGAATCTTAGTTTCCTCATTTGTGAAATGGAGAGAACCACGCTCGAAGGGAAGTATAATAATAAGAAATCAATGAGGAGCATAGAATTCCTTAGAGCTTAGCCTGTACAGCCGGAGCCCATCAGATTGATTTGAAAACCACAATCACACTATCTTGCCCTTGAGGGTACCATGAAACATCCATGACATAATGCCTCTGCAGTGAGAACTTACCTCTACAGAAACAAAGAAGTGGCTTTGGAGAGTTCAATGAAAACACCATACTGTGTTTCCAGTGTCAAAGAAGAACTAGCACAAAATCTCCAAAGTTTCCAGCAGAGATCCTAATCACAATACATTTTTCATTAACATTTAGCATGGAACTAAGGTACAACCGCCATCTTGACATGAAAATGCCAGTTATTCTTCTGTACAATCCAGAAAACCAAAGTGCTTGTGGGCACTTAAGCATTTTATAACATACATGACTAAAGACATTTAATATAGTCCCCTGTTTGTTTTTTATTTGAGTAAACCATCTACAGTCAGATTCTCTCATTTTCAGGAAGTCAATGAGAGTTTGATTAGAGATTAGCCTCATTATATCCTTTATAACTGTCTCCACACTGCCCCCCCCCCCCGCCTTGGTGTCCACTGTGATGAGAATCTGACCTAAGTGTTACCCCAGATTCAACCACAGTAGAATCAGGCTGACATTTTTTTTAAAGAACTATCATATACAGTAATCATTTTTATTTTATTTTTTATTTTTAATATATTTTTTATTGATTTCAGAGAGGAAAGGAGAGGGAGAAACATCAATGATGAAAGGGAACCATTGATCAACTGCCTCCTGCACGCCCCCTACTGGGGATGGAAACCACAATCTGGCATGTGCCCTTGACTGGAATCAAACCTGGGACCAGCTCAGTCTGCAGGCTGACACTCTATCCACTGGGAAAACCAGTAATCATTTTTAGAAAAACAAATCAATTTTACAATAAACATACATTGAGCCAACTCTGCTCATGGCATAAGCTATGATATGAAAGAAGATTCGGTATTTTGAAACCACAAGACCCTGATGGGGACACAACATAGAGTCCCACACAACTTACAAATGTGAAGTGACTGCAATTTGGGCCATTTTCCAGCTTTACCTAAGAGGTTATTAGCAACTGCTTCTTATTACTGATGCCATGGGAGTTTGAGATAAATTTTTTGTTACTTTCAACTAGTTTGCTATGGCATTGCACTGGGCTCCCAAGTTAACCCATAGGGTTCAAATCTTGGCAACCAGAAACAGTTACTATGCCCAGTAGAAGCCTGAGATTTGGGTTACGCTGAGTTATTTTTTTTTTAACTGTTGACAATAGAAGAATGAAAATTACTGATGGAGAAGAAAGTTCTGCTTTCATGCCAAAGAGATGAATGTTAAGATATGGGTAAGCCTAGAATACTTAAGGTGCTACCTAAAGTGATTTTGACTCATTTTTTGACAGCATTCTCCCAAGAACTCTGTAAGTGAAGTTCTTAATTCATTTTCTTGAAGGAAATTTTCTCTGACTTTAGGTTGCCTAATGAAGAGTAAGGAACCTCATTATAGGTGTACCTTGCTTATGGCACTTTGCTTATTGTGCTTCATAGATACTGTGTTTTCTTACAAGTTGAAAGGTTTTGGCAACCCTGCATCAAGCAAGTTTATCAGTGCCCTTTTTCCAATAGTATTTGCTCATTTCACGATAACTTCTGCAATATTGCAAACTTTTTCATTGTTATTATCTATATACTAGAGACCCGATGCACAAAGTTTGTGTAAGATTAGGTCTGCCTTCCTTCCCTCAGCTGCTGGCACCAGCTTCCCTCTGGCACCCGGGACCCGGGCTTCCCTGGCAGCCCTGGCTTTATCCAGAAGGACATCAGTCTAATTAGCATATTATGCTTTTATTATTACAGATATAAAACACTAATATGCAAATAGACTAAACAGTAGAACAATCGAACAAGCGAACAACCAGTCGCTATGATGTGTACTGACCACCAAGAGGTGTGTGTGGAACATGGCAGGCATTGGCAGCAGGTGACAGAGCACAGAATATGGTGGGCATTGGCCACAGTGGGGTGCTAGAGAAGGTGAGCAGGGCACCAGACTAAGGTGGGGAGCTGGTCTCTGACAATGGGACGAGCTTCTGGTTGTCACTGAAAATTCATTGGTCCTGTGCACTACGGTCCTGCTTGGCACTAGCACCTGCTGCTGGTACCAGAGCTGCCACTTGCACCCACTGCCAGTGCCTGGTGCTGGCCCCAATTGCTTAGCACTGTTAGTGGGTGTGAATGGTGGCTCTCAGCCCTGATTGCCCCTCAGGGCTGCTCCAACTCCCCCTGCTCCTGAGGGGCAATTGGGGCCAGTAGCCACCTCTTGCACCTGTTGCCAGCGATGGCCTCCTCGTACCCACAGCCAGCACCATAGCCACCACTCGCACCTGCTGCTGGTGCCCTGGGGCTGGTCCTGATCACTCAGCGCCATCAGCAGGTTCAAGTGGCTGCTGCCGGCCCCAATCACCCCTGTGGGCTTCTCCACCTCCCCCTGCTCCTGAGGCGTGATCAGGGCAGCAACCACTGCTCACACCCACTGACGGCACTAGCCCCACTCACACTTGCTGTTGGTGCCATCCCCAAAGACTCCATGCCATCAGCAGGTGCAAGAGGGGCCAGCACCATTAGCATGTGGGAGAGGCAGTGGTGGGAACAGTGCTGTCAGCAGACAAGAGACCAGGGGAGCTGCGGTGGGAGGGACCCGGTGGGGAGACGGAGGATGGGCCAAGACCCACCTCTATGCTCAGTGTAGCCTCATGACCCACAGTTCCTTTCAAGGTGCATGAATTCGTGCACGGAACCCATAGTATCCTATCTAATAAAAGAGTAATATGCAAATTAACTACCACTCTGCTACACCTACCAGCCACACCCACAAGCCAAGCCACGCCCACCAGTGAATCAGAAACATTCATGCAAATTAACTCCAACCAAGATGGCTGCAGGAGGGAGGTTGGGTTTTCCTGGCAATGGAGGAAGCCAAGCTTTCCACACACCCTGATGGGCCCAGGCCTCCAATCAAGGGTACAAAGTTTCAGTTATAGAAGGCAAATAAATTCCAACAGAAATGGCGGCAGTCATGGAGCTGGAAGAGCAGGAGGCTAGGGTTGCTCCAGGCAATGGAGGAAGCCAAGCTTCTGCAGCCCTGGCTGACTCAGGCCTTCACTCCAGGCTACAAAGTTTCAATTGTAGAAGATACATAAATTCCAGATACCAGAGCCTCAGCTTGGGTCACCTGGGAGTGTGGCTGGCCTGCAAACCACCACAGGCCCCTCACCCAGCCTGCCCCATGCCTCACGGGAACCCCACCCTGACCCGGGACACCCTACAGGGCAAATCAGCTGGCCCCACCTGTGCAGTAGGCCTGTATCCTATCTAATAAAAGAGTAATATGCAAATTGACCATCACTCTAACAAACAAGATGGCTTTCCCCATGTGATCAAAGAACCTGCCCCCATGTGGACACAAGATGGCCAGCAGGGAAGGGCAGTTGGGAGGGGCTAGGCCTGCAAGGGAGGGCAGTTGTGGGCAATCAAGCCTGCAGGGGAGGGCAGTTAGGGGTGGCCAGGCCAGCAGAGGAGGGAAGTTGAGGGCAAACAGGCTGGCAGGGGAGCAGTTAGGCATCAATCAGGCTGGCATGGGAGTGGTTAGCAGGTGATCAGGCTGGCAGGCAGAAGCAGTTAGGGAAAATTAGTAAGGCAGACAGGCAAGCAGTTGGGAGCCAGCAGTCCTGGATTGTGAGAGGGATGTCCGACTGCCCGTTTAGACCCGATATCACCAGTAGTCGGACATCCCTCGAGAGGTTCCAGATTGGAGAGGGTGCAGCTGGGCTGAGGGACACCACCCTTGCGCCCTCCAGCCCCCATGCACGAATTTTGTCCACTAGGCCTCTAGTTTCTTATAATGATCTATGATCAGTGGTCTTTGATGTTACTATTTTAATTGCTTTGGGTTGCCACAAACTGTGCCTATAGAAAGATGGTGAACTTAGCCCATAAACTTTGTGTGTATTCTGACTGCTCCACTGACTGCTGTTCCCTTTCTCTCTCCCTTTCCTCAGGTTTCTCTATTCCTTGAATAACCCCACAGTGATCTCTAAGTGTTCAAGTGAAAGGAAGAGTTCATGTCTCTCACTTTAAAGTCAGCACATCTGTTAAGGACGTGGTTTATTGAACATTTTGAGCCTACTGTTGAGACTTGCTACTCAGAAAGAAAACATTTTTTAAATATGACTGCTCATTGACAATGCACGTGGTTACCTAAGAGTCCCGATGGAGATGTACAACCAGGTTAATATTGTTTCATGCCTGCTAACACAATTGTCATTTTGCAGTCTTTAGGTCAAGGTGTACTGTCATTTCAACTTTTAAGTCCTATTATTTAAGAAACGTATTTCATAAGTTTATAGATGCCATAAACAGAGATTCATTTGGTGGATCTTGGCAATGTTAATTGAAATCTCTGGGAAGGGTTCTCCATTCTAGATGCCATTAAAAACATACGTGATTCGTGGGAAAAGGTCAAAATATCCGCATTAACAGGAATTGAGAATAAGTTTATTTCAATCTTTTTGCGTGACTTTGAGGAGTTGAAGACTTGAGTGGAGAAAGCGACTGCAGATACGGTAGAAATAGCAAGAAAACTAGAATTGTTTCAATCTCACAATAAAACTTTAATGGATATAAGTTGCTTCTTATAGATGAACAAAGAGAGTGTTTTCTTTAGATTGAGTCTGCTCCTGGTGAACATGCTGTGAGGATTGTTGAAATGACAACAAAGAATTTGGAATATTACATAAACTTAGTTGATAAGGCAGCTGCAGGGTTTGAGACTTCTACTGTGGGTAAATCGGCTATCACACAGCACCACTTGCTATAGAGAAATAGTTCAGGAAAGGGAAAGTTAACTGATGAGGCAAAATTCTTTTTTGTCTTGTTTTAGCTACCCCAACCTTCAGCAACCAACCCCCCAAATCAGTGAGCAGTCAGCGACATCTGGGCCAAAGCCTCCACCAGCAACAAGATTTATGACTCATTAAGGGCTCAGAGATGGTCAGCATTTTTTTGTAATAACCTTTTTTAAATTTAGTTATACATGTATTTTAGATATAGTGCTATTGCACATTTAATAGCACAGTGTAAACATAGCATTTATATGCACTGGGGAACCGAACCATTCATGTGACTTACCCTGTTGCAATATTTGCTTTATTGTGGTGGTCTTGAACCGAACATGCAGTATCTCTGAGGTATGCCTCTACTGCTTAGAGAAGTAGAAAAAATGAAAGAGAGGGAGAAAAGAAAGAAAAGGTAATCATCATAAATTTCAGTGCCATTATTCATAACATCACCACTTTAGGCTTTTTCTATAGTGCTGATCAACTGCTTAAATCTGGCAGGTGCACCTGGCCAGCATGGCTCAGTGGTTGAGCGTTGACCTATGAACCAGGAGGTCATGGTTCAATTCTTGGTCCGGGCACATGCTGGGGTTGTGGGCATGATCCCCAGTGGGGGGCGTACAGGAGGCAGCCAATCAATAATTCTCTCTCATCTTTGATATTTCTATTTCTCCCTTCCTGTCTAAAATCAATAAAAAGTACATTTTAAAAATCTGACAGGTACTATTCAAAATGATAAAATAAGTTTACTTACATTTATGGGCAAAATATTTTCTCACAGACAATATCTATTCTTGCCTGCATCTACGTAGTTTCTTCTTGTAATTTGGTATTTTCAGTTTATGCATATTATATTAAAGTATAATACCATTCTTTTTTTTCAATGATATGCATCAGCTTCCCACAATCCATTTGGCATAAACAAAGGGAAACAGAGTTGACTTTTTAAAAATCAATCTAAAAACACAATATATTTTGATTACAGCCTAATCTTATCTTGAGTTTTCCTTATTACACTGTAAGTCCTTTATCCCTCAGATCTCTATTCATTAACACATTAGGCCAAAACCCAGGAATGGAGTCCTGCCTCATTAGAAAGTGCCAGAACTAGCTTCCCGTGCTGCAGATTACACTGACAATAGCTTTTGGGGAACAATACCATCTCTTCAACTGCTCTTTTTATCTGCTCAGCATCTTATCATTGACAAGTCCCCAAATTGGAGTGACTCCTGAGCGTGCACATTCCAGAAAATATATCATTGCATATTGTTTTGAACAATTGCCTTAAGAGCAAAAGCATTTCATCTTCACCCCTCACCCCCTGCCATTAACTACTTATTCTTTCCAATAACCTTATGGCATAGGCAATTGTAAAGAAAGTAGACATAGAAAAAAAATTCCTTAAAAAAAAAAAGAGGAAAAAAAAGGTTTTCGATGGTAGCACGTTGCCAATGCTGTGTTCTGATGGGAACAGATGCTTTCAATGATTCATCTCTTTTGGTGGTCAGTTACACCCCAGTGTGGCTGATCAGATTGATAGTGCTCCTTAAATTGCTGGGGAATCTGAAGCTGAGTTGAAAGTTGGGAACAAAATTTTTTCCTTCTCATTTCAGTTAACCCAGTTAGTCACAGGTCTCCTACCAGGTGATGGAATTGGCAGGGCAGTGGTGTCAGGAATCCCACTTGTCCTTCCAGACAGGAAAATCATCATTGGGTCTTAGAATCACACCTCTTATAACCGAAAAGGAACATAATTCACAGTTTCAATCACAAACCCGTCTGAGTATCTGACACAACAATGTATGGCATCTCTCTCTAAAACAAACAAACAAACAAACAATATAAACTTCTTCCAATTAGAGCCCATTGATAAAACTTACCCCTGTCTTTTCAGGTGAGGCAACATAGACCCAAGAAGGTGAAGTTAAATGCACAAGTTCTCATAACTCCTAACCTGGTCCTCATCAGATTACTCATTGCTGACCCTGGAGAGACGGAAGTAACTTCAGGTCTCCTTCATCTGCAGTAGGAAATGACAGTACTTTGGTTCTAAACATCCAACAATATTTGCTGTCCTTCCATGTGCTAGACACTGTGTTATTCATGCTGCTTTCCCATAGCCCAGATGTCAAAACCAAAGAAGAATCAAATGGCAGTCTTACCTGTTGCTCTTACCTGTTGAGAATGTTGTTTTGCCTTTTCTTTTCATCAGATGAAGGGAACAGACCTCGACAGCCATTCTAATTCCACTCAAAACACTCATATTTCTCTGGTGCTCTGCAGACCCAGTCCAGTTCCCTAGCTGGTGTTGAAGGCCCATGCATACATGGGAACTTATGTCTAGACTTAACTTTCCAGATCCCTTTGCTCAAAACAAACTATTTTGCACCAAATCATTGTAAAAACACCAATCAGCGCTATTCATTCAAGCAATTCTCACCCAGAAACATACTGTAGTTCTATCCATCCTTCAAAGCCATCTCCTTTCCTTCCTGAATCCTATTCCAATTACCTAGTACTTAAAATGCCCCCCTTTGTCTTCTAAAGTCCTACAGCTCATATGGCTATGCCCAATTGGCGGCTAATAATTGATGGTCTTCTTTCATTTCTTCATATGACTTAGCACTGCTAATATAGTTAAGTTTTTTTTTTGTTGTTTTTTTTGTTTTGTTTTTTTAGGACAGCTAACATGTTTATAATTTATTATATACCCTGCCTCACTTGATAGATTTGTTCAAATGAGGGCTGGTAGAAATGGTCTCCCTTCAAAGAAATCCCAAATTATTTCTATTTTTAGTAGTTGCCTATTAACAGAAAGCCCAGTCTATCCACATATTGAAACCCTTGAATCTGCCTTGATTGGGGATCTTTTTGCCAAGAATACTCTCGTTTTTATTTTCTTCCAGAGTCTAGAAAACCTTGGAAGGCTGCCTTATGGGGTGATGGAATGAAAAACCAGACCAAACCAAGCAGACATGGGTTCCTTCTATAAATGAACATTCCATAGCCCAAGACGGAGCATCTTTCCTTTTCACTGCTCAGCCCCTAAGTGCCTCCTGGTTATAATTAAGTTCTTCAAAGCCTTCCAAACACCCTTTTAGAAATGACTGCCCCAAATGCAAAATGATGTCCAGTTAGATGTAAATCATCACATAGCAGGGAGGAAGAGGCACAGAAAGCGCCCATCAGCACTTGAGCTGATCAGAAAGTCTAGTAGTCTCTTGAGGATTTTCATTTTCTCATTTGTCATTCTAGACACTGAATTCTCAAGTGGCCAATTTGCTCCCCATTGGTAATCAACCAGTTACTTTCACTCTCATTCCCCTCTCTGGGACTGTCAGACTCTTTGGAGCAATCTATCACCCACATGGGCTAACCCTTCTGTGGTGGGAGAGAAGCTGTTACCCTGGAAAAGATAAGTAGAAAACTATTTCACTATGTATGTTTGATTTTTAAACAATGGTCTCCCTGATGATGTCAGTAAAATAATGACACCGCTGGGTAAGAGTGAAACAATGAAAGCTTGAGGGGGCGGAGAATTAGGCAATGGAAATGGCCTCCTGCTGTGAAGTTTGTTTCTCTGAAATGACTTGTACTTCCATTGTCTTTACAACTCCCCAAAGGAGCATCATCTTATATTCATTATTTAAGTTTGCAAAGGAAACTGCCTCTATGAAAAGTATAAACCCAGAAAGGAGAGTTTTAAATGTGTGTAACGCATTGGTGGTAATCCTAAGCAATTTCACCCACCAAAGCAGAGGAAGGGGTCTTTGAAGGCTGTTTTGTTTGAGGCAGGAAAGTGCGTGGTTCTTCCACTTGTTCCTGCCAGGCCTCCAGCCTTTTGGAATCTCACCCTGGTTTGCCTATTGTTCTCTCCTCCTCCCTCCAAGTTGCCATCTCTGTCTCCGAGGAATCATTTCCTAACATGGAGGGGGGAATTTCCATTTTTCTGAGTTCATCTCAGCTTCCATGGGGAGGTTGGCCCCATCACTTGTTGCAAATAAAACTGCTGTCACTACATTTTATAATTAGTGAGTGTCTAGTTTGAGCTTCTCTCGGGTTTCCCTCAGTCCCTCTGAAGAACCTAATATCAACCCTGAAGGCTGTCTGTGTTCACCGCAGCCAAAAGTTTATGTTTCCAACATCCACGTTCAACCTTAAGAAAGACATCAGTGAGACACACACTCTGGCACTTCCTTTGCTCATAGAAAACTCTTTATTCTTTGGAAGGAAGCTGAGAGTTGAATTGCCCTTGTCACTGTGACCTTGGAGACTCTGAATTGGGGCAGCAACATGATCTGAATCTTGAAATGTTTATCTTCCTCCAGCATTTTTCATCCTTTATGCTTCATATAAACATCCACATATGTAACTTCACTATTAGGTGTGTCTATCTCTAAGGAGAATTGAAAGCGACTGAGAAAGCACGTTTACACACCCCCATATTGAGTTTGCTTGGTTTTCATCTGCTAATTCCCTCCACGCATGGCTGTGTTCACAACGGGTGATATCACCCAGCAGCTGTCTGTAACTAGAAACGAAAATGCTTGTAGAATTGCAGTCTCTTGTCTTACCTACTTAAATCTGTCTCTTTTCCAAAATACCAAAACAATGAAAGAATGGTTGGCTTACTTCGGGGAGAAATTATTCCTGTAACTTTAAATAAATTGTTTTACAACTTATTCTTCTAATGTTTTGTTGTAATTGTCCCTAATTCTAAATTTGCTTTCAAGAATAATTAACTATGATTATGTCACCATGAGCTCTTATACTTGGTATTTGGTGAAAGAGGAATATTGAGCTTGTAAAAATCAGTTTCCATCTACAATTTGTGAGTGGGAAAGGTGTGGAAGAATTAGGCTTTACCTGCCTGGTGTGCCTGGGTTGACCGGAATGAGAACTTAACACAATGAGCAGAGACTTCTATGTCTCCTTCTACTTAATTAATCTGGTTACTTACTGATGTCCCTATTATAGAGATAAGGTTTGTGTGCCCCATACTTTAAAAGAAAGGCCAATATTTAATAGATCAGAGGTTTGGAGCAAGGAAATGTTTATTGCTCAAAAAGGCCTAACTTGAGAAGTTGAGAGAACTAATTCTCAAGGTGATACCATTGTAATTAGCTAATTCTATACAATAAAAGGGCAATATGTAAATTGACAGAACATCAGAACTACCAGTCACTATGATGTGCACTGGCCAGCAGGGGACAGACTCTCAACGCCCAAGGAGTGAGGGCTTAAGACATCAGTTGGACATTCTTGAGGACTCCTGAACTGAGGGACCCCCACCGGGGCACGAATATCATGCACCAGGCCTCTAGTTATTAATAATAGGAAAGGAGCAAAGGGAAGACTGGATATTACAGGCATGTTCCCTGCCAAATATTGGGAATGGGGACTGGACAAAGGGAAGATAGACATGCCTAGTATTGCTGTCAATCACTCCTAGGGACAGAGATGGTTGGCCAGAATGGGCATGACCACTGCAAGTATCTGAAGATTTGGGATACTTTATTCCCTTGTTAAGGTTAAAAACATTCAAACCTGTACATAATTTTTGTGTTTATTTGAGCCAAACTATCAACAATTGCTGGGAGACAGAATCTCAACATATTGAAATAGTGCTCTGAACTGGTGGGTTTCTATCTTGTTTTATACATTACAATTAAAGGAGAAGACATAAGTGGGTTACATGAAATCTATTGGTGATACATTAGGGAGGTGAGAGAAAAGGGGGGGGAGGAGAAGCTTCTGGGATTGGATAAAAGGTAAAATAATAGACACATACTTTCAGGTTTGTATAGTATAGTTAAGAGTCAACAATTAACATGATAATAACAATAAAAGAATTGTGTTTCTGTCTTGGCACCTCGCATTTGGTTGTGCCCTGAGGGTTTAGGAAAAAGGGAAGTTACAAGTTATCCAGACTTTCAACTAGTACATTATCTTAGATCAGCCGTGGGCAAACTACAGCCCTTGGGCCGAATCTGGCCCCTTAGGCTGTTCTATCCAGGCCCACGGAGCCCAAAGAGCTGGGGTTCTCTTGCTCTCCCCTCCACTCCTTCACCAGCAGCCCAAGATGAGAGTGCCAGCATGGTCAGGTTGCTTTTGTTCTGGCCCTGGCCCTCCGTTATCTTAGCTGCAACAAGATAATAGGCTCAGGAAAATTCAAAATTGATCTTTGTCAGAGAAGATACTGGCCTAAGACAAGACTATTCACTGTAAACTTTTTAATTAAAGGTTTTAATGTCAGTTCATCCTTTGTGGTTACTTTAGGTCTTTCAGTTTGCGAGGCTGCCACACAGGCCTTCCCTGAGTTAGTCAAGTTAGCATGTGGCCCTTTTTTGTCCACACCCTGAACAAAGAAGTTTGCTCTCTTGTGCTCTTAGTTACTCTTGGCACACTTGGCTCATGGCTAATGCTTTGCTTCCTGGCATTCTCCTGTGTGGCTCAGGGCCATGCAGACCTCCCACTTCTCCTCCCTACCCCAGCTCCACCCCCCAACATACACACAATGGACTAATGGACTGCAACTTGCCTGACGCTGTACTGGACTGTCTCCAACATGGAAAGAAAACTCTGGACACTGGCTCTGCTTCTAGCTTTACTGAAACCCCAGCTATACTTCTTCTATGACTGGACTAAAGGAAATGGGAGTTTAAAATCCATGCAAGTAAAAATCACTCATTCTCCTGTGTGAGTTTCAGAAAATTCCTTTTCTCCGAATATTTCACAGTAGCACCAGTGGGGAAGAGGACTCCCACTTCTTCTGATAGCAAAGGTAGGATGGGTCAGGCAAATAGATGGGTTGCAATATAGCCTGGCAATTGAAAGAGGGTGTCCTAGAAAATGAGGTAAATTTCTAAATCCCTTTGTTCCTGGTCAACCCCCATTAATCTGAGCAGGTTCTGGAATCACTACATGGTGCTTATTTTCTCACCTCTTCCCTGAGAAAGGGACTGTTCCAGCCTCAAGCAGAATTCCTTCAGTTAATCAGCATATTTATAGCAGGTGCTGTTAGCCTGAAGGCCAACAGAAAGAGGAAGCATTTCACTGTTGCATCCCTTAGTCCTACTTTAGGAAAATAGCTGGTCCCTCTTATTATCAACAACAATAGCTTCATCACTAAAATTTTTATTTCTGAAAGAAATTTACTTTCCTACATGTTCTTCCACCCTCTTCTCTTAAGTCTATATCATCATCACAATATCCTGCTTCTCCGTCTTTTCCCCTATTTTGAGCATTGTGTTAACTCTATTTATTCCCAAAGAAGAGCACTCTTGGAAGAGCTAGACAGCGTGCAGCCAAAGTGTTCCCAAAATCCACAGACCACCGCTGGCTCACATGGGGATGTAGGAAATGTGTAGACATTTCATACTGCTCCATAGGTTTTCAAAAACACACCTGGATCAAGAAGCAGCAGTTATAAACTTTATAGCCATTTGACATAATCTATGTATATAAAAGGCTAATATGCTAAGTGTCCATCCTACCAGTAGCTATGACATGCACTGATCACCAGGGGGCAGACACTCAATACAGGAGTTGCTGAGCTGCAGTGACTTGGCAGCAGTGGTTCTTGGGTGATGCACCCCAAAACCCGAGAGAAGGGAGCCTGATTCCTTGAGAGGCTGTGTGATTCTACCTTTGGCTGTGGGTTATGTTGTTGCTGGGGCATCGTCGGCCCTGAATTTGCACAGTTGCATTTGCGTTCCATACTCTGTACGACAGCAACTTTGCAGAGTGCCCTCTCACACTCAGACGTCTGGAGGGATGTCAGAGAGCCAGTTTCAGCCCGATCCCCACAGGCCAGGCTGAGGGACCCCACCTGCTGGAGGGATTCTGCTCACTCCGCAGTCACCCTTCAAGCCAAGGTGCTACACCAGGTGTGCTGGCCAGGGAGGAACCACAGGAGATTGGCTTCAGGCCGGTCTCACCCAGTCCCACCCCACTGGCCACCTTCTAATTAGTTTCTTTTCACTGAGCATGAATCCATACACTAGATCACTAGTAATGTAATAAAAACTAGAGCTTGTATTTTGCCTGTCTCTATTCCATTTTTAGTCCTTTTCTTTTTATTGTATTTTAAAAACTATATTGAGCCAAAACCAGTTTGGCTCAGTGGTAGAGCGTCGGTCTGCGGTCTGAAGGGTCCCAGGTTGGATTCTGGTCAGGGGCATGTTCATTGGTTGCAGGCACATCCCCAGTAGGGGGTGTGCAAGAGGCAGCTGGTCGATGTTTCTCTCTCATCGACGTTTCTGGCTCTTTATCTCTCTCCCTTCCTCTCTGTAAAATATCAATTAAAATATATTAAAAACTATATTGATAGGTAAATGATTAGAATTAAAGCAATAAAACTGGTCCTTCACTTCTGATCATCTGAGAAGAACCAATCTAGATGACCTAAGACCCTTATCAGATTTTGTGCTTGACTATCTATTTGTAGCTGCTAACTGGGCATTCCTGTGAGAACTGATCTTCCTCCTGAGGCCCAGCTCCCCCTAAACAGGTAGGAAAACACCTCTACCTGAGCTCGCTCATCAGACTTTGTCTCCCACTCCCAAAGCACCTTTCCTTAGGGTTAGAGCTAACACAATGTGTCTCTTTGGGGTCCCAGTCTTGCAAATGTCAGCGAGGCGTGAATGCAATAGGAAACGCTTCCCTGTGGGAGCCCAACATCTTGTGTGAAGACTACAGCAGGCTCTACATACACCACAGAAATGATTTCCTGCTTCTAATATAGAAGCTGACACGCAGAACTGGACTTTTCCTCCTCTCGTGCCATGATCGTCTGCGGACGTCAAATTTTCCTGTTGTGAATGGGTACAAGCTGTGATGTTGCCTTTCAAGGACTTCCACTGGCCAGAAGAGGAAAAGCATGAACCACATCCCCTCAGAGAGGAAGTGCCTATTCACACAGCGGTAGGTCTTGAGCATGGTAGCTGCCTTCTTCCTCCCAGGAACAGCCTGCTCTCTTGCTTACTATTTGAGTTAGGATGTATGAATTAGCATGACAGGAAGAGGCTTGGCAGAAGCAGCATTTGGCATATTCACACTTATCCCATGAGCACTTGCGGAAAGAATTAGCTATGTGCATTTTCCTGGAAGACAGCATTTTCCTGGTTCATTGATTGTAGCTTTAATTTACAACAAATGCCTTGAAAATGGGATATGTGTGACATTGTAAGCCTTCTATAAATTCTAATAACAAATGACCCAAGGCTCGTTCTCAATTTTTTTCCATTGCTTCAGAAATTGGAATGGAAGACATAATACACAGAACCATACAGCTGGAAGGGCCCTTACAGATCAGCCAGCAAACCCCACTCCCATTTTATAAATGCTAAAACTGAAGACCAGAGAAGGCATGTGACTTCTCATCTTGCCAAAGATGAGATCCAAAAACCACAGATCAGATTTTAGGGTTTTATGTTTTAATTTTTTTTTGTAAACTATCAAAGAAAGTGAAATAGATGTACAAAGAAGTTATAAACCATAACTGCAAGACTCAACAAGTTTTTATAAACTAACCATTCCCTTAACTGGCACACAGAGCAAGAAGCTGAGCATCTCTGGCACTCCCCAAAGTCTCCACAATGCACCCTGTATACTGCTCCCGGGCAAGAGTAGTGGTTACCCTGCCTTCTAGTGTGGTATGTTGTATGTGCCTGTCATTGAATGTCATAGAAATGGAATTATGCAGGAGGTGGTTCTTGTACCAGGCTTCCTTCATTCAACACTGTATTGGAGAGATTCATCAACATTGTTGCATATGGTTTTAATACATTGATTTTTCATTGCCATACAGTATTCTTTTGTGAGTATAGTACATTTATGTGGTTTCCATTTGGGGGCTGCTCTTAATAGTGATGCTAAGACCATTCCCATATATGTCTTTTGGTGAATATATGTGTAATTGGTGGGGGTTTACTCATACTTTGTGCCTAATGATGATCCCAAGAAGGAAGGTACAGCCTCTGTGCGAGTCTGTGCTGTGCGGGGCTGTCACTGCACCTCTGTCTGCGCTAACCATCCAGCGGAACCCTTTAGGGATTACAGCAGCCATAGCAGTGATTTATGGTCAGGACTGTTTGCAAGGACTCTCAGAAGTCAAAGTAAATAGTCACTTGCTGTTTTATTAATATAAATATGTGTTTCTAAATTTGCTTTATTTTTGTTTTTAATTACACAAATTATATATAAGTACATTCTTATTCTATTTTTTAAATATATTTTATTGATATTTTACAGAGAGGAAGGGAGAGAGATAGAGAGCTAGAAACGTCGATGAGAGAGAAACACCGACCAGCTGCCTCTTGCACACCCCCTGCCGGGGATGTGCTAGCAACCAATGTACATGCCCTTGACCGGAATCGAACCTGGGACCTTTCAGTCCGCAGACCGACGCTCTACCACTGAGCCAAACCGGTTTCAGCAACATTCTTATTCTAAAAACATACTTAACAAAACAATCATGGCTGCAAGGACATTTGTCTGCTTTCTTGATCACAAATCAGCATCAGTGCCTGGCACAGAATGTTCTAGACCAGTGTTTCCCAAACTTTTGACATATAATTTTCATAACACTGAGTACCCCTCGTCAAAAAAAAAAAAAAAGGATGTATTTTAATAACAATCAAAAAATATTTTTGGTACATACACAAAAAATAATAAAATATAAATAAAAGTTATATTATAAATAACATTTATTTGCACACTGGACCATCTCACGCCTCATAAGACTGTCTTGACTTGACTCATGAGAACATAGAATTAGGCGCAGCTAAGCACGGTGCAGTGCATATCCCCACCAAACTCTTCCCGTTCCCCTGAGGGTACGCATACCACACTTTGGGAAACACTGTTCTAGACAATACTTGCTGAGTGAATGAATGTTGGGTGGTACACATGACCACTGGATCATCCCTGGAGCTTCCCCAGACCTAATCTCACCTTTGAGTTTATGTTTTTCCATTTCTCTCTATACATTATATATATATATATATATATATATATATATATATATATATATATGGAGGGGGGTTGTTAATAGCATTGGATGATACAATGTTGTGTGGGTTTTTAGCTGAAGCATTCTTATTATCAGGACATAGAGATCTACCTTTCTATGAGCTATAGGTATAACATTCGGTGGTATGGGTGTATAATGTTCCAGCTATCTCTAGTTTTTCGACAGCACAAATGATGGTGCGGTGAACATTCTTATGAATATGTATAAACGCTTCTTCATTGTAGATACCCAAAAAGAATTGCTGGCTCACAGGGGGAGTCCATTTTTAATACTTCCAAAATGACTGTTCCAACGCATATTCTCATCAGCAGAAAGTACCTGTTTCTCCTTATTGCTGCTGTGATTGATATTATCCAGGTTAGACATTTTTGACAAGTTAATATGTGAAAAATGCCATTTAATTTGCATTTCCATCCCTATTCCTGGAGTTGGGCATCTTTTCATATATCTGTTGATTAGGTTTGGGTTTGAGTCAAGCCTGCTGCGAAGAGCATGTGTATAGCCGTAAATCACTTAGTGGGTGGCTGAGGCCTGCCAACCCCCGCCAGGGCTGCTTCTCACTGCTGTGTTGCTTTTTATGCTGATCTTCAAGGCTGTCCAAATCCTAGAGAGTCCCAAGTGTGTCTTCACCCAAATGCTAAGAGTGCAACAGAAGAGATTTAAACAAGTCTTCAGCATCCCACAGGCTGAGGAGGAATCTTGGCCAGTCCAGTGTACTGGTATGAGGTACAAGGGCTTGGAGACTAGATTTTCCAGTTAATTATCTTAGTGCTTTCTCTTTATAGATGAGAGCTAGGAGGGAAAAAAAGCAAGTTCTTCTATCAGGCTGATATATCTTTGCCATCAAAATGGAGTCTGAATTCTGAAAAGGGCTGTACGGGGAATGATATTTCAGCTACACCTGCAGTGAGCTTATTTATATTCCTGCATGTGGGCTCATTACCCAGTCAGCTCCTGACAAGCATTAAGAGCAGAAGTTCTGGAGGCAAACTGTCCAAATGCTGGGCTTTGGTGGCTTAAAAGGTGGTGCAGCCCTGACCGGATGACTCATTTCATTGGAGCATCCGTCCCATTCACCAAAAGATTGTGGGTTCAATTCCCTGTCAGGGTGCACATGGGAGCAACCAATGGATGGTTCTCCCTCACATAAATGTTTCTCTCTCTCTCTCTTTCTTTATCTCCCTCCCTCTCTCTAAAATCAATAAAACATATCCTCGAGTGAGGAATATTTTATTTCAAGCTGGTGCATGTTTCTGAAGCTCAGTTTCTCTGTTTTACTTGTATTTGCAATGATAAAATAGAACAAATAATGAAATCCACTTTGTGTAATTAGCAAGGGGATTCATTGATCAGTACATGTAAGGTGCATAGCACAGAGCCTGGCATATAGTAAGTATTCATTAAAGGTGGTTGTTCTTGTTGTTATTATCAATAGGGTTAGTTTTGACGTATTCATATATAGAGCAAGGTTTAAATTAGAGCTTAGTTCTTTTCTGCTCTTATGCTGGGGAAGAAGATCACTCTGGTGTGCCCTGCACACCCAGTAACTGCTATCCTCTCACACTGGGTAGAAGTCACATGGGCCTCTGATATGGACTTTATACCCAGCTCCTTGCAAGATTTAGTCCAGCACTTGCAAGTGAGGAGCATTTAACAAAAGGACCCACCAGACCACTAAATTCTAAGTGAATTCTTACCCAAAGCATGAATTGATGCAAGTGTGCTCAGACCTTGGCCTCAGGAGCCCTTGGCTGACATTTCTGTTTGAAACCTGACACCTTGCCAGAAAGTTTCCTCAGTTTGAATAAAATGAAAAGAAGGACTTAATTCCAATAACAGATAGACCCAGCAGGGCCAGCAGTTGATTCAGATTTTTTTTTTTTGTCCTACAAGAATTCGGCCTTATAGGCTGTGACTCAAGACCGCTTTACTTATGCCTCGCATTCAGGAGAGAGTAACCAGAGGCTCACAGGAGATTTGGGTGAAATGAAACCACACCCCAGCTGCTTTTTTCCTCAGCTTCCTCAAAGTTCCCATTCTTTGAGGTCCAGCCACTTTTGGTTTTGGTGCTGAGACTGATTGCATATGCTGGGGTATCAATTGAGAAACACTGGAAAGACGCACTTATCACACTTACCCAGACCTGGCCTTCCATGTGGAACTCCTTCCTTGTGAATTCTAATGAAGTAAGATGCATCCTTGATTAGGATCTTCTTTCAAAGCGCAGTGTTCCTGGGGAAAAAGACATTAGGCTATTGTTATTCCATCAGTTCTTCATTTTTTAATTCATTTCCACACATTTGTGAGTGCTTACCAGGTGCCGGGGACTGTGCTGTGAACCAAGGGGATCGTGGTTAGCAAGACAGACATAGTCCTCATGGTTCTTATGCATTACATAGCTCACTCAGGGGGAGATGGATATTGGACAGAAAAACAAATCACAGTGCGATGAATGTGAAGGAGTCTCCAGGAAGGAAGAGCCTTGGGGGATGAAGGGTTGGCCTTGACTCTGCATGACCTGGATCATCTCTCTCTTTGTGTGGGCCCACAGGGTCATGGGAGGCCTTCCTGGACGCTGCTCTGAGTGAGAATTTTACCTCCTGTGAGGTACCAGGGCATGCAGGCAGCTTAGAGCCCAGAGTAACTCACTAAGGTCTCAGTACAGTGTCTCTCTTGGAGTCTCTGACAAAGAATCACACTGTAGATGAGACTGAGATACTCTATGTGGTGAAACAATGTGAATGATAATACAGGGACTGTCAGCAAGGAAGTAAGACCATCCCTTCTCCCACCAGATTTCTGGCTTAAAACCCACAGAGACCAGCTCTATCCAACATGGTGACCAATTTCGCTTTATGGTAACCGCAGGCTCATTATGTGCTCACTGCAACACATAAGCATCCTAAAACACACACCCCACACCCCACAAAGAGAAAGCCTACATAAGGACACAAAATGGCCAATGGAGCTCTTCCAAGAAATCTCTACCATTTACTAGAAAAATCCTGAACATTCCTCCCCCTTATCAAATGCCTTACCCCTGATTAAATGAACCTCAACAAAGGAAGAAACTGTCACTAAAAGAGGGCTGCTCAGTCTATGGTGCAGCCCACTCTCTGTCCCACTTCTTCACTAATAACTCACTTTCATTTTACACTCTGTGTTGTCTCATCTTTAAATTCTGTCCTGTGTGAAGCCAAGAACCCACACTAGGTCCCCAGATACCCAAAATGCCTGCATCAAGCCACCTTGCAATGAAGCTTTTTGGCACATTTTACCCTGAAATAATCTAAGTTGAGCTAAAGAGAGAAAAGGAGAAGAGGAGGAAGGGAGAGAGACAGAGAGACAGAGAGACAGAGAAAAGATCCTGAATAAACAGAGACAGGTAGATGTGATCATACTGTTAGTCTTTTGAATGAATCTGGTACTAAACATCCATCCCTTGTCAGGATGGAAACATAAGAATTTGACTCAAGGCACCTGGGCTTGACTTATACTCTTGTTATTCACCATCTCTGACCTTGGAAAATCATTGAACTTCTATTGCCTCAGTTTTCTCATTTGGAAAAAAAGGGTTTAAATTACCACAGTCCATTAACTGGATTGTTTTGTCACTAGAATGAGATTAAACAAGTCAGTGCTTTCAGAACATAAAAATGTTAATGAATACTAGTTGCCATTGTTATATATAAATACTCAATATATGTATATACAAAGGGCATATGGGTACAAAGGGCAGAATCTATGCTTTGGGATTGTCTTGGGATCAAAGGGTGGATTGAGGCTGTGAAACTCTGGACTGAGCAGAAAAAAGATTCTTCCTCCTCTTCCTTATTATCTCCAAAGTGTATTTCCATGATGCTTTAGATTTTCAAAGTATTCACACATCAGTCATTTTACATTCATGACTTTCAAAAGACCCACTTCTTTCGCTCACAGACTTCTAGGTGGATGCCGTTTGACATGACTGCATTGTTACACTTAATAGACAAATATATTATATTACAGGCTGGAGAGATCTGTATTGTGCAAGTAATGTCCTCTTAGACCATTGAGATCCTAATCTCCATTGGAAAGAGAAACTGCAGTGTGAGGAGATTAGGTAATACTTGGGGGAGATCATTCATGAAAGCCACACTTGCCAAGTCAAGAACAAGACTGTCAAATCTATGAATGGTTCCTTCAAAAGCACCCTGGAAAGATGCTTAGCCTCTTACCTCTAGTGACTGGGATGCCACTTTCCTATGTGAAAAAGCAGCCCCTGGGAAGCTTCCAGAAACCACGTGTGTTATGACATTTGCCAGTGGTCTATCTCTTCAGGAATTGCTTCTCCACATCTGTTTGCTCTAACTATTAAAGTAGTAGATTTCAAAACCATGTGTGGAAACAGGAGGACATACGAAGGAGATGCTACATGGAGGGAACGCCATAGGTCAGTTGTGGCACCTCCAGTTGGAACACCCAACCCCAGCAGCAGAGCAGCCTTGCCCCTGAGGGAGTGACCAGGGGGCACTCAATGCTGTGCCTTCCTGCCCACGCCCCCAAGTTCCCCACTTCTCATCAGCATGGTGGTGGTCAAAGAGCAGCAGATTTGGAGTTGAAGGAGTCAAGCTGAAATCCCAGCCCCATCGTTTATTAACTGAATAATTTTGAACAATATTCTTATCATTTTTGAGCCTCAGTTTCCTCATCTGAAAAACAAACTTGCTATTGTGATAGAGTCATTAAGACAATTCAGTGGGAAATTGTGGATATAGTGCTTAGCACAGCACTTGACCCATAGCAGGTACTTAATTGGTAGTGGTTGTACTCACTTATTCATCCATCCGTGTTAAGGAAGCAGAATGAACATAGTATAATTTAGACCTTAAAGTCTTTCCTTCTTTCCCCATGTGACTTAATCACTGAGGCCTTCCTGATCGCCAATGTAAAACTGCAAACCTGTATCACAGACTCTTCCCCCTCCCCTTACATAGTTCCAGCCCATACCCCATCCTTTTGGCATTGCCCTATTTTTCTCACTATCACTTCCTGGCAAATTACATGATTTACTTAGTGTTTAGAATTGTTATTTACAGTTTGTCTCCTCCTGACAGCACCTAGGTTTATAAAGCATAGACTTTTGTAATATATTCTTTGCCATTAGAAAACAAACATGGCACATAATAGTGCTCAATGCATATTTGTTGAATGAATTAAGGCCCAGGAATCATCTGTTTGGGGTGCTGCCAGTGCTAGTCTTTTCTTGTACTGGTGTTTGTGACCTTTAGCAAATTAATCCCAGCCTCAGTTTTCTCCTCTCTAAGATACTAACAATGCTGATTAGGAGTGCTCAGAGTAAAAGGAATTAAGTGGGATTATGTCTGTAAAGCACATGGTGTAGCATCCAAGGCACAGTAACTTCTAATACTAGTAAATGAAAGCTGTTAGAATGAAAATTTGAAAAGCTCTTGATGTCTATGCTAATGTAGAGAGAAGGCATCACCCAGAATCATTCCCAGAAATACCTACCCCTAGACTTGTTCTGAATTTCCTTCCCCAAGAATGTGAATTTCACCTCCACTCTAAGCCTCACCAGTTGCCAACTTCCTCCCATATGACAGCATGGTGGCCAGTGGGGAAATCCAGATATCATCTCTGGGATTTGGCCCCATCATGTGTATGTTTGACTGGTTCTGGGATCAAGACAATGTTGCCTCCACAAACCTGTCATTCGCTACTGTGGGAGCCAAAGCTATAGTTACTGCCCTCAAAGAGTTTATGATCTAAAATATTCTCAAGAGAGAATCAAGGAACACCATGTGAATAGTCATTTAGTCTGCAAATGTGTGTGTCTTGTGCACATGGATTGCATCAGTGGAGGCTGGGACTATGGAAGAACCAGTTGGGTTTCCAGCATATGCTAGTGGGCAAAGGCAGCCTGCCACTTTTTGCTAGCTTCCCTCCACCCAGTATGAAACCTTACAAACTGAAAGTAACTGCATAGGATGGTCTGAACATAATTCCTAATTAAAAGCAGGTCATAACAAGTAGTTAAGTCCTAGGCCTGTAACTTCCTTAACAACGTTCACTCTTTATCTTAAGTGAGACTGTCTATTGTCTTTCTGCATCTAAGGCAACAGACCTTTGGAATGTCAGGATAATTTCTGTTTTCTGGACTCCTTGGAGCACAACCACAGCACCAAAGCAGAGACCATAGGTCCCTCATTGTTACCTTATTCCCTGGACACCATCTCTGTGTGCTGAACTGTGAATTAGTAACTCTTGTACCCACCAATGTAAAAGAATTAGTGTCTCTCTGTTTTACTTTTATCCAATCCCAGAGACTTCCCTGCTCTGCATTCTCTCACCCTCTTAATTTACCCCCAGTGGAGTCCTCCTTATGGCTCTTCATTTGATTCTAATCCTATATAATAAAAGCCTAATATGCTAAGTGTCCAGTTGTTCAATCATCTGTTCAACCAATCAAAGCATAATATGCTAAAGCTGTTCAACTACTCACTATGATGTGCACTGACCACTAGGGGGCAGGTGCTCCGACCCGTAGGCTAGCTTGCTGCTGGGATCCAGCCAGTCAGGACTAACTGAGATGGGCCGAACATGCCCTGGAGCCCTCCCACGGTCCCTCCCTGGCTGGCCAACCTCCTGCATCCCTCCCTGGCACCAATCATGCACCAGTGGGGTACCTTGGCCTGGCCTGCACCCTCTCGCAATCTGGGATCCGTTGGGGGGTATCAGAGAGCTGGTTTCGGCCTGATCCCACAGGCCAGGCCAAGGGACCCCACTGGTGCACAAATTTGTGCACTGGGCCTCTAGTGTCTAAAATAAGCTTCTAAACTGTCATTGTCAGGGACATTTTCTCAATCCACTGAGATTTTTGCTTCCTGACAACTGTCAGTTTGGCTCAAAAAAAAAAATCATAAAAATTTCTTTACAGGTTAGCATGGTTCTTATGTCAACATTTATAACAGCCCAAATTTGATGCATGTTTACTACATGCCAGGTGCTTCATAACTATCAGTCATTTGTCACACAGCTGCTTGTTTGTTCTGCAAAGTCTTTTGAGTGCTAGGTGCGTGCGGGCACGGTGACTGCAGCAGCAAACAGGACAGATCAGTTCTTTCTCATGAAACTTAAATGCTGGTGGCAGACACTGAAATCATCCCCAACTATAATTAACCATTATCAATTATGTATTCGTTCACTCAAAACCCACCCAATGAACCTATTATGGGATGTTCAGTGTTATAAAGGAGAAGTCAGGGTGCTCTGGAGTCCGTGTGTCTGAGGGGCACGTGGGGAAGCTCAGCCTGGACTCCCATAGAGAAGTGACTTGAACTGCACACCTGAAGGCGGGAGAATTTGCAGCTGGGTCCCTTTTTGTGGACGAAGTATCTGAGGCTCAGGTCACAGTACTTATTCAAGCAACTACAGTGCATACCTGATGGACCCCAATTTGAGCCCCAGGTTTCCTAGCTCCGGTGGGGGCAGCCTTCCACCAGGCTAGTGGTGTTCATAGAATGGGATGCATGTCAAAACACATCTGTGTGCTGAGTTCCACCAAAGATCCCAACTCAGTGGTCTTGGTGGAGCCAGAGGGTGAGGGGCAGCGAGAGCGGGTGCAGAAAGCGCCCTGGTGTGCTGGGTGCACGGCCTCCCCGCTCTGGCTCTGCGGCAGGGAAAGCTGCCTCGGTGCCCCCAGGGAGCACGAGCGCTCTGCCCCTGCGGAATCAGGGGTCTCCTCCGGTCCTGCCTTGCATGGGGTTGTGGCTGTCAGCACTCCAGCCTTGCTGACATCGCCTGGAGAGCTTTACAGTCCTCCCCTGCCCGCCTCCACACAACAGCACCAGAATCTCTGCTGAGGAAAGGCCCCAGACAGGTATTTACTAGAAGCTTCCATGTGATTTAGCTTAGATAATCTCAAAGGTCCCTTTTGACTTAGAATCTTCCCCCTCGGTGAAGTCCTTCATCCCCTCTTTCCGCAGATTGAGGTGGTGCGGAAGGCGGCCTGGGGATGGGGGAGTGGGGGTGAAGTGAGGAGGGGGCAGGCGAGGAGGGGGGTTGATGCATTGCCAAGACCTGCTGCTCCGCTCTGGCGGCGTCTCTGTGAACATACTGACTTTTTTCCTGACTTGATTTATGTGGCGTTTGGAAAGCAGCCCCCAGAACTGGCAGTTCTCCCCTCAGCACTATTAACATAAATATGCGCACGGGGCCTTTAGCTCCTGCTTCTCTGTGTAAATGAGGCTTAAGGGGCCCTGAGAGCCCAGCTGAGGAGAAACCAGAGGAGAGGAAGTGTCCTCAGAGGCACAGAATGAAAGGGGAAAGGACACGTTGCTAAGCAACAGTGTCAAGCTGGGCCAGGGATTAGCAGCTGGTATCAAAGCCAGAGCTTCCACTGCCTGTGCTCCAGCAGGGCCTTTCCTGGGCAGAGTGAGATTAAAGCAGCCCCCTTCCAATCCGGAGCGCCAGCCCCTTCCTTCTGGTAGGAAGAAAACATTGGGTGGGAATTAAGTGATTGAAATAAACATGTCTTCTAGCGGGGGGTCAAGTGACACTAGATTCCGTGCTGTGGGGCTTCTCCGAGCCCAAGAGCCTGTAAACTTGGAGACTCCCGGAGAGGTAGGCAGTCGCAGTGCCTGCTGGGGAAAATGTTCACCACCTTTCATTTTGAGGGAGCAGTGCTTTCATAGAGGGTCTGAGAGACTGGCATACTGAACCACTGCCGGAGCACCTGATGTTCTGTGCCAAGGGTTTTACATGGATTCTTTCTTTTCATCTAAGCAGCACTGCTGAAGTGGGTATTTTGTTTCCTTCTTTGTGCAGGTAGAGAAAGTACCGTATTTGCCGGCATATAAAACGATTTTTTGGCCCTGAAAAATACCGTATTTGCCGGCGTATAAGAGACTGGGTGTATAAGACGACCCCCTAACATTTCCACTCAAAATACAGAGTTTGTTATATACTCGCCGTATAAGACTACCCCCCACTTGGAGGCATATTTTTCAGGGCCAAAAAATCGTCTTATACGCCGGCAAATACGGTAAGAGGTAAAGTACTTGCCCAAGATGACACAGGCGGTGGGAACTGGAAGGAACCTGGGCTCTGGAGTTAAAACCATCTGGATCCCCAGCCTGGTTCTGCCATTTGTTGGGTGGACACTTTTCGACAAATTAATTAAGGTCACTGCGCCTTAGTTTCCTTATTTGCAAATTGGGAAGTATAAACCGCAGCTTTGCAGAGATTACAGATAATCTTTGTATAGTGCTTAGTAGGTGTCCCATAGATGGCTACAGATAGCATCATCACCATCATCATCATCATCGTCGTCATCTTATATTTAACTAGAGGTCTGGTGCATGAAATTTGTGTATGGTAGCGGGAGAGGCAGTCTCTCAGCCAGGCCTACACTCTCTCACAATCTGGGACCCCTTGGAGGATGCATAACTGCCCAATCCCATGTGGGATAGGGCCTAAACTGGTAGTTGGACATCCCTCTCACAATCTGGGACTGCTGGCTCCTAACCGCTCACCTGCCTACCTGCCTAATAACCCCTAACCACTCTACCTACCTGTCTGACCGCCCCTGACCACCTTTGCCTTGGCCCTGTTGCCATGGCTTTGTCCTGAAGGATGCCCAGAATGACTTCCGGAAGTCATTTGGCTGTCCGGTCTAATTAGCATATTATGCTTTTATTATTGTAGATGTTAGAAAAAGGAGTTTACAAGTGGTGTCCAGAAAAGAATATGTGTTTTGGTCAAAGCAAACAAAACAAGAAGTAGGACCAGCCACAGAGCAGTAAATGGTAAAACTCTCCTAGAAAATGGGAAGTCCTCCTGCTGGTCTTCAGGTTAAACTTGCTTATTCCTAATCACCAGCAGGCATTGGAGACCCTCCTATGGAGATCATAAAGGGGGAGGAGGCACGTTTGGGGGCCTTGAGGGTGAGTACTTCTGGGGAACAGGGGCTAGGGGAAACTTCCATTTGTCTGGCCATCAGAATTTCTGAGGTGCTTCTGGAATCAGGTTCCTACATCCAGGCCTGCAGATTCTCAGTCCACAGGTCTGTGAGGCCCCTGCAACTATTTATCATAGAGACCTTCCAGCTGATTCTGATGCTCTCAATCGTCCATGAAAGCTGAAGGGACACCACCATCCCCCACCCCCACTGATAAGTTACCCAGCACGGACTCAGAGGAGAGTTACGTATAATTACTTCTGGCAAACAGAGAGTATGTGGCCTTTCCTTGTGCAAGCACCCAAAAGTGTTCAAACATCTTGGTGTTTGAAGGACACATTTTCCCCTTTTTATGGTTTTTACAGAGGCCTGGGTATTTGGTTCATGTGGTTGTAACAGCATACTCTTGGGCACCAAGCAGGCCGGGCTTCAAATCCCAGTGCCGGGATGGGGAGACATAGCACTAGAAAGCCAGGAGCTGCTGAATAGTTAATGTTTGTGCCATCACCTCAGAGTGCAAGTGAGAAGCCAGGTTGGAGAAATAAAATCCTGAATTACATTTTAGTAATTGTTTTCAGGGCAGCAGGAAGTAAAAACCTTTTAATATCCTTGCTTATGAACATACTAGTGACCCAGTGCACAGATTTGTGCACATTGAAAGGAAATTAATTAGAAGGTGGCTGGACACCCCTAGAGCCAACTTCCCTGGTCCACCACATCTGGGATTGTGCCATGGCATCTGCGGAGTGAGCATGGTCTCTCTGGCAGGTGGGTGACACCATAGCTTCAGGGCACTGTGTTTGTAGGACCACAAAATGCATCAAGAAGCATTTAGATCAAGTGTTTTTTTATGAGAGTTCCTGGCATGTGTTTTTGAGTAAATGAATGACCTAAGAGATCCAAATATACCCATTAGTCTTGCAAATGACATTATCCATCATTCATTAAATATGTCAAGCACATGGTCCTCGGCCTGACCTATAGGGATTGGGCTGAAACCAGCTCTCCAACATTTCCTGAGGGGTCCTGAATGCCAGACGGCACTTTGCAAAATTGCTGTCGTACAGGGTGTGGAACACAATGACAAGTGTGCAGTAAACCAGATTCAGGGCCAACAGTGCCCCAGCAACAACATAACCTATGGTTAAAAGTGGAATCACATGGCACTGAAAGGAATCGGGCTCCCTCTCTGGTTTTGGGGTGCATCACCTAAGAACCGCTGTTGCCAAGTCACTGCAGCTCCGCTGCTCCTATATTGAGCAGCTGTCCCTTGGTGGTCAGTGCGCATCATAGGTACCAGTTGGATGGACATTTAGCATATTAGCCCTTTATATAGAGAGATTTTTCTTTGGTTGAATATATTGAGATGAATAGCATATTAATATCTGACTATAAATTAATCTCCATTAATTTAGGTCTCTATCAAGTAGACCTAAAACTCACTGTAAGATATATTTAGTAATGATGTCAAGTTTCTTGAATATTTACATCAGTCTTTTTTCTTAAGGGAAGAAAAAGGCTAACTTGGCTACTATTATCAGCTTATCATTTTAATATACTCACTGATATATTGCATATTTAGAAAGAAAATTATTTGTTAAAATATCACTGTAATTAAGTATGTACTGAAAAAGTAAATCCCAGTGCTGCTTTGTTCCAGCTATACAACCAGGGAGAGAATTCATACATTTCCTGCACCTTAGTCTCTTCATCTTTAGTTTAGGGCTAATGATAGCGCCCATTATAAGGGGATGGTAGGAGCTATAAGTGAGAGAACTCAAGTCAAGTACTGGTCAACGGTTGCCTGTAGAAAAGGCTTAGTTACCAGTAGTTGTCATTGTAATTATTTTGTTCCAAAACAAGTTATTATCAGTATGACTGTGGACAAGTAACTGTGCCTCCAGGAACCTTATCTCATTCATCCATGAAACAGGAATAACTACATCTACTCACAGGGTTGTTGTGAACATTAAATGAGATGTGGCCACATGTGAACCACTAGCACTGTGTAAGTATTTAATGAATACTTAAATGTAAGTATTTAATGAATGCTGGCTAATATCATTTGCAAGATTTATAGGTATATTTGGATCTCTTAAGTCATTCATTCACTTAAAAACACATGTCAGGAACTCTAATAAAAACACTTGATCTAAATGCTTCTTGATGCATTTTGTTGCCCTACAAACACAGTGCCTTGAAGCTATGGTGTCACCACTTTTTGAGGGCATCGTGGATGAGGTAGAGTCCAGGAGGCAGGTGTTGCAAAGCACATCCTGTACCCAGCAAGTCCCACATCCCTATGGGGTGAGGTCAGGGCAAACTACACCTCTGCCACTATCTTCCATAGGTACAGTCTTCCCTGTGGCAATCATCGGCCACCATGCGCTGTGCTGAGTACCAAAGATGGGGTGCTAAACTCTTAGGTGTGATCTCTGCCCTCATGATTGCTCTAGATAAGAGAAGGGACTCCCCCTTTCCTTAATATGCAAGGACTTGAAGTAAGAAAGTATATTTGGTAAATGCCTAGAAAGGGGAGAGAGAAAATGGTTTGTTTACAGAACTAAAGACAGTAACTATGGCTAAAACATAAAAGCAGAGAAATGAGATTGGAGGGGTAAATCGGGGTCTAACATGCAGGGCCTTCCAAGCCAAGACAAGGACATGTTAAGGAGGTTGGGGGCCCATTGAAAGGTTTTGGGCTGGATGTGACAAGATCAGATTTGGGTTTTAGAAAGATTACTCTGACTTCCAGTGACAAAAGAGAGAGAGAGTGTGTGTATGTGTGTGTGTGTGTGTGTGTGTGAGAGAGAGAGAGAGAGAGAGAGAGAGAGAGAGAGAGATGTGTAATGGATATTTAACTTTTCTCATGTCCAATGCCACAATAATGGTTCCATCCTGTTGAGGTGAACCCAAGGGCAGTGGGACAGGTAGGAGAGCAGGAGAATGCAATGCCAACATGGCCATCACTTACCAGACATGTGACTTACCAGGTATGGTACTAAATAGAGACATTGCACATGATTTTTGTGATGGCAGGTTTCTACCATGACCACCATGCTCGACCTCCTGGTAGTCATACTGGTATGCAATCCTCTCCCCTGGAGTTTGGGCTGGATCTGGTACTTCCTTCTACCAAATGGAATATAGAAATGCACTGTGATGTCATATCCATGACGAGGTTACAGGAGGCTGTGACTTCTGTCCTGCTATCACTCTCTCGCTTGCTCTCACGAGGCTTCCTATGGAGGGCTCACATAGCAAGGAACTGAGAGCTGCCTCCAGTGATCAGCCAACGATGACTGAAGACCTCCGTCCAACCACCTCTGGGAACTGCAGCCTGCAACCAGCCCCTGAGCTGGGAGGCAGGTCCAGTCCTGGCTTCCCCAGGCGCCTTGGTTGCAGCCTGTGAAAGACCCTGAACAGCACACTCCAGGAAGCTGTTTCAGCTAACCAAACCCTAAAAGAATTTGTTAGGAAAGAAATGTGTTTTAAGCCATTAATTTTGGGCTCCTCTGTTACACAATAGCATAGCACAAAGACACTGTTATATGATGTCCCAGAAAGACACAGTATTGAGCAGGGGGGGTGACAAGCATTGACAAATGTGACAGGGATGATAAGGGAAAAGAAAGCATGAATCTGATAAGGAAACAGGCTGAGTATCTCAGGTGGGTGGGGAAGAAAAGTTAGGGATGAAGGCTTCCATGGCTGTATGTATTCATATGATGCAACCAATTTAAACTCCAGTTGCTGCTGCAGGTGCGAAGTGTGACCTTTGAGGATGAATAATGCAATCTATTTTTATTTTCTATTTCTCATTTGATTTTTGGTCTCAGTCATGATCCTGTGCTTCTAGAAACTCCTAAAGGCATGTATTAGTGAATTCAGCACCTGGCTTTTCAGTGCCGACCCAGATTCTTTCTTCCCTTTCTCTGGATATTGTTCCTGTGATGCACTCTCTATGCCCTTCAAGTGCGTCTTTTCCACGCATTATCTGTTGTTTTTGGAGAATTGGGAACAATGCACCGTGACTGAGGCGTGGGAAGTCAATGTCTGGGTAGAATCAAGTTCAAGTTCTTCCCTTGCTTCACTTTCTTACCTGTGAAAGACTCACTCTGCGCCCTATCTTTCTCTCCAGCTTACACTTTTCCCATTCAGCACAGAGTAGCAGTAATATCAGTTTGGAGTCACCATTTATTGCTGTGTGGCTTTGAGGAGGCGACTTAACCTTTCTGAACCTCAGTTTCCTTTACTGCAAAGTGTGGGTAGTAGTTAACTTTCTCTTGGAGTTGTTGGTGTATTTAAGGCTCTGAGCAAAGGCGTGGCATGAACCCTTTTGGAACCTTGTTAATGATGCGAGAAGCTGCTCACCTTCTAGAGCTTTCTTACCTACTTGGCAAATCCAATTCACTCCGGAGGCTGCCAGGCCAGCTGCCTGAGACATGTCATAATAGCCCGGGGAGACAATTTGCTTTCATAGAGACAGGCAGAGAGAATAAAAACAAGACAGCCAGCAGCGGCCCAGCCCTGAGCCAGGACCATTTGGCAGTTGGCAGCAGCAAGCTGAGGTGCTCCGCCCAGAGAGTGTCTCTGCAGGACCTCACAAGCTCAGGGCCGTCCCAAAGCCTGAGTGCGAGGGAAGATGTCAGGGCCCCAGGGCGCCTGCTCCGGCCTCTTCCAACTCCACAGCGCCTGAAATTACCTCGCTCTGAGTTTTGCCTGCCACCAAGGCCCGAATCTCTTTCTGTCAAAAGCGGTAGACTTTTCTCTTGAGGGGGGTGAGCAGGTGCAGGGCGGCCTGAGAAGAGCCTGCAGGACTCTTGACAGCTGTCCCCAGCACCTCATCACACTGGCACTGAGAGAGGACCCGGTGCTGCTGCTGGCTTACGGGTTACAGCACATAGTCTTCGCCATGATGCTTATCTCTGTGTTTCTCTGGCAGACAGTGTTGGGGTTGGCTGAACAGAGCTTCTGCCCTCCCACCTTCGATGGTGATGTGAATGGCTCTGCCTCACTGTTGAGCTCACAGGTAATGGATCACCTTTTAGGGAGGCCCACCTTGCTACCCCCTCTAAGCAGCTCCTTTCTCTCCACCCCCTGCATCTCAGTAACATTTAGCATAATCGGCCATATTCTGTTTCTCTATATTCATCACAGTAAGTTGTCTATGTTCCCTACTGGAATACAGCTCAGTGTGGTCAGGAACTTCAACCAATCCACTTCTTTTTTTCTTCCTTTTTATTTATTTTTTGGTTAATCCTAAGCATCAGATATTTTTTCCATTGATTTTTTTCTACAGGAAATGGTAGTGAATGGGGAGAGACAGAGAAAAACATCTGATGTGAGAGATTGGTTGCCTCCTGTACCCGCTCTGACCCTGCTTGCAACTGATATATGTGCCCTTGATCAAAACTGAACCTGTGACCCTTTAGTTTGAGGGCTGATGCTCTAACCACTGAGGGAAACTGGCTAGGGCATTCTTATCTATATCTTTATCCACTCTGTGATGAAGGGGTGGTTATTATCATCCCCATATTACATATGAGGAAACTGAGGCAAAAATGAATCAGATAGGGTTCCCAAGGTGATGGAACTAGTTAGTGATGGGACAAGAATTCTAATCAGGGAATATGACTGTGGTGTCCAATACAGCAGCCACCTCCACATGTGGCTGCTGAACACCAGATTTGGTGGCTAGTCCAAAATAAATATACTGGATATGCAAAATGCAAACCGGATTGGAAGACAGTACAAAAACAAAAGTATTAAAATATTCCATGAATGATTTTATATTAAGTATATGATAAAATTTTATGTTTTTAATATATTAGATTAAATAAAACAGAATATTAAGACTAAATTCACTTGTTCCATTTTAGTTTTTAAAATGTGACTACTAGAAAATTTAAAATTCTATATGTGGCTCATGTTGTATTTCCATTAGAACTCACTGGTCTATATTTGCAATCACCTCAGCCGATTAAATCCCTTTAACTGATTCAATTGTCAGGTCCACTGACATTTCAGTACAACTTGAAAATCATGACATAATATCACCATTCGTGCTGATTCTAACACCACATTGCAGACAGTCGTCAATTTAAAATGCCCTCTTCTGCTTTCTAAACTTCATTTGTTAAACAACAACAACAACAACACTGCCTTTTAATTCACCAGCTTCCAGGAGGTACTACTTTGTGCAGGCCACTGTGGGGGTGCCTCCGCACACAGTTAGCACCTGCCTCAGCGGGGAAGTGGCAGAAACCCGACCCCAACTCCCAAAGGACTGAAAGAAGGTCATTCTCTGGACGAATCTTGGGTAGCCCGGGTTTGAAGGAAGACCTGAATGCCCAGTGCCAGAGACGGGACAAACCCTCCCCCCTTCTCTTGATTCACCCTCCTTTCTGGGCTCCATGTCCCCAGTCAGCTTCCTCCACGGACAGAGGCGGGTTTCCTGGCAGCTTCCAGGCTCATCCTCCCCGGTTTCCTCACCAGATTCTCCCGGGTGCCTCTGTGTCAGCTCCAGGGGTGATCCTCACATTGGGGGGCCCTCTGGTACCAACCACAGGTGGGGTGATTGGCTAACCTGGGTGACATGCGTATGTAAACTACTTATGGGTTAACTACTTGGTGACCTCCATTGGAACCAAAAGCGGAGGAAGGAATGTTTCCCAGATTAAAGGGGATTCTTGCTTGATGAAGGGAGGCATGCCGAGCAGAGACACTGTCACAGTGGCCTTGTGGCTGCCATTGCCTTCTCTATGGGAATGAATCTGAGAAATAATAAAAATATCTCTACAAGTAATAATGAACAAGCTGGTAATAAAGTTCCAAGATTTTAGAGAAATTTGACAGGAAAGTGTAAAGAGAATACAAGTTGTTTTGCAGGTGGTATAAAGGAAATATGTAAGCAGACCCAAAGACAGATGTCCCTTTTAAAGGACCTCCTTTGGTCATTGTGACTGTCCATGTTCAAAACAGCAACCCTGAATGCAGAGGCACCGGAGTAATGAAGGGACTCAACTTGTCACTGCTGGGTTGCTCATCTGTTGAGTACTACTAGCGAAGAACACAGAATTAAAGACAGTTCTGGTCTACTGGACAAATAGTCTCAGCTAGGTAATATTTCCTGTTGAACATGCCCCCAAAGAATCCCTTTATAGAAATGGAAAATTCTCCCACTTACAGTCAAAATGTCTCCCTTTTTTTCCAAAATAAGACACTGGTTTCTTAAAAAAAAAAAAAAAAAAAAAAAAAGTTCTTCCCCTTCATTTCGGGCTTACCACCCACCACCACCTTCTCAGCTTTATGACAGCTCTCAGTTCATTGTCATCTTACACCCATCTCCAATGCCCTTAGTCATGGGAGTTGCATTTGGGCACATTTCATTAAAATTGAGAAAAGTGGGCTTTATGCCCTGGCCAGTGTCACTCAATGGTTACCACAGGGTTGCTGGTTTGGTTTCCCATCAAGGGCACGAACCTGGATTGCAAGCTCCATCCCCAGCCCCAGTGGGGGCACTTGCAGGAGGCAACCAATCGATGTGTCTCTCTCCCATCGATGTCCCTCCCTTCCTCCCTCCCTCCCTCCCTCTTCCATCTCCTCATAAATGAAAAAAAATATCTTGGATGAAGATTAACAAAAAAGAAAGAAAAGAAAAATGGGCTTTGAAACTTGAAACATAATTAGAGTTGGATATGCAGACACTAAAGAGACGTTAGAACAAGGCAGTCCATCCATGCCCAGAGAACTCAATGGATATCTTGGAATATGTACCTGTATTCGCTTCATAAAGACATATTTTTCAAAAGTATGTGCTCACATTCATTACTCACTCTGCTTTATTTTTGGAAAGATGTGGAATGAGTTGCCCTCTTGTTTTCTTTCAGACTGCTTAGTTTCACAGCGACAAAGAGGTGAAATTCTAACTTTTCGGCTCAGATGGAAGGGTCTTTTCTAAACTATAGGAGCCCAAAAGCTGCTCTTTGCTATGCATGCCTGAAGCATTATGAAAATGAGAGTCAGGTTTCTTGGCTGGGAAGACCTGGTTTGGGAGAAAAGGGCTGGGGAGAGGGGTTGTCTTAGGTGGTAATTCAGGCCTGGAGTACATTGTACATAATCACCATATTCTTAGGAAACCTCTGAGCTTGTGTTTCCACTACCTCACCTTCCCTGTGCCTCGTGGAGGCCCACGACAGGTGGGCACAAGAGACTGCCTTTATGTAAGTAGTTTAAGTACGTTTCCTTTAGAGGGGTGGGACTCCGGGGCTTTGTCTGTACCAGTCCTCATTACACAGTCTTTCTGATTTGGGGTGCACTGATGCTTTACACAGATCACTAAAAGCTAGTTCTCTTTTGTGTGTAGCCTCTTTGGAATGAAGATCGGAACAGACATTTAAAAAAGTGGGGAGTGGAGGTTGGGGTACATGTTTTCCTCCCGGGAAGCTTTCATGTTTAATTAAATCTGTAAATTAAACATTTTTATCCATCTCATTTTAAATCCCAGCCAACTAGAGGTGAACCTACATGTCTAGCTTTGCAGGGAAAGGTGACTCATTGTTGTAACCAAAAGGGAGGGAAGAAAACACACACAAAAAAGCTATCCTTGCTGCAGAACACAGAATGTCATTTCTGGGACAGTAATTTCTAGTTAATATTGCCAGCTTTCTCTTAAAGGGACCATTACATGGTTTTGCTTTTGTTCATTTATTATTATTATGTCTGATGTTATTTCAGAGCATGAAGTAGATCATCCATGCATATAGCTGAGTACCCCTGGCACTGATTTGCCTGTGCGAAATGACCGCTATCATGCAATGGTCATGTGATTTAAGTGCCCACATTACAATAGTTCTTCAATTGTTCAGTTTAATTTCAGACATTGAGAGCAAACACAGCTTTAGCAATAAACTCTGTTATATTTTCTGTTTCATTTCAGATATTTTTCCTTTTCTATGAGATGTAAGAGAAGTTTTCTTTCTTTTAAAAAAAATATATTTTATTGATATTTTACAGAAAGGGAGAGAGATAGAGAGATAGAAACGTCGATGAGAGATAAACATCGACCAGCCGCCTCTTGCACACCCCCTACAGGGGATGTGCCCGCAACCAGTGTACATGCCCTTGGCCAGAATCGAACCTGGGACCTTTCAGTCCGCAGACCTACGCTCTACCACTGAGCCAAACCGGTTTAGGCAGAGAAGTTTTCTTATCCCAAGGACATGCTATACCACTTAGCCTTGGTGTTTTCTTTGGGTATCTGGGAAATAACGTGCATGTCTTTGTCTGGAACTGAAAGAAAAAGTAATTTGGTATTAAATGATGAAGACTTCTCTCAACAATCAAGCACTGAATGAAGTAAATTATAATTATCGGTAACTCCCTAATATAGACCAGACATTTCAGGATTCAGAATACACTATTATGTCCACATTGAACATGCTGCTTCCTCTACTGACTACTCCCTCCTACTCATCATTTCTCAGTTTAATATCACTTCCCTGGCACGGCCTGGCTAATTTTGGTTCTAGTGGCATCCTATGATTTTTCTTGTGAAAAAAATTATAATTAATTAATCAGGTTATGTATTTACTAGTATAGTCTTCAGTGGGACAGACACTGTTAGGTAGGGGTAACTACAAGGCCTAGCACTGTGTCTGGCACACACCACATTATACCCCAGGCTTCAGGGTCAGAAGTCATATGATTTGTCTTTCATATAAGTTTATCTTTATTTTCTTATAACATATGACCATTATAAAGTTATCTACCAAATGATACAGAAATATTTAAAGCAGAGAAAATTATTCAGTTCACTATGGTCAACAGTTTTTGGCTTGTATCTTTCAAGGCTTTTATTTTCATTCTTTTCCTTTGTGAGCAAACATCCTATAATAATAAAAGGGTAATATGCAAATTGACTGAATGACAGAATTACCAGAACACCTGCAGCCCCTCACCCCAGCAGGCCCACCCCTGATCTGGACCCCACCAGTGTACAAATTCATGCATGAGGCTATATATTTTTTTTTCTATAAATGGAATACTTTAATAAATAGTATTATGTTAGTATTATGTAACTTTATAAAAATCTCAGTAACATATCCTATCTAATAAAAGAGTAATATACAAATTGACCATCACTCCAACACACAAGATGGCTGCCCCCATGTGGACGCAAGATGGCTGCCACAAGATGGCCAGCAGGGGAGGGCAGTTGTAAGGGATCAGGCCTGAAAGGGAGGGCAGTTGGGGGGACCTAGGCCTGCAGGGGAGGGAAGTTGGGTGCGACTGGGGGGAAGGGGAGTAGTTAGGCATCAATCAGGCTGGCAGGGGAGTGGTAAGGGGGTGGTCAGGCTGGCAGGCAGAAGCAGTTAGGGCCAATCAGGAAGGCAGGCAGGCAAGCAGTTGGGTGCCAGCAGTCCTGGATTGTGAGAGGGATGTCCGACTGCCAGGATCAGGCCTAAACAGACAGTCAGACATCCCTCGAGGGGTCCCAGATTGGAGAGTGTACAGGTTGGGCTGAGGGATATCCCCCTCCCGTGCATGAATTTCATGCACCGGGCTTCTAGTTATGGATATATTTAGAGAATAGGGGTGACTCACATATACTGGATTAGTTATCTGCCAGACTCTGTGCTAAGCATTTCACATGAATTATCTATAGAATTCTATGGGACAGGTGTGTTAATGTCCCCACTTATAGATGGGGAACTTGAGGCTGAGAGAATGAATGTAAGCGACTTGCCTAAGACCACACAGCTAGCAAGAGATGAGCTCAGATCAGTCTTTAGAGTTGGACTTTAGAGTCTAAGTCTTAGCTACTACCCATGACAGTGTTTACAAACATTGCCCAGCTCTCATTCTCATAATGGCACGTGATACTAACCCCCTTCAAACGTGCCTCCTTCCTACACTGCTGTCTGCCCTAGACCTTGACCTATTTCCCTTTCCTCTCATATGGAACCCCTCCAATCCCCATACCTAAGTTAGTCACATCCCTGCTTTATTTGTAGAGTCTGAATAGCATTCCCCTTTTCTCAAGATGTACCTGATCTTGATAATCCGGTTCTATGCTGAGTTTGATTCATTTAATGTTAAATGGAGGAAGTTGAGGCTTAAGATATTTTGGGGAACCTATTTGTGAGTCTACAAGTTCTATTCTTTTAGAAATAGGCATATTTGAAGGATAATGTTCCCCTTCTTACTCTAATTTTGATTCTGCTCATTCCTAGCAGGGTTCGTGGTCTCTTCCTGAGCTTTCACTAACAGTGCCTTAGATGTGTCCATGCAGCTCTTAAATCCTTCTCCCAAGAAAGAAAAGCATCATGATGTATGGGCTAGAGAGGAAATGAGGGAGAAACAAACTGGGCTTGGTGTACGGACTGGGAAGCCAGGGTGGTGGCTTGTTTCTGTCCTAAATACACCAGGAGCCAGGGCCCTGCCAGGCTCCTGGTCATCCCCCTGGGAGAGTGCCCTGCTTGAGGGTAAAACCAACCCCTGGGGGGGAGGCGGGGCTCCTGGCCTCACTGCGGGTGTGGAGTGGGAAGCAACAGACCATCACACAGCGTCAAGACTTTGCAGACCGTGGCTTCTCAACTGGCTTGGTGGCAGAGAGCCCCAGGCCCTTCTGGGGCACCCTCTCTCTCCCTCTCTAAGTAGCGGTTGGGCTGTGGCCTCTGAACCATCACAGGGCAGATGCATTCCATTTCTGGGAGTTACCACACAGTCTTTGGGAAGTAGCATTCACCCCACAGCATGCAGAGTTGACTTTTTTTTACTCCAGCCACTGAGATGAAGATTGTCATCGGGAGGAGGCGAGGCAGGAGCAGCTAATAGGTCTGACATTGAGTGTCAGCTGCTATTGACTAGTGGTGGCTGCCCAGAGAAACTTGTGCAGAAAGATCCTCTGGACATTTTCAGGCTCAGAGGGAAGAGTGTGGGAGCATGTGCCTCAGGTAGGTATGGTCAGAATAGCCTGTGGAATAATATAAAACTCGGGTGCTGGCTCGCAGCGCACTTCCTAGCTGGAAGCTAATCCTTGGGGAGGTTTTGGAGTGGCACCTAAAGCAGAGCAAGTGGTCCAGAAGTGACAGCTGCTGTGATGTGATTGCCATTGCTGTTCTGATTGGACTGAAATGATACTTGACTATCATTGCTTATAGTGAGGAAGGTGTGTGGATCTGCTACCTACCAGAGAGCTTTTGGGCAGTGAGGCAGGCGTTGCCTCATCCCTATTGCACAGAGGATGTGGGCAAGGCCAGAGAGATAGTTGACTTGCCTAAGATTGAGCAGCCAGAGCTGGGACTCGATTCTGTCTGACTCTGAAAGGAAGGCTGCTTCTGCACGGCAGGCAGCTGAGATCTGCCATGTACAGAGTGGGAGGATGGCCAGGAATTCAGCAATCGCACCATTTGTTAGATGTGTGAGCACTCTAAGTTCTAAAAAGTACTATCTGAATAATTAAAATAGTTTCAAGCATATTATCTCCTTTCTTTTCATGGGCAGAGCAGGTGTGGTTGCCACCACGAGGCAGAGGAGAGAGGTCAGAATCCTGGGAGGTGACATGGCTGGTTCAGAGGCACCCACAGAATGAGGCACTGCAGCGGGTATGAACTTTGTCCTTGGTTTCAAAGCCCATATTTGTTTCTGACCCATGGCATTTCCTTTGTAAACACATTCCTCCATTACAGCTCCCAACAGGGTCTGCTTTAGTTTTTATTAAATTAAGTGTGGTGTCCTCATCCAAAGACAACTCGACCGTTCTGTCTTATAAAAGGTCCCCCTGAATTCGAGTTTTCTTTCCAGTATATCTTAAAGATAATAAAAACAAATAATTCACAAATCCAGGGGAGAAATTAGCAAAAAAAAAAAATTGTTGTTATTTTTGAGCCACAAGCAGAGCAAGCTCGTGCCGTAATTGCTAGCAAATGTTCCGTAGCCTATCTTATCTCATCATGCTGCTCATGCGGCAGCGGCCAACTCGCCCCAGAGTTTCTTTAGGAATCACAGGTATAATCCCCTCCGTGTTATTCCGGTGTTTTCAGGTTTCAATTACAAGTCCAGTGGTTCCTTGGCAGCCGAATGTCTTCTCAGCATCTCATGGATTGCTGAAGCTCTTGTGGGTGCTGCACGTGCCAAGACATCCTTAATGTACACTGTGCTCATCCTTGGTTTTCTTTCCTCTTTAAAAAGGGGCAAGGCAGTTAGATGTTTATGGAAAATGCTGGGTTTGGAGACTTTAAAAGGAAAGTGCTTTGAAAGACCAGGCAGGAGTCCAAGCTGACCTAAGGCTAGCATCTCTATCAAGGCTGATGGTCTGAAGCCCGGCAGCATAGAGCTGAGCATGGAAAACAAGCTCCATGCAAACCACACAGGTTGAAAAACTGAGTGCAACCTGAGAGGGGTTCTCCAAAGGGAGGGATGCAGGTTGTGGGCATCACGGGGAGCCCCTCGCCCTCAAAATCCCTTCCCAGGAGCAGACAGGCAACCGGTGGGGTCAAGGCGGCAGAAGTTACTCTACCCGCTCTCAAAAACACCTAGATGCTAATCACAGGCAGGAAATTTTGTAATAGGATCAGGACAAAAACAGTGCTAACATTTGTAAGATATATATATCAGAGAGGAAGGGAGAGGGGGAGAGAGAGATAGAAACATCAATGATAAGAATCATTGATAGGCTGCCTCCCATACAAACCCCACTGGGGATTGAGCCCACAACCCAGGCATGTGCCCTCGACCAGAATTGAACCCAGGACCCTTCAGTCCTCAGGCCACTATTAGAAATATAAAAAGAAACATTGGCGCTTTAACTTCTTGGCCCATCTATAGAGGTTATAGTTACAGGTGCCACTAGACTAGGGGACCTCTCCTCTCCACACACACACACACTCCCCATATTTCCATCCAGAAAGCTGGAATCTGCTTTCTTCTCTGTTCTTCACCATCAAAAGCTTCAACCATGTTAATCATAAGTCTGAGGAAAGAGCATCTTTCAGCAGAGTGGGCCTGGCCCAGCAGCCAGCCTGCCACGGGTCAGCTCCATGCAAACCATACAGATTAGAAAAATGAGTGCAATCAGAGAGGGGTTCTCCAAAGGGAGGGATGCAGGCAGATAAAAGGTGTACGTCCTCTACTCTGTGATGTCCACCTGCTTTCTGTTAGACTGCTTTTCTAAGTGATTTTAAATGAACCTACATTGTTTTATAAGACTTAAAAGTTTAAAAAGTTGTTTTGAAACATACTGTGATGTAGAGGAAAAGAATCTGGCAATTCTAAGCATCCAGGAGGCCTTACTTCTAATATTACTAACTGCCTAAAGTGAATGGACGCCAGGAAACAACCAGTATCCACGGAGCCTACTACCCTGGCCATTCGTAGTGGGACCAGAGATATTTGCCCCAGCCTAACCATAGAAACGGACTGTCTTGTTTCTGTATATTAACTCACCGAGTCCTCACAAATTCCACAAAAAGGTAGGTACTATTAATACCCACCTGTTACAGATGAGGAAACAGGCACCCAGTGTGAGGCAGTCTGCCCAAGGTCCGTGTCAAGTCCATCCTCACATCCAAACAGAGCATCTGTTGAGGGCCATGGAGAGTAAGGTCCTGGCAGGAGGACCCATCAGTAAAGGGAACAGCAGAAGTGGAAGGTGAAGGCAGCGAGATGGGGGAGAGAAACTTCTGAGAGAAGGTCCATATGCCCAGGCCTCAGAGCTGCTGTTATGCTGAGGAACGAGGGGCCATTGTCCCAGCTCTTCATGAGCTGGTTTCCTGTCTTGCTCACTCCCGTGTCTCTTGACAATTGTGCTCCATCATCTGACCTCGTGTTGTCTCTTCCTGAGCCTAAAATAGCCCGACTCACAGGTGAGTGTCTCTTTTGGCACGGGCTACCCTCTGCCTGGAATTACCAGGAGTGGCTATGTTTCTTCCCCTACAAGAGAGCACCTAGAGGGAAGGGCCCAGGCTTCACTCACTGCCTGGAAGCACCCTTGTGAAATAGAATTGCGGCTCTCTGGATGACGGGGCTGTGATGTTTCTGTCCACAAAGGCTCTGACCTTCTCTTCTCCTGAGCCTGGTTCTGCCGGAGAGTGAAGACTGCCTTTGACCCTGCTAGGCTAAGTGCACTCCTGAGACCTGATGCTCAGGGCCAGGCATGGCGGAGCCTGTGTCTGCACCACTGGGGACTGTTGCCTAGAGTCACTGAATGGCAGTCCACAAGAGGATTCGGGAGGTCTGGAGGGGTTGGGTTGAGGGAACCAGTGAGATCAGATGGTGTAGACTCAGCAGATTTCCTTCCAACAAGAAATGGGCTCAGTGACACTGGCTCCTGTTTCTTTATATTCCTGCCTTTGGGGACAGTAAGTCAACATTTAGCTTTTAGGAACTGGTTTTAATTTGTGAGGCCACTAGAGATTTTGGTGGGAGCAGCTGAAGAATGGATGAGATCATTAGGATGTCTGCTTGGAGACAGAACTCAATAAGTTTCTTTCCAAGTTTTCTCAGGAATCTAGACACCTGGGGTCATCATTTGGTGCTCTGCTAATGTTCCCTGATGCCCTTTGAGGTTGTTTCCTTAAGAACAAGGGAATGAATGGGAAAATATACCACATTTCTACCCAACAAGTTCCAGCTGTATCCTGCCTGGTCAACCTTTTCTAGCCACACTCCAATCCTCACAATACTCCCTGCCCTCTTTCAGGTCCTCAAATGCTCCAGTGGTGTTCCCACCTCAGGGCTTTGCACTTGCTGCTTCCTCCTGGCATGCCCTTCTGGATTAATTATCTGCCAGACTGGATGTCACAGTGAGATTGGTTGCCTCCTGTAACTGCCCAGGGGGAGTGACAAGCATTGACAAATGTGACAGGGAGATCATAATAGCCAAGGATGGCTATTATGATCCTCTTTAATATCCTCATAACCCTGACCACCATCTATTATTATTTTCTCTGTTGATTTGTTAATATTATATTGTCTAACTTGACTGGGGACATCATAAGAGTAGGGGCATTGGATGTCTATGTGTTTTTCTATGTTTATGTCTCTATCTCTATGTGACCACTCTAGGCTATGGTGGACATAGCCTGTCATTACACCCACAGGACACAGTTAGTGTGCCATCCTCTGTCCCCTTGGCTGTGGGAAAGACGACTTTTCTTTTTTACAGACAAACCAAGTTAGAACCTGATTCTAAGTTTGGATCCTTAGAAGGCTCTTCGATGAAGGATCCCATAGTTATGATATTCCATGGCTAGTTCTGCTGAGCCTTGACATTTATATGTTTGGTTTCTGGTGACATCTATGGGAATTCCCTTTGGCATTTTACCAGCTATAGTATAGCATTGGTTCTGTGCATCCAACTCAGCGATAACTTCTTAGAACTCATAGAACTTCTTGTATGTCTTAGGGCTTCTGTTTTCCAAATTTTGGTTCTCAGTGCTATTTCTACTAGGTGTTAATGGGTGTCCTGCATGGAAAATAAAAAGGTAGAGAGGGACACCTGTGTAGCAGATAGCAATTCTCATCTATCTTCCCTTAGCCTTCACCTGGAGGATGACCACAGGAGTACTTTCTCACAAGCTCCTGCTATTCATAGCCTGAGCTCATTCTGGATGCCATGCAGGGCATATTGGAAGTGCCAGGGAGCTAGTAACCCAGAAGCAGCTATCAATTAAAAAAATGTTTGTATTGATTTCAAAGAGAGGAAGACAGAGAGAGAGAGAGAGAGAGAGAGAAAGAGAGAGAGACATCAATAATGATAGAGAGACATTGATCAGCTGCCTTCTGCACACACCCTACTGGGGATTGAGCACACAACCCATGTGTCCTGACCAGGAATCAATCCGTGACCTCTTGGCTCACGGGTTGCTGCTCAACCATTAAACCACACCAGCTGGGCAATACATGGTGAATTTTTAAGTCAAGTTTTGCTTAGGAATCTCTTACCCTGTTTCCCTGTGGTAGGAGAAGCTATGCCCTGTGGCTATAACCTGGCATTATTGTTTGGTGACAGCTCTGTAGACCAAAAACTACATGTTGCTGAAGAAATGTGAATGCAATAGTCCTTCCTCCACAGCAATCCACATACTCTCATGTCAAAATTGTTTAAACTTCTGTTATAAAAGTAATATAGACCGGAGAAAGCTTTCAAAACCTCTTCCTTTCCACGGTTACTCACCCAAAGTCCTACAATTTAGTTGAACAGTTTCATTCATCTCTTGTCCTTCCTCTTTGTCATGCCGAAAGCCTCACATTAGAAACGAGCTGATGGGAACTGACCATATTGATGGTTAAAGACTTGAGAATGATGTGTCACTAATGAGTCAATTATTCACACTGTGGGGTGCAATACATCCTGAAGCCTTAGTCTAGCAGTAGAAATGGATATTGAATTTAGAGTTACTAAAAGAATTGATCCCCATAGATGCTCGAAATGAAAATGTAAGCTGCCAAGAGAATATATAATGAGGTACAAGTAAGATTTCCTGGAGCAACTGACATTTAGGGGGAGATGTAAAGAGTGAAGAGGAAGGAGGAATATCGGAGATGGTGCTAATGCTGGGAGAGGGAAATAGCTAGGCAGTGGGAAACAGACAGGGAGACCAGATCTCTGATAGCTGGAGGAGACAGGTGTGAACTCAATCAGACCAAATGAGTACAGGCCACATCAAGTTCATGTAATCACTACGTGAACTTAGTAAACATTCCTTAGCCTTTGTATCCTCATTTGCAAACTGGGAATAATAATAGTACCAGCTGATGGGGTTCTAGGACTAATTAAAATTAATACAGGTAAGGTCCTTAGCAAAGTGCCTGCTACATAACAGGTACTCAATAGATATAATAGCATTAATTTTTTATGTATTCATGATAATTCAGTTGGTTAGTAGGAGGACCAGGATTTAAACTTCAGTCTTCCTTACTGAAGCCATCTCTTCTTACTTCCATAATATATTTTTTGATTTAATTTTGTATGTTTTTCAAAGAGGATTTTGTGGATTAGTAGGTGACATTTGAAGATCAAGCTTTTGAAAATATATACAAATTAAATATATAGGAAAAAGGTCACAAGATTTTTTAGAAAGAAAGTGTATTCTGAAAAATTCTATACACCATTATCCCACTTTTATTTCCTTAAATATTTATTTAGGAGATTCAACTTTTAAAAATAAAAATGGTAAAAACATTATTGACAGTAAAATAATTATGGGTCAATTTCTGAATAAATTTATATAAAAGCTTTTACAATTATTTCCCCAAAAGGTTAAAAACCTGGTATAGTTCCAAATTTTCTTCCTGGCCAAAATCTAAGGAATTACTCATTTCCCTATTTTTAAAAAATGACATATTTAGGACACACCTCCTACCAGGAATTGACTTAAAATATTGTTAATCAGGCTTGAAAAAGAGTTAAATCTAGTTGTCTCTACATCCTGGTCCACTTTAGAGAGGAAAGGTTGCTTTCCTGTTCTCAGAGGAATGTCAATGCAAAAGTACAGGAGTGGTCCATTTCCAGTCCTGGCAAGTGAACCTGTGCTCAGACCATCTGTGGGTGATACAGAGGAATATAGTTGGGAACCTTTGCAGCTGAGATATCCCTTTGGAACCTCAGCCACTGCCTGTGAAAGTGAGGCCAGCTCTTTCCCTGTCTCTCAACTTCCTACCAGTCTCAATGTGGTTTCTTCTGTAAATCCTTGGTTATAAGACTCCTTGTCAGTTTGTCTAGCCAGGCACCCCAGTCCAGAGCACCAGAGCTGGGAAGAAGCACCCACATAACATCTGGCTGTGAAAATCAGCTGGCATTATGTCCCTCAGAGACACAGGCATCCTCTTAAAGGGCCAATGCACAAAATTTTGTTCACAGCTACTAAGTCTGGGCTTGGGGGGAGGGAGGGCTGATGGGACTTGAGTCAGGTGAGGAGAGTCTGTGGTTTGTGGCTCCTTTGAGAGAGCTAAAAATACAGCCACCAGGGTCCCTGTGCTGAGTCTCCCTCTGGCACACAGACACCATCTTTCTTGGATGGAGCATTCCTCTTCATACAGCAGCCGCCTGGGGGAAAGCACCAGCCCCAGCCTCTAGACTCCACGTCTCTCCCCACCCTGTGGAGCTTACAGCCTGCTGAGGAGTCAGCTGTCTTGGCAAGGGAGTAGATGTCTGGGCAAATTCAAGGGGTGTCAGTAACTGAGTTGTGTGGCTTCGGGGCAGAGGGCTTTCCCCTGATTTTTCCATATACCTGGCTGGCACTTCCCTTTCACAGGAGATCAGCTAGCTGTACCATTCCAGCTCCTGGCAGACCCATTCTGCTGAGGGCTAGGCAAAACCAGGACTTGCTGAAATGTATGGCTCTTGGGCAGGGGCCATACTTCCCATCTTCTGTAAAGTCTGAGTATCTCTGAATTATCTCTCCATCACAATAGATTCACTAGTCCCATCCCCCCAACTTCTGATGGCTCCACCCTGTTGAACTCCATCTCCTCCTGGCAGAATTTTAGACAGCCTGAGTTTTTTGTTGTTGTTTTTTAAAAAATATATTTTATTGATAATTCACAGAGAGGAAGGGAGAGATAGAGAGCTAGAAACATCGATGAGAGAAACATCGACCAGCTGCCTCCTGCACACCCCACACCGGGGATGTGCCCGCAACCAATGTACATGCCCTTGACCGGAATCAAACCCGGGACCTTTCAGTCCGCAGACCGACGCTCTACCACTGAGCCAAACTGGTTTCGGCCAGCCTGAGTTTTGTGGCTTCAGGACAGAGGCTATTTCCCACTTGCACACCTGATCAGCCAAATCTTGGTCTGTTTAGGCCTGATAAACTCTGCTGGCCTCCCCTGATGACTACCTGAAGACCTATCCCACCAAAAAGTTTGCAAGCACCCAGTGTGTGGCAGCTAGCCTGGGTAAAACTGGGAATATTTGTTGGGTAGCCTCAGACCCAGCACTGGTACCACGTTTGAACTTGTATGAATCTGATGAACACCACTAGCTCCTACTTGGCAATTCTGAGAATCTGCCTTATGCAATTTGTGTACCATCAGAGGCTCTTTCAATAACTGAGCCTAACAGGCAGCCAGCAGTGAAGGCAGGTGTAGATGGATGTTGGGGTGCCTTAGTACTTTTGCTGACCTTCCCCCGGGCCCAGTATTGGTAAAAGCTGGCATTGGTGTGCAGCCTAGTCCTTGCCGCATACACCCAGGCCCAGCACAGGCAGTCACAAACTGTGGATCACTATGTAGCTCCAAACAGGTGACCCAGAGGCAAAGGCAGCGTCAGATATTAGCCCGTTCCAGAGTCCCTCCCAACAGATCCATAAACAACACACCCAGTGGCCATCTTCAGCCATCAGAGCAGTGCCCAATAAGCTTCACAAGTGACATATCCAAAGGCAGATCTTAGCGGGCACCAGGCCTTGTTGAAGCAAATTCTACTTTGTGTGGTCAGCACCTACACATAGCTCACATGCCATGGTCAGAGTGGAGCCTCACAGTCAGCTGCATGAAAGTTGATCCCACACACAAATGGGCTAATAGCAATCAAGACTCAATTACATGGGAAAGCCTACATAACCCATATTAGGGACTTTCCTGGAGAACCCAGCTGAGGTGATCAAGGAAACTGCACCACTAAGCCTTATAAGAGAAGTGGGAGCCATAGCTGAAATATTTAATACATAGAAAAAACACAAAGATCCAGCAAAAATTGAGAGACAAAGAAACATGCCCAAAATGAAAGAGCAGGAGAAATCTCAAGGAAAAACTGCAACATAAAATAGAGGCAACTAATTTATTAGTTATAGCTGTCAAAACAATGGTTATAAGGTTGCTCAACAACATGAAAAAGGACATTGAAACTATAAAGAAGGACCATCAGAAATGAAGGATACAATATCTGAAATGAAGAATACAGTGGGAAAAAATAGCAGGTTGCATGAAGCAGGGTCTCAAATCAACAATTTGGAAGACAAGGTAGAAAAGAAAACTATCCAATCAGAGCAGCAAAAAGAAAAAAAAAATTAAGTTGGGATAGTTTAAGGGACCTTGGAACAATATGAGGCATAATAATTATTGCATCATGTGGGTGCTAGAAGGAGAATAAGGAGAGGAAGGAATTGAGAACCCACTTGAAGAAATAATGACTGAAAATGTCCCTAACCCAGTGAAGGAAAAAGACAAACTCAGAAAAGCACAGAGTCCCAAACAAGATGAATATAAAGAGGCACATACTAAGACATGTCATAATTAAAAGGGCAAAGGTTAAAGACAAAGAGAGAATCTTAAAATCAGCAAGAAAAAGACAGCTACTTGCCTACAAGGGAGTTCCCATAATAAGATGGTCAGCTGATTTCTCAATAGAAACATTTCAGGCCAGAAGGAATTGGCACAAAATATTCCAAGTGATGAAAAGCAAGGACCTATAACCAAGAAATACTTTACCTGGCAAGGCTATGATTTAATATTGAAGGAGAAATAAAGAACTTTCCAATACAAGAAAAAGCTAAGGGTGTTTGTAACCACCAAATGAATATTATAAGAACTGTTAAAAGGTCTTTGAGAAGAGGAGGAGGAGGAGGAAGAGGAAGAGGAAGAGGAGGCTAAAAGAATACAATGGCAATAAATACATACCTATCAATAATCACTTTAAGTATAAATGGCTCAAATGTTCCAAAAGACATATGGTAGCTAAATGGATAAGAAAACAAGATCCACATATACGCTGTCTACAAGAGACCCACCTCAGAACAAAAGACTAAATGTAAAGAACACACAGACTAAATGTATCTTTCAATTTGTTTATGTGATGTATCACGTTTATTGATTTGCGGGTATTGTACCATCCTTGCATTCCTGGAATAAAACCTACTTGGTCATGGTGTATGATCTTCCTGATGTACTGCTGGAGCCGATTTGCTAGGATTTTGTTGAGTATTTTGGCATCTATGTTCATGAGGGATATTGGCCTGTAATTCTCTTTCATTGAGTTGTCTTTATCTGGTTTTGGTATTAGGGTGATGCTGGCTTCATAAAAGGAGTTTGGAAGTGTTCCTTCCTCTTGAATTTTTTGGAATAGTCTGAGGATACACAGACTAAATGTAAAGGGGTGTAAAAATATTTTGTACGAGTGGAAAGGCAAAAGAAAAGCTGGGATATCAATATTTATATCTGACAATATAGATTTCAAAACCAAAGACTATATAGTAAGAGACAAAGAAGGACACCAATAATGATAAAGGGAACAATCCAACAATAGGATATAATCCTTGTAAAAATTTATGCACACAACATAGGAGCACCTAAATATGTAAAGCAAATCTTAATGGACATAAAGGGAGAGAATGACCACAAAAATAGTCTGAGTAGGGAATTTTAACATTCCATTGACGTCAATTGACAACAAAGAAATGGTGGCCTTAAATGACACACTAGGTTAGATGGATTTAATTGATATTTTCAGAGCATTTCACCCCAAAACAGCAGAATATACATTCTTTTAAAGCACACATGGAACATTTTCTAGAATAGACCATATGTTAGGACATAAAACAAGTTTCAGTAAATTTTAAGAAGATTGAAATCATATCAAGCATCTTCTCTGACCATAATAGTATGAAACCAGAAATTACAAGGAAAAAAATCCTGAAAAATAAGCAAATATATTGAAGCTAAATAACATGTTACTAAACAATGAATGGGTTAACAATGACTCCAAGAAAGAAATCAAGAGATACCTTGAAACAAATAAAACATAAAAAACCAAATCTATGAGACATAATGAAAGCAGTCCTAAGAGAATAATTCAAAGCATTATAAGCCTACCTCAGGAAACAAGAAAGCCTGGCCGGTATGGCTCAGTGGTTGAGCATCTACCTATGAACCAAGTGGTCACAGTTTGATTCCTGGTCAGGGCATATACTCAGGTTATAGGCTTCATCCTTAGTGTGGGGTATACAGGAGGCAGCCAAACAGTGATTCTCTTCCATCATTGATGTTTCTATCTTCCTCTCCCTTTCTCTCAGAAATGTGTATATATATATATATATATATCACAAGAAAAACCTAAAATAATATAACTTCACACTTAAAGGAACTAGAAAAATAACATCTAACAAAGCTCAAAGTGAGTAGAAGAAAGAAAATAATAAAGATCAGCATATAAATTAGAGTTAAACAAAAAAGTACAAAAGATCAATGAAACCAAGAGCTGATTCTTTGAAAAATAAACAAAATTGACACACCTTTAACCACTCATCAAGGAAAAAAGAGAAAGGACCCAAATGAATAAAATCATAAATGAAAGAGTAGAAATAATGATGTATACCAAAGAAATACAAAGTATTGTAAGGAAATATTATGAACTACTATATGCCAACAAACTGGACAATCTGTATGAAATGTGTAAATTCCTAGAAACATACAATTATCCAAAAATGAATCAGGAAGAATCAGAGAATCTGGACAGGCAGATTATAACTAGTGAAATCGAAGCAACAACAACAATAATAATAAAAACCACCCCCGATAAACATACATCCTGGACCAAATGGCTTCACAGGTTAATTTTACCAAATATTCAAAGAGATAATAACTATCCTTCTCAAACTATTCCAAAATTTATTAAGAGGAGGGAAGACTCGCAAGCTCATTTTATGAGGCCAGCGTTATCCTAATTCCAAAACTACATAAAAATATTATAAAAAAGAAAATTATAGGCCAATATCCCTGGTAACTGTAGATACTAAAATACTCAACAAAATATTAGCAAACCGGAACCAGCATTACATTGAAAAGATCATACACCATGATGAAGTGGGATTTATTCCAGGAGATGAAATGTTGGTTCAATATCCACAAGTCAATAAACATGATACACTACATAAACAAAATGAAGGTTCAAAACTACATGATCTTACCAATAGATGCAGAAAAATCTTTTGATAAAATCCAGGCTCATTTATGATGAAAACTCTCAGCAAAATGGGAATGGAGAATACATACCTCAACATAATGCCATATATGACCAACTCACAGCCAACATCATACTCAATGGGCAAAAGCTACAAATGTTTTCCTTAAGTTAGGGAGAAGACAGGAATGTTTGCTTTCACCACTCTTTAATGAATTTGGTAAAATAGAAGAATACTATCAATACGAAATAAATATCCAGAAATCAGCTACATTTTTATACACTAACTAGAGGCTGATGCACAAAATTCATGCAAGGGGCTCAGCCCTCTTAGTCCCAAAGCCCCATCCACTGGTTGTTCCAAAAGATCATTCCACCATCTGGTCTAATTAGTATATTAGCTCTTTATTATATAGGATAATGAACTATGAGGAAGGGAAACTAAGAAAACAATCCCATTTATAATTGCATAAAACAACAACAACACCTAGTAATAAATTTAAAGTTGTAAAAGAGCTATACTCTGAAAATTATAAGACACTGAAGAAAGAAACGGAAGAGGATACAAGTAAGTGGAGGCATTTACCATGTTCATGGTTAGGAAGAATTAACATCTGTAAAATGTCATACTATCTAAAGCAATTTATAGATTTAAAATAATTCATATCAAGATACCAATGCATATTTCACAGAATTGGACCAAATACTTGAAAAACTTATATAAACCCACAAAAGACCCAAAATAGCTACAGCAATATTGAGAAAGAAGAAGAAATTAAGAGGAATCACCCTACCTGCTATCAAGCTATACTACAAGGTCATAGTAATCAAAACAGTATGGTACAAATATATAGATCAATGGAACAGCATAGAGAGCCCTGAAGTAAACCCACACATTTATAGTTAATTAATATTTGACAAAGGAAGCCAAAAATGGGCTAAAGATAGTCTATTCAATAAATGGTGTTAAAAATTGGACAGATATATGCCAAAAAAAAAAAAAAAGAAAGAAACCAGACCACCTTTTTACACCATTCACAAGAATAAATTCAAAATGAATTAAAGACTTAAATGTTAGGCTTGAAATCATAAAAATCTTAGGAGAAAACATAGCTAGTAAAGTCTTGAAAATTTCTCATAGCGTCATTTTTTTCTGATATATCACATCTGGCAAGGGAAAGTAAAGAAAAAAGATAATCAAATGAGATTATATCAAACAAGAGTTTTTGCATAGCAAAATAAACCATCATCAAAATGAATATGTTCTCCCACATATTCACCAATGATACATCTGATAAGGGATTAATACCTAAAATGTATAAAAAACTTACCCAATTCAATACCAAAAATAATCCAGCTAAAACCGGTTTGGCTCAGTGAAGAGAGCATTGGCCTTCGGACTGAAAGGTCCAAAGGTAAGATTCCAGTCAAGGGCATGTATCTTGGTTGTGGGCACATCCCCAGTAGGCGGTGTGCAAAAGGCAGCTGATCGATGATTCTCTCTCTCATTGATGTTTCTAACTTTCTATTCCTCTTTCTTTCTCTCTGTAAAAAAAAATCAATAAAATATATATCCTTTAAAATAATCCAATTAAAAAATGGGCAAAAGACTTGAATAGACACTTCTCTAAAGAGGACATACAGATGGCCAATAGACATATGAAAAGATGCTCAATGTTACTCATCATCAGAGAAATGCAATTAAAACCACAGTGAGATATTACCTCACACCTGTCAGAATGGCTATCATCAATAAATCAACAAAGAGCAAGTGCTGGCAAGGGTGTGGTGAAGAGAGAACTCTGGCACACTATTGGTGGCAATGCAGATTAGTGCAGCCACTGTGGAAAGCAGTGTAGAGTTCCCTCAAAAAATTAAAAGTGGAACTGCCTCCTGATCCAGAGATTCCACTTCAGGAAATTTATCCAAAGAAACCCAAAATGCTAATGTGAAAGAATATATGTACTTCCTATGTTCATTGCAAGTTAATTTACAATTGCCAGTATTTGGAAGCAACCCAAATGCCTGTCAGTAGATGAGTGGATTAAAAAGCTCTGATACATTTTACACAATGGAATACTACTGGGCAGTAAAAAAGAATGAAATCTTACCATTTGAGATAGCATGGATGGACCTGGAGAGCATTATGCTAAGTGAAATAAACCAGCCATAGAAAGACAAATACCATATGATTTCACTCATATGACCAAAATAAATTGAAAATTAAAATAGAAACAGACTCATAGATACAGAGAACAGACTGACAGCTATCTTTGGGGTCTGGGGTTTGGAAGCGTGGTGATAAAGGTGACGATATTAAGCAAAAACAAAACAAACAAACAAAAAACACTCATAGACACAGACAACAGTATGATGATTACCAGAGGGAAACTGAGAAGGGAGAAATGACAAGAGGATCTAGAGGGGCATAAATGATAACAGAAGGAGACTTGGGGTAGTGAACACACAATACAGGTTATGTATTATGGAATTGTACACCTGAAACCTATATCACTTTATTAACCAATTTCACTTCAATAAATTCAATAAAGTTATTTTTGTTTGTTTTGTTTTGTAGCTGGATTAGCTTCCTTGGCTTTCTCAGGGATTTATCTCAAATGGTTAAGATAATTTCCAGAGTGCATTGGACCCAGGACTGGGCTTGGATAACACCTGGGAAGTACTGTGAAATCCTATGTGCACCTTGGTTTTTGTCCCAGAGACAAAGCATTAGCACCAAGGGCCCGTTTCCCTTTTGCACTGTGTTGGCCACAGACATGCCACAGGCATGTTATGGGGCAGACCCAACAAAGCATTCCTCGGGCTTTTCAAAGAACACATAGCACACGATCCCTTCAGGATTTGAAGCCCATCGTTAAGCATCCATCCATTCTTCTGTGCACATACATCATCGGATCAAAATGTGCCACAGACTTAACAATTCTGGGCTGAAAAGTTTGGCAAATGACCTTCAGCAGTACTGAGTCAGAATGTTGATGCAGCACATGCGGCTTTAATGCAGGCGAGGATGCCCCAGCTAAAAGAGAATTACGTATTCTTGCCAAACTGCCCTCCACACATCCCCCGCAAAAGATTTAGCTGCAGTTTCTCATCCTTTGTTCCCAACAGTTACCTTTTATAGCAACCTAAAGAGTTTCCCAAATAGACTCATTTATTAAGTGCCTACCAGGTGTCATAGATTGCAAAGGCATGCCTCAAAGAGGAGAAACTGGTCATTTTTCTAGCAAGCAGATTCTTGGCAAATATTTTGGAGGTAAATCAGGATTTATTTGAAACTTCAGATAGGGGATGTGGGCTCCAGATGGTACTTGTGAGTGAAATCTCTTAAGGAAAACAGAACTGACCTCAGAGTGTAAGGAGCACGCTTGTGCAGATCATTAGACCATCTGTCACCTGAGGACACTGGAATCCTGTCTTTCACAGGAAACCGGGGAAGCTATGCGCCTCTCTTTTAAGGTTTCAGTTCTGAAAGGAATGTGCTCGTGAGGCTCTCATTGATTTCAGAAGTTGGACCCCCAGGGTATGTAAAAAGTACACTAAAATCCTCAAGAACTCATGGTCCCCTTCAACACCATGACCAATCACTGCATTACAATAATAACTAATAGAATATTTCCACGTGTTGGTGTAGGAAGTATATATGTACGATGGGAGGTGCAACACCTGGACCTCTGGAGTTTCAGTGCAAACCTCCTTGGGAGATCCAGACCTTTTGGTGGGGGGAGGGGGAATAAAAGGAATATAACGAGGACTTGGAAGTCACCTCTCATGCGCCTGAAGTGCCTGGTTTTAGACTCAAGAGCACAGTGTGGCATATACTCTCCTGTGGCGGGCCCTTCCATCCCTTCCCTCCTGGATAACCTTTTGCCACCATCAGAGATTCTCTTAGGCAAAGCTAGGTGCCTCTTTTTTTTCTTTTCTCTCTCTTTTAAAAAAATATTTCATTGTTGTTGTTTTTTTGTTTGTTTTTTTTTGTTTGTTTGTTTTACAGAGAGGAAGGGAGAGGGATAGAGAGCTAGATACATCGATGAGAGAGAAACATCGACTGGCTGCCTTCTGCACAACCCCACCAGGGATGTACATGCCCTTGACTGGAATCGAACCTGGGACCTTCCAGTCTGCAGACTGACGCTCTATCCACTGAGCCCTAAACAGGTTTTGGCTAAAGCTGGGCGCCTCTTATTCATCCATGGCATCACCTGCTTCTCTGGATGACAACCTCATTGTCTTATGCAGCTGCCTCCCCACTAGACTGTGAGTACTCTGATGTCAGGGAAGAAGGCTTATTCCATTGCACCTGGCACAGTGGCCAGCAGAGCAGACCTTGAAATGGTTCTGGTGGCAAGGAATTGGAAAAAGAAAGACGGACCGTTATTCATTTCTCACCTGCTAATTCACAAGCCTTTTTAAAAGGAGAGAGAGATAGAAACATCAATGAGAGAGAATCATCGATTGGCTGCCTCCTGCACAACCTCTACTGGGGATCGAATCCTCAACCCTGGCATATGCCCTGATGGGGAATGTAACCAAAGACCTCTTGGTGCCTGGAACCAACGGAGCCACACCAGCCAGGGCACAAATTCCTCTTTTTTCTTAGTGTAGTAGTTAAAAATATGGATTTGGGGTTCAGAATGTCTGGGTTGGGTCTGTGATCTTGTATAAGTCAATTAAGTTCACTGAATTTCATTATAATTATTTACAAAATGGGGATAATTATTTCATGGGACTGTTGTTTTAGTTAAGCAAATTAATATATGTGAACTGCTTAATATAAATATTAAGCTTAATAAATATTAGCCATTGTAATTATTAACCAATAACATATTTAGCATTTGATAGTCAAGTAAGTTTAAACTAAACATATTTTTCTAAATTCAATCCAACAAAACTCCTACTGTGTGCCCACCGTGTTGTGTGGTAGACTGTGTACAAGGGGGCAACTTTAGGAAGTTGAATGGTCCTGTCACTGAAGTCTCACAACTAAAACTAAAAGAGAAGCAAGCAGTTGAAACTGTGTAAAACATGCTACTAGAGAGTCTAACAGGGTGCTGTGGGAGAGACATCCATAGATTTTTAGTGCTGATTGTGGTTGAGACTGGTGCTTTGGAAAGCTGTGTGGGAAGGATTCCAAGGCTAAATCCAGATTCTTCAGAAAATCGCATTGTCATCCACTAGCATTTCTGTCCAGTAATGAAGTGAGGGGACCGTGGTTCAAGTGCCACACACTAATCATCACAACTTTACCTACTGAAGGAAGGATAATGGGGAAGATGGTAAGGGAAGACAGTCACAGTCTATGGCATTACAGATTCTTGAGCTGAGCTAAGGAATCATATAAAAAAGCAGACACTCTGGGTTTAAATCTAGGCTTTGCTTTCTTAGCTTTAGGGAAATTACTAAGGAATTTTAAGTTTCATTGACCATTGAAGTGAAATGGAGTTCCTGGGACCCAGGTATGTATGCAAATTAACCACCATCTTTATTGGGTTAATTTGCACACTTATTCTGATTGGCTGTGGGTGTAATGGGGGTACCATCAATTTACATGTTTCTCTATTATTATTACACACACACACTAGTGGACTGGTTCACATTAAAAAAGGATTGATTAAATAATTTAATATTGCTATTTTCCCTTTCTCTATAATAGAAGTGTCAGAGATGAAAGAAAATTAGTAAAATGTATATGAAAACCTTCCTCCTGTCAGAGTCTTGGGCACACCATAGAACCCAGAGTCAAGTCCCTGCCCACCCACATGAGCCTCAAAATTGCGTGAGACCCAGACCTGCCCTCCACACCTTCCTCCCCAATTGGGCTAGATCCAGACCTGGCCAGTCCCATCCTTGTCAAGCCCCACCGGGCAGAGGGCTTAGCCTCACACCCCCTGGCTCAGCACCTGAATGGAGGCCTTGCCTTGAGGTTCCCCATCAAGCCCTGCTGGGTGGGGGCATGGCTTGAGGTCCCGCATCAGGCCCTGCCAGGCAGGAGGAGACGCAGCCTCAGGTCTCCCAGCCCAGTACTGGGAGGTGGGTGAAGCTTCAGGTCCCCCATCAAGCCCCGCAGGGTGAGGGGCACAGCCTGAGGTCCCTGTCAAGCCTTGCCAGGTGGGGGGTGCCATCTGAGGTCCCCCAGCCTGGTGCCGGGGTGGGGGCACAGCTTGAGGTTGCCCAGCCTGGTGCTGGGGTGGGGGGAGCAGCCTGAGGTCCCCTAGTCCAGCACCAGAAAGGGAAGCGCACCTTGAGGTCCCTTGTCAAGCCCCACCAGGTGGGGGGCATGGCCTCAGGTCCCCTGGCCTGGCGCTGGGGTGTGGGATCCGCTGTCAAGCCCCATGGGGGCAGGGGAGGGCATAGCCTCAGGTCCCTGCTGATTGCTTGTTAAGGATCTTTATGGGAACTTGGCCTCAGCTGTGAATGCAGCCATCTTTGTGATGGAGTGATGGTCAATTTGCATATTTCCTCATTAATAGAAAAAATATATAAGGAAAATTAATTTCAGAGAGGAAGGGAGAGAGAGAGAGAGAGAGAAACCTCAACCATGAGAGAGAATCATTGATCAGTTGCCTCCTGCACACTCCCTATTGGGGATTGATCCTGCAAACCAGGCATGTACCCTAACTGGGAATCAAACCATGACCTTCTGGTTCATAGGTCAATGCTCAGCCACTGAAACATGCTGGCTGGGCTTGGCCACAATCCTTTGACACAGATAGTCATCTTCTAAAGTTACAGAAACAATGTATGGTTTAACTTAATTTCAAAGATTTGACTCTAGGTGTTTCTCACTCCAAAGCCCATACCTTTTGTTCCTTATACTTAAGGTCTACAGTGCCTCCAAATGCGTACATTTTTATTTACAAATGGAAACATTTTAAAGTTTTTTGTTTAAGAACTCAACAATTTACACAGATCTCACTATATCTATTCTTTCAAGTAAGACTTTTATGGATAAGGTTTGGTTAAAGCAGAGCACCTGGGGCTACCCACAGACTGATGACACATCACAGACACAATAAATGATGACCATAGGAATGAATAATCAATAGAATAAAAACATTTTGTCCAATACAGATTAATATGCAAATATCCACATTATAATTTCCAATAACTCTGTTGTTTTCTAATGTTTGCAACCACCAGATTATTTCACAACATTTTCGGGAACTTAGCCCATCCTTATCAGTGCATTATCAGCTCCATGTGAATATTTGAGCACATAATGTGTCCAAAGTAATGACTGCCCGCCCTCTAATGATTTTTAGAGGTGTGGATCACTTCCTTTTTGGTTAAATGGACAATACTTTTGGAAATTAGTTAACCCATATAAATGGACGTATTTCTCAGCAATACACTCCTACCTACCTGATTTTCAAATCTATTGTCTACCATAAAAGGAGACGTCTGAATACCAGGAGTGAAAATCAGAGATTCCAAATAAATTAAACCCACAGCTGCCTTATCAAGTTAGATGTTTACAAAAATGCAGTCTAAAAACATGGAGGCCGCATACATTACCTAATGAAAAACATCTGTGACAGATGCGGGATAATAGATAGTTAAGCCTTTCACAAAGAGAAAAGGCAGCCCAGACTTAGTTTCCTTCTAACTCAAGGACAAGTGTTGAAATCCCTTGTGACTGTTCTCAGCATAAAAAGCCATCTAGCCTTGGCCGGTGTGGCTCAGGAGGGTCAGGATTGATTCTCCATCAAGGACAAGTACCTTGGTTTGTGGGTTTGCTCCCCACCCCCTATGTCAGAGCATGTGTGCAAGGCAACCAGTCCATGTGTCTCTCTCACGTTGATGCTGTTCTCCCTCCCTCCCTCTTTCACTCCCTCTCTCTTACTCTTTCTGGAAAGCAATGGAAAAAATATCCTCAGGTGAGGGGGAAAAAAAGCAGTTCTGTTCTAAGTATATGCTTATCTTGGAGAGTTGGCATGGTCTGGGGATATGGTGTCGACTCCCTAAGTTTCTATAGATACCATCTGCAGATGAGCAACTGTCGTATAGGCTGACTGCAATACAACATGCTGAAAAAATATCTCGGAAAGATTCTGATTCTGGTTAAGATGAAGTAGGAGCACTTTCCTTTTTTTCTCTTGCTGAATACAGCCCAGAACCCTGGACAAATGCATTAAACTGCTGAGGACTCTGACAAGTAAGCAGATCTCCAAGTAAACAACCAGACCCTGAGTTTCCCTGTGTTTTACTCCCAGGTCCCCAGTCTGGGCTCAAAGGCGACATGAATCCTGAAACAGCACTGGGGTGCAGAGAGAAAGAGCCCCAAGAGAGGCCCTTGCTTCTGGCCTTGAGGGATAGAGAGAACGGGCCCCTCTCTGTGTTTCCGTCCTCTCCTTCTCCAGCCCACGGGGGGCAGCTTCTTGGACAGATGGCAGCAGTGTAGGCGGCCACCTACGGCCTGAGCCAAGGGCACCCAAGGAGCTATGGTTTGAAGGTTTGGGGGAACAATTACTCTTTTTTTCTCTCTCGGTCAGCCCAGAGCGGACCCATGGGGAAGGGGCTAAAACACTTGCTTTTTAGCAAAACAACCAGGAAGGTGACTTCTAAGAGCCAGAGAGAGTACAATAGAGACAATATCTTTTATCTAGCTCAATCTATGCAAAATGCTATCATTTCAACAGGTAACCAACATGGAAAATATCAATGATTTTTTTTTATTGGTGCTAAGTCTTCAATATCCACTGGCTACATGTGGCTACTGAGCAGGAAAGACATGGCTAGTCCAAAGTGGCTACTGAGCAGGGGAGATGTGGCTAGTCCAAACGGAAATGTGCTATAAGTGCAAAACACACTCCAATCTTCAGAATATATTCTTAAAGTCAATTTCACCTATTTCTTGTGGCCGACTGGCACGACCTTGGCATACTCTGCCCCACATTGGGCATCTTATGTGCCACACCGGCTCAGCCAGGTTTGGTGAGCTCAAGTGGGAGTGGTGAAGGACTGAGAAAAGACAGACAAGAAAATAAAAGCTGGGTCTCTGCGGGATGCTGCCCTTTCTGATGGAGAAAGACAAGTCAGTTCTTTATTTTATAGCCAGATTCCACAAGGCAAAGTAAGGGCATGGTCAAGATGTTTACAACATTCTCGTGGGTTTCCATCCTTCTCAATTACATGCACCTGATCAAACTTTGTTTACTTGCAGCCTATCTCACTCAGCTAGTGGGGCCACGTGTTCGGACCACAGGTTCAAGCTTACACCTATAGCTGTTGGCTATAATTGTGCTGGGAGAGGGCTCTGCCCTCCAAGCTGGGACTTGCACACGGCAATGAGAGGACTGTGCCCTCTCATTAGTCCGAGGCTTGGACCTGTCCAAACACTGTGGCTGCTCTCCACAATTTCTTTTAAGTGACTACTAGAAAAAGTAGCCTTAGGTATCTGACTCACATATTTTTGTTGGAAGCACTGCTTTAGATGCTAAATTTCCTCTGTTAGACCTGGAGGGAAAGACTGGCCCAGGCAGCGGCCCTCAGGGGCAGCTTCATGGAAGTCGAAGGCCTGGGGAGCTGGTTAGAGTTGGAACAGGTGGTGGCCCAGAGGTTCGCCTTCCCAGGGAGCGGGCAGGGCTGTGGTGTGCGTGGGAAAGCCAGGGGAGTAGAGGGAGGGCAGACACCTGAGCCCCCAGAGACTAATTCCTTCCAGAACTTGCTCCCTATAGGATCTGAGGCTGACTGAAATCATCTGAGCCAGGGAGGTCCCCCAAAAGGGGAGGTGGCCAGAGGCAACCTTCCCCGAGCTGCAGGCCAGGGGCCGGAAGACAGTATGTGCAGTGCTAATAGGTGATTCTCAACTAAGTAAGTTTGCACATTAGATTAGCACAAAGGCTCCTGAGATAAAATCTCTTCCCAGGCCAGGCGCAATCAGGGCCCGGCACCCACATTTTTTTCACTAGGAAACTATGTCTTTCTGGCTTGATGAAGGGAAAGCTGTTTTAGGTGACTGCCTTTCCCCTCAATCATGCTGCATTGAGTGTTGAAAATAGTAACTGGCTCACATTTACAAAAGGCATCCCATGTGCCTGGGACTGTCCTGGGGGCTTCATGGGCACCATCCCATTTAATGCTCCTGACAACCCCGTTCCACAGGCATTATTGTTACCCTCTTCACCGAGAGCAAAGAGGAGCTCAGAAACACACTGACGCAAATCACTCGTGAACAGTTAGAGGTGATGGGGATCCGGTGCTGTCCGCTCCTACCAAACCGCTGCTCTCCACAGGAGCTGGCTTCCCAGCTGCTTCCGTCTGACATGTCCATCCCAAGCTCAGAGCCAAGCAGAAGCCACTCCTTTTCCAGCTGCCGGGATTGAGCCCCTGCGTAGAGCTACTGCCTGACTGTGCCCCTCGGGTGAGAGGGCGGAGCTTCAGTACGAACGCTTGTTTCACTAAGTTGAGCCTCAAGGACACCTGTGCCTCCCTGTCCTGGGAAGAGTCTTGTTCTTTGCAAAGGAAGCTTCCCATCACAGGTCAAAGGACTGATCCTCACTCCCCGTTCTGACCTCAGAGGCCTCGCACTGACGCTGAGCGCTCTGCTCCAGCACTGTGAGTGCGTGCCAGCTCTCAGGGCCATGGGGCCTGGAACACACCATCATCTTCCTCAGCTTCGCACGGGGCCAGGCGCAGAGCCAGGGCTCCGTCAGTGCAGGTCACTAGGCCTGGGTGCCAGTTCCCCGGCCACCTGTCCCTCCCTCTGCCATCATAAATGTGGATTAAACTTCCCGCGTCTCAAATCAGGTGCAGAGTATGAAGGAAGAACATGCTGCCAGGGCCTGTTCCAGGAAGGCAGGAGCGGTTATAAATACACGGTGAGGCACAGCCCGCGATGAAGCAGCCAAGGACTCTCAGTGTGGGAACCGCGGCCGCGGGAGGCTTTCCAGGAACGCTTCCTGAGCCGCCTGCCATGTGAACTGCCTAACCCAGTGTTGTTCAAACTGCAGATCGTGACCCAGGTCAGGAAATCACGTTGGTGAGTCATGACCAGAGCTTTACAAAAAAGCGAAACGGAATAAAATCAAGTGAAAAGTAGCAGAGTGTAGTGTTGGCTCAAGTGCTTAGTGTTCGTCTGGAGGGCTGCAGTTCATAAGGCTTGAAACACGTTGCCCTCCCTCCACTCTGACCTCCAAGAGGGTGCTCGCTCCTATGCATCTAACCCCAGCAGCTCCTGTTGGGGGTTTCTGTTCTGCTAGGGAGGGGTGCCTAGTACAACTTCCTTGTCTTCAAAGTCATCCTACCCTTCATCTTTCTGTGTGTTTGTTCCTACTGGCAGTGTTTCATCATGAAGATAACAGCTAACATATATGGAGACCAGACAACTGGGAAACTTTATGAACATTTATAAAATTCTCCTCTCCTCCCCTTCTAGCCCATAATAACCCCACAAGGCAAGTTCGTCATTTCCCTTGCACTGACGAGAAAACTGAGGGTCAGGGTGAGGGATGACTAGTCACTTGCCAGGAAGTGACTGAGCTGGGATTTGAAGCCACCCTCTCTGACTCCAATGCTGTGTAAACCCTCTATGCTACAGCAAATAATTTCTCTTTAAGGATCTTTTACTGTGGAATTGTATATTCTAATCACCCAGAGCACAGGCAGGAAAGCTCCAGTTTGTGCCCTGCACAGTGAATCCTTAAGTCTGTGCTAAATTTTTTTCTAGATTTTTATGGTGGTAAAATACACATCACATAAAATTTATGATTTTAACCATTAAGTGAAAAGTTATGTGATAGTAAATACAGTAATAATGTTGTGCTACCATCACCACCACCCATCTTATCAAACTGAAACTCTATACCCATTAAACCATATCCCATTCCCCTTCCCACCTAGCTTCTGGCAACCACCATTCTCCTTTCTTATTTCTATGATTTTAATTACTCTAAGTATCTAATATAAATAGAGGCATACAGTATTTGTATTTTTGTCACTAGCATATTTCATTTGATGTCTTCAAGGTTCATTCATGTTGTAGCATATGCCAAAATTATTTCTTTCCTGAAGGTTGAATAATATTTCATTGTATGTGTATACCATAGATGCCTATCCATTAATCTGTCATTTGGGTTACTTCCATGCTTTAGCTATTACGAATAATACTGCTATGAACATGGGTGTACAAATATCCTTGAGATCCTGCTTTTAGTTCTTCTGGATACATACTCAGACGTGGAAATGCTAGATCACATGGAAATTTATTTTTGAGAAAGCACTCTCTGTTTTCCACAGCAGCCATACCATTTTACATTCCTATCAACACTATACAAGGTTCCAACTTCTCCACATCCTCTTTAGTATGTTATTTTGATTTTTATAGTAACATCCTAATGCGTATAAAGTGATATCTCATAAATTTGATTTGCATTTTCCTCATAATTGGGGATGTTGGGCATCTATTTATGTGCTGATAACTACTAAAGGCCTGCTGTATGAAAACTTATGTGCAAGGGTAGGCCTTCCTTCCCCCAGCTGCCAGCACCCGGGACCTGGACTTCCCTCCCAGCCCTGGCTTCATCCAGAAGGTCATCCAAAAGAACGTCCAGTCTAATTAGCATATTATGTTTTTATTATTATAGATTTGTATGTCTTATTTGGAGAAATATCTATTCAAGTCCTTTTTTTCATATTTTAATCAGGCTATTTGTCGGGTTTTCTTGTTATTGTTAGTTCTTTATATATTTTGCATATTAACCCCTTATCAGATTTAGAATTTACAAATATCTCCTCCCATATTGTGTGTTGCTTTTTTACTCTGCTGATAGTGTCTTTTGATGCATAAAATTTTCTATTTTTGCAAAAAAGAAAATATGTGTTTCATTATCTACTAAGAATTTCAAATTCTTCCATTTTTTGTTAAATTTTCTAATTTTTATGAAGCCCAGTTTGTCTTCTTTTTCTTTTGTTGCCTGTGCCTTTGGTATCATATTTAAGAAGTTATTGCCAAATAAGATGCTGTGAAACTTTTGCCCTATGTTTTCTTCTAAGATTTTTTTATAGTCTTAGGTCTTACATTTAGGTCTTTAATCCATTTTGAGTTAATTTTGCCTTAAGTGTTAGGCAAAGGTTCAACTCATTCTCCTGTATCAGAATATAAAGTTTTCCCAGTACCTTTGTTAAAAAGACTCTCCTTCCCTCCATTGGATGGTCTTGGCATCCTTATCAAAACTTATGCACATAGTTTTTAAAGCTAAATTTGCAATGTGGCAGTATGGATTTAAATGCCCAATATGACGGAATTACTTGCTGTTCTCTGTCTTTAGAGGCTTGTAAATTCCCATGTCACTTATTTTAGAAGTATAGGGCTATGCATTTCCTGGTTTTAGATCTAACGTGCTGTTTTCTCACCTCAGTTCCATTTATTGAGTCCACCATCCACCTCTCTTCAACTTCTTTGCCCATCACAGTTGTCCATCACCATCTCTGGCCAGACTATCTATAATAGCCTCCTACCTGGGCTCTTAACTGAGTCTCTTGTGCTCTTTTTGAAATGATCATGGATTCTTAATGGTTTCTCTTCACACTTACATTATCTGACCTCCCTCTCTTGTGCAGCCTCATTATGGATGCTGCTCATTGCTCTTATAATCAAGCAGCTTCCTTTCCATTTCTCTGACTTGCCTTCTTTCCTCCTGCCACAGGCCTCCACAAGTGCTGTTCATCCCACCAATCTACTCTCCAAACCCTGTGTCATTTTTCTAAATAAGTCCTGCCCATTCTTGAGATCTCCACTGATTTTATTAGCTCCCAATGGAAGATTTCTCTGTCTTCCGTGTAGACAAATAACTAGAACATGATCTCAAAAAGACCTGAATCTTAACTTCATAACACTATTCATTGCAATTTTACACTTATGGTTGTGATTTTTTTTAATGACCATCTTACCCACTGGACAATGAGCTCCAGAAGAGTAAACATCGTGTGTCTGTCTTTTGCCCCAGTGTCCAGCTCACAGAGTAGAGAGTAGGACATTCAACTTACTTGACCTGCTCAGAAGCAGGTGTGCTGAAAGTTCCAGGTGCTCAGGTTTGGCCATTAGCCTCGACTCAGAGGGAGGTAATCACGGGTAAATCTCTAAGGATTAAAGAGTCAGGTTTAACAGTACGAAGAGCCTTCTGAGTATAAATGTTGATGTCTCAAAGCCCTGGTATTTATGGTTTCTCCTTTATTTGGTTTGGACACAAGAAATTCCTCCATCTCCTTTGGGTACTGTCATTTCCTTGTTTAGGAGTTTAATTAAATCTGCACCTAACATGCTACAAACATTTGGTGGGAAAGGGGTGTCTGGTTTATGGCACTGAGGGAAATGTTAACTGTGCACAGCTTAGCGTAGCCACAGGATTTACTGTGTGTATAGTTCTAGAATGGATTTGCATGGGCCTCCGGTAGCCTGGTCCTGAATTTCAAGCCATGCCTTCCCCAAGGGATCTAAGGATAGGAAGTAGGAAAGAAAAAAGAAAAAAAGGCATGAGAATTCTCTGTGAGCAAACGCATCTTTTTGCAGACAAGCCACAGGGATATGCTGAGGGGATACTATTAATAATAATGGTAGTAGTAATAATAATTATAATTACAGTTCTTATTGAGTTTTTGATGTGCTAAGTGCTTTGCCTACATTATCTTATTTAATATTCACAGAGGGACTTGAAGGTCAAGCTCATTTTTTTTCAGACCACACATGGAGGCACAGGTGGTCAGGGATCTGAAACTAGGTGATATCTTCCAGTCCCATTGCCGGTGGCTACTGCTTCACGTGTCCTCTTTCAATATTTAACCATTCCTTTAGCAAATCTTTTCCTCTAGGCTTTTATTGTGTGAATAGTGTGATGGGCACTGGGGATTCAAAGGAAGATGAGCCAAAGCTGGTCCCTGGCCTGGAGACGTTCACACCCTGTAAGGGACATGTCTCTATCATCCCCTTCTTGCTGACATGGGCAGGGCTTGCTGAGAACTGGCTGGAAGCCAAGCCCTGTACCTGTGAACTATCCCTAGGCAGGTGCTATTTATTATACCCTTTCTACAGGTAAGAAAAGGGAGGCCAAGGTAAAGTAGGCTGCCCAGAGGCCCGCAATGCAAACAGGGATAGTGCATTGGCGTTGCCAGATGTCTGTGCCTCTCACTAAAACACTACAGTACAGACACGTGGAGAATGCCCAGAGGAACGGCCCTGCTTGAGAGTGCAGGGCAGGAGGGGCTTAATTCTGCCTGGAGCAGCAGCGACTGCTTCTGAGGAGCACTGCTAGATCCAGGGGAGAAAGAATAGTAGGATTTGTAGGAAACTGTGCCCTCTGCCCTCCTAAATACACCCCACCACTGGCAACAGTGGGAGTGGGAAACCAAAGTCAATGAGTTCCTAGAGGACATATTCGTGTTCTTTGTGTAGAACTCTCTTATACTTATTCCAGACTATGGCCTGCTTGCGAAGTAATGCATCCTCACCAGTGCAGGTATAAAGGAGGCCAGGGACACCTGCGGAAACTCGGTCACTGGATTGAAGCTATTAGATCAGGGCTTTGGGTTCAGCTGTGTATAGAACTGGTGGGTGACTTGGTTAGACATAAATCTGGGTTCTCCCACCAGGTTTGGGGCTCAGCACAGGAACTTAGGAATCTGCATGTAGAGAGCGGCTACAGTGTTTGGACAGGTTCAAGTCTCAGACTGAGAGGGCACAGTCCTCTCATGGCCAAGTGCAAGTCCCAGTTTGGAGGGCAGAGCCCTCCCAGCACAATTAGCCAATAGCTATAGTTATAAGCTTGAACCTATGGTCTGAACACGTGGCCCCACGTGCCTGAGTGATATAGGCTGCAAGTAAATAAAGCTTGATCAGATGCATGTAATTGAGTGGGATCGAAACTCATGAGAATGTTGTAAACATCTTGACCACATTCTTACTTTGCCTCGTGGCATCTGGCTATAAAATAAAGGCAAGGCTTGTAATCCATGGTGCTGTCTCTATCCGGGAGCAGCATCCCACCACAGGACCCAGCTTTCAGTCTCTCCCGTGTTTTTTCTCAATCCTTCACTGCCCCCTCTAAGGGTCACTGAACCTGGCTGAACTGGTGGCACATGAGGCGCCCTGGGGCTGAGTATGCATGGCTGTGCCAGCTCACCACATCTGCATTTTTCCCAGGCTCCCCGGTGATTCTGAAGGGTCTGGTCATTCTGAAGTCATATTGCCACAAGTGGGCCAGGCGACCTTTACAGCATGTCTCAACGCTGAGCTTCTCTAAGTGAGTGTACATCCCACAGACCATTCAGCTCCTAAATGGGATTGACAAACCTTTTCTATGAAAAGCCTGATAGTGAAGAATTTAGGCTCTGCAGGCTATCGGGTCTCTGTCAGGGCTCAAATAAATGACAAAGTAATATGAAAGCAGCCATAAGCAATATGTAAATGAATGGGCATAGCTATGTTCCAATAGCATGTTATTTACAAAAACAGGTGATAGACCAGTTTTGGATAAAGGCTGTAGTTCACCGATTCCTGACCCCTGAAAATTGGTGCCATGTAAAAATGCATTTGTGAAAAGCTGCAAACTGTGTCTCTTCACGAACAAGCTTGATGCAGAGCAGCATCTTAAAGCCTCCGTGGGGGGCTGAGAAGCCAAGATATCTGCTTAAGTTAAATGGTTGAATCACACACCCCTCTCATTATGTAACACCTCTTTCCATCCACTTACAACTGGTGTTCCAGAGAACACACTTTGGGAACCATTAATTTACATATCAGAAGTGATTGGCATATGTAATAACTACTTGCATAGACTATCTTCTGAGAAGTTAGAAAGAAAACTTCCCTAAAATATTTGCATCATTCAGGTTACTAGTGCCTAAATTTAATGCATTAGAATGCAGTCTGTATGTGCTTAGGGTGCTGAGCCCAGATTAAAATGCAAACATTTGCCGAAACCAGTTTGGCTCAGTGGACAGAGCATTGGTCTGCGGACTGAAAGGTCCCGGGTTTGATTCCGGTCAAGGGCACGTACCTTGGTTTCAGGCACATCCCCAGGGAAGGTGTGCAGGAGGCAGCTGATTAATGTTTCTCTCTCATTGATGCTTCTAACTCTCTCTCTCTTTCCCTTCCTCTCTGTAAAAAAATCAATAAAATATATTTTAAAAAATAAATAAAATAAAATGCAAACACTCCCAACATAGAGGAATTTGTCAAGTTCCTTCCTCAGAGGCAGCTTTCAATGCCAGTGATGGGGAGAAGACATGGAGGTGTTTGGAAGGGATCAAAGAAAAGACATCTTCTAAAGGAAGAAGAGCAGAGGTACTTAATAAGGTGTACTAATTACTTCCTGTTTGCCTACCCTATACTGAGGCCTTTATCTAGATCCATGGTTCTTAATGGGGCGAGTGGGAGTGTCTGGAGATATCCTGTTGTTGCAGCTGGGGTAAAGGGTATAGAAGTGCCCTTATTGGGAGGCCATGGATGCTAAACATCTCACACCATCCAAGACAGCCTCACTCCCATCCCCACCAGATAATTACCCACTCCCATCCCCACCAGAGAATTACCCACTCCCATCCCCGACAGAGATCTACCCACTCCCATCCCCACCAGAGAATTACCCAGCCCAAATGCCAATAGTGCCACCACAGAGAGAGTCTGCCCTAGATGATGCTTCCATATAACAACTTTGAGAGGTAGGTGGTGTTGGGACATTTAAGAAATGAGAAAACTGAGGCAAAGAAATTTCAGTGTCTTTCCTCTATGCTCCCCATCATTAGTGACAGTGTGAGCCCACACCCTTAAAAGTTCATATTCATCCACTTGTAGCAAAAGCAACAGCTGTCACTTGTTTGGGTGGGCATGAATAGCCCATGACTCCAAGAAGCCCTCCCACAGGGCCTCCATATCACCATCCCCTTTGGCTACACCCCTTCCATTTGCTGCCCTTGATTCATTAGGAATGTACATATCACCAACTTTATCCACTCTGCCAAAGAAAGATCTCTGATGACCATAAAGAACTCCCTACTGAAGTTTTTTCATTTCATCTGGTGCCAGTCTAGTACCTATTGTCTTAGTTTCACCCTCTGTAAATGAGGATGATAACAACTCCATAAACTAGGTGAAGATTATGCTTAGAGAGTTGGGGGTTCCAAAGAATGCAAAACCTGCCAGGGAGATAGCTGAGGTGATGGGCTGTAAGGAAGTGGATTCCTGGTGGGTTACAAGCCTGCTGGGCTCCAGTTTTTGCCAGCAGCCTGCAAGAATGCTGCGGTGTGTGAGAGGGGGCTTAAGAGGGGGGTCTGGACAACATCACCAAGGGGCAGTCACTACCCTGATATCTGGCCTGGGATGAATGGGGCTGGAGTGCATGTGTGCCAACACGTGACACAGTTCCAAGTTGAAAGTCCCTGGGCCGAACTCTCTCCAAGAGGGTGGTCAGGACAGACAGGACTGGGACTTCCAGAGAGACCTCATCAGGGCCTGACTGAACCATGACTTATTCTTCTCTCCGGTAATCAAGAAACATGAAGCCCTTGTTCTTTCTTCTTATCACTGCTAAACTGAGCAGTCATTTTAGATAGCCCATGAGTAAGGAGGTTGTATCTGGGGAGATGATGTCCCATAGATTATCATGAAGCATTTAAACCAATACTCAGAAAACAAAAGCAACATGATGGCATGAGTATGTAAGATGGTATATCATGGCACCCAGGTTGGGGTTTGGCAGAGAGTCAGGCACTCTGGCTGTGGAAGACTGGACTTCCCCTCACTCTCTCATCTCCCTTTAGAGAAGCCAGCTCTTTTGCGCTCTCTCTCTCTCCATCCATACTGACCCTGATTGCTCAATTATTTCATAGTGAGGTCAGACACTCCTGGAAACAGAATGACAAAACAGAATCCACACCATGGTAAAGCTTCCTTTTTAGAACATTGGGTCCTCCTAGAAGGGGTGATCACTGATGCTGTGGTCACAAATGCCAGGAATGGCATGTCCCATAAATGGCCACTCCCCTTCTTCCCAATGATTAACAAATAAATATTGGGATGTCAGTGTGATTTGAGGGCATCTGACTGGGGCTGGAATAGGGCACATCAAGGCACTGCCCAAGGGGACTCATGGGGGCTGACAGTCACATCTGAGTGAAGTGAGGTTGTTCAGTTACTTCATAGCAAGAGATATGTCAGATATTATGCATATTTGTGATAAATCATAATTTACTTGGTCTACTAAATCCCATTCCTCTTTGCTTTTCTTAAGTCCTTTCTCTACAGAGTTTTTAGAAAGGCAACAAGGGGAGTAGAAAGACATGATTTGAAGAAGATAAAACCTGAGGTTTACAGCTTGACTCTGCCACTCAGATTAGCTGGGTGGTTGTGACTCATCCCTGGCTTTTCTAGGTCTTCATTTTCTTAACAGTTCAATATGAAAATATTACCTATCTCATTGGATTCCTGTGAAAAATACAGGAAATAATGTATGTTAAATGCTGAGAATACAGAGGCACTCAAATGCTGAGTTTTATTTTTAATCAAATAGAAATGAAATTATAGTAATGCTCCGTGAGATCTCTCTATTAAAGATACTAAAAGAAGGAGAGCTGCTCCTCATATACCTGGTAATGAGTAGCAAACATCTTGATTATAATTTCAACTTGTCTTTTTTTTTTCCTTAATGGACCTCTGACCATTCAAACAAAGTAGTAAGATAAAACAAGAACAGTGGAGTCCCATGGTTAATGGGCTTATAAGAATCCAGATTTGATAGTAGGTAAATTACTCTTAAAAGAAATTTAAAAACATCGGGTTAACAGTCCTGAGGAGTGCAGTTGACCTGTTTCACGTTATCATTTCGTGGTTTCTTAAAACCAGTGACTCAGACTGGGCTGCCCTCTTAGCCTAGGAAATCCCTAAAGAGGAAACTGGGGGGAGAGAGTCCCTTTGTGATTTTCTCCAAATGAATCACCAGTGATTGGGGCTAATTCAATCTGTGTCACCTTGAAAAGTGGAAGCACCCTTGCCTTTCCCTTTTCCTTTCTTTGTTCGCCAGCCAGCCTGGACGCTAGGTTCACCACACCCACTCACCTCTTACACAAAGACCTTCAGCGTTTGGAAGTTCCAGCATCCTCCCTGGGGGAGAGCCCCGAGGAACCTCTCCCTCCACTCCCACCGGCCGGCCTTTTCTGGCAGGTGCCGGTTGACTAAGTTCTCCCTTTGTGCAATTTTCGGGCTTTGCTTTTCCTCTCTTTCAGTAACCCATGATTATCTAGGCAGTAATCACTGTTCCTTGGAGTCAGCAGACGCCTGGGTAGCGAACATCCCATGAGCCAAAGCTGATCTCTAGCCTGGATGAAACTAGCCCTTATAGTGAAGAAACTCTGAGTCTTTGGTTAGTTGTGTTAAAGGCAAAGAGAGCTCTATGTCTACACCTCACCAGGCTTTCGTGCTGCCTAGAAAACTCTGGAAGAAACCCTAAGCAAGGGAGGCCTCTGGGGGGAGTAGGTAGGGCTCTTCTGATGGTCTGTTTGGACCCTTAGGGAACGAGTTGGGGGAAGAGCAGCTGTGTTCTTCCTTCCCATCGTTCTGCTTTGCCAGGGAGCAGACGAAATCCTGCTCTGAGGAGGCAAAGTCATGCTGGGACAGAATTTTTCAATTCACCCCTAAGTGTTTCCATTCAGCCCACCATCCCTGAGCCCCGGCTCTGAGGTGCAGAGCTGGGTCAGGCCCGGACCCTGTGCTCCTGGAGCTGCCTCCCAGGAAAGGAGATGGGCATGAGGAGACTTAGTTACAGCACCTGCCTTTCCCAAATGCCAGCCCAGTCCTCACAAACAGGCTGAATGAACACACCCAGCCTTCAAAATCCCCCCAAGACCACAGCACGAGGGCTAGCCCTCTTACACGACTTTTCTTTAAACTTATGTTGTCTCTATTTTACTCAGCCTCATCCTAAGCAACTCTGTGAAATCATGGCCTGATGCCTTAGTTATATTATTACAAATGCCCATTAAAATAAACGCATAAGCAAGTAAACCTGTTCCTGCGTCATGTACACAGTGGGCCTCACATCCCAGCAGTGGGTAGGTGCCCGTGGGGATCTCTGCCTGGGGTGCTGTAGCTGATGCCATGGAGCAGGCAGAGAGGGGAGGGAGGCAGAGAGGTAGAAAGTGGGGTGCAGAGGACTTCCCTGAAGATTCTGAGCTGAGATTCAACACATAAATGGGAGTTTGCTAGGGACTCTTGGGGAAAGGGTACTCCAGACAGAAAGAGCAGAGAGTCCTAAGCTTAAAGAGTGAGGGAAAGCAGTGAAGAAAGGAGAAAGATTCATTCATTCATTCATTCAATATGCATTCTATGACTACTTACCTTCAAACCACATATCTGTTTACTCAATAGTTTTCTACATGGTTGGTTCTGGAATAATATACCAGGAAGTGTGATAACTGCTGTTGCTCTCATGTTGCTTGTAATCTGGTTAAGCAAGCAACGTATGCACACACACAGCTATCCAGAGACAAGCACCCAAAGAGAGTACTTGATTTGGACCCAAATAGCAGCACTGATTAGTCACTTGCTGTGCATTCAGAGGGGAAGGGCTTCCTGGGAGTGAGGATGTGGAAGACTAAGGTGGACTTGGGCACCTGGAGGAAAAGATCAGGCAGGTGATGTTAGCCAAGAGGGCCAGCTGCAGGGACAGGAACAGACTGCACCGGTCTCCACCCTTCGCTTCTAGAATGAAGTTGGCACAGCCTCTAACTCAGGTTCCTACCCAGCACCCTGGATGGAGGTTAAGACAGACGTCTGTGACTGTCCAGACATTGCATTCAAATGTTTTTGTGAATTCACTTCTGCATTTTCCAGGGGAGAGAATTTCTAGTTTTGATCAGATGCTCCAAAGAGCAGCTCAGACTTGCTTTGGAGCCTCGGGTCTTTCTGATGTGCCTTTTTATTACACGAATCTCTGTTGGTATTTATTTAAATCTTGCTCCTTTATGTTTCACTACAAGGTTACATGCCCAGGATGACTCAGTAGAACCAAGCCTCCCCAGCGAGGTCAGACTCTCAGGCCCACACATGTTCTCAACCCCCTTGATACTCTGCTCAGTCAAGTTGCACACAGAGCGAATCTGCACACCTCCCCAGCTGCACTCTCCCCTCCACTGTGCGGGCTTCTCACAGTCTCAGCCCCCACAAAACTACTCCAAGCCATTGGCCCTGGTCACTGACCTTGACTAGCAGTTAATTGTCTCCTCCTGGCACCTGGTTGTCCTAACCATCATGCTCTACCTGTAAGAGCTGGTCCCTCGGAAACTGTGGGAAGTAAGCCTGTGTTAAATACTGCTGGCTCTTCCCATCTTTCTAACATGGTGTTTCATTATAGTAGCTACACATGAATCCCATGTTCAAGAACATTAGCAGTTTCATTTAAAAATCAATATTTATATGAGTCTACTTACAAATGCACAGCTTATACATAATTTTTAAAATTACTTTTTATTATACAAAAGTAGGGAGCACATTATAACCAAGCCCATGTTCCCATCTCCCAATGTCATGTATGAGCTCATGGCCAGTCCTGTTTCCCCTCCGCCCACTACTCACTGTCCCCATTTTGGATGATGTTGAAGTAAATACCATGTATCGCATACTTTCACCTCAAGTTTCTCAGTGTGATACGGGACTTAGAATAGACTTTGTCACAAGTAGCATCGGCCACGTGTCAGGGCGTGGAAAACGCATGTGTTGCACAGCAGCGTGTGAAAGCCTTTGACTTACACTGGGCCCTGGGGCACTTCTGTTTGCTAATATCTACAGGGTACCAGTCTTTTTGCTCAGGAAGTCTGTCGCATTTTTCACAATCAAGATATTGTTGCTGTGAATTCTAGTTGCTGTCAAGTCATTTCAGTGCAATTAACTATGTGCAGTCTGTTCTGCTATAAGGTTTGCTTTTATTTATTTATTTATTTTTAATTGATTATTTTACAGAGAGGAAGGGAGAGGGATAGAGAATTAGAAACATCGATGAAAGAGAAACATCGATCAGCTGCCTCCTGCACACCCCCTATTGGGGACGTGCCCGCAACCAAGGTACATACCCTTGACCTGAATCAAACCTGGGACCTTTCAGTCCACAGGCCGATGCTCTATCCACTGAGCCAAACCGGTTTCGGCATAAGGTTTGCTTTTAAAAGATACATTTGGCCAAAACTGGTTTGGCTCAGTGGATAGAGCATTGGCCTGTAGACTGAAAGGTCCCAGGTTTGATTCCCATCAAGGGTATGTACCTTGGTTGCGGGCACATCCCCAGTGGGGAGTGTGCAAGAGGCAGCTGATCGATGTTTCTCTTTCATCGATGTTTCTGACTCTATCCCTCTCTCTTCCTCTCTGTAAAAAATCAATAAAATATACGGTATATTTTTTAAAAAGATACATTCGTTCCAAAGCCATTTTAAGGAACAATTTGGGCACAGCCAAATTTCACGTCTCCTTGTGTGTGATTCCATCCCAGAGACACGAGGTGATTGCAGAAAACGGCACCCTGCTGAACTCTGCTGCATGGGACACACAAACAGGCACACACACACACACACACACACACACACACACACACACACTTCAGGCATCCAGCATCCACTTCCATTCAAACCATCATGTGGCATTAAAACTTTTTGCCCAATCTCAGTACCTGCTCCCACCCCTTCACCATTGCCTGCAAGCTGCCACCTGCGAACATCCACTCCACAGGCAATCGCCAAGTTTTTTCAAGGAAAAGTACATTTTTTTTTTGCGTTATGTATGCATTTTTAACCATTTAACCTGGGGAAAACTGTGTGGCTGTTTCTATTAGATTCTTACTTTTTTTTTAAATGTGTCCCTGGCCAGTTTTTGAGTGTTGGCCCCTGACCCAGGGTTCTCAGTCTTGCTGTCTTGGCGTGGGGCTGGATGATTCTGTGCGGTGCCCTGGCCCGTGCCCTGCAGCAGGGCCAGCAGCTTCCCGGCCTCACACACCAGATGCCAGGGCACCTCCTCTGTTCACCACCCTCCCCACCAGTGTGGACATTGGAAATGTCCCCTGGGGGGAGGAGCATAGTCCCATGAGACTTTGTGAGTGAGAACCACTGCCACAACCCATTTGCCAGGGCCCCGAGGCCTTTGGCACAGCACTCTGCACAGCACGGTGGTGTTTAGGAGTAAGTCCTGCATCAGCAGATTGATGGGACTGAGAAATGCACGCCTCCACCGGGTCCTCCTGATGATGTTATTCACAGCGAGTTGGTGAGGTCTGTTCACTTTGCACTGAGCTCAAAATGAAAATTCTTACATTAAAGGAATCACCTCTAGCAATGTCTTTACTTTCAAAGTGCATAGACCTTGAACCATACAAGATCTTACAACAAAAAACTAGAGTGCCGAGGCACAAAATTCGTGCAAGAGTAGGCCTTCCTTCCTCCGGCTGCTGGCACTGGCTTCCCTCTGGCACCCAGGACTCACTTTATCTGGGTGGTCGTCCGAAAGGACATCTGGAAGGATGTCCAGTCTAATTAGTATATCACACTTTTATTATCCTATATCAGTGGTCAGCAAAGTCATTAGTCAGCAGCCAAATATCAACAGTACAATGATTGAAATTTCTTTTGAGAATCAATTTTTTCAAACTTAAACTATATGTACACAGATGATAATTTAATAAAAAATATTTTTAAAAATAAAGACAAAAGATGATCTTAAAAAATGAAAAAATAAAAAAAGAAATATATAAAAAAAATAAACTTAAACTATATAGGTAGGTACATTGTTATTAACTTAATTAGGGTACTCCTAAACTGGCCTTTGCTAAAATCTCAAGGGGCCAAAGATCCGCATGTGGCTCCTGAGCTGCAGTTTGCCAACCATTGTCCTACATAATAAAGATGTAATGTGCAAAAGGTCGTTATGCCCCGAAGCATACCAACCAACCACATAATGACCAGACCACGGATTAGCAGGAGGGTGGGGCAGCAAGCTACTTGAGGGCAGCAGAGAGCTACAGGAGGGGGCAGGGCAGCAATCTATTTCGGGGGTAGGGGGGTGGGTAGGGGGGTAGTTAGGGTTAGGGTGCGTGAAAAGAGCTACAGGAGGACAGGGCAGCAGGCAGAGAGCTACAGGAGGGCGGCAGTGAGCTACTGCACACAGATCTATAGTTATAGATAACATAAACAACAATAGCTACCACTTTTGGATACTCCTTAAAACCTAACCACTGTGCTATAAGCATTTTATTCAAAGTCACATTTAACCTTCACCAGAGCACAACCCTGACCGATGTCTGTCAGCCCATTTAATAGGAGAATTCTCAGAAACTGAGGCCCTGAGGCATGGGCAACTTGCCTGAACTTAGAGTCCAGAAGCCTTGGGACACAGTCCCTCCTACTCTGAAGTCTAATTCTCATGCCTCTGGGGCTTCCTTAATTAAAGATATCTGCAACTATTTACTCAGCACCTACTTCTTAACCAAGATAGTAACTGTAACACTGATAATGGAGCAAATTGCTAAAAGGCCAACTTACCCCCAACAAAGGGTCTAACTCTCAATAAAAATGATCTCACACAGAATATAATAGAATCAGAGGCAAAGAAAGGGAGTGGATTGATAATTATCAGGGGTAAAGGGGTGTGGGAGGTTCAGGAAGAGACTGGACTAAAATCGTACACCTATGGATGAGGACAATGGGGGGCGGGAGGTAAAGACAGAGAGTGGGGTGGGAATCTGGTGGAAGGGAGCTAAGGGGGAGAAAAGGAGAGACAATTGTAATAATCTGAGCAATAAAGATTTATTTAATTTTAAAAAATGATCTCACACCATGCATGAAAGCCTTGTGCTAATGCTAAAGGTCAGGTTCTGGAAAAAGAATTACCCAGGGGGATCTTCCTGTGTCCTTGACCCACCAGCGTGTGTATGTGTGTCTAGGCAGAAACACTGGAAGGTGTTACAGCAGATCGGGAGGCACCATTGTTGTCTCTGAAAACTATGAGTACCAGTGATTTCTGGGCTCATTCCTTAATTTCACCATAACTTTGGCATTTTCCACCATGAACACGTGTTAGAGGCACGCACGTGTGTGTGTGTGTGTGTGTGTGTGTGTGTGTGTGTGTGTGATGAAGCAGATTGAGCTGGGTGCGTTTTCTGCCCTCACCTAGTGCTTCTCCAGGATGTAACCAGGCATAAGCAAATATACATGGAAAACACGTTTGTAAAGGGAAAATTGAAGACCAAGATAGCACAAGAGCTAATAGAAAGGGAACTAGACAGTTAATGAGTTCAAGTTGGATTAAATGCTAGAATAGAGGGCTTGCAGATGTGATTACAAAACCACTGTCAGCAATCTTAGAGACATCGGAGCCTGGGAGCCAGGCCAGGGAACTGGAGACAGGAATATGTTATTCTAGTTTTCAAAAATGAGAAAAATGTGGGTTCAAAAAACTAGAAGGCAGTGGAGCTAGCATTTGGGGCCCGATTATGAAACACACCCTTTAGGAACATTTAGGGAAGAGCAGAGCGGAGAGGCTGAGAGCCTCAGAGGTTCGGGTCATTCTGGCCCAACTCTATTTCCTTTCTTGCTCCTTTATTTTTGATAGACCAATAAAATATTCCAGACATCACGCACTTTGATTCCAGCAGGAGCATTTGATAAACAGATGTGGGCTTTCCTCGTGGAAAGATGGATGGTAATCTGATGAGCTGGAGGCACGGCTAACCGAATTGTTCAGCCCCTCGGTGGGTGCTGTGCTGAGCCTTCGCACACAGGTCCATGTCACATGGATGCCTTCACTCTCCCCCTTATAGGGCTGGAGTCATGGAGGCTTGGAGATGCTGTTACACATCAGAGTTTGGATTTTTTTTGCTTTCTAATAAGTAAATAGGGATTGAAATTAGGGCTTTAATTGCACACAGCAGGCCTTTATCTCACATAATATATTGACCTGGAAGACGATGCAGAGCTGAGAGTTATCAGATGGGCAGCTGACATGCAGCTGTGTGCCTGGCTGCCCCGTCTTCAGCCCTCAGCCTGTCCTTTGGCGGCAGGAGTGGCCTCTCGGCCTGGCGGGCTGAGGCAGGGCCAGGGAGGCAGGGGGACAAGTAGGAACCAAGCTCCAATCCTCCTTTTCCAAACGTATTTGCAAAACCCACCATGAAGTTCTGCCTGTGCAGGACTTCCCGTGGACATTCTGCCCGAATGAGAAAGAGGCCTTTGGCCCACTTATCTCACCCGTTCTCTTGGCTGCAAATAAATCTTTGGGGGCCGGGGGAATTCCTCTTGTCTCTGAAAATAAAAGATTTATCTCTTTATTACATTTCCCCCAAAGGTATTTAGTTCTGGAAATTGGAAGGAAGAAAAGGAGAGAGAGGGAGGGAATAAGGGGGGGGGGAGGAGAGAGAGAGAGAGAGAGAGAGAGAGAGAGAGAGAGAGAGAGAGGAGAGACAGAGAGAGAGAGAGAGAGAGAGAGAGAGACAGAGAGAGACAGAGAGGAGAGAGACAGAGAGAGGATAGAGAGAGAGAGGGAGAGAGAGGGAAAGGGGAGAGAGAGAGAGAGAGAGAGAGAGAGAGAGAGAGAGAGAGAGAGAGAGAAGGAAATAGTGGGGAAGAAAAAACAGGAGAGGGATGCAAAGGAAAGTAGACGGAAAGAACGGAAAGACACAAAAAATGAGCAAAAGGAGCCTTTTGCTTGTGTGATAGGGTCACATTTCTTTCTAAGGAAGTGGTGGAAGTGAACGGGGTCAGCCTCCCCAGCTGCTTGGTGTGGGACACAGTGTAAACAGGCCGGCCCCTGCTCTGGCCCCCAGGAGGCTGCGGGTCTCACTGGAGCCCGAGCGTCTTCGTGGCCAAACCACCATGAACTCTCGGGAGTCCCCGCTTGCTGAGTCAGCAGGAGCAACCCAAGGAGTTTGTTTCCATTTTCCTTCTTCTGAGCTCCAGGAGCAGAGTGTGCAGGTGAAGGGTGATGTCCTGCAACAACCAAGGTCAGCTCCGAGGAGGAGGAGACTGGGACACAGTTCTCAGATCCTTCCTGACCCCCGGAGATGACTTTGTGGTGACATTCTTCTTAGCCAGTGCTGTGAAATGCGCACAGCGAGGGTTTGGCCAGGGATGTAAGTCAGGGCTCAAGTTCTGCTGGCTGACTTTATTTTCTTCTCTGTTAAGAGCATATTCTGGCATATTTGCACCAATGGAATGCCCTGTGCTTATTAAAAAGGGGATATAAACTACAGAGCAATACTACTTGGCAGGAAAAGATGCCTGAGATATATTGGTTAAAGGAGCACAGGGTCACATGACACAATTAAATCGATTATCTTTGAATGCTAAGATTACAGGTGATTTTTAAACCTTATGTTTTTCTATACTGTTCATATTTTTTATACCAATAATCATTAACCTATGTGTACAGAGGGTTTCCTGTGTGGTGGGTGCCATGCCAGGTACAGGGGTGGGCAAAGGTAAGTTTACAGTTGTAATACAAGTAAATAATGCAAAAATGAATAAGTAATAATGTGAGAATTAACTCTTTTATGTTCTCATAAATGTAAACCTACGTTTTCCCGCCCCTGTATTTCACTTGAATCAACTAATTGGCTCCTTGCAATAAACCTATGAAAGAGGTACTAAGATCACCCTCATTTTACTGATAAGGCAGCATAATTAGGATCCTTGCCCAAGGCTTGAAGCCAGAAAGTGCCAGAAGATAACATGTAAACCTACACTAAAGCCCATTCTCTTAGGTATCAAGTGACAATATTTTTTGAAAACAATAAAGCTATTTTTAAAAATGTATCCTGACAATTACCTAAATCAAATTTTGAACAAAATGAAGCCATTTAAAATGAATTTGTAGACAAATAATTTATTGGTGGTGCAAATGTTCCAGATACTCCATTATATGAGACCACTGGGTAATGGTAGCATTCTGTTATTCTATTATGTGTGACTGTGTATGAACCTAGAATACATGAAAGCATATGTACTGATATAATAACTGCTACCCTTTCAATGTTGGGATTAGGATAATTCATATTTTCTTTTGGTTTATAGTGTTTTCCACATTTCTGTAACAGCAGGTAGTGCTTTTGTCATAAGTAAAGGAAAAAGAGGAGCAGCCTTCTCCCTCTTCTTTTTTTTTTTTTTTTAATTTTATTTTATTAAGGTATTTTCTGTGTACATAGTTTACCATTGCCCCCCCCTCACCACCCATTTATGCCCTCCCTCCCCAGAGTTTTGTGTTCATTGGTTGTACTTATGTTCATGGATACCAGTCCCTCGGTTGTTCTCCTGTCTCCCCCCAGGTCTCCTTCCCCTCCCCCCTGTCATTTGACAATCTGCTTGTTTTATGGTGACCATCTCAGGCTCATATGAATAGAGTCCGCTCCTCTTCTGGTTTTCACCGCCCCTTCCCCTGGGACCCACTGCTTCCCTTAGGACACTCGGCTCACCCGGGGCACTCGACCCCATGGGACACACGGCTCACCCGGGACACCCTTCCCCCTTCCCCTTTGGGGGGTACGGCTTACCAGGGGCACATGGCCCCCTGGGACACTCAGCTCACCCGGGGCACTCGGCCCCCTGGGACACTCGGCTCACCCGGGGCACTCGGCCCCCTGGGACACTCGGCTCACCCGGGGCACTCGGCCCCCTGGGACACTCGGCTCACCCGGGGCACTCGGCCCCCTGGGACACTCGGCTCACCCGGGGCACTCGGCCCCCTGGGACACACGGCTCACCCGGGACACCTTTCCCCTTTGGGGGGTACGGCTTACCCGGGGCACATGGCCCCCTGGAACACTCGGCTCACCCGGGGCACTCGGCCCCCTGGGACACTCGGCTCACCCGGGGCACTCGGCCCCCTGGGACACTCGGCTCACCCGGGGCACTCGGCCCCATGGGACACTCGGCTCACCCGGGGCACTCGGCCCCCTGGGACACACGGCTCACCCGGGACACCTTTCCCCTTTGGGGGGTACGGCTCACCCGGGGCACATGGCCCCCTGGGACACTCGGCTCACCCGGGGTACTCGGCCCCCTGGGACACTCGGCTCACCCGGGGCCCTCGGCCCCCTGGGACACTCGGCTCACCCGGGGCACTCGGCCCCCTGGGACACTCGGCTCACCCGGGGCCCTCGGCCCCCTGGGACACTCGGCTCACCCGGGGCCCTCGGCCCCCTGGGACACTCGGCTCACCCGGGGCCCTCGGCCCCCTGGGACACTCGGCTCACCCGGGGCCCTCGGCCCCCTGGGACACTCGGCTCACCCGGGGCACTCGGCCCCCTGGGACACTCGGCTCACCCGGGGCACTCGGCCCCCTGGGACACACGGCTCACCCGGGGCACTCGGCCCCCTGGGACACTCGGCTCACCCGGGGCACTCGGCCCCCTGGGACACTCGGCTCACCCGGGGCACTCGGCCCCCTGGGACACTCGGCTCACCCGGGGCACTCGGCCCCCTGGGACACTCGGCTCACCCGGGGCACTCGGCCCCCTGGGACACTCGGCTCACCCGGGGCACTCGGCCCCCTGGGACACCCGGCTCACCCGGGACACCCTTCCCCCTTCCCCTTTGGGGGGTACGGCTTACCCGGGGCACATGGCCCCCTGGGACACTCGGCTCACCCGGGGCACTCGGCCCCCTGGGACACTCGGAGCTCCTTGCTAGCATGGGGGGCAGGCTGGGACAGCTGCAGTTGGTCTGAGATGGTTGCAGGCGGGGGGACCACCTTCAACGGTGTCTCGTTCGGTGTGGGAGCGGAGCAGCTGCAGACATGGAGGCTAAGTCCTGAGGTCGCCCACTCCCTGAGCCCAAGGCGTGGTGAACTCTGTTCTTGGTGGATTTCCTTTATTCTCGGCGCCAGTGGCGAGTGGCGGTGCCAGGTGCAATATTGACGGTCACTCCTGTGGTTCAATTACCACTGTAGTTTTAAAGTTCACATGGTGGTGGTGGTGAGAGCTTCGGCTTGGCCATGTGGCATCGGAGGATGGGCTCGCCTGAGTGGGTAATGGAAGGCACCGTGCCATTTCCTCACCAGCGCGCTCCATTTCCCTCCCAGCATGGTGGGTGTGCTGGGGAGATTGTGGGCGGGCTGTGATGGCTGCATGGGGAGAGTCCGCCCTCCATCGCGTCCTCTTTGTTGCGGATGTGGAGCTTCTGTGGATGCAGAGGCTAATTTCTGAAGCCACACTCTCTATGAGCCCGGTGTGTAGTGAGCTCTGATTTCGGTGGATTCCCATTCTTGGGGGCGGCAGTGGGTGCGGCAGCGATGGTAGCTCCTGTGGCTCAATTTCCCCTGTAGTTTTAAAATCCGCGTGGTGGTAGTGTCTGATGCTTTGGCCTGGCCATGTGGCAGCGGAGAGAGGATTCTCCGGGTCTGCCAACGGAAGGCGCAGCGCCAGCACAGCGTGCGCGAAGGCCTGGCAGAGCAGGCCGCGGGCGGTGGCGGAGAGTCCCCGCGATGTCTTAGTCTTTCAGACTTAGTGGAACGCTTCCCCTGAGCCAGGACAAGCAGCACCACCACCACAAATATTGGCCAGCTCAGTGCTGCCCCTCTACAGGTGACAGTAGGGGCATCCTCACCTCGGTAGGCCTTTGCTCTTGGAGGTCTTAACCAGTGGAAGGCAGCACGGTACAGAACTGCCCCACCTTCTCAGTCCTCCGCTCGCCATAGTTTTAAACTCCACATGGCAGCTGCGGCACCCTGCTTGGTGTCTAACTGTAGCCTTCCCATTTCTGGGGCGAGCTGGTTGTGCGGGAGGGGGGACGCTGTGCCCGCTCCTCTAGGACTGTGGGCGGGCTGGGAGGTCTTGCTCACGCTCATGGGCTTCTCGTCCAGGCAGGAGCCGAAGGCGCGGCGAAGGCGCGGTGAAGGCGTGGCGGCAGCGGCCCAGGCGGCGGCGGTGGCAGCGGCGGTGGCGTAGGCCCCCATCAGCTCCCGTAGTGGTGGCAGGGCTGGCCCACTCCCTGGGCCCCGGGGCAGGGCGAGGTCTGGCTTCCCTCATTTCCGGCGTCATTGGCAGGTTCAGTTTCGCTGTAGTTTTAAACTCCACATGGCGGCGGCGGCGCCCTGCTTGGTGTCTAGTTTAGTTTTCCCACTTCTGGGCTGGTTGCAGACGGGGAGCCGCTGCGCGATTTCTTCGCCTGCACAGTAAGCGCGGGGGCTGGGCCGGCGGGGAGATACTACACCATCTCTTCGCCTGCCCGGCGGCAAGTGCGGGGGCCCGAGTCCTGGCACCCGCTTCTCTCCAGCACTGCGAGCGGGCTGGGAGGTCGCGCTCACGGGCTTCTCGTCCAGGCAGGAGCCGAAGGCGCTGCTGCGGCGGTGGCGGTCCATCAGCTCCCGTGGCGGCCGGCGGGGCTGGCCCACTCCCTGGGCCCCGGGGCGGAGCGAGGTCTGGCTTCCCTCATTCCCGGCGGCAGCGGCTCCGGCAGGTTCAGTTTCGCTGTAGTTTTAAACTCCACATGGCAGCAGCGACGTCCTGCTTTGCTTTTAGATGTAGCCTTCCCATTTCGCCAGCTTTCCTGTGGGTCTGGTGCGATCCCTTTTGGTTTTATCTGTTGTTTATTTCCAAATTGTTGAGGAGATGGCGGCCCAGGAGACTCCCTGGGCCGCCATCTTGCTTCGGTCCTCCCTCTTCTTTAAAAACAAAATTATTTTCATTGTTGAGAGTATTACAGATGTCCCTCATTTTCCCCACTTGCCCCCCCTCCACTCAGCTACTGCCCCAACCCAGGCCTTCCTCTCACTATTGTCTGTGTCCATGATCTATGCATATATGCATGCAAATTCTTTGGTTAATCTCTCTTCCCCACTCCCCCCACTGAGATCTGTCAGTCTGTTCCATGCTTCCATGTCTCTGGACTTATTTTGTTCATCAGTTTATTTTGTTCTTAGATTCCACATATAAGTGAGATCACACATGGTACTTGTCTTTCTCTAAATTATTTTGATTAGCATAATAATCTCCAGGTCTATCCATGCTGTCTCAAAGGGTAAGAGATCCTTCTTTTTTATAGCTGCATAGTATTCCATTGCATAATTCCACAGCTTTTTTATCCACTCATCTGCTAGTGGGCACTTGTGTTGTTAGCGAATGTAAATAATGCTGCTATGAATATAGGAGTGCATACATTCTTTATGAATGGTGTTTTGGGATTCTTAAGATATATCCCTAGAAGTAGGATCATTGAGTCAAATGGCAGTTCATTTTTAACTAGAGGCCTGGTGAATGAATTTGTGCATGGGTGGGGTCTGGCTGGCCTGCCCTGATGGGGTTCTATCGGAGGGGAGGGATATGGGAGGTTGGCCAGCCAGCCTAGCCCCCGATTGAGGTGGGAGGGGCCGAGTCAGGACTGGGCCAGCCAGGAGGAGGGGCCATGGGTGATTGGGGGCGCTGATCGGGGCCCTGATTGTGCCGGTCAGCCACTGCAGTGCTCATCATAGCAACTGGTCATTCTGGCTGTTCCCGTCATTCTGGCCGTTCCATCGTTTTGGTTGCTTGCCTTTTATATTTATAGATTTTGGAAATTAGCCCCTTATCAGATCTATCATTGGCAAATATGTCCTCCCATTCAGGGTTCCCTTTTCATTTTGAGGGTGGTCTCTTTTGCTGTGCAGAAAATTTTTAGTTTGATGTAGTCCCATTTGTTTATTTTTTCTTTGTTTTTCTTGCCCTAGAAGACATATTGGTAAAAATTCAGCTACATGAGATATCTGAGATTCTACTGCCTACGTTTTCTTCTAGAATTTCTATGATTTTGTTATTAAATTTAAGTCTTCTATCCATTTTAGTTTATTCCAGGTATAAATTGGTAATCTAGCTTCATTTATAAAATATGTATCTGTCCAAATTTCCCAGTACAGTTTATTGAAGAGACTGTCTTTACTCCACTGTATGCTCTTGCCTCCTTTCTCAAAAATTAATCAACTAATGGCATGGTACAACTTACGGGGTTTTTGTTCTGTTCCATTGATCTATATGCCTATTCTTATGCCAGTACCAGCCTGTTTTGATCACATGGCCTTGTAGTACAGTTTGATACTCAGTATTGTAATCCCTCCAACTTTGTTCTTCTTTCTCAAGTTTACTGAGGCTATTTGGGATATTTTATGGCTCCATATAAATTTTTTGGAATATTTGTTCTAGATCTGTTAAATATGCCATTGATATTTTAATAGGGATTGCATTAAAGTAATCTAAATCTATAGCTTACTTGGATAACATGGACATTTTAATGATATTAATTCTTTTAATCCATGAACACGGTATGTGCTTCCACTTGTTTGTATCTTCCTCTATTTCTATTTTCAATATCCTGTAGTTCTCCAAGTACAGGTCTTTTACCTCCTTAGTTAAGTTTATTCCTAGGTGTCTTAATTTGTTGTTGTTGTTGTTGTTGTTGAAATAGTAAATGGGGTTGTTTTTTGTTAGTTTCACTTTCTGAGAGTTCATTATTGGTGTATGAAAATGTCATTGATTGATGGGTGTTAATTTTGTATACTACTATGTTGCTGAATTCATTTCTTAAATCTAGTATTTTCTGGTGGAGTCTTTAGGGTTTTCTATGTACAATATAATGTCATCTGTGAATAATGACAGGTTAATTTGGATGCCTTTAATTTCTTCTCCTTGTCTAATCACTATGACTAGGACTTAAATAAGAGAGGTGAAAGCAGACATCCCTGTCTTATTCCTGTTTTTAAGAAAAACACTTTTAGTTTTTGCCCATGGAGTATGATGTTGGCTGTAGGTTTGTTATATATGACCTTTATTATGTTGAGGTATGTTTCCTCTATTCCCACTTTGCTGAAGATTTTTACAAAAATGGGTGCTGTATTTTGCCAATAACTTTTTCAGTGTCGATTGATATGACCATGTGATTTTTATACTTCATATTGTTTATGTGGTATATCACATTTATTGATTTATAAATATTGTACTAGCCTTGCATCCCCAGAATAAATCCCACTTGGTCATGGTGTATGACCTTTTTGGTGTATAACTGTATCCAATTTGCTAATATTTTGTTGAGGATTTTAGCATCTATGTTCATCAGGAATGTTGGCCTGCAATTTTCTTTCATTGTAGTTCCTTCATCTGGTTTTGGAATTAGAAAAATGCTGGACTCATAAAAAGAGCTTGGAAGTCTTCCTTCCTCTTGAATTTTTTGGAATAGTTTAAGGAGGATAAGTGTTAGTTCTTTAAATGTTTCATAAACACGCCTGTGAATCCATCCAGTCCAAGACTTTTGGTTGCTGGGAGATTTTTTAATACTGCCTTAATTTCATTAGTAGTTATTGGCCTATTCAGATTTTTATAATTCTTCCTGACTGATATTTGGAAGACTATATGTTTCTAGGAATTTGTCCATTTCACCCAGGTTGTCCAGTTTGTTGGCACAGAGAAGTTCATGGCATTTTCTTATAATCCTTTGAACTACTATAGTGTCCACTGATAAATCATCTCTTTCATTTTTGATTTTATTTATTTAGGTCTTCTCTCTTTGTTTCTTTTTAAGTCTAGTATGGAGTGCCTATTATATGCAAGATATTGTTCCAGGTTCTTGGGAAGCACCAGACCACCAAAGTGACCAAGTCCCTGTCCCTGTGAATTTGACATTTCTACCTTTCTATCACCTTGCCAGCATAGAGAGCACCTACTCTTGCTTTAAGATGCAAAATTTAGCCCCCCACCCCTTAAACTTTCATGATCATCTGGAGGAAAAGTATTAGGCACAATTTTCTCAGATTCCATTGCATTTTCTTGACACTTATTTTTCTATTATATAACATATTATACATGTGTTTATTTATGTATAATGTAGTTATTTGTTTATGTACCTTTTTTTCTAGAACATGAGTTTGACAGACCTGGGTTCCACCACTCAATTACCTGTGTGACACCAGGTCAGTTATTTAGCTTCCCTGAAACCCAGTAATTTTCATTTGTGTTACAGTGACATTAAAGTTTAACTCAAAAAAAGTGTTGTGGGGATTACAAAAGAAAAAAAAGCTACTCATTTAAAAATGTGTGTGAATGTTTATAGCATCTTTATTTGTAAGCATACAAAACTAGAGGCAAGCTAAATGTCTTTCAACGGATGGATAGATCATCAAAGTCCTACATTTGTACTATGGAATAATACTCAACAATAAAAAAGGATGAGTTTATACAGGGAAGAACATGGATGAACATCACATACATTATATTGAGTGAAAGAAGCTAGAATCCAAAGACTACTTATAGTATAATTTCATTTATATGACATTCTGCAAAAGGCAAAACACAGGGAGAGAATGAAGACCAGTAGTTGCCAGGGGCTGAAGTGAGAGGAGGTGTTGACTAAAGATTTGTTAAAAAAGGAACTTTATGAGTTGATGGACAATTTCTTGTCCCTAGGTTGTGGTTACACAATTATATTCATTAGTATAAACTCATATAACTGCACACTATAAATTGTTGGATGGATGGATGGATGGACGGAAGGAAGAAAAAAAAAGGAAGGAAGATGCACATAAAACTTTAGGGGATTCAATACCTCTGTACCTTTTACTAATAGAAAATAGAAACCAGTGAATAAATTATTATCTAGCAGTTCACATGACCTGCCAAAAGATGATCCCACAAGAATACTACTATATCACACATGATACCAAGGGTTATCTAACTCAATAATGCACACTCATATTTGCTTTTACTTCTTCCTTGCTATATTCCATTTTGTCTTCATTTCTGCTTCTTGGTATTGTACTCCCTAATAAAATAGCACAAAAGCTTTTACCCTTGGCTTTTCTTTCAAAGGAACGTAGGCTATGTCACTAGGCATGGCCATGTCTTTTTGTTCTTGCCGATAGAAATGGGAGCAGAAATGCTATGTGCTACCTTTGGTCCTGCGCCTTCAACCTATGGGCATGCTCTCCTTCATATCCCCTCCGCCCCTTTCTATGAGATGGAACCCAAACTATAACCCAGATTAAAATATGTAGACAAATTCAGCCTCCTAGCAGGTAGTAAAACAATTATATGGAAGGGACTGTGGTTCCTGAATTATCCCCTGGAGAAGAGACCCTGTCAACATGGACTGTTAAATGAGAAACAAAGAAATCTCTGTGTTCTTTAAACCACTGTATTTAGGGGGTTTCTTTTGTTATAGCATAACCTTTGCCTAAACTAAAATGGGGATAATATCATTTTTCAATTACTCTTCATGATGATGATTCTTCTAAAAACACAGCAATTAATATATTATTTTTAAAAATATATCTTTATTGTTCATATTATTACAAATGTTCCTCATTTTTTTCCCCTCCACCAAGTTTCCATCCCACCCTCTGCCCTTTCCCCATACCCCATTGTCCTCATCCACAGGTGCAGTTTATGTTCAGTCTCTCCCCCGCCACCACTCCCCTTTTCCCCGAGAATCATCATTCCACTCCCCTTCCATACCTTTGATTCTATTATATTCACCAGTTAATATTGTTCATCATGATTTTTACTTCCCTTGGTTTTTAGATTCACTTGTTGATAGTTACCGGTACGTATTTGTTGTTGATAATTTTTACGTTTATTTTCTTCCTCTTCCTAAAGAACCCCTTTTAGCAATTCATATAATTCTGGCTTGGCGATGATGAACTCCTTTAGCTTAAATTTATTTGTGAAGCTTGCCAAAACCGGTTTGGCTCAGTGGTAGAGTGTTGGTCTGTGGACTGAAAGGTCCCGGTTTCGATTCGGGTCAAGGGCATGTACATTGGTTGTGGGCACATCCCTGGTAGGGGGTGTGCAAGAGGCATCTGGTCCATGTTTCTCTCTCCCCGGTAGGGGGTGTGCAAGAGGCAGCTGGTCGATGTTTCTCATTGACGTTTCTATCTCTCTCCCTTCCTCTCTGTAAAATATCAATAAAACATATTTTTTTAAAAATTTATTTGTGAAGCTCTTTATCTGGTCTTCAATTATGAGTGATAGCTTTGCTGGGTAGAGTATTTTTGGCTGTAGGTTCTTGTTATTCATCCAATTACATATATTATTATTGAAATTGTGATACTTTTAGGGATAAAGGAAGTGCATTACTTCTTGTGTGCCCATGGTGAAGATGTATGATTATTTCATGTATACTCATGGTGAACATGCATTACTTGTTTAATGAAATAGGTTTTCTTTTCTAAAGATGCTGAACAGAACATACCACTCAGAGAATCAAGCCATTGGGTCAATAAACAGAGAAAATGTGCCCTTGAAATAATTTGCATAACTAACAAATGGTGAAAAGGCTTGCAAACCTTTATGAGGACTAAACCCTTATCCACGTCATTTTCCTTTCATTGCAAATCCTGTTGCTGAGCAAGTTAAGATTATTATTGAACCAAAACCTTTATGCCTCAATTTGACCCTAAATACACTACTTTTTGTTTTGTATTGCTTTTTAATACCTTCCATGCCTACTGTCCCATCACTACGTGAGGCAATATAGCGTGAGATAGGCTTATAGCAGGCTAGCTAAATTTCAGGCAGGCTAGCAGGCACACAAACATTTACAGAACCACATTATTAAAGTTACAAAGCAGTTAGTTGGAGAGAGGAAATGTTAGCACTCAAATACAAGAAATTTTAAAACCATAATCTGCCGTAAATATTCTCCCGGGACAGACCTGAGGAATCAGACAGCTGCATCTGGTTAAGGTTCCCCTGTGTCTCCCCTTCTCCTCTGAGTTGAATCAACTCTACAGAAAGCAACAGCAGATCCTTTATAAAGCTTCCCTATTCCCAGTAAGGGACAGGAGTGCAGAGCGAAGCAGAGAGCCCGCTGCCATTGAAACCTCTGACCAGCTGCTGCTTCCTTATTTCTCCCTCCTCTGTATACATTGAAATGTCCTTCCTTCTTTATCTGCTTGTAAGAAGCAGATGGGATTGTCATCATCATCATGGTCATCATCATATATTCTACTTACTGAATACCTGCTATGCTTAGTAATTTTATATAAATTATCAAATGTGATCCTCACAAAACTTTAATCAAGTAATTATTAATTGCCCCATTTTACTGATGATAAAACTGAGAATTAGAAGTTTAGGAGAGTCACATAGCTAGTAAATGGGATCTTCTAAACCTTAAGCCTCTCTATTGAAAGACATTTTGCCATAGTGATAAAACTTCAGAATCATCGTGAAGTAGGTGCAAGTATTTTTCACACCCTTTCAACCCCCTCTTTTCAAGCTGTGGGAACACCCAGTTGCTATGTAGCACCTTTCCCCAAACTGTCAAAGATCCCAACAGTTTTAAGAATATCCTTTGTTAGTGATATTTCCACTCAAATATGGGTCTGTTGGAAAGCAAGACAGTGGAAAGATCCAAATAAATAACCCCCTCTCTCCCAAGCTGCATTTCAGACCAGACAAGCAAGTAACAGGAAGATCTTTGTAAGTGGGTGATCCTCCCCAGGCTCTTTGCTAACTCCAGGGAGATACTTCGAACATGTTAACACCCTGGTGCTCTCAGAAGGCCAAGTGCATACACAACACTTCTCAAAAATAGGCTACATTTTAATAATTTTTCCAATTCATTAAAACCAGAACAAGAATCATTGCTATGATTTCATAGCATTTTGAGAGGGATGAGAAGCCCAATTTTATTCAGACCAATAGAGTAAAAAAAAAAAAATGCAGATCCCTGACTTGGTTAGGATTAAGTAAACAAGGTGCTTGTTTTCTGAAAACTAAAAATATGTTCTTTGGATCCTCTTCTTCCCTGAGTCCCTGGAACATGCCTTGAATTTGCTGTTGAAAATCTAAAGCATTCCAGTTGGCAGGACAATAGACTTCTCTCCGGGTGGACAACTGTGAGTTGAGTTTGGACAATGATTGTTCTGCTTCCAGAAAGTCCTCGGGGGGCAGAGAGAGGGGAAGGGGACTTGGACACGGAGTCAGGTGTTAGCCACCTCCTCAGGGGCCCTCCTCTGCCAGGCTCTGAAATTCAAGCCTGGAACAGACCTCATACTGACTTTTCCCCAAAGTGTGACCTTAATTAGAGAGGCAGAGACAAGGGTTTTTCCATATACAGTTCTCCTGGATCTGACCTCCTGGCTCAAGAGAATGTGCGTATGCCACCTCTAACACGTGGTGTAACTAGAAAGCAGTCAGTTGTTTTTCTTTCCATAGCCTTTATTCATTTCCAGGAAGAGAGGCTGAATAAAAGGGGGATTTAGGGTGTTATTTGGCTTAGAAGCAGGTTTCTAGAAAAGAACGTTACTCTAGGGGTTTTCTAGGACAGGTAAATTTTTCTCCTTTGCTAAATGAATAATTAATGTTTTAATATGAAACTTGCCCTTAATTTAGCCAGTTTATATGCATAAATACCCATCCTTTCTTTCTCTCGAGGCAAATGGATCATTTTAACCTACTAGGAGAATGGTCTAAAATAAGTAAATATTTGGGTAGTCCATTGATATTCACAGAGCACATTTGAAATGAATTAATTTGCCTTAGATGAGAAACAGACTTTAATGCTGTTTTGTCTTTGCATATCTTCTGAGTTGCTTAGGTTGTTGTTTTAATGGCAGCATTTATTAATGAAGGGAAGAAAGTTGCCAGAACTAGGGGCAGGAGGCTAGGACGGGCCTCCTGTAGAGAGTGGATTTCAGCCACTGGAGTGAATAGGCAAGTTAACCATATGTTTGACTCCGGGTTCTTTAAACCTAGCTATTGTCTCCCCCACTCCCACTCCCATCCCCACGTCCAAAAGCTGACCCTGCAGATTGCATCTGGGGCTCCATGGCCAGCTAGCTTCAAGTTGGTTTCAGCCAGAGAGTGGGGAAGAGAAGCCAAGATATTTCTGTCCTTTTCGCTTACGGTTTTGTCATCCCCTCTGGCAGTAGCTAAGGCTACCTACCATTTATCTCTTCAGCTCAAGGGATGGTTGTCTCAGCTCAGTGACTATAAATAATTAGCATGGACTGTGTGCCTAAACAACAGAAATGTATTTTCTCACAGTTCTGGAGGCTGAGAAATCCAAGATAAAAGTCCCGGCAGCCCCAGGGGGGCCAGGTGTCCCAGGAGAGCCTTGTGCCTCAGGGGGCCATGTGCCCCAGGAGAGCCTTGTGCCCCAGGGGGGCGTGTGCCCCAGGGGGGACTTGTGTCCCGGGAGAGCCGTGTGCCACAGGGAGCCGTGTGCCCAAGGGGGTGGTGGGACCCGGGAGCCGTGAACACCGGGAGAGCCGTGTGCCCTGGGGAAGCGGTGGGACCCGGGGGGGAGGGAGCGGTGTGAACGGGAGGAGGAGTGGATTCTATTCGTGTGGTCCTGAGACATTTGGACAGTCTGCAGCCATTAGCTACAGAACACTGTTGTATTTCCCTACAAAAACAAATGAGAGAGAGTGTCCCACTTGAAATTCATATACGGAAAAAGGAAAAGAGAAGGGGAAAAAAAATCTGAGGAACAGAATAAAGTGGTGAATAGAGTAGAATCAGAGGCAAAGAAGGGGAGTGGACTGATAATTATCAGGAGGATAAGGGGGTGGGGAAGCAGTGAGAGACTGGATTGAAATCGTATAACCAATGGATGAAGACAATTGGGGGGAGAGGGGGTAAGGGCAGAGGGTGGGAAGGGAACTGGGTGGTAGGGAGTCTTTGGGGGAGAAAAAGGAGAAACAATTGTAATAATCTGAATAATAAAGATTTATTAAAAAAAAAAAAGTCCTGGCAGATCTGGTGTGTGTTGAGGGAACTTCCTAGTTTGTAGATGGCCTTTTGCTGATTGTATCTCACAAGGTGAGGAGCAGAGAGAGAAGCAAGCTCTCTTGTCTCCTCCTAAACCAGCACTAATCCCTCATGGCCTAGCCACCTGCCGAAGGGCCCCCTCCCAATACTATCACGTGGGGGTTAGATTTTAACATATGAATTTGGGAGACACACATTCAGTCCATAATAATGGTGGCGACTATTAGGTTTACTAGTCTCTGGTGCCTCACACTCTTGTTTCCCATGCTCACACCTCCTGTCATCAACACCCTATCGCTGCAACCAGCTTTGGGGAGGCTGGCGCATGCTGTGTGTAGCCAGGATCCTGATAAACCACGCAGCTGACTTTTCCTTAACAAGCCTAAGAAATACTAGGAATTGGCCTCCTTGTGATGATCCCAGAATTTATAATCACGATGGGAGCCAACCCTCGCTGAGTGCTTTCCAAGTTCCCACGCACCATGCTGAGCGTGGACACGAAGGAGCCGGGAAGTGGTGGCTTGACAGGTTTCTCAAAAGAACAGGCTGCAGGGGACAGAAACCACTTAACAGCCAAAGGTTATTTAATCCCAAAGAAAGCCATCCTCTAAGGAATAATAATAAATACTACTTTTGTTAATACTGAATATTCATAAAAATTATCTTAAACGATCCTTTGAGGCATGGGTGGGGAACCTTTTCTTCTGCCAAGGGCCATTTGGATATTTATAACATCATTCTTGGGCCACACAAAATTATAAACTTAAAAGCTAGCCTGCTATATTTGGTCAAACATTTAATTAACTCACTCCTCAGGCCTTGGCACAGCCAGACCTAGTGATTCCGCAGGCCTTATTCAGCTGTAGGCTGGACATCCCTCACCCCTGCTTTAAGGGCTCTGCATAAATGTGGACAAGGAGACTTAGCAAAAAGTCTTTTTCACTTAATACTTGCTACCGATATCCTTACCATTGGTTATCACTAGCTCGAAAGTGTTCATCTGTATCTCTCCTCCTCTCCTGGCTTCTCCCAGAGGAGTCCACAGGCACACACAGTGATAACCCCCACGGCCACCTGCCATGGCAGCCAGCAGACTGGCTCTGGGCCCCTTGGGGCTGGGGAAGGGGAAGGAATCCCAGGAAGATTCAGGGCTGCTTTGGGTCTTGACCCTCTTAAGACTCCTTCTTTGTTGCTGATGTGTTTACTTAGGAGCTTCCTGTCTCAGGGTTCTCTCTATTCTAACAGGTAAAATGTTTTAAAATATATGCATTCTGCTAGAAGAAAGAGAAAGTGAAAGAAGTTAGGACAGGATTGAGACAGGGAGTGAGAGGGGTTTAGTGTGATTGTGTCATACGTGGCATCTTTGTTCTTTACTCAACAAAAAATATCCAAATTGCAAGTTCTGGTAAGTTTTTGGGGAGTGTTGGTGTTAGTGGTGTGCATATGTTTGTACGAGTATGTGCGCCACTTTTCCGGATACTCTTGATTCCTGAAAGTCAAGAGTGAAGGCTTTTCCTACTAGTTTTCAGGAAAAATGAGCCTACACCCTGTTCATTTATATCTATCACACATGCCATGCTTTCCCATGTGGGATACGTGTGCTCCTGATGGTACACTGAACTTACCAAGAATAGGCAAAGTCAAGATAAATGCACGACATCTTTGCTGGAAGAACGTGATTATGATCCTGGCAGTAGCGTCTATGGACCTTGACCATGGCTTCAAAGCCTAGACTCTGAATCTCTATACTGTGCTGTTGAAAAAGCTAAAAAGTACTTAGATAAGTTTTGCCAAAAGAACCATCAGCCCAGCATTTAATTTAGACCCTACTTAAATCATATTTTTACTGGGTACATCTGTCCAATTCCTTTGTTGGAGTATAATTCTTTAAAAGTCAGAAACATAGCTCCAGCTGGTGTGGCTCAATTGGTTGAGTGTCTTCCCATGCACTGAAAGGTCTCCAGTTCGATTCCCGGTCAGGGCACATACCCAGATAGCAGGTTCTGTCCCCGGTCAAGATCCATATGAAAGGCAATCAATCAAAGTCTCTCTCTCTCTCTCTCTCTCTCTCTCTCTCTCTCTCTCTCTCTCTCTCTCTCTCTTCTATAAGAACATATTTTAACAAAAGTTAGAAATATAATATATACTCTCAAATACATAGTGGGCACATGTCAAAGATTTCCTCTAACTCAGTAGTAAAGTACACAGCAGAATGATAAAGCTGGTTCCAAGCAGGTATATTTAGTCAGTTTTTAAAAAATGCTTGTCCAGACCAGTGTGGCTCAGCTAGTTGGGCATCAACCCAACACCAAAAGGTTGCTGGTTCCATTCCTGGCCAGGGCACGTGCCCGGGTTGTGGGCTGGAACTTCAGTAGGGGGCATACAGGAGGCAGCCAATCTGTGTTCCTCTTTTAAATCGATGTTTCTCTCTCTCCCTCTCCTTTCCTTTCTCTCTCTAAAAATAAATTTTAAAATGCCTGAATAAGATTGCAAATTTGATATACAATTGATTAATATTTTTCAGGGTAATAAATTATAACATTTTCTTATGGACAAAAAAAAATAAATAAATAAAAGTAAATTGGAACCTCTAGGGAACAGATCTAGTTTCAGTGTTCCCGTCCTCTCCCCGGTGACAGTTGCAGAGCCTGGGCTCTCATGTACAGTATCTCCTGAGGCCCAGCGGCCTGGTCTTAGAAGAGCTGGACAAGGGAGCCCTCTGCGGTAGCCCATGCCCCCCTCTGTGCTGGCGGACAGGCGACCCACCAGCCTCGGGACCCACTGGACCCTTAGGATGTGGTGAGAACTGAAGAACTGACTTTCACACTTTATTTAATTTGAATTCCGGTTTCACTTTAAGGAGCTCTATGTGACCAGTGGTCACTTCCTGTATTGGAAACCATCAAATGACCCTTGGGTGGGCTATTCAGGACGGTCAATATGACTTTGAAAGGACTCCCAGTAATCTTTCCGCCTTATTTCTAAGTTTGGCGCATTTTTCTTAACACCTTTGTCTCTTCTCCACTTCCCTCCATCAGTCTTAATTTTCTTTCTTTTCTTTCTTCGCTGTGAAGAGCAGGCAGGGAGCGATCTGTTTACAGGCCGCTGCCTGCCGATGGCTGCTGTCCAGCCCTGCGATCAGCTGATGGCCCCGGGGAGGAGGGGCCGCTGCAGGCGGGATGCATGTCCGCGCAGCTGTGGACCGACGGAGGGAGCTGACGTGTCTTCCCGCCGAGCCAAGCAGTAAATGTCACGAGAACAGCCTTTGAAAATGGTTCTCATCGCCTTTTGCCATCGCAGACAACCCAGAACAAACTGTTCTCAGACATTAGACTTTACTCTTCTTACTCTTCTTAATGGCCGGGAAGGCTTCTGGTAAGGAGACTCTGGGGCAAACAGCTCACTAGGTCACTTGGTTATCAATAAAGCTCCCAAAGAGATCGCTCCCAAAGGAATAGGTTCATGTGACCTTTAAAAAACGTTGTCTCTAGGATAAGGTGATGCAAGAGAGATTTTTGTTGGTTTATTTTGGAAAAGCTACTTATGAAATGGTTGGTTTTAAAGAAGAGAGAGAGAGAGAGAGAGAGAGAGAGAGAGAGAGAGAGAGAGAGAGAGACTGACTCTCAGGTGCACTTTACTAAAAAGGGGACAAGTAAATTGATTGTGTCTTAGAAAAATGTACTGTGTGTCTCCTGCTGTATCCAGCCATTTGTAGCTGTTAAAAGTACTTCGGTGTGAATTCCTAGGGCCTTTAACTACCCATTGATGGAGTTAATCCCCCTTCAACACCCCCCTTCAGGTACGCCTGACTAGTTTTGTACTGAAACTGCCAACAGCGTAGTGTTCTGCCTTGGATTTGCCAGGGGCCTGTCACTGAAGGGGACTCCAGGCATAAGGACCCAGTTTGGAACCACTTCGCCAGCTCTGGCACCTTCTATAGCTCTGCGCTTTCTTTTCTCTTCCCATCTTCAGAAGCCTTTACTGGAAGATGAAAATCAGAAAAGGATCCAAAAGAAGAATCACAATTACTACCAAATTATCTTGAAATTTCAGCCTTTTAATTCTTTTTTTAAGACCTTGTATTTTAAAAAGGCTTATAAAAACATATATAAACTAGAATACCCACTTTTTAAAAAATATATATATTTTTATTGATATTTTTACAGAGAGGAAGGGAGAGAGATAGAGAGCTAGAAACGTCAATGAGAGAGAAACATCAACCACCTGCCGGGGATGTGCCCGCAACCAATGTACATGCCCTTGACAGGAATCGAACCCGGGACCTTTCAGTCCGCAGACCGACGCTCTACCACTGAGCCAAACGGGTTTCGGTAGAATACCCACTTTTTAAGCTAACTGAAGGCTATCTACAAATAGGCTTATTATCTCATAGCTGTTCAAAAGATTTCTGAAGTATATGTTCACCTTAAGCATAACGAATCACATTTATTTTAATACCATCCTCTGGGATAAAAGGCTAATATGCAAATTAACTGAACAGTGGAACAACCAGTTGCTATGATGCCCACCAACCACCAGGGGGCAGACACTCAATGCAGGAGCTGTCTCCTAGTGGTCAGTGCACTCCCACAGGGGAGCACCGCTCAGCCAGAGTCAGGCTCACAGCTGGAGAGCACAGAGACAGAGGGGGAGCCTCTCCCACCTCCATCTATGGCAGCGCTAAGGATATCCAAATGCAAGAGGGTGAAGTTCATAATGGAGATTGAGTCGAACATTCAGTAGTTTGAGCACATCTTCTTAAACACATTAAAGGAATCTTTTGAAATCAACTTTGTGTTGTTATCTCGTTTTCTTTCTCTAGAGAGTTAAGTCTTAAAGAGTATAATAAACATTGTAAGCCAGCCAATATGTTTCTTAATGTTCACAACATTGAGTTAGTAGTAGTTTTCCCCTTAGTAAAGATGAAGTAGCTGAGGCTTAGAAAACTTAAGTGACTTACTCTGGTTACTCAAATAGTAAATATGGAAACCATGACTAAAATCTATGTGTGTTTAACTGCACAGACTTGCTCACAGCTCACAAAAGTCTGAATGTTACAGACTAGGAAGGTAGTTGTTTTGACCTCTCCAACCATCTATATTCATATTTGCAAAATGAGGGTACTAATACCTCCCTTCCAAGCATGGGGTACTAGACTTACTAGTATAAGAAATGCTAATTACAGGTTTTATTATTCTTATATATTCATTAGTTATTAAATTCTCTAGTGAATTGGATTCTAATTAATTGACATATTATGCTTAGAGTACAGGTGGGAAATCTCACTACCTACCATAGTGAAGAAATTCTCATAAGACCTCCTGGCTTTGGTCTTCACCCAATGTGACCTAGTTATTGAATTACCACAAAGAGTTCAATTAAAGGTGGTCTGGCTAATCAAATGGCCAATCACAGCCCCTAGAACTGACCCCAGTTTTGACTTTTTTACTTGCTTCACTCAATGATTTTCTCACTCGCCTTTGAGATTGTCTATCACATTGCTTGTTTTGTATCTGTTTAGGTACCGAAGTAGGACAATTAGGATGACTTTGAAGGGGCTCACAGTAATATTTCTGCCTTACATCAGGTTTTGTGTGATCTTCTTTTTCTGAACACCTTTTCCTCTCCTACATTACATTTCTATCCAGCTATTGGGGTGGCCTTCCTAATTTTGAAAGGGACTTTTTGTGATATGAGCAAAATGGACTTCGTGGAGATGGGTTCTTTATTGGCCTGTGTTCTCTGGAAGCAAACAAATGTGCTTCGGGTAGAGGGATGCCAGGAAGAGGAAGCCTCGTCCTCTAAAAGTGGCCTTGCCAGCACAACATGTTTTTGAGGAGCATTTAAAGCCAACATTTCAAGAAATTGCGCCACATGGTTCTGCTATTTAACTTTACATCGTCGTTTTTTTCTACGGAAAACCATCCTTTCCTAATTCAAATAATGGCTTCTTTAAGGAAAAGTACAGAGAATGAGATAAAGTCACTTAAAACTGAACTTCTAGGCAGCTTTGCTGAATATTCCTAATGTTTAATCTTTAAATCTCTCTCATCTGGAATTCCGTGGAGAAATCAGACAACGTCATCTAAGAGGCAAATCAGTCAAACATACCCACAGACGTTATCAGAGAATCCGATCCTTGCCTGCACAGTCCCTGGGGAGCCACTTCTGAAGATACGGAGACACAGTCTGCCCTATCACATAACCTCCCGTTGGTAAGGATCCTGACAGTTGCTACCTATATAAACACTTGCAAAAGCAAAACAAGGGGATGCCTGAGACTGGCTGGGTTGAGGAGAGTCATGGCTAGCCAAGACATATTCTTTACTCTCCATTGGTTGGCCCTCTTTACTTCTTTCCCTTAAAGTAGTTTTCAGCAAGTGGAACAAAGGGCTTAAGAAAGTCACAACACTCGCTACAAATTGAAGACTACTTGGTTCTCATTTTCAAACACCTGACCCCAATTCTGAGACATGCTGACAATAAATGAAGAGGAACGATGATTAAACAAAAAAAATTAAATAATAAAACAAAACCCAGAAACATTTAGCTTGGACGCCACATCAGGGGGAAGTTAAATAAAATATATGGTCAAAGAAAGAAGTATTTATCCTATAAATCCTACTTGTCACCATTATAAATTTGGTATGAAAAACCCCAGCCGTGTGTTTAGGACACAGTGATAGAGCCAAGTGAAGATAAACAAACCACCCATCTGTTTTCAGTTAAAAACATACTCAATTTTCCATATTAAGTACTGTAGGTCTGTTTAGAATGTAACCAACACATGCCTCTTCAGGAAAAGAAATTCAGGGGGGAAAATTAAGCCCTTTAAGAGGAGAGCACAATGTGTAAAGAAGACAAACCATCAGAAATTTGATGAAGCTGACTCCCCCCCCCTCTTGCCCCCCTTTCAGAAAGGGAAAGGATATCTTGATTGTTCTTGGTGACAAAACCCGGATCTACTCCTCTCATGTTTCTTACTGATGATGCCTCAGAGGATAGGGGGAAAGATCAATCTTATTATAGAACTTTCTCATTTGATTGATGCAGGAAAGCTGCTTTGAATTGAAGGCTATTTTAGCTAAAGAATTTACACCAAACTTCTTGGCCCACACGAAGCCTGGGACTGGTGGGCCTTAAGGATTTCTTTCAATATTTCTCCTCCTCTCAGCTCTACGTCCACATCAGAACTCTCTGTACCACGGAGAAACAACATAAGTAAATCATGTAATAAAATGACCTTTCCAAAATCATGTTTTGGCAAGAAGATGTTTTTTACAGCTGTCTCTTCCCTCTAACTTTAGATGATGGCAACAGTGGGACTTTGACAAGCCTTACCAGAAGTTTGACATCCCGTAGAATTCAGTTCTGGGGAAGCTAGCTTCAGCATGCTTCGTTTTTACATTTTTGGCAGCCTGAAAATACATATGGCCAATGAACATTATTGTGTACAAATAACATCCTTACCTTCAGCCTTACCATTTGCTTCTGAGAAGAACAAAATTGTTCCAGGAGAAAGACTTTGAACAAGAATCCCAAAGGGATTCTTTCTTTCTTTCTTTCTTTCTTTCTTTCTTTCTTTCTTTCTTTCTTTCTTTCTTTTCTTTTCTTTTCTTTTCTTTTCTTTTCTTTTCTTTTCTTTCTTTCTTTCCCTCCTTCCTTCCTTCCTTCCTTCCTTCCTTCCTTCCTTCCTTCCTTCCTTCTTTCCTTTTTTCCTTCCTTTCTTCCTTTTTCCTTCCTTCCTTTTCTTTGTTGATTAAGGTATTACATATGTGTCCTTACCCCCCCCCCATTGCCCTCCTACCCCTCCACTCATGCCCTCACCCCCCTCCCCCGTTTCTGTGTCCATTGGTTATGCTTATATGCATGCATACAAGTCCTTTGGTTGATCTCTCCCCCTTACCCTCACCTTCCCTACCTTCCCTCTGAGGTTTGACGGTGTGATCAATGCTTCTCTGTCTCTGGATCAGTTTTTGTTCATCAGTTTATGTTGTTCATTATATTCCATAAATGAGTGAGATCATGTGATATTTATTTTTCTCTGACTGGCTAATTTCGCTTAGTATAATGCTCTGCAGTTCCATCTATGCTGTCACAAATGGTAAGAATTCCTTCTTTTTAACTGCAGTGTAGTATTCCATTGCATAGATGTACCACAGTTTTTTAATCCACTTATCTGCTGATGGGCATCTAGGCTGTTTCCAAATCTTAGCTATGGTAAATTGTGCTGCTATGAAATAGGGGTGCATATATCCTTTCTGATTGGTGTTTCTAGTTTCTTAGGATATATTCCTAGAAGTGGCATTACTGGGTCAAATGGGAGTTCCATTTTTAGTTTTTTGAGGAAACTCCATACTGTTCTCCACAGTGGCTATACCAGTCTGCATTCCCACCAGCAGTGGGAGTCCTCGTCAGCATTTGTCATTTGTTGATAATAGCCATTCTGACAGGTGTGAGATGATACCACACTGGCATTTTGATTTGCATCTCTCGGATAACTTTAAGCATGTTTTTCATATGTCTCTTGGCCATCCTTCTGTCCTCTTTCGAAAAGTGTCTATTTAGGTCCATTGCCCATTTTGTAATTGGATTTTTTATCTTCCTTTTGTTAAGTTGTCTGAGCTCTCTGTAACTGTTGGAGATTAAACCCTTATCTGTAATAACATTGGCAAATATGTTCTCCCATGCAGTGGGCTTTCTTGTTGTTTTGTTGATGGTTTCTTTTGCTGTACAGAAGCTTTTTATTTTGATGTATTTCTTTTATTTGTTTATTTGCTCGGTCAAGATAGTTGATTGTGTTATCCTGGGAATTGAACACAGTGACATGTCCATAAGGAAAAGGCCTGAAAAGTGGCATGTAAGTCCTCCTTTTCAGCGGTGCTTGTCCTCATAAATGACCCTGGTCTGAGTCTGGCAGTGGGCAAGACATGGCTACTAAGGGGTCCATTTTCTATAGGTGGCAGTATTTCATGGTATATCTGACAGACCATACTATTTGTCAACACAGCCTAATCCACATATCAAACAACAGTTCTAGTCTGTTTCCAGAGTATGGTGTATTCATGTTATTTAGCAGAAAGGTCAGACTCACAGAAACACATGAATATGAAAAGGGATTGATTAGGTTGTGAAGGATGAGAGGGGACATCCAGAGAGTAATTGCTACTGTTTTTTCAACTATTAATTTTCTCATTCAGTCTTACTGGGCTCACTATGACAGTCAGAGCAGAGCAAGAAGTCCAAATTTCTTTGAAAACTCTACACTTTCTCTCTCTCAAGGTAGCTCTAGAATGTTCTGGCTCTTTTGCCTTTCCAGTCACATTAAGTTCTTTTGAAAGGAGGTGGGGAGTGAAAAGAAGGATCTCTTACCCTTTGAGACAGCATGGAGGGATCTGGAGAGCATTATGCTAAGTGAAATAAGCCAGTCAGAGAAAGATAAATATTACATGATCTTACTCATATGTAAAATCTAATGAACAAAATGAACTGACCAAAGATCCAGAGGCATGGAAGCTTGGAACAGACTGAGGAATCTCAGAGGGGGAGTGGATATGAGATGGAGGGAATTAATTGGGGAGAGGAGAAGGGAGACATCTGTAATACTTTCAACAATAAAGATAAATTAAAGAAAAACCAGTAGCATTCACTTTGCTTCTCCTCTCTTAAAGTGACATTTTATTAATTCAATTCTCTCTCCCTTCATAACTAAATTAGTGAATTCTTCCTTGGAGACACTTTTACTATCTTTCTTATGTTGGGCCTGTGGTATTGGACTGGTTTGATTGATTTGTTCAGAACTTCTTTAAAAAAAAATAGGCAGTCAGAATATTTCTCTGGTGAATACAAAATCAGAAAAAAAATTGCAGAAATTTTGGCAGATCGGTTCATTTTAAGAAAATATTTTGTATAGCAAAAGTGTGAGAATATGTCTCACTCACATTCTGATTTAATGAGTTAATATAGCAACAGTGCTCAGACCATAAAAAATGACACTCCCATGCCCCATGTTGTCCGATGCAATGAGTAGATCCGAAGTGTGAACGAGTGTCTTCTTGACCATTGACCTGCGGCTATAGGAGGACAAGTGACCTAATCTTTAGAATTTTGCAGACCTGAGTGTGAAACATGGCTGCACCTCTTCCTAGCACGGTCCCCAAACCCTCTCAGACTCAGTTTTCTCATCTTCAAAACGGAAAAAAATAATACCCTCTTCATACTGCTGTCTTGAAGTTTCAGTGAAATGAATTAGGTAATACTTAATTCTTAACCTGGGGCCTGAAACATAGTGAACGCATAATAAATGGCCAGGTGATATGGGAATTATGAACTCTTTCTAGTAGAGAGGTGACCTACCAGGTATCAATTAGTGAAAAATCAAATTGAAGAAATAAACTATTCTGTTTCTACTCCTCTCTTCAATGCATTAGTTTTAAATCTTTGGAAATTTCCCTTCTTATGTGTTAAAACTTGATTTATATCATCCAATCTAGTTACAATTTTATATTCAGAAAGCTTTATTCACCTTTATCCCACAAACCATGAAAAATCTCAAGGATTAAAATAAATTGATGGTTGTGTAAATCCATTAAAAAACACCTATTTTGTTTTGTTTTGTTTTGTTTTTTTTTCTAAGGAAAGATAGGCACAAACTTCTCAAATATTCATTTAATTATTTTTTAACTCTACTCACATGGTAGTCTGAACCTGTACATTGGTAGAGTCAATTGTCTAAATGTCCCTACTTAGACATTTGAGGTCAAAACTTGTTACTTTACTGACAGTTACCTATTAATTTGTATTAATCTAAATGTTAATTTAATAATTTATATAACTGTTTGATTTCATGATAATTGATCTAAATGTTTGATTCAATTTTTATAGAGAGATTTTAAGAGCTTCCTCAGAATTGATTGGCTCACAGTTCCACACACACTCAACACTGTGCTGAATAAATCAGGCAACGGGGCTGAAAGCTGGTTTGATGTGCTCAGAGTTTTGTTTGTTTTCTGAGAGTTTTCAAGTCCGCAGGCTTTGTTGTCGGAACACAGCAATCAAATATGTCACTGTCCCCAGCCTCCCAGTTATCCACCCACCAGGGAAACCCACCTCGTGGGAGAGCACGGGGACAGCAAGCAGCAGGTTCCCAGGTTTCCTGAGGCCACACCAACCAATCTCAACATCCTTCGTTACCCAGGCAGTCGGAGCATTGCAGTCCTAACAGCCATCTAATGCGCTTTTATTATCTGCTAAATGCTGTACCTATGGGGTCAGCCTGATCAAAACCCTATGAAAATGTGTTCTATTTTTTTTACTCCTTTACCAATGAGGAATATTAAGCTCAAAGAATTAAAAGCAACTTACCAAGTTCCCACCCAGCCTATACACCTAGGCTAGGTCTAGAGCAGAGGTTCTCAACCAGAGGGACTTTACTCCTCCTTCCCACGGCATATTTGATACCACCTGGAGACAATTTGGGGACAACTGGGGGAGGAGGCTTCTGGAGACTACTAGGTAGGGCTGCTAAGCATCCTCCCATGTACAGGGCAGTGGCCCGCAGCAATTGACCCAAATGTCAATACTGCCAAAGCTGAGAAACTGGCCCAGAGTCTCCAGAGCTGCCCAACAGAACTTTCTGCGGGGATGCAAATGTTCTCTCAAACATTTGAAATGCGGCTAGTGTGGCTGAAGGACTGGGTGTTCATTTTATTTTATATAATTTAAATTTAAATAACTACATACACCTAGTGGCTATTCTTTTGGACAACATGGGTCTTACTTGCTATACTATTGCTTCTTCGCCTAATGTCGTAATGTTACATAATGTCATAGAGTAACACTGGTGTAGGATTCCTGTAAGAATTAAGTAAGGGTAAGTGTACAATAGGATATTAGCTGCTATTTTAGGAATTAAGTAGTAAATCCACATATACATGATAATTATATTGTTATTATATACTAGAGGCCAGATGCATGAAATTCATGCAAGCGAAGGCCTTCCTTCCCCCAGCTGCGAGAACCAGCTTCCCTCTGGCACCTGGGACCTGGGCTTTCTTCGCAGCCCTGGCTTTGTCCAGAAGGCCGTCCAGTCTAAATAGCATATTATGCTTTTATTATTATTGATACACATATATGAAGGAAGCAATTTCCAAAAAGGGATCTAGACAGCTAGTTCACAAACTATTAAAATGCATTAACATGAATATCTCTTGAGTCCCTTCTTGATAAAATACAAGAGACTCCTTTCGCCAGATCAATGAATATCTAAACTTAAACTACTAAATTAAGGGGTAATTATAGCAGAATTCCTTCCCCCTCCCACCCACCATCAAGACCAGGTTTCCTTAAATATCAATACCCCAATGTTGATAAATATGGTTTGATCTTAAAGAGTAAAATTTCTGTGAACTTTTTGGAAGCACGTCTTTCCATGGCTTCTAGCGTGAAGGCCTAGCCCCCTTCTGCTGTGTGAAGGGCCCCTGGAAGACAGGCAGAATGCCCAGCATGCTCTGTTCGCATAAAGACCCATCGGGCTCGGTGGGCATGCTAATGACTGGACACCTGAGACTGACAGCTGGGCCTGGATTCAGGTGTCTGTGCTGAATAAGGAGACCCCTTAAGCTTCAGGGTTGGCAATTGCTTGGAACGATCTGTGTGCACAAACTTGACATTGGAGCCAGGAACAGTTAGGTTCTTCTGGCACCAACCTTCTATGTCATTAGCTTCATTCCTCTTGGAACAGGGTCTGAACTCAAAGGAAACGAAGTTCAAACCCAAGAATAGTCAGAATAAAAATAAGTAAGATCACAGCCTTGCTTTTCCTCTCTTTCCTTGGGTTTTAACTTATGTTTCACATTTTTAGAGAGGCCTACCCCATCCAGCATACATATAAACTAGATTTCCTACCTCACAATGATGTCTTGCTTTTATTTTACTACCTCTTTCTTTTTTTTCCAAAAATACTTTTGAGAATTAGCAATTAGATATTTACACAATTAGCTACTTAGTTTTGCTGTGTCTCCCTCACTAGACAATAAGCTCTGGGAGGGAGGAGACCGCCTTTGTCTTGTTCACCGTGGTATCTTCTTAATGCAGCACTGTGTGGCACATAGTGGGCATTTAATATGTGTTAGTTGGATGAGTGGCTACATGAAAACAAAACTGAGTTTAAATATCATTGTCTACTCTTCTGGTCAGTGTAAGTTATAATAAATGCAGGAAAAAGTAGTCAAAAGGCATTTGTCTATATTCCTGGGAATGAGTGATCCCCATTTGTGATATTCTTCCTGGATCTGGGAGAATATTGGTTCAGAAGCATTTTTGAAAAAGTATTTGTCCCCTTTTTCCTTGAATTCAGGATCCAGGCATGAGACCTCTGGAGATGGAGTCACCAAGGAGAAGGATCACATTAGCAATTACATGAGAAATGTCCAGGCCAGGCTGAGATCCAAGCACCCATTGGTTCCTGAGGCTTTCCCTCGACAAGGGCACGAAAGACTGTATTAGCTGCCAAGCACACTGTTGCTGTGGTTGGCCCTCTTTGAGGCCCCCGAGTGTACAGTTGCTGAGAACTTCTTCCCTTTCACAAACATTAGAATGGGCTTCCAGTGTGTGCACATTGGAGTGGAGTCAGGTTGGGTTATAGAGAACACCAAGGTGATGAACTTTAGGCTTATGGGGTTCAGTTCCCATTGTGGACACTTACTGGTGACCTTGGACATGGGAGGCATCCTCCCTAAGCCTGTGACCCCTCATTTGTAATCTAGGGTCCTAAGAGCACATATTCCATACTGTTTTGATGAGACCTCCTTGGTAAAGTGTTCAGCACAGTGCCTGGCACATAAAAAGCACTCAGTAGACATGAACCATACATGGTGATTTTAAACATGGCCCCAAATCCTTTGACACTCATCACAGGTAGAGTTATGTCCCCTCCTTTTGCATCTGCATGTGCTATTTCTGCTTCAACCCACAGAGTACAGTAGGGCGGGCATTGCCAAAGCTGGGTCAAAAGTACATCCGCCTCTATCTGTTCACTGGGACCCTGACCCACCAGGAATAAGTCTCTCTTACCCGAGGCCGACCTGTGAGGAGGCCTTGGGATGGGCTCTGGCCACAGTCTTATCTAAATTCCAGTCCTTCCCATCAAGCAAGTGGACCACTCTCTTCGGAGTAGACCTTCCTGCCCCAGGTGTTCGTTGCCCCAGCTGTGCAGATCACCTGCAGCTGAGGCCCCAAGCATGGGCAAGCAGCCTGGAGCCATCCCACCTGTGCCCTGTCTGAATTCCTGATTCATAGACTACAGGATCACAATAGAGGGGTTGTCATCGTTTCAAGCCACTACGTTTTGTGGTCATTTACTCCCCAGCAATAGGTTATGGAGCTTCACAATTAGAATTCATGTCAGTTATTTAAAACAATCGGGATCATTATTTACATCCGTTCCCATTAAATAATAATCCTTAAGAGTTATTTGCAATAATTGAGTAGATCCTTACCAGTCCTGCCACCTTGTATTCATTCTCTCTCTGGTGACAGCGCCGGAGAGAAGCCTAAGCTGCTATATGGTTTCCCTTCCATTGTGGATGCCGGTGAGCTCCTAGGGCAGGCCCTGCCTTGGGAACATTTCCCCAGACCCTGCCTTGCACAGAGGGACAGGACCTGGTCAAGGCCTAGAGCATCGACGTCTGGCTCAGCCACCTGCTGGGGGAGGGCCTCTAGTCCTCACTCCCCGTAAAGTTCCTTACAACTTACAGACAAAAGGATTGAAGGAATGGGGAGCGTTTGGGTAAACACTGTATACATCCCAAGTCTTTACATTTATTGATTACCAGATATCACTTACTGGTTTGGCTCAAGACAATTAGACCTGCTTTCTCATTATTTAGGTTCTATCTGCTGTTTTCCCTCCTGAATATCTTGTCAGCTTTATTTTTGCTTGTTTGTTGAGCTTGGGATCCTCTAGTAATCCCCAAAGCTAGCTGTGCACTCCAGGCTCAGCGAGACCAGGGACCCGCAGCCTTAATGAGCTCACAGGGCGACCCCAAGGAGGTGGCCCCCGTGCTCAGCCAGCATCGGGAACATGGACCTAGGATTGGTTACGCTGCTGTGCCTCCTAACTCCTTTTCTCAAGAGGGCATCTCGTACACACAGTGTGCGCTTCCAGCAGCAAACCGAAGAGTGTTTAAAGCACACGCCCAGCTGCCATGCCCATCTCCTTTTGTGGTGCCCTCTCTCCTCCTCTGTCCCCTCCCGGGCTGTTAGTATTTGACCCCATCCTGTTCGCCAAAGGAGCTCTTTGTAGTCATAGGAGGAGCAGCTGGGGGCCTCTTTGAGGGGAGTAAGATTGCAAATGAGGGTGATAAATAAAGCTGTTCTCTGAAAGAGGCCCTCTCTTTGGTACATTTTGTACTTTCGCTACCAGAGAGGGGAAAACTGAGGCTCATTCATGAGGGAATAAATGAGTGGTCTAAGGATCACCCGGGAGAGTAGAAGCTAATCCTCTTAGCAAGTAGGGGTTTCGTCTCTGTTTATGAATGCCACAGCATGTGTTCCTAAAATACCATTCTTGGGCAGAGGAGACCTGCAATTCTGGCAAAATTATATTTCCCAATCACCTCAATTTGGTATACATTTTAGACAGAAGGGAGATAGCAGAAAACCAATCCTTAAACACACCTGTGAGACGCTTCGAATGGCGCTTTGTGAACGAATTGCCCTTTCTCTCTCTCCCCAGTGATGCTATCACAGCTTAGCGGGCACTAACACAGCTGTTCGCAGCTGCACGCAAGATGCTTGCGACAGCACAATGTCAATCGTGTGCCCTCAGTGCTGCGGCATCACTGATTGCCTGTGAGGACGGACTGTGATGTAGTGTTCTAGCAAGAAACCCATCAGAAGGTCTAAAAAATATCTAGAGGTCAGATTTAAGAGATGACATGAGTTTCTATGTGCGATTCTTCCCCTGGCTAGCTACCCCTGCCCCTCGAAACATATCAGTTGAGCGCTAATCTTCCGGTGAGTTTGTTTGTAATGGACCTTGAGAATAAAGTGAGCCGAGGTGGAACAAATGTTCTCATTATTCCAGGGAGAACCACAGCCACACTCCACTTCTCAGCTGGGCCAGCTGACGCCAGAATGCTCTTCACAAGCCAATTCAATGCCATGTGACATAAGAGGCTTAGTGAGCACCTACTGCGTGCCAAGGAAATGTGCAGAACCCCACCCCACCCCCCACAAAACCCCAGAAAACAATAAAAAGGTTTCATTTCATTAGAATGTAAGTTTCATGTCTTGCTCCCGAATGCCATTAACATTCCTGGACCAGTTCAGATGTTCAATAGATGTTGAATAAATGAATAAATAATGCACTCACTAAATCAATCTCATAAGCCAACCAGATAGATTGGTAGCAGCTGCCCAGAGGGCTATACCAAGAAGATTCCAGGCCATATCCAAGCTCCGAGGGAAACGTGAGCTGATTGATTAACCACCTCTCTCAAGGTCAAGGAGGTGTGCAATCAAGTGTGCCACGTTTTCATCCTTCTGGGTCTAAACATAATGATAAAGCTGCTCATGCCCTCCCCCTCGTCCCCCCTCATACCTTCTCTCCCCTCAAGTTCTGGAACAAGTGGAGTGGCTGTCAGGGTCTAATCAGAAATATAAATCGTTCGCATTCACAATTTCCCATTTCTTCCAAATCTATATTTTTCTACCTGCAGAGGAGCTAATAGATTCTGATCTGAGTGACCACTGAAAAAAAATTCCATTTTGCCCCACTGTGGCGCAGATTTAACGTGTACACACAAGGTCCACCTACTCCTCAGCGTGCGGGACTGACTGACCAATACGTGTGATTCAGACAGTTTTCAGCCCCTCCAGTGAGAAACCACACAGGCCTTTGTTTCCTTCACTCCACAGGTCAGGAGATTTTTGTTTTGTTTTGTTTTTCATTGCCCAGTGCATCTTGCTAAATAGGAAAACATGAAAATATGTAAATGTGAATGTCAGAATTAATTAAATTGCCGTGTTGCAATTTGCTCTATCAATGCCAGAGGAAGAGGTTTTTATATAACTTCCTAGGGGAAGATGTTAAACAATGCACATTTTAAATGTTATCTTGGAATTCATAAAGGGTACATCCAAGTTGACCTGGGAGCCCTAGGGGGCTACCTGCCCTCCCAGGAATTTGGCCGAAAAGTTTCTCTAACAGCCAATGAACAGTTAACCAAATGCAAGTAAGCGTGCCTGTCTTTGGGCAAACAGGTCCAAAGGTTTGACAACACAACCCGGCCAACCTTTTTCCTACACGTTTCATTTGGTTTGCATTTGTGAAAACAAGTTGTATTGCTTTATCAATGGAAAAAAATTAATATGAGTATAAGTAGATATCAAAACATAGAGGCAGTGTTTCTAAAACAGCTTTCTTTGAGATTAGAAGAAAATGAACCAAAATATTCAAAAAGTGGATGTCTTTAAGTAGAATTAGAAGCAATTTTATTCTTTAAAGATAAGCAATAACAATGAAGGGAAATGGAAGTAAAAGGAAATAATTAGGTTGATATTAAAATTGTATAAGAAGTTATTCCTATAAAATTAAAGACATATAATATTAAGATTCTCATTTTTTTTTTTTTTTGGTTTTTCTTTTCTGGAAATTTTTGTTAGAGATGTAAACAAAGATAGGAGGAAAATCAGCTTTAAATATGTTTAAATTAAGGAGCTTATCTTTTGGAGGGATTTTTGACCCCGAAACAAAAGGTGAATATTCATATAATGGGACAGAGATGACACTGGGAAGCATAGACAGGCATTAGTCAGGCCTGGTCTCTCTGACTTCATCTTATTGAAAATTTTATAATGAAATGAATATATAACAATGATGTAATTGATATTCTAATACACTAAAAATGTAGTATAATTCATTAGACCCAGTTCTAAACATTGGCAAATATATGAAAATTCATTAAAAAATTGCCAATGTTTTCACTTACATTTTTAAAAATGTCACTAAATAAGCATTGTGGCTAGTAGACTAGACCAATGGAAGTATGGAATCCCTCAGCAGTAAACTGGAAACAACGAATACAGGAACCTATAGAAATATGGCAAACTTGAAAGAAATTAAATTTTGCACCAAGCATCAGTCCCAAGATCTAATTAGGGCCCCCAAGAGATCAATTTTTCCATTAGAACTTGATTTCAATGCCAGGGGCATGAGAATGAATTTGTAAAATGTGTTTCCACCCACCTTTTGTGCTTGAGGTTTCCAGTTACAAAGAAATGCACGAAGAAAATAAAAAAATCTATGATAAATGAGAGAATACTGGATAATTCATTGAGAATGAGAAGGACATGATTTGGGTTCTAAAACCTAAGGAGTGAGTTTTAAAGATCTCAACAGACAATGGTTAAAAGGGGCCAGGGTGAGGTGTGGGGTGAGGGACATGATGTGATGTATAAACGGTTCCTGGATGCTCAGAGTGGGCCTTGAACCTTCTAGGTATCTGCTGGCTCCAGGATTATCACAAAGGATGATGGGATGCCATTGCTGATTCGGCAGGATTGTACACTGCAGTCTTGTTTTGGGGGCTTCACCGAGTTTTTCCTACTGTATTAAAAAAGGTAGGCAAACCCTTGCTGGTACTGCTCGGCTGGTTGAGCATCATCCCATGCACCCAAACATCGCCAGTCTGATTCCCAGTCAGGGCATATGCCCAGCTTTCCAATTCAATCCCTGGTTGTGGTGCGTGTGGAGGTAACAGATAAATGTTTCTCTCTCACATTAATGTTTTCCTCTCTCTCTCTCTCTCTCTCCCCACTCCCCCCCCCCCCCCGCTTCCTTTCTCTCTAAAATCAATTAAAAAAAAAAAGTAGGCCGACCTCTGTGTCCTCTTGCTTCAGAGGATTTGGATTGAGGTCAGAAAGTGGAATTCCCCTCAGGAGAGCCCGGGCTGCCTGGCTTTGTTCCCAAAAGTCTGCTTATTGGGCCAGTTACTTTGAGGCCTCCATTGCCCATAACCGAACCTAATCCTAACTGACGTGGAAATTACTTCCAACCTGAATGAATGGTAGTTCAGAGTAACATTTAATTTGATTTTAGAGAAATCATGTTATGTTATTTTTGCGCACCAGAGTTTGGGATGTAATTCCTATTCCTGCCCTATTAAGTTTGGAAGAATTTACAGTTCTCCTGGAGATACGCCCGGTGCTTCTAACGTTCCGGTGTGAGCATGACTCACCTGAAGGGCTGGTTAGAATGAAGATCGCTGGGCCCCTCCCCAGAACTTCTCATGCAGTAGGTCTAGGCTGGGACTAACAATTGCATTTCTAACAAGTTCCCAAGAACTAATACTGTTTTAGACTAATTCTCAAGCTATCTGAGGTAAAGGACACGTTTTATTCTATTTTGTTTTGTTTCAATATTCAGTGTGTCCTGGACTGATGCTTTTGTAAAATACCATACACATAAATTATAGAAAAATGAAATAATAAAAATATATTCAAATCCAAGTCCCATCTAAAACAAATGTTTGGCTTCAGGGTGTGCAGAGACATAAAGTTACTCTGCAAACTGTATGGATGTTTCCAAAGGCTAACTCTCAATATCGGTGCTTACCTCCTTGCTTCCAGTCTGAGAAACTCCTGGGTAGAATCCAAAGCCTCCAAGCCAAGACTAGACCTTCCTCCGCCCCACCTGCATCCCAGCAGGGAGTGGCTAACAGTCCTTTCCTGTTGGCCATGGGATGAAGAGGGGGAGAGGGAGGTCTGTTTCCTGGCTGGTTCTGTGGAGAGGGAGGTCTGTTTCAGAGCATTGCTCACAGCAGAGCATGGTAGAGGAGCTTCTGCGGGCAAACTCTTAAAAAGAAGTTGACAGCAAACAATCAGTGTCATCAGATCGCCCTTCCCCACTATGGGACCTGTCTCCTTTTAAAAACGCTATTTATCCAACATATGTGGCAACATATTTTGAGCACTTGCTATGTGCCAGGAACAATGATAGATTGTTTGTAATGAATGTATATGCTTCACATGCATGATGTCATTTAAATTCTCCACCGCCACACAAGGCAGGTGAAGTCATTGTCCCCATTTTCAGGGGAGGAAAAAAAAAATGAGGCCCAGGAAAGTGAAATCGCTGCCTGAGCTCAGACAGTGGGAAGTGGGCATTAGACCAGCCTATGTTTCTATCCAGCAGGCCGTCCTCCTCAGTGCACTCCCAGTCTCCCCTGCAGAACTCAAGATAGACTCAATGACTGCACAGCAGCCCAGAGAGGCGCCAGCAGACCCGCTTCCTTCCTGCCTGTCCGAACCAGCCGGGGGCGGCGTAGGAGAAGCTCTGCTCCTCTTTGGGCACCAATGAGTTGCCATCCATGATTTCCTTTAAGAACTGGTTCTTTTCAAGGCTTAAGAGACATTTTATGGAAAGTAGGTTTGGGGTCAAGTAAATTTAAGAAAGACTGGGTAGGCTATCATCCTCTCTGAGATCCACATTTCTGGCTCATTAAAGGCTCAGAAGGCACCATGGTGAGATGGTTTTGATTTATTTAACCTGGCATTTTCTAAAAGTCATTGAACAGAAATCCATTTTCATATTACTAGTAGTTTAAATAACAGTGGATATTTATGGATACAGTTCTGGAAACAATATCATAAAGTTTTTCCAGTTCCAAAATTTTGTGAGTCTGTGAATGGTATCCTTATTGATATAGAATAGGGAAAAAATGCCAATAATCATAACAAGACTAATAGTAATAGCTAAGCCTATAGCTGTCATTAACTCAGTGCCTCATGGGTTAGAAATCCAGGCACTATTTTAAATGTTTCACATATTAATTCATTTAATCCTTATAAACACCCTATCATAATAATTGTAGTCATTATTATCCCCACTTCGCAACTACAGAGACTAAGGCCCTAAAAAGAATAATTTTATGTCTCTCAAAGAGAATAATTTTTTTAGACAGGTTTTTTGACATGCCCTACAGAGAGAATCTAGAAATGAAATAGAAGCAAGCTCATTTATATCTTTATTTTTTGCCTTCTCTGCTTCATTTGCATATCAAAGAACTGTAATGTGACTGTAATAGGCTCTGCTTAATGTCTGACTTTCTTTAACTCTCCCTCTGTTTAACCTAGTTCACAGTCATTACCCTCTTGATCAAGTTACAGACAAAAGCAGCCTTCAAATTAGGCCTATTAAGATTTGTTTTTAATGAGGAGATAATTCCTCTAACAACACAAGCCAGATTTGGCTAGTTTCTGATTACACAATCAGACCATTTGCAGAAAAGAAAAGCAGATTTTTGCCTCTTCTTCGAATGAGTTCAGCCAGCCTTGATTAACTTGATGCCACTTAAAAGCACAGAGCAAATGTAATATTTGGGACTTGGGACTGAGGAAGCAATCACGGGGCCTGTGCTCAGTGGGAGAGTTTCTATTTCAAGGATTTGAACTTCTTAGAAGGCAAACGCTCAGTTCATCGTATTGGAAACCACAGGAGGAAAGACAAGTCTTTCCTACAAATCCGAGCGGCCTTGCTTTCCTTGAACTTGTTTGCCAATCCCTTTGTCTTGTAGGAACAAAAAAGTACCTGTGAGACTTGGGTAAGACAATGTGATAATTAGCCTCCCCGCTGTGGGATCCTTTTGAATGCCTTCTATTTTCCTGCTAGTTCTATTAAATAATTCAAGACAATCTTCTGCACATTCACTTCTAAAATGTCCTTCTGCAATCACTTCTAGACACATTTCTATCCTTTGAACACTCATTCTTGTAAGTCTGAGGTTAAGAAATCTTTATTTGTATCTTATTAAATACATCAAGCAATCATTTCTTTACATTTAGAATCTACCTTGTACATCTATTTATCTGAAACTCTTACTAACCATGTGTAACAGGTCCAATCTCTCACTGCAGCACTACTGTGAAGATATGAGATAACCCTCCTTAAAGATTTAAAGTTGTTGAGAAACTTTAAATTTTCCAAGTTGTTTGCCCAAAATGGAACTTAGCCTGACTATCAAGGAACAGCTCTTAAAAACAGGGGTGTAACAATATTTTAGCAAGAACAACAGTCACTAACACTACAAGTGACTACATGTAGAACTGGGACTGGTTGAATGACCTGTTTGTTCTGTATAGAGTGGCAGAAACCAGCTCGCAGCACTTGGGGCTGAGTAAATGAATCATGGAAGATGAAATGGCCCAAATCAGGAGGCCACGGTCTAACTCGTTGTTGAATACTATCAGCCCCACCACAGCCTAACACTTGCAAAGGTGCACACTCTCTACGCACACATATGCCGTGCTGTAGTGACATATACAAAGCACGTGTTCCGTTACTGTGGTCTCCTTTCAGTTCCATAAATACCCCATTTCTTCCCCAATTACAGTCCTTGTCATTTACTATCCTGGATTCCCAGAATGTTTTTTTACCCATTTATATGGGCCGCTTCTTCTCTTTTCTTCTTTCTTAGCTCAAATAAATCATCAGAGAAGCTTTCCCAGAGCACACTTTCTAAGGCAGGTCTCCCAACCCCTGTAATTCCCCATATCCTCTCCCGCTTTATCTTCAAACATAACACTTATTTGATTTATTGTTTTATTATTTTTAAGCCTGCATTACAGTGTATGATCCTTGAGAGGAAACAAAATGCCTGTTTTGCTCACTGCTATCTTTCCTATCCGTGGAGAATATGATAAAATTGGCATTTTATGTTTTGTTTGCTCAGAAGCATGTATCTTTTTACTCATATCTCATTGTTCATTGTGAGTTTCATTTCCTAATATAAATTTCCCTCGCTAGAGGGAAAGTTGAGTTTTATGGGTATTCCAATTCTTTCATTCTCCGACCCCATTTATTTTTTATGTGATTTTACCTATTGCCTCTCAATGAGTGTTGTAGGTAAAGACATTGGAGAACCCTCTCCTTTGAGGCTTCACTTAATATTTCTCCCAGATGAACTTACTACCTCACAAAAGGACTCTTTGTCTTTTGAGTTTAGCCGGCTCTTTGTCTCGGCTGGTCTCCAGCACCACAGGAGTAAAATGTCAATGCTCGCTATTTAATCAATGTTTTATTCTTGGCTTGGATTTCCACAGGGGGGATGAAACAGCAATTCAAATGTCGTTGCAGGTATATTTTTGTCCCTTTTCAGTTCCTTGTCTATGTTATGTGAATCTCAATAATTTATAATTTATTTTCAAGCTGTACAAATCCCATGGAGAAATGTGCTATTCATTTGCTGCAAGACACAACAGCTGTGCTGACATTACACCGAATCTGAAACTACCCCTCACCCAACTAAAGAGGTTATTTTAGTCAGTTTCCAGACTTTATGGTACATAGAACAGTGGTTCCCAAAGTTCATTATGTGGAACACTAATCTATAGAGATAGTTTGCTACCCCGCCCTCAATACAAAATGGTTTTAATGGGCTAAATTTGAGAAACCAATTAACAGCTTTGAGACCTGTTTCAAAATCAACTATTTAATTTGGTTTAATTTTTTAGCAGCTTCTCAATTTAGTTGACTGTAGTAGTGGCTCACAAGTTGTAGTCCCTAGCCCACCTTGGAACTTGGAAATACAAATTCTTGGACCCCATCCCAGATCTACTGAACCCAGAAGGGAAAAGGGGAGGCCCAGCAACCTGCTTTCTCAAGCCCTCCAAGTGAACTTGAAGTAGGCTCCTTTGAGAACCACTGGACCATGGAAGTTTTCTATGGGGACCACCTCCTAATATCTTGAGGGCACTGTATGCAAATCATCTGGGAAACTATTCAGTAGGTCTGGAGCTCTGCCCAAGACTCTACATTTCTCATACATTCCCATGACATTGATGCTGCAGGTCTGTTGGGGAATACTTAGAGTAGCAAGACCATACGACACTTCCAAACAAACCCAGAGCATGCGTGACTGAAATGCATGGGGAAGAGTATCTGGGTAGGTTCTTACAGTAGAGATCATGGGCCAAATGCTTCCTACTGCCCACCTAACCAGCCCTCCTTCCACCATCCATGGGCCTTCTTGGAATATGGGTGGAATGGCAGTAGGATGTTAGGATACGCCTCACCTGGCCACCTACCTACCACAGCAGGTGTTCAAAGACAGGCACAAAGCAAAGGAAGAGGTAAAGCCTAGAGCATGGGGATTTTTCTTCCACTGATAGGTAAAAAATTAATTCTATGTGGTTCTTGATAGCTAATATAACCACTGTGAGACTCAGTTTCCTCACTGGTCAATTGGAAATATTAATAGTACCTGTTTACTATTTGTAATAAAAGTTAAATATGACATTCTTATAAAATACTTGTTCTGTGGAACATAGCAAGTACTTAATAAATGACGATGATGGTCCCATATAAAACAGAAACATCCTGAACTCAACCTTGTAATTCTATGGGAAAAGGGATGAGAAAGAAGTGAAGTCATTTTCTTTTTCCTCCACGACTGGGGAATGCAAACTATATATTTTCATTTTGATTCTCTTCTTACAGCTTCAGGTATCAAACATGTATCTAGACATCCACCAACTTATTAACTATGGGGTTTGTACTGGAATTGCTATCCACCCTTGTTCTTTTAATATGACTGGGATAAAATAGACCTGTGTAAGATCTTAAACCTTTCCCTTATCTCAGAATATTCCAAGGAAGATTTACTATTTGTTCGGGCTCTAGGCCTTTTGTTGTGTGGATCTAGGCAATCAGCAAGGCAGCAACCTGACAAGAGGTTACGGAGAGCTAAACTAGGAAAACCAGAGAAGCACATGTGCAAGAAGTGAGTCCGTGGGTACCAATGCGCCGGCAGGAGGAGGAGATGGAAACCAGCCAGGGCTGGGATTTGGGGTGGGCTTAGAGAGAGAAGAATAGAGACTGTGAAAGAGCAACTGCAGTAATAAGAGAAACTAATAGCTGGTTGAAAAGAGAGTTAGAGGCATTTCAGGAGTCACAAACTGTACTATCTGTTCCCACATCTCTTAGGGATTTTTTGACAAAGACCTCAATTTATTTTCATTGATTTTAGATGTCATGATTATTACTTTGTTAACTGTGACAACATGCTGAGACTGACTTGAGGTAATTTTATATTACTAAAATAACATGTGTTTTTATATTTTATAAATAACATTTATAATCAGAAAGAATAATGCCCCCTGTCTCCACCTTCTTTTCTCTCTCTTCCTCTTTTTCCTTCTCTTTCTTTCTTCCTCTATATTTCCCTCTCTCTCTCCCCTAGTAAAGGAACTATTTCCTTAAATTCTAAACATCCAGACTTGTCCAAATTAGTGATTCACAATTAGGGGCAGTTTCACCCACTAAGGGACATTTGGCAAAATCTGAAGACAATTGGATTATCAAAACTGGGGGTGTTATTAGTGTCTGTTGGGTAAAGGCCAGGGATGCAGCTAAACATCCTACTATTACAGGCCAGTCCCATCCACTATAACAAGGAACTGTCAGGTCCAGTTGTTTATAGTGCCACAGAGGAGAAACTCCCCTAAATTATTAGAAAATGTCCTTCCTTAATCCCAACTTACAGTGTGTAATTTGAAAAATTCCTCTAGTTATAATTTGAACACTCCCAATAATCATAATTCTAAAGGAAAAGCATTCTATTTATCAGGTAAGAAATATTAACTATCCTTAGGAAATTTCCTTTTATCTTATTACCAATCACAGTAAATACATTTGATAAACTACCAATTTTCTCTGGAGACTCCAATTATAATAATAAACTCAGTTAACTAATAAATAAAATGTCTAATTCTACAGCATCAATTACTTTTGAAATTTCCTCGACAAGAACAAAATGTACAGTGAGTTTTATGTGATTTGAATGGCCAAAGTTTTCCAGTAAACCGGCATCGGGGAGGAGCTGTTGCTCAGGATTTGAGAGACAGTAAGGTCAAAGGGAAAGGGCCTGTCTGCCCTCCTGAGCTCAGTCCTAGGTCCTGCGGGGCCTTTGGTGAGCTCATGTGCTTGGGGGATTCACGTCACTTATCTGAAGCTCAAGGGCCTCATGTCAAATTGAGTAGGAATTGGATTAAGTATTCTCTGAGTCTCTTCTGGTTCCCTCCAAGTTCCGAGAGCCTCTCCTCCCTGAGAAATAATGCCTTTCAGTTGACCTTGGAAAGACTATTGAATAAAGTTCAGGTCAGCATCAAGCTCAAGGAAGTATTTGTGCTCTTTCTCAAACAAAATAAAAAAAATACAAGGAGAGAAAGGAGGAGGGTATGGCACACTGCCACTGTTAAAGAGAATATATCTAAATGGAAAGTTAGCATTTTCCCCTACTGAGACAAATTTGGATCCAAATAGAATTTGAAAAATAGTAAAAAGTAGATTCCCACAGAAAACAATGAATCAAAACTAACTAACATCTGTTGAACTACTTTTTTTTTTTTTTTTTTTTTTTTTTTTAAGTCAGGCCAAACCATATTAAACTATGGCTAGGACTTGTTCACTCCCCTTATTCCTCTGTGCACACCCCCCTTTCAACAACAAGTAAAATTAAAAAAATTAAACAACATAAAAACAATTTGCATTGACTTCACTGTAGCAGAATATAAAACAAAGCACATCTTTGAAGTTCCCAGCACAGATGGCAGGTCCCATTCTCCCATGGTAGATGTGAAGCAAAAAAGTGACTGAACCGCAGGAAGTTGAGGAGACCACAAATATCTGACACCACAGAAATGGCCCAGAACTGCCACTGAGAAACATGAAATACATTAAGCCGATGTATCTTTCTGAAGCAGCCCATTTCTGGGCCTTCGGAGGGAAGGCCTTCTTTGAATTTGAACTTGTCGGTACATTGCAATATGTATCAGCAAGAGGACGTTCTCTCTTGAGCCCCATGTCTTAGGGAGAAGGATGGGATTGTGCTGCTTTGTTGATGTCTACCATCTGGTTGCTATGGTGACTTCTAGTAGACGTCTGTAAGAAAGCTTCCTCAAGTGTGGAGTCACATTGAGCAAGCTTGTTTGACCTCAACACATAGTTAGAAATACATTTTACATCATTACCCACTACGAATGCATGTGCATAGGCACACACACACTCCCAAAATACCAAACTTCCTCTGGTCACTCTTGTGTTCGGATCTGTATACTAGTCCCTCTGTCCACGCCACCTGCTCACGGTTCCTACCCCACTCTCTGGCTGCTTATTTGTCAATGATATCTACACATCACTCAGGCCGGGAAGCCTGTCCCTCTACACTGGGTCTGATCCCTTTGCAACAATAACACAAGCAACATCAATGCATATAAAAAGGTGAGCAAACCATGCAAGAACTGAATTTTGAATCTCTTGATTTATCTCAGAGCATCACAGAATTTTTTTCAGCAAAAAGACACCATAAAAATTATTAAGAGCAGTGGTTGCCAACTTAAGCTTTTTATATATCAACTAAAGTCTGGTGCATGAAAATCGTGCACTCTGGAGGTCCCTCAGCCCAGCCTGAATCCTCTTGCAGTCTCAGAGCCCTTGGGAGATGTTCGAATGACATCTCAGTTGGACATCAGTGCCACTGTGGAGGCCGGAGAGGCTCCTGTGGGAGCACACTGACCACCAGTGGGCAGCTCCTGCTTTGAGTGTCTGCCCCCGGTGGTCAGTGCATATCATAGCAACCAGTCATTCAGCTGTTTGGTTGATTTCCATATTAGCCTTTTATATATAAGATGAAGGCTACAATCTGTGCCTAAGTAGTATGGCTCAATATTATAGAAATTTTAGGGGGGAAATGCTCCAATTACTTGTAATAAGACTGAAGAGACAAATAAAATTACCAAGCTTTTATATTATTTCAATTATGAAAAATAGGAACATCATTGAATATACTAGTATCTTCAATTAGTGCTGTTTGCTGTTTTTAAATCTCTCACATCATGGGAGAACTAACTTTTAAGGGTTCTTGGTAGTTTAAAAAAATAAGCCCAGGGGGACAACAACAAGATGGCGGCAGAGGTAAAAGCCTAACTGCAGCTGCACTCAACAATTTCAAAAAATACAACTAAAATATAGAGTGGACACTATCTAGAACTACAGGAAAGTTGACTGATTGGGAATTCTACAACTAGAAGGAAAGAGAAAACCAGAAGGAAAACCAGAGGAGCTGTAAAAGCCTAAGAGAGGCTTTTGCAGGTTTCCAAGTTTAGTGGAATAAGGTTGTCTCCCAACCTACCAACTCAGGGAAGCAGCTGATCCTCCCAACCTACCAACTCAGGGAAGCAGCGAAAATGCCGAAACGAGGAAACAGATCACAAACAAAAGAAATGGAGGACAAAAAGTGACTGGATATAGAGTTCAAAGCCACGCTTATAAGGTTGTTCAACAGTCTCTTAGAAAAGGCGGATAAAATAAATGAGACCTATGAGGATATGAAAAGGGATCAACTAGAAATAAAGAATACATTCTCTGAAATAAAAAATATTATACAAACTCCTAAAAACAGATTGGAAGATTGCAAGAATCAAGTCCAATATTTGGAACACAAAGAGCCAGAGGACACTCCTCCGCAGAAGCAAGAAGATAAGAGAATCCAGAAAGTTGAAGATGGTGTGAGAAACCTCTGGGACAACTTCAAGCGAACCAACATCAGAATTATGGGCATCCCAGAAGATGACAGAGAGCAAGATACTGAAAACATATTGAAAGAAATAGTGACAGAAAACTTCCCCCACCTGGGGAAAGAAATAGACTTACAAGTCCAGGAAGCACACAGAACCCCAAACAAAAGGAATCCAAAGAGGACCACACCAAGACACATCATAATTAAAATTCCAAGAGCTAAGACAAAGAGAGAATATTAAAATCAGCAAGACAAAAGCAGGTAGTTACCTATAAAGGGGCACCCATACGACTGTCAGCTGATTTCTCAACAGAAACCATGCAGGCCAAACGGGAATGGCAAGAAATATTCAAGGTGATGAATAACAAGAACCTACAGCCAAAAATATTCTACCCAGCAAAGCTATCACTCAGAATCGAAGGCCAGATAAAGAGCTTCACTAATAAATTTAAGCTAAAGGAATTCATCACTGCCAAGCCAGAATTATATGAATTGCTAAAAGAGGTTCTTTAGGAAGAGGAAGAAAATAAAGATAAAAATTATGAACAAACACGTAACTATCAACAAATGAGTCTAAAAACCAAGGGAAGTAAAAATCATGATGAACAATATTAACTGGTGAATATAATAGAATCAGAGGTATGGAAGGGGAGTGGACTGATGATTCTCGGGGAAATGGGGAGTGGAGCGGGGCGGGAAGAGACTGAACATAAACTGCACCTATGAATGAGGACAATGGGGGATGGGGAAAGGGCAGAGAATTGAATGGAAACTTGGTGTAGGGGAGCAATTGGGGGGGGTAATGAGGAACATTTGTAATAATATGAACAATAAAGATTTAGTTTAAAAAAAAATAAAAGTAAAAAAATAAGCCCAGTCCCTTAAATTTTACAAATATGGAAATTGAGCTCCAGAGATGGCAGGTGGCCTTTCAAAGCCCATATGGTGTGTGAAGGCACAACTAGAATGAACTGTCACAGCCTAAAACATAGCACTCTCCTCTCCACGCATAGATCTTACCGTATCGATATGCTCTGAAGGTGATACATCATCTAGAACCTCTGTCAGCAGACACTATAACAATCCAGCAAAAAGGAATCAGGACCCACTGGACTCACAACTGCACAAGGTTCATCAGAAACTACAAAGCTTAATTCTACACAATTCTTGGCTTCAAGACCTTAGATTTAATAGCATCTGCATTCATTCTCTTGTTTAACCTACAACACAGTTCTCTGGGGGTAAATGCCACATTATTCTTATTTTGTAGATAAGAAAGTCCTGTTGCCAAACAGTGATTCTACACCTGATGTCCCTGTCTCTGTGGTAGATTGAGCAGGTACTTTGAGAACTCAGAGGAAGAAAGGATTGAGTCTAGTTAGGAGATTTTGTAAGGTTTCCTAGCAAACGGGGGTTTGAAGCATGTGATTGATTTCAACCAAAAGAGATTCAATGAAAAGACTGACTAAAGAAGATGAAATCAAAGGGCAAAAGAAAGAAAGTGTAGAGAAAATTCACTTTTGGAAAATATTACAGGTGGAGTCAGACAATGGAGGCCACTCTAGGAATCCAGCGGATACCAGTTCCATAGAGCACAGTTTCTGTGGGACAGACATTAACAAGTGCTAAACACAGTGTGATATGGCCAGCAGGTTTGGAAAATGCTGGATTAAAAGTGTTTGGCAGGGTCTTTGCTGCAGGACTGCTCAGAGCCTTGAATAAACTTGTGTGCATTATGAATATCCAAGAAGGGGGTAAAATTCAGAGCATTTCCCAGATTTGTTTATTCACAGAGTATTCATTGTATTATTATTTTTGTCTTATAAAGCAGCTGACAGACTAGTGTTCCATAGATCACACTTTGAGAAACAATTAATAGTATTTGGGAAAATTGATCTGACCACAGTGGCAAAGCTCCCAAGAGGGAGGTGAGATGGAGATTAGAAGAGCAGGTAGAAGACCATGGTTAGGGTCTTGGCTAAGGTCATGATTACCTGAAGGTAAGTCTGGACATGGGAATAAAAATTCACAGGTCAGTGTGCACAGTAAAAACAAACAAACAAACAAACAAACAAACAAAAACAAACACACACACATTTTGGAAACAATTGAGAAATATTGGACACAGTCTGGGTTTTAGGTGATTTTTAAGGACTTATGGTTAATCTTAGATGTTATAATAGCAGTGTGGTTATTGCTTAAAAAATCTTTACTTGTTAGAAACATATTGAAGTATTTATGGGTGCAATGATTTACTTCAGAAGAATGCAGTTTTTAAAGAGGATTAGATGAAACAAGAATGGCAAGATGTTGATAAGGTTGGTGAGTTATATTATTTTCTTGGCTTTTGAGTATGCTTGCATATTTTCATAATAGAAAGTTACAAATGAAATCAATGTGGGAGACATGGGGAGGAAACATTCTTCACCATCTTACCTTGGGCTCCCTGGGAAATTGGCTCCCAGGTGAAGATCTGCATGCAGTGCTCTGAGTCAGCCCCCGGACACTGCGCGCAGCAGAACTGGCCCAAGGAGGTACTGAACTGCAGGGTGGTCCCAGTGAAGGCCTTGGGTGCTCCAGCTGGGATGTGGTCCCAAAGGTGACTGATGTCAGGAAACCAGGACTGTACAGACCTCGCTCTGTCTTCCGCTCACACACCATGCTGACCCATCAGTGGATTGTGAGCTGTCCCTAGAGAACAGGCAAAACCTAGGACAGTTCCCAGAGAGGAACTCCTGTAGCCAAGACTCCAACCTCTCAGCAGTGGAGGTCCCATGAGCCTCAGTCCTGCGGGGAAATCTGTGCAGACCCTCACACCCATGGCACCCTCCATTCTTCATCCCTAAACAGTCACAACAGGAGTTTTTCTCCTGTTCACGTGCAGTTGATGATTGTGTTTGTGTGTTGTTCAGTTGGATATTATAAAAACGTGACGTATTTGCATAAAGAGGGCGTGTGCTGACAAGAAATAGATCTATTGCTTTAAATTCATCTTGCAAGTGGTTTTCATTGAACTAGCAGGAAACTAATGTTCTTTTAAAACTTTATTAAAATCATCTGGATATACTCAACCTAATAAAAGCAGAATACATGCCGCTGGACTTCCTGTAGGTTAGATATGGAGTAAAAAGAGGCTTAAGCAGTATCCTACTTTTAAAATTGTATAGAAAGATAGGTTATTGCAGTAGAAAAAAAAAAAGTCCTTTATGAAACAGGTTCACACCTCTCACCCCTGCTCCATTCCTGTTGGCACAAGTGTGTGGGCCCTCGGCATTCCGGGCCACTTGGCCTCTCCGTCCTGTCTTACACGTCGGCGCTGTTTCTCTGCAGCTCTGCTCTGTCCTGCTCAGGCCAGCACATTTCACATCTCCACCCAGAAGGGCCAGTCCGAAGTGAACCTTTGCAAAGAGCTATACCAGCCCGAGCTGAAGAATCATTTTGATTTTTCTCTTCCAAAGAAGCAAGTTGAGCCTTCATTATAATTGGACCCTACTTAATGAAGGCATTGTAATGATTAATTAGAAATGGGAAGGATGAGGTAGCCAATATTTAATGAGGTCACTCATGTGGCCAGGACTCTTTCTGGCGAACTGTGAACTTTTACTGACTTTGGGCAAAAAGGGGTCAAATAATTTGCACCCTGTTGTTGACTTACTTTAGAAAAACACCACCACTGTTCATTAAGGACATAAATTCAGGGAAATTTGCAAAAAACAAACAAAACAAAAAGACACCCCCCTCCCCAATCCAATATGCAACCTTGGCTACATTTGACCCCAGGGCTTTGAAATGCAAAGGATAACACTGAACACAGTGGGGCAAAACTGTGTTGCAACAGGGAACAAGGAGGAAGTCTTGAATAGTATTATTCTGGCCAACATACACAAGCTTACTTTTTGAACCTATGGCCATGTGCATTAAAGATGAGTATTTTCAATATGTGAAAAATTAATGTCCCAGAGCTCTTACAACGGTTGTTTCTTTGTGAAATGGAGCAGGCAAAGTATTTTTTTTTTTAATGCAACCTTTTGGTGAATAGATTGCTTCTCCTCTTTTGGCTTATGCTACTATTTGGAAAGGCCCCTAAAGGAATTAAGCAAATGAGCAAATAGTTATAGGAGAGCCAACCAGATTCACAGAAGCGTGGAGATGGAAGTGAGGGAGACTAATTTTTGTCCTATGTGAAACAAATAAAATGTCTCTTCTCCTATTTTCTTTTCTTGATCTTTAAAAAATGTAAAGGCTCATTGCTCTTTTCTTGGTTAGCAGATTAAGTTTTAAAGAAGGCTCCTCTGAAGACCAACATTAACACGAGCCCAGTGAAAGGGGCTCTGTGAGTTATCAGGTGAATGTTGTGTCTGGTGTCCAGACTGAGATAACCAAGCCTCATAGGGCCTTGAATCAATTTAATTTTGATGAATGACCAGTTTAGTAAATATTATTTACATTACTACACAAGTCAGGTCTGTTCCATTCATGTTTGAATAACCTACATGGTCTGCTGAAAAATAGCTTCTCAAGTAATCTTCCCAGCCGCTCTCCCCACTGTTAATGCACAATTGGGAGGTAATTAGTAATGAGGGAACTTCACTTTTGAACTAAAAGTGAAAACATAAGTGGACAGTTCAAGAATCTAGAATTGCAGCAATTCTTGAACCACAAGACCTCAGAACTACATTCTCAACAATCTACAGTGGTGATGGTCTCACAGTTTAAACTTTGCTTTTGCTTAAAAAAGGGGGGGAAGGCATTCTTAAATACAGAATTGAAATTTTTTCAAGCATAGTACTATTCTTTAGCACATCACTCTTACTTATTTGCATTTTCTTTCACTCTTCATCCACACGTATCGATTTATTCATTCACACACTCATCCCTGCTATAAGCATTTAATGTGGGTTGGTTAGTGGTTTAGTTCAGAGATCAGCAAAGATTTCCCATAATGAGCCACGTAATAAAGGACTTAAGCTTTGAAATCTGTCACAACTACTCAGGCCAGCCATTGTAGGGCAAAAACAGCCACAGACAAAATGTAAACAAAGAAACCAGTCTAGTGGTGTTTCAATAAAACTTTATTTACAAAACAGGCAATACGTCGGATTTGGCAGCTAGCCACAGCTTGCCACCATGCCATGGGGCTATAGAGATAAACAAAACAGGGCGTCTCATTGAACATACTCTACAATTGAGGGAGGCAGTTAATAAATAGCAAATAATTTCAGAGCAAACTAGTGCAATGCAGCGGGCTTGAGCTCATCACCTTAGAATCCCTGTTGACCCTCAGTGAGGTGCTCTGGTCTACTCAGTGCCATGGTGTGAATGTTTCCTAAGGAGCTTCCCAACTGCATCTTTACTGATGCTCCTGGCCTCACAATTTGCTGCCGAACTGGCATCCACCCTGTATTTTACTTACTCCTTCCTCTATGCTGTACATTTAGCAAAACCTAATTTATGAGCTTAAGACTAAAGGATGCAAATAAACCCAGGTGTTCATCTTATTATAAACTTGTTCTTAAGTTCTTTGTTTCTGCTTTGGCCAGAGAAGCCCAGCAGTCCTAGGTCAGGAAAAAGGCACACGTGAGGAAGGTGTTGTGCAATATGTTTGCCCCATGCTAAGAAAATTCCTGTTGCTTGTGGGTGTCCTGCATTTCTGGGTGGTCCTGGAAATCAGGAAGCAGACGGCTACAGTGCTCTGAAGGAAGGAGCAGACACATGGGGATCTACACTTCCTGTTCGGGGCCTGTGTTTTGTTGCCAGACAACAGCCCTCACGATTAGCACCAAAATCACTCAGAGAAAGATGTTCATGTTCAAACCCATCAAGCACTGATTGATGCTTATTGGATGCAAAGCACAATGTATGGCCCTATGTTGGTGAGGTAAGGCCATGCCATAAAGCCCCTTCTTTCCGGGTGGAGAGGGGAACCTACACGGACAAGACAAATTCAAGGCCAACTGAGCGGAGTGGTGGAATGCATGGGAGATAATCCCTTACTCCCTCTGCTCGGTGTTCAGCATTGAGGAAGGGCGTTGCACCTCTGCCCTAAGAAGGGAGTGCATAGGGCAATACTTCTCTTTCGGAAGTACTTACTCCTCCTTTTCTCTTCCCTCGGGAAGAAGGGTAACCTCTCTGGTAGATGAGGTAGAGAAGCAAGGGGGTCTTTTTCAGATACTGACAATGGCAAATATATATGACTTATTCTGTGCAAGGCACCAGCCTGTTCATGTATTTAATCCTCATGACAGTTCCATGAGGAAGTACTATTATTGTTCCCATCTCAAAGGATGGGGAGACTGTGTCACCAACACTCTGAGAGACTGGTGTTGCTGATTAGCTGACGAGTAGCACAGCCAGGTTTACTCATGCACTTTAACCCCAGGATCTGTGTTCTTAGTTTCTGTGCTCCATGATTTACCTGAGGAAGGGAGTGTTTTGCTCAGTTTTCCATGATGCAAGCATTCTGGGGTTCAGGCAGGATCTAGGCCTTGCTTATACCCTCTCTATCGCCGCTAAAGGCACAAGAAAAAAAATTGTGCAGATATAAAGGTTTCCTTGGGTTATATGTACCGATCGCTGTATTTAGCAGAAGTGGGCAGAAAAACCAACCCGTGTTCTTGAAATCAGCAATATCTTTGAGGGAAAAGAATGTAATTAATTTTCACCTAAAACCCCCAACATAATATAGCTATGAATAATAGCAGTGGTTAAAAGCAGCTAACAAAAATTATGACATACCAGAAATTGTACTAAGTGTTCTAGATATGCATTATCTCTTTGCATCTTCACCACAATCCCAAATGAGTAGGTACTGCATGTTATGGAAGATAAAAGAGGGATAAAGTTTTAGGTTGTCTTTAGGCTTCTGCTAAATAGAAGGGTAATGACTATTGGTCATTATTGGCTACATGGCATTAATAGGGCAAACCCAACACTTGATTGCAATGGTCTCTGATGTTAACATAAAATAATTCTACTTTTCATGTAGTCACTCAAAAGTTGATATTTAATGTTGTCTGAGAGACCTCAAAGGTCAAAACAACTCAATACTACCAGCAAGGAAAAAAGAAAAGAATGAGTTTAGGTTAAGACATTTCACTTAAAAATAGATCGGATCTGTTCACTTCTTCCCACTTTTTTACCATGCCCTAGACAAGGCACTATCATCTCTCACTTGTGCTACTAAAACAGCCCCCACATCGTCTACCACAAATTATTGTGTCCATGTCAAATTTTCTCCATACTGCAGATGCAGGACCTTGCTAAAAGTCACATCAAATGTCTGCCAGTTTTCCTAAGGATGAAGACCAAAATTCTCAACAAAACCTGGATGTGCTATTCAAACTGTCTCTATAGCCTCATTACCTCCAACTCCCATTTCTGCCACCGACACTGTAGCTACCCTGGTCTGGTTCAAGTCCTTGGCTATCCCATGCTCCTTCCTTACCTAATTATCGCCCCCTTTCTCTGAAATATCCTGCCAGATCTCACTTTTCCCATCATAAATAAACATCCTTCAGCTTAAATGTTGCTTCCTCAAAACTTCTTGCCTGCCAGTCCAAAGTAGTAGGTATCCTGTTAGAGGTCCTTATCCTATCCTGTCCACATACTTTATAGGACCTATTTCAGTTTGTATGTATTGGTTATTGTAGTTATTTCTTTTTTGTCTGAGTTCTCCTAAACTAAAGATCCATGAGGTCAAGAAGCAAGCCTGTCTTGCTCACTGCTCTGTCCTCGGGGCCTACCACAGTGCCTGGCACATACTGGCACAGTGTGTATTGTTGAGTCAGGGCCACTGGATATGGTTGTGCAGACTGTGTACTGCCCAGCTCCAGGGGCACCATCCACATAGACAGCAACATCAATAGTGCTGCTGAAAATGCACCACACAGCAGCCCTTATGGAGCAAAAGGATGAATAAATGAATAAATGAATAGGTATAATAAATGAAACCATTGCTACGGAATTGCCTTATTGAGAAAAACTATACTGATGCCCAGTATTTCTTAAAAACTATAAAATCCCATCTGATTATATATGCTATTTTGCACATATGTCACACGGAAGCACTTATTTTGGCATTTTATGTGTTCTGAATGGGGTCTCTTTTACCCTTATTTGAATTCCACGTATATTTTTCATAATCTTGAACTTGGCCTACAACCCTCCAGGTGCCAGTATTAAGTCCCACTTTGTTTTTGAATTGTACAGGGAACTCATTTTTGACTTGCAGGTGAAAAATAAGAGCTGAAGCTGCATTGCATTTGAGAGTTGAAGTACATTTTTTAATGTCCTTTTTTAATTCAGTGAAGCCCTTGAGTAAAACCTGCAATGTACTGTAATATGCTGGTAAAATACATGCAATCATCAGGAGAAGACGAAAGTGACATCCACAAGTAGGTTATAGATCACAGTGCTGATGCTGCTTTAGCTGGCACAGGAGACTCTGGTGACTACGTGTCTATTGGAAAGAATAAATCTTAGCCATGGTGCCAGTCGCCAAGCCTTGCCATACACAACATTCTGTTTATGATTTCAGACTTCCCTGCAACAAAAACCAAGGCATGATTCTTGCTAATGACCTATATACTAGACTTACAAAAAACAGTGGTTTAAAAATAAAATGGAAATTCTGCATGCATTTGGGTTGGGTATACATGATTTCTTAAGACCAAGAATTGCTACATCATCCCCAATATTGGGACCATTTCACTTTATAATTCATATTCCTGCATTTCTCAAAGAGGCTGTAAGTTCCCCAAGGACAAGACCTGTGTCTTGAATTTGTTGTTGTCTCTAATTCACACATACTCGGCAGTGCCTTGCATATACAGGGTTCGTCGGTCTTGATATTCAGAGGATGACAGTAAAATTATTAAACTACACTTATTATTAAACTAAAATAATTAAATCAAACTTAAAATTGCACACTTGCACACATCACCCCATTGACTTTTAAAGCTAGGATAGTATTAAGTTGGGCAAGTTCTCATCTGGTCTAAACCCTATGAGGTGGTAAATGCCCTGATGCGCCACCCAGAAACTCCTTCATGAATGAAGGTCTTAGTCTCCCAGAAGCTGGCAGCGATGCCAGAAGGCAACTATTGGCTGCTTGTCCCCTTTGGGAAAAGACTTCTGAGGGACAGCCTCAGCCAATAGCTCACCAACACCAGGAGAAAGGTTGGGCCCCCTCTCTCCCACTCAATACAGTGCTGCATAGTGACCCCAGCTTTGGAGCTTCCTATGGGATCCGCTGAAGCCTTTGCTAAGAATGCAACACAGCCGACTTCTCCCGCTGCCCCATCCTGCTCCCATCCCATGCCCATCCACAGGTACTGATCCTAACAGCACTCCCTAATAAAACTCCTCAATGCTAATATTTGTCCCATAGTCTGTTTTCGCATGGAGCACAAACTCTAACCCAGGCCTCTGTGTGTTCCTCCTTTAGGACAACCTATTAGCAAATGACATGATTGTTTGAGAAAGGGATGATGGTGGTAGCAGCTGCAGCAGAGGCTTGAACTGGCTCCGTCGATGTAACACAACAGGATTGCCTCCAGCCAGGAGTGACAGACAGCATTTCCCCACATCGCACGGGAATGCTGCTCCCCAAACAACATTAGGAATTTTGGAAATTGTGGTGGTGGAACAAGCACGCATTTAATTACAGGCAGTGTCAGAGTTCTTGCATTTTTTAATTGACCTCCAGAAAACTGTTTTTTCTTTAATGCCTGGTTGTTGTTTGTTTATATGTAACTCCCCAAAATATGCACTAGTAAAACAAACCTTTAGGAAACCTCCAAGGCGTAGAGGATTAAAAATCCTATTTCCCTATTATAACAAAATATAACTATTGATGATACTCTAGTACAATTATATTGAATAATGTATTGATGAGGCTCTTTCTCGCACAGAAGTCAGCAAACTGCAGGATGGGGGAGGAATCCACAGCACAGGGGGTGAAATTGGCCCCATTCATTCATTCCCAGATTGTGGTTATTTTTCAGAGCTGAGTACTTGTGACAGAGACCACGTGGATCACAGTCTAGCATTCATACAATTTGGCCCTTCATAGAAACACTTGGCTAACTTCTTCTCTAGTATAATAAGCCTTAGTGATCCCACTATAGTATTAAATGGAATAGGAAAATATTATTGTAAGAAGTACTCTGTGTGTACACACACACACACACACACACACACACACATTATCTCTTCTTATTCAGATGAGAGGTGAAATTTTGCTTTTTTATATTTTTTATAAGAAACATGCCTTGCTTTTTAAATAAGAAAGCCATTAAGTGCTATTCACCATGCAATTTGTGTTTTTCTTCAAAACCATTTAGAATCTGTCATTAAAAAAAAAAGAATCTGTCATTAGCTAGCTGTCTATAGAAAACTAATTTACTTCCTAAAATCCAGTTAGAGAGAAGCCCTGCATGTGTGCATACTGATTTGTTTCACAATCCCACCCATGTCCAAGGAAAATCTGTAAACAATGCAATTTAGAGAAGCTTGTCCAGCTACTGGATTGAGCATCCAGTTGGCCATCAGAAGTTTAAAAAAAGAAGAAGAAGAAGCAACAACACCCTAGGTTGTTTTGTGACAGCTGGCTCCATTTTGTAATATTATGCTAAGAAATACAGTTTATTCAGCCTCTGGTTTGAAATGCTTTTTAAATTCTCCCATAGATTAGATAAACAGCCTCCATTTTTCCAAGACAGGTCTTTTTTGGACTATAGAAATGACACAATGGCCAGTATAGTAATGTAGCTAACCATTATTGAGCAATTAAAAAAGTATTTGTATTTTAGAAAGAGAAGGGAGAAGGAGGGAGGGAGAAAAGGAAGAAGAGAGAGAGAGAGAAAGAGAGAGAGAGAGAGAGAGAGAGAGAGAGAGAGAGAGAAGAGAAACATGGATGTGGGAGAGAAACATCTGCCTCCTGCACACAATCCAGGCATGTGCCCAGACTAGGAATCAAACTGGCAACTTTTGTGCATAGGATGACACCAAATCAACTGAGTCACACTGGCCAGGGCCATTATTGAGCAATTTTAAAAATAAATAGCAAGATTCATATTCCCTGCACTTTATCAGCATCCTCTCAATAAACAGATAAGAAATACTCTATTAATCTATGGTTCAGATGAGGAAACAGCCTCAGGTAGGTTGAGTGGGTGGCCAAGGGTTACCAGCTAACACCTGACTTAGCCAGAAGTCAAGACATCCGTCTCTGACTCTAGAATTCTGAGTCCTACTCACCCACCTGTACTGTCAGCTGACCATTTGTTTGTTCCAAGACACAACAATATCCCCAGCATTCATGTCAGTGGAAGCTCAGTAAAGAGACGGATCTCAAGAACATCCAAAAGATTCTTTCTTTGGCCTATTCAACAAGGGCTAGCACGCAGGAGTGGGAAGGGTTCCATTAAGAAGCATTAGACCATGATTGTCACATCTCAGTTTTGGGACAGTATATTCAGAGTTGATATAAAACGTGAGCAGACTATTTTTTTTTTTTTTGCAAAACCAAAACACTTCTTATCTATAATAATAATAATAATGATAATGATTATTATTATATATATAATTAAGTGACTAAGTGACCCTTACAACCGATTGACCAAATGACCAGTCACTATGATGTGTATTGACCATCAGGGGGCAGCTGCCCCTCAGTTATCAGTGCATTCCCACAGCCAACTTCCTGTGGTCCCCCAACCCCAAACCCCCACTGCCTGGCCAGCCCCGATTGGCCCCGATTGCTAGCCAGGCTGGGGGACCCCACCCATATATGAATTCATGTACTGGGCCTCTAATAAAAGCATAATATGCTAATTAGACTGAACAATCTTCTGGACCACCATACTATGACACCCACTGCTGCCAGGCCAGCCACGGTGGGTGCAATAAGATTGGTTGGGGGCCCGGCCATCACCCTATGATTGCCCCACAGAGGGAGGGCCAGGCCACTGGTCAGTGGGGCATTCAATCTAGGGGCTCCACAATTGCCCCACAGTGGGAGGACCAGGCCACCAACCAGGCAGGCTGTGGTGGGTGGGCGGGGCCTCCTCTGTGAGGGAAGCCTGGATACAGGTTCCAGAGGGAAGCCAGTACCAGCTGCTGGGGGAAAGAAGTCCTACTCCTGCAGGAATTTCATGCATCGGGCCTCTAGTTTTAAACAATTTCAAGAAACATTTTTGTATAAACATGTTACAAGTCCCAATTGATTTCTTTATTCAAATAAATATTAAATTTTGTATAGAAGTTATATTTGCTTAACCTGATATTACATATTAATGTCATACATAGAAAAATATCAGAATATGATTTATATTTCCATTTTTCCACTTTCTTAGGCATTTTAGGGGCTCTTTTGTTTAACTGTTTAAGTTAAAGCAATAGTGTTATTATAGGTTTGGCTTAGCAACCATGGATCTGTGTCAATACTAGAAAATGTATATATTCACAATTGAACCTTTCCTGTTACTCAACCAAAGCAGAATGGGTCTTTGAGATTTTGAAATATTACTTAGTCAAACCAATACAAAGTCAATGATTGCCCTGCCAGTGTGGCTCATTTGGTTGGGCATCGTCCATAAACTTGCCGCTGGTTAGGGCACAGGCCCAGGCTCTGATCAATGTTTCACTTTCACATCAATGTTTCTCTCTCTCTCTCTCTCTCTCTCTCTCTCTCTCCCTCAATCCCTCCCTCCCTCCCTTCCTCCTTCTCTTTCTCTGTTTCTCTTCCTCCCTTCCTCCCTCTCTGTATCTATCTCTCTTCCTCCCTCCTTCCCTTGTCTTTTCTTTCTAAAAATCAATAAAAAATCATATTTTAAAAATCAATCACTGACAAATCTATTTTATAGATAGAATTATGCATTTTGTATTTTTCCATTATGCACACATAAAGAACATAAAGCTTGGGTTTAAAAATGAAATTTAAAAGCTGTCAGTTTTCCCTCAACTTATGGAATTTGAATTTCTATTTAAAATACACTAATAGGTGAATTAAAATAAAATATATTTTAAAAACCCTTAAAATGCCATCAAAGTAGGTATTTGACAGAAGAGAAACCCGAGATCCAGAGAGATCAAGAAACTTACTCAAGTCCACACAACCCTAAAGGAGCAAGGCTGGGAAGTAAATTTAAATGTATTAGACTGGAGAGCAGAATTTATCAACCTCAGCACTATTGGTGTTTTGGAGTGGAGAGTTCTTGTTGAGGGGCTGTCCTAGGCACTGCAGGGATGTTTAGTGGCAACCTTGGCCTCTCCTCACCAGATACCAGTAGCACCTGCCCTCCAACAAGTTGTAACACAGATGTCTCCAGACATTGCCAAATGTCCCCCGGTGTGGAACCACTGCCCTTGAGCTCCTGTCCTAAGCACAAGGCCGACCCTTCTGTGCAGGTCAAGATCATCCTGTAGGTCAAGATCACCCTTGCCGCATGCGCTCCCAGCAAGCCTGCCATAGTCTGTGCGCATCTGGGCCTCAGCCAATTTAGTTTCTCCCTCATTTTACTTAGGAAGGAAATGCCGGGCGCCCACAATCTATGGTGGTTTGGGATATGGACCAAAGCTAAAATTAATTTTAAAAATAATGAATTGCCCTGCTCTCATTACGAGAAACCTGAGCCAGACTGGGTCCATGTGCTGGGGACGAGATTGTTCAAGAGGAAGGGTGGTGGGAAGACTAATTCAAGCTCAGAGGACTCACTATTTCACTTAGAATTAATTTGATGAAGAAATAGAATAAGAATAGCAAAGTCATCAAAGATGATGGCTTTTCCTTTATAACCCTTGGCACCAGAACAAAGAGCCTATTTTTGTGGTTTTTTGGATTTCCAGAATAAAGGGAATAAAAATGTTTAGGTAATGTTTGGATGGTTTAGAGACTTATGTACATTAGTGATAGGTCAATTAATATCTGCACAGTTCAAAGAGGCAATTATTTCAATTTATAAATCACTTCAGAGGTACGGAGCTGCCATCCATTAATGTGGTTTTTACAAATAAGAGCGCTCATTGTTACGTGTGTTTGTGTGTGTGCGCGTTTCCACCCTTGCAATTCTATCTGGTCTGAATTTTCCGACCAGATCTCATGCCTCTGTGATTATGTATTTTTCTCCCAAGCACTGCCAAGTGCATGGAGCGCTGTATCTGCAATTTGACCCCTGGCTGAGACCACCCTATTTTTCGAGTTTTCACTGTGCTGAAAGATACCACCACACACAAGGTTGCTTCCAGGCCCGGCCTTCTTACATTACACTCCAAATGGGGAGCCAAGGCTCCCTGGGGGGTTACAATGCCTCTCGGTAATCATTCAAAAAGGGGAGAGGCCCTAAGTGATTTCCGGGCGCAGCGGGCTTCTCAGACACTCTGATCGTTGGTGAAAAGTCTCCAAATGGCAACTTCAAGCTTCCCTTTGAAGCCGTGCAATAAGCATCTCTTCATTTTAGTTTATTTTTTTAAATTACTAAGTGGCAGCAAAGTACCAAGCATAGTGCTCAACACTTGGGGTACAAGAGTATGCAAGACAGATGCAGTCGGCTGGGCGCAGAAGAGGGAGCTGGAAGTGACAGCAGGCTGTGAGGGCTGCAGTGGCGAGGGGTAGTTAGACGCTGGAGAAGCCCAGACTGCAGAAGGTGTGGTGGTTAGGGAAGCTACCCGGAGGAAGTGACCTTTACCTCAAAGCCGAAGGATGCTTAGGTGTAGGTTTGGTGAACTGGGGTGTTCCAGGCAGAGGAAAAAGGCCCAGAGGCAAGAGAGGACTTGGTGATTTCTGGAAACTGAAGAAAAATGACTGGAGTTTAGAGAGAAAGAAAAGTGAGGGGCAAGCAATGAAGCTAGAGAAGTGAGGTAGGCAGGATTATAAAATGTTTTCCAATGCACGCTACGAGTTTGACTTTCTCCTAAGGGGTGTAGGCATGTGATGGAAATGCATGAAGCTGGGGGAGGTTCTGATCAGATGGGTGAAAAGTAACAGGAGGAGAGAGAAAAGGCTTGGATGGGATGAGGGGGATGGGGCAGGAAGGTGGCACATGCCTTACATCAGTGCACTCAGAGCTGGGGAGAAGGAGCGTAGAGATGATGCTCAATGGAAATAAGAAAATTTAGTTAATACTAAAAACATCGAGCAAATAATAAATTAACTGACAAGCTTTCCTATTATATACTTGTGGCCCCGTGCATAAAATTCGCCATGGTGGGGGGGGGGGGGTTCCCTCAGCCTGGCCTGCACCCTCTCTAATCTGGGACTCCTTGGAGGATGTCTGACTGCCAGTTTAGTCCCAATCCTAAGGACATCCCTCTTGCAATCTGGGACCACTGGCTACTAACCGCTCACCTGCCTGCCTGCCCAATTGCCCCTAATCACTCTGCCTGCTGGCCTGCTTGCCCCCAACTGCCCCCCTCCAGCCTTCTTGCCCCAACTGCCCCCCACTGCCGGCCTGTTTGTCCCCAACTGCCCTCCCCTCCTGGCCTGATCACCCCTAACTGCCTCTGCCTCAGCCCCGCCACCATGGCTTTGTCCGGAAGGATGTCCGGAAGGCCTCCCAGAAGTCTCCAGGTCTAATTAGCATATTACCCTTTTGCTAGTATAGATGGCCTTTCCCTTTGAATTCAGAGTACTTCCATTACAAAAAAGGGGGACATTTATATAATGTAAAATTATATAAGCTATATTTATGCCCTTGTTTTATTAATTAAAAATCACAAGTACATAGTAAGCATCACCTACATGCCTGGCACTCTTCTAGGTGTTGAGGAAAGGGTTGCAGAACAGAGACCATTCCTACTTTCAGGGAGGATTTTAGTGGCGGAGACAGACAGTGACAGGAATTAGAGCACAGAGTCATAGAGCAGTCAATGCTGTGAAGATGAGACACTATAAGATCATGTAGAAAGCCATGCCTGCCGGAAAGGACTGCCTGGGCGAGTGACATTCCAGCTGAGAGGGAAACACGGAGACGTGAACCCTGAGTAGGTCAGTGGGTTAGGCATTCCGGCTGAGGACACAGCCGCGGCCTTGAAGTGTGAATGATCCAGGCCAGGCCTCCTGGGGAAGGAGTGGCCACGCAGAGGCCATCACGGAAGGCCATAGTAAGGCATCAGGACACTATCCTGGGGAAAGTTTAGATCTTAGAGTCGATTCCTTTTCTGATCAGACATTATTACATCCATCCCGAAGGTGGGAACCAATAGCCCTTCTTTGAACTGTGGCACATCCCGGTTTTCAAGGATGAAAATGTTTAATTATGAGATTTCTACTTTCTCCCTTGAGATGATATACTTCTGGTGCAATCCACTTTGTGGGTCAGAACAGATCAGATGGCCTGAGTAACAGCCCTTAGTGAGGGTAAGACGTGTTTATGCCCAAGGACAGGTGCCGGGTGCTGGCCCGATGTCCAGGCCCCTTCTCAATGGGAGGGCAAAGCAGTGCTCCATGCTATTCCCAACTCCCCACGTAGAGGGAATGCATTCAGCTGGGAGGTTTGCGATGTGCTTCTGGTTGCCTCATCAACAATTCAGTTCCTTAATCACAGAAAAAGTGTTTAGAAAACCGAAGCAATGAAGAGAGGAACATCATCAGGAATGAGTGTGTTCCGAGGACTCCCTTGTGCATTTACAAGCAGATGGATGCCGGTGCTTGCCTGCTTCCACTGCCTGCTGGCTACTTGGCCTCAGTTTCCCCAGTCTGTAAAGTGGGGATAATCACACTTGGCTCATCTGACTGAGCTGAGAGAGAACTGGGGAAGTGACTGTGGAGCTCTCCTTGGGATACATTTCCTCACTTGTATTTACACGGCACTTCGCTCCAGTGGGTTCCGCTTGTTTAGGGCAGAATATCAGGTTCACAGCCTCCGAACAAAGCGCTGACACTTCTCTGGAAGCCACCACCCTCCACTGGCAGCGGGAGCAGGATGTTATTAACTTGCTTCATTTCATCATCACCAAAGGGAGGCAGTTCATCAAGATGCTGTTTATAAAGAAACCCGTGACATTCTCTTTCTCATAAAAGACTTATCTGAAGGCTAGCATTTGTCACTGAAGTAATATCCGCATCTAGTAAAATTTAAAAGTGCAAAACAAGATGAGGGTTAAAGCAGAAGGCCGAGAGGGGGAATTGTTGGAGGAATCCTATCTAATAAAGGGAATATACTAATTGACCCTTATGCCATCGCAAATATGGCAGCACTCACAGCCAATAAGGAGGGAATATGCTAATTTCCTGCCCCACCCTCAAATATGGTGGTGCCCATAACCACAGGATGATGGCGTCCAGTCCCCTCAGCCCCGCCAGGCGGCAGGCACGTGGCAAGGCCGGGCCCACCACCAGGCAGGCCCTGCCACTCCACTCGCCTACCTCTGGAGTTCCCCAGTCCCCAGCCACTCAGGGCTGACCTGAGGTGCAGGCAAGCCTCAGATGTTAGCTGCCCAGCTGCCCAGGGCTGGCCTGAGGCATAGGCAAGCCTCAGATGGCAGCTGCCCAGCCACCCAGGGATGGCCCAAGGCACAGCCAAGCCTTGGATAGTGGCTACCCAGCTGCCCAGGAATACCCGAGGCTCAGATAACCAGGGTCAGCCAGGGTTTGCGCTGCCAGCAGTAGTAGCAACAGAGGTGTGATGGGCATCACCTTCCCCTGATCACCGGGTTGCCTCCCACCTGAGGAGTTCCGGACTGTGAGAGGGGGCAGGCTGGGCTGAGGGACTGTCCCCCACTCCAGTGCATGAATTTTCATGCACCGAGCCTCTAGTGAAATTATATTTGGCTCATCTCTGCCAAGTTACATTATATTGTTATGAAAACATCATCATGGTATTACAAAACATTTATGAATGTACCATTTAAAAATTGTTTGTATTCTGAGCATTATTTCATCACATTAAAATGGGGCATGTTTACAACTGTGGCAGAGATGTTAATAGCTTTCAGCATTGAACTGCATTTATTTTGAAATTTTTCAAATAGTTCGTTTTTGAAGAAGGTACCTTCAGTGTAGTGCTTCCCAGCTTTTCCTTCTGAAGTTATGTTTCAAGACAGCTGATCTCAGTAAACAGAGGCAGTGGGAGGCCCTGTGACTCTGAAAGAAATGCAGATGGAATTGCTATGTAATGAATGGCTAAGGTTGCTAAGAAGGCACAGGCAGGGAAATGTACTTGAGAAGATGACAGCCCATCCCGTGCTCTGGAATTAGAAAGACTGGGGTTCAATTCCCACCTCCATCCCTTATGACTATGTGACCTCAGGGCAAGTTACATACCCTTCCTAAGCCTCAGTTTTCTTGTCTATAAAATGGAGATAAAAACAATAGAATTTAACTTACAACTTGTAATTCAATTTAAATAGTATAAGCCTCAGAATAACACTGAAAATGGTACCTGATGCATAGTAAGACTTCAAAAAGCAACTTCTAGTTAATAAAAAGTCCTCCTGTCAAGTGTTGGGGGAATTAAAGCCACTCAAACACAGACACAGTACCCCTTATAGATCGTACCAAGTGCCTAGAGGAAGACAGTACTATAGCAATTTGATAGGAGGAAAAGTCTGTGTTACTTTTAGTAGGCTGCTTTACCAAACCACACTTTTTAAAAAACATATATTTTTATTGATTTCGGAGAGGAAAGGAGAGAAACATCGATGATGGGAGAGAATAATCAATCAACTGCCTCCTTTATGCCCCCTACTGGGTACTGAGCCAGGGCCTGTGACCTTGACTGAAATCAAGCCAGGGACCCTTCAGTCCACAGGCTGATCCTCTATCCACTGAGCCAAACCAGATAGGGCACCAACCCACACTTTAAATTCCTCATTCATAAAATAAAAGATTTAGTCTAGAATCAGTGTTTCCCAAAAGTAATCACTTTTACATAGCCTTCAAAGTTTTAGCCATCTAGGGGAGGGGAGAAGGTAAATATAGGCCTGAAAAGAATAAAGCCATATATGTAGATATTCAGTATACCTGTAAACGTTAAATAAATCTGTAATTTAATATAGGCGTATTGGCTTTAATTTAACAGCATAAGATATCATAATGCTCATCCTTCTAATGTGTTACTGTGGAAGATCCCATCACTGGAAATCTGACTCATCCTTGGGTGTATTTGGGCAGCATACCTGTACCAAATGGATTACCAGTACCAGCATCCCTTAGGCTTATCCAGAGAAGAAGAAACAGCTAGTAATATCTTAGTTTCAAATACACATTAATATAGACACACATGAAACCAATAGGTAGTGTAGTAACTGAGAGTGTTGTGCCCTAGTATCCTGAATCCCAAAGACGATCAGGGAGCCGCATCCGATGCAATTGCAGTAAGCCTGTATTTATTTCAGACTAGTCCGAGCTCAGTGGGAGAGAGGAAGAATGTAACATCTCAATGGGTTTTATACAGGGGGGTGATGTGACCCTGATTGGTTGGGTTAGGGCTAGGGTCTGAGTAGGGAGCTGGCCCCGCCCCGCCCCTCACCCCAGGCCAGGTGGGTGGGCCCAGGGCTGACACGCCCTTCAGAGACCAACATCTGAGAGGCTTCCATTCCCAGGGTCTCGCCCCACAAAATGGAGTAGGGAGCTGGCCCCGTCCCCCCAGGGAAGGAGCACACCCTGAGGTGTCTGCTGGGGCCTGGCACATGCGCGTTGGCCCCGGCTTGTCAAGAGCACAGATCCTGAAGCCAGACAGCCGGCGTTCAAATCCCATTTCTGCCACTTACTTTATGGTGCTGGGCAAATCATTTAACCTCTCTGTGCCTCAGTTTCTTCATCTGTAAAATCAGGGTAATAAGAGTGCCAACCTCAGTGTGTTGTTGTGAGATCTTAGAGGAGTAAATATACGTAAGGTGCTCAGAATACAGAATAGTGCCTATACCAACACCTTGTCACCGAGCATGCCTGCTAACATGGGCAAATATGGCCCGTTTCAACCAACACCGTCTTGGACCATCCCTAGATTCCATTTTGGTTCTGAAGACTTGAAGGAGTTCCGAAGGAAGTCTGGGTCCTGATTCTTTTTACTTGGAGTACACACTCTGGCTCAGATGTTTCCTCCTATGAAATTGTTATAGTCTATCTCCCTCAGGTACTTCCTAAGCATGGTAGGGTCTAGGAGGGGTACTGCGTCTGTATTTGAATGGCTTTAACTCCCCCCCCCCCAACACTTGACAGGAGATGGCCCTTTTATTAACTGGCAGCTTGTGGCTCTGCAGCCTGAGCAGACGAGCAATGTGAGAACCAAATGCCGGCTGGTGACGCTCCGCTGCTTAAGCAAAACCCCCAGAGACGGAAAGCCGTTCCTCTCGTGATGGCTTCCCTGCCAACAACATTGAAGAAAATTAGACATAACGTGAATTCCATATGTCCAAATATATTACCATTCCATTTGGCCATAAAAAGTAAGTCTCTCTGGCCTCCCATATCTGAAACCCAAATCGTTTATATCTCAAACTCATATCCTTCCTCTAAATCTTCACACACCTGCATCATGTTGACATCCAAAATAAGCACAATTCATTGAAAAATGTGAGATTTCTGTCCAAGAAGAAACTCCATGAGGATAAGGGAGCCAGCGTGCCCAGAGATGGGAAGTCAAATATGCAGACGGAGGTAGCGTGGCAAATCAATTCCTGCCTTTGTTCGTGTTTAGAGAGATTCAGGGGACACATCAAGTGTTTAAATTACTCAAGCAGAAGTACAATCTGTTCAGTTATTATGTCTCAGATGTGAGAGTTTTTGTAAATCACAATGACCTGGTAATTACACTCTCAGATACACCACAGCAGCTTTTTACAGACCCGGAGCCCTATAGCTTCAGGCTGACTGGGGTCAGGTCCCCTCTGGCTGGACAGACAGGTAGTGTGCTAGAGCTGTATGCATGTGGACATATCTAAACGAAAGTAGAATACCTACAGAAAAAGGGGGTGATAAGGATGGAAGCCCAAGTTCAGCAATGGTTTTATCCAAGGATAGTTTTATTTGGTTTGGAAAGAGGTGATCCAAAGGCGCATGTCTGGTTGGGTTTCACTTTGGTATCCAGCTGACTACCCTTGGGACAATGCTGTCCTCATCCCAGGTTACCTAACTCCCTGGAGTCCATTTGTAGTGAAGTGACCATGGCTGTGATTATTGTGTCCATTCCTAACAGAATGTGGTAATTTTTTAGATAGGAAAGTTATAATATATATTTTATACTACTAAATGAAAAACCACCCAATGAATTGACATAATATTGGGTTACAGCTAGTGTCAGAGGTGTTTAATACCCTCCTCCAGTTCTTTTGTTTGTAATCTGAATCTATCTTATGGACCTCGTTCAGTTCAGACTGTGAACTAGGATGAGATTATCCTTCTGTCTTACTACATCATCTTTACATCAATTTCCTTTCTGGGATGAACTCTTTTTGCTCTTCCCAGCCTTCCCAGACCTGGGCAGGTGAGACTGTGAAGGGTTCTCCACAGCACTGGTTCTTGATTCTGGATTTTTAGACCTACTTACACCACCTTCTAATGAAATGCCTATTTTGCCTTAATTAGGCTAAACCTGTTTCTCTCTCTTGCATCCAAACAAGTTCATCTCATATATATATATATATATATATATATATATATATATATATATATATGAAAGAGAGAGAGAAGAAAGAAAGAGAACAAGAGAACTCACTATTATCTTACGCTGTTAACATGTACTAATGCTTTCATGTTACAAGTTTATGAAGGCATCCCTCTCTGCTCATACTTCACCACTTATGTGTTTCTGTTCTCTGCTCAGTTTTGTTTGTTTTTTTTCTAATGCATGAATCTCTTTCCAACACACCTTATGAATTTCCTATTAGGTCTCCCCCATTAGAATGTAAGCTCTCTGCTCATCTCAAGTGCCCAGGACATTCCTCACACATGGCAGGGCTCAATACATGTGTCTAATTAATTAATAAGTTAATGAGCTACATGCTATTAGTTGGTTTGTTACAAATATTTTTTTAAACCTACAGCCTCCTCCCACTTTCCTAGCAGGACATGTTTCGGTAACGTTCTCCTCTCCAAAGCCTTTTAAGTGTGGGCTAGACACT